>OX465285.1:77875432-79075432 GCA_949987705.1 Thereva unica
TTCTGAGGACCGAAAACATTTACCATAGTATCATAATTTTACTATGAAATTTTATTTCAAAATGTACTAAGTAATTGACTTAGTACATTATGAAAATGTACCACCATAAATAAAACCATTTTTTTCATATAAAATGTAGCAAATTTATTTATATTTTTATAAATAATAGTTTCTTTTATCGTTTTTTTTGAGAAAGTAAATAATATTACAGCCCTTTAGGCGAGAGTGAAAGTGATATTCAGTTTTTTTTTATTTCCCACTAATTACATCATAAGAACTTAGCACGTTTTGGAATATCGCTCTTCAATTGCTATCGACTATTATCAACACTGTCAAATATGAACTGACAAATGACAGACAAACCAAAATGGCCGCCATACAAAATCAGCCTGAAACATAAACTGTATTTTAAAAGCTTAATAAAATCTTTCGCGTTTTTCGTCTATGACCTCTCTTTAATTACAACTTTCTGCTTAATTCTACATTACTCTACTAGGACCGCTATACTATTCCCCACTATACCAACATAATTCAATGCCGAATTGCAGTGCATTCAGACATTGTAATGACACACCATTTCACCATTTTCAGTTTGTTAACTCTAGAACTTTTGTAAATTACTTAATTTAGTCGTAAAACTGTTTTAACCGAAATTACATTCAACAAAAGTTCACAAGAAAAGCGCCAGCAGCCAACAAAGAGACGGTGCACTACAAGATTTCATTCAAAGACAATAGAAATGGCGATGGCATGTTAAGGTGCCACCGAAACTGCACAAGCACAGAGCAGGCTTTGTTATGCCGAGAAAATTTCCAAGACAATTGTTTGCCATTTAGCCGGCATTAACCGAGCACACAGCCCTGGCTCAAAATAATCCTACACGACACGCCAGTATTTTGCAAAATATAGAAAGGCCAGAGTAGGAAAACCCTCGATTTATGTCCTGTCGAATTCAATTCGCGTTATGAAATATTTTTATCCTTCCAGTAATTTACTTCACAATTAAACTTTTCGTCCCGGGTGGGGGTGGGTTTTTTTTGTTTTTTTGGGTGGACACAAAACAAAGGTAATAACACTTGAAAATGGCAAAGTATTAAATCGATTTGGCTGCATAATGCGGCGCCTGTTCGATCAAGCTTAATCCCTTACCTGGCCCCCGCACAAATTAAATTATTAATACCTGCCATGGCGGTGCTTTACTTGCTGACATAAAATTCGGCGAAAATTAAATCCATGGCAGGTCATAAAGAGCTTACAAGCGTATAAAACTCGTTCAATTAGTAAATCCTTGCTTAATTCCTGTGAAAAGGGACGAGAATTTCAATTGATATCATTGATACGCACACACTCTCCCACCCCCGGGTCGGATGGGACTCCGCCGCCTCCGCCTCCGCGGCCCCCGTCCTGAGATCCGGCCCGGCCCCCTATGCGTTCCGGCGCTGCCAGGACCAGGCCGAGCCGGGGGGCGGGGAGGGGACAATAACTGTGTGTTTTATTCCATGAAAAAGTGGTGGGATCAGAGGATGCTTAATGCTCCACGAGGCAGGATGTTATCAATCAATGCGACTAAGCCGTCTTTAATTGAAAAGATTTATTAGAGGACAGCAATTTATATCGAGATTTGTCCGGATTAATCGCGTGCGATTTACTCAATGCCAGATCGCTTTTTATTAACTTTAATAGTAAACATTTTGTCACATACTTTTGCCTGCCAGTAAATCCACTGGAGGCCGCTGCTGGCGGGGTTTAAGTGCCTAGATTTTGGCGCGGCAACGATTAGCTTAAGTAAAATCGAATTTTTAATTATTAGTGTTGCACGTCGAGGCAGGCGGCTGCCTGAGGGGTGGGGGTGTGTGTGCGGGCGGAGCGATTGAGTGGATTAAAAGGAGCTCGTGTTTGACTATTAATGGATGTAGTTTAACGAGTGTCATGCCTGATGTAGTGACACTAATTTAATGGAAAATAGCATCTATTAAACTTACTCATTAGTCACTGAAATTTTGATGAACGTTATAGTAGGCGAACACACTTATGTTGAAGTCTCTCTTTAAAGGAAATCGCTCCATAGCTTCCCATCTTAAATTCTTAATAATGCAAATACCACTAGACAAGCCGTGGAAATCCAGTGGGAAAAATGAGTGCTCCGAGAGCCATCTTGGAGCGCTCCAAAAGGAGCATAGAGTGCTCCCGTTGCCATACCCGTTCTATATTCTTTTTAACATTGCATGTCATTGCGAGGGAGCATACGTTTTTTAAGCTCCCAAAAACGCGTTGTTGGAGCATTATAAAAAAGCTTTTTAAAAAAGAAATATTCATGGGCGCCTGTGGGTATGTAATCCGGTATCGAAAAGTTTTTATTTTGTTTATCTTTTGCAATTGCCTTTTTTCCAAGCCCGAGAGTGGCTTTACCAAAGCAGTCCCCCAACTAAACTCTATCAACTTCCAAAGCTGCTTGTCCTCCGTATCGAACGAGAGCCGGGCTATTGAGTTTGCTAATGTCACATTTTATGGGCATGAGGATAATTGCCCGTTTTCTTTTTTTATATAAAATTTATGAAAACTCCAAGAAAGCTCCCTTGAGAGTGCTCCAAGTACACTCCCCTGTGCATCGCTCCCAATTTTTCCCACTGGGTAGTTTCGGAATACATGTCCAGGAAGACGTCAAAATGTATTCCCAAGGTACCAGGCACGCTGGACTCGTATGGTTCAAGTAGAGCCCGCTCTATAAAAGAAATTAGCGCTCATGTTGAGAATATAAATGAAACCGTAATTTGCGTTTTAAAACAAACAGAGTGATGTTGTCGCTTGTGAGGACTTCACAATCTCACTGCGCATAGAAAGAGAGTTTATGAAATTCTCTTCTTTTATGGTGTGGCCTTCACATGGGAAGCAGCTGCCTAGGCTAACATACATTTTTGTGTTTGTAATGCTTATGTGTGTATATCTATACTCTATATATATACTCGCTCTATACTCACTTCCGGGCCTGTTTGGCCCTGCTAACACTAAAGCCCATACTAAGAGCCTCGAGCACATACTGCTCGGAGGAGACTTTAACTTTAATTTATTGAAACAGTATACCGTACAAAGCTCGTCCTGGTACACTATGCAACCACTTAGTATCGAGGCGATTAATGTGCTCCCTGCTTATTTTAATTGCAGGAAACCCTCTTTGCTTGATAGGTTCCATAAAAACGATAGCAGCTCTATTCTTTTCCAAAATCAAATCTCTGCATCTGGACCAAGATATTATTTTCATGTGCCCTAGCTTTAATGCCGACCCTCCATCTGTGAAAACAATTACTTATCGTGACTACTCTAATATTGACCAGGAACGTCTTCTCCAAAGATGTCTTTGTCTCCCCTGGACCATCATCTTCGCATTGACAGAGGTAAATGACCAAATATCAGATTTTAATCGGATATTCCTTGATCTGTACGATGAGTTTGTGCCTCTGAGAAGTAAATATTTATCAGCTAAGTCCAAGCAGAGATTCTATCAACTGCTTCAGGAGAAAGATATTTCCCACGATTTCTAAAAATATTAATACCTTCCTTGCTGACGTCAACCATTCCTTGCTCTTGCAAAAACTCTCCTCCCGTCTTTTTCTTCAACTGTTCTTAAAGTTTTGCATATGTTTTTAACAAGCGCACGCAAAAGTTAAACTATAGTTCCACAAATTCTGTTCTTGTTATGAGGCGCCTTGGCGGGCACTGTGACCTATTATTTGGCCTATTGTACCAACCTCGTTTTAAAAACCATCTAGGTTAAGCTTTTTAATATAGCCTGAAACTGATTTCGGATTCTTATCCAAAATAGCGTAGTCGCGATGGAGGAGGATCAATCACTTCCTCGCTGTAGCCTAACAGTCGCACAGGGGGCCTCGGTAGTCTAGGGGTAAGGCGCCTGACTGCTGTCCCAGAGGTCCCGGGTTCGAATCCCGGCCAGCCCCAAGGTCCTTCGCCTTTTCCACTTTCTCACCTACATAACTTCCCTTCTTTCTTCTTCCCTCTTTACATTCCTTCTATCATAGCCTTCCCTAGTCCTTCCCCACTCCACCTAGCGCATGCCATCGGTTGGTTGACGAGATTCAACTCGTTTCAGGAGGCATAACACTCCAGCGAGTTGTTCTCGATGCCCCGATGTCAGAGGCGCAAAATGGTTGAGAGTAGGTGGAATAAAAATATATCGCCGCCAGGTTGTGACAGTTCCTTCCTCTCTTCTTTCTCTCTCTTTTCTCTCTATCTTCCGGCTAGAGCTGCTGTTTGACGGTGTATACGGAAAAAATAGATTGTCGACAGTACAAAGGGACTTTCCCTAAGCCTCTAGTCTGCCACAAAAAAAAAGTGCTCCGCAGTTTTGAGAGCTGCCTCGCAGAACCGACAGCTACAATTAATTACCAGTCCTATTCTGCTTAGATGATAGTTAAGCTAACATTGGCCCATCAGGAGCTCTGTTATTATTTTTAACTAACTCTGGAGGTCTTCAAGGTTCTATTCTTGGACCACTTTTGTTTATCGTTTTTATTAATGATCCGCCACTTCTCAGCTTCGCTGACGACGGTACAGTACGTTACTCTTATGTCTTCGATAATGCAAGACAGGCACGTGCCAGACCCTGTCTTGATGACCGTGAACTAATGTCCAACTTTACTAAAAATGATATTAAACTCATTCAAGAATGGAGAAGCAAGAATTTTTTCGAATTCAACCCCACCAAAACGAAGTACTGTCTCATCTCCAAAATAAAATACAGCACCTCTCCATTCGTGACAGTGAATTAATGTCTGGCGCATCCCTATACATTTTAGGCGTAACATTGGCCAAAGACTTGCGATGGATTGACCATATATTTCAAATCCCCAAACAAGCATCCCAGTGCTTGGGATTTCTTAAGAGGTCCCATTTCCTTCTCAGCCATCGCCCGTGCTGTAATATATAAATCCTACATTCGGCCTCTTCTCGAATACATCTCCCTAATTTAGGGCAGCGTTTTGATAATCACCTTGGCATGGTTAGATAAAGCGCAAAAAAGGCCCTCAAAATCGATGACGACACCGCTTGCTGGACCATCGACTCCATGAGCCACTGTAGCAGCACTGAGAAAATTTTATCGCTACTATCTGTAGAGACTGCTCCATCGAAATAAATGCTCTCCTGCCTCCACGACAATGTTATACTCGCAACGCCAGATTAGCCCACTCGCCTCATTCCTACCACCTGCAGCCCATCTTTACCAAAGTCTAGTAATAACAAGTCTTTCATCTTCATACAAAAATTTCTGACCGTTGATTGTGTGCGTGCATATATGAACATCACTGCTGAGCAAAACTCAACGCATACTTCGTGAACTCGGCCAGACAAAGCCAGATTCTCTCTTTACGATTAAGTATGAAGAACAGAAAAGAAAAGAAAATTGAATCAGTTTTTTTTATTTCATAAATCAAAACAAACGAGCAAATATGCACCAATACATCCCCACATAAACTCATAAAATTTTCCGACTTATGGTTGTATTCCAGCGCGTATAAAAATGTTGCATTCTCTCTCTGATAGCCTGACATCGTCATTTGAAAAACTTGTGCATGCAGCTGTTCGCCTTTCACTCATTAACTATATGAAGATGAAAGACTTGTTAATTTCTAGACTTTGATCTTTACCCGAACTCAACAAGATAGCAACTCGTTTCTAAATAGAAAAACTCGACTGTGGACTGTGGATTAATCTCTCGCAGTCAGTATTTCGGAGCTCCTGCAACATCCAAGTGTTCAAACGCAGGAATCATCGCTACTTTCTTCAAGATCCCCCCCCCCCCCACCATAACGAGACAAACGACTTAACGGACTAGTAGTACAAAGGGCGAGCTTATCACTGCCATATAAAAAAAGTGCAGTATTCTGTGAAAATGTCCACAAGCTGTCGAGTTTTCCCGTTTTTAGGGAGTACAAGGTGATTGAGGGGCAAGGTGTTTGCGATTAGCCTAGTATAGTAACCGCAATTGAGGGCAACTGTTTCCGGAGGGCAACTGTTTCCGCCCTATGTCCCATGAGAGATTAAAGGAGTTTAAAGAAGAAGAAGAAGTAACCGCAATTTGTCTTTTTGAGGGTTTTCATTTTAGAAGGGCTGGTTGGGCTAGAGTCTTACAGTTGGAACTCGATAAATCTGTGGTCTGAGAAGAAGTGTTCCTTCAAGACCTTCCATACCACTATTTTGTCGGAGTGGCAGTCTGAGGCAAGAGTGGTGTTCAGCATTTCTTGTTTGCTTTTAGTAACTAAGGGTTATCTACCGGGCCCTAAAAACCCATAGAAGGTAGAAGGCCCTCATCGTCGTGGGCTAGATAGAAAGAGGCCATCCTGCCTGAGGCCTGAGTTTCTTCTGATTTAACTCTAGGTCGACCACAGTAAGGTTTCCGTCACTAAATTGAGGGAGATATGATTATTTTTGACCAGAATACCTGTTCTGGGTTTTCCCATACCGTTGGTATAGAAGAGATTAAATTTAGGCGTCCATAAGCCTCATATCCTGTCACCACCGATCCACACCTCTTGGGCTAGGGCAACATCGACTTCGCCTGATGCCAGGCAAAGCAAAAGCGCGGCAACAAATTAGGCGTAAACATAAAATATTTAAATAGTTAGCGAACTTGGCCATGAACCGGATGAATATAATCCGCCATGTTTTTTGGGGTACATGTGACTGTGGCGAGCTGGATTCAGAAGAAATAGGTCAACAATGGATCAACTTTTTACAATAAGGCAAATCCTCCGAAAGTGCTGGGAATACAACATTGACGTGTATCAACTTTTCATCGACTTTAAACAAGCATACGACAGCATCGACAGGGAGCAAATGTATGCAACAATGCTGGACCTAAACATCCCCCTGAAGATAATAAAATTAACAAAAATGACAATGGAAAATACAAGATGTGCAGTCAGAATACAAGGAGAATTGACGGAATCCTTCCCAGTCAAGCAAGGCTTAAAGCAGGGCGATGGGCTGGCACCCATTCTATTTAATCTCTGCCTAGAAGGAGTAATTCGTAAGGTTAACATTGATGCGAACGCAACCCTGCTTAACAAATCAAAACAGTTGGCAGGATATGCCGACGATATAAACTGCCTTGCAAGATCACTGTCATATCTTAGAGAAATATTTACAGAATTAGAAGATGGAGCAAAACATATAGGGCTGCAAATAACCGCAGAGAAGAGTAAGATTCTAATTCAGTCAAGGGTGGAAAGAAGAAGAAACCACAATACCACCTGGGGGGAATATAACTTTGAACGGGTAAACCAATTGAACTACCTGGGGTCCACAGTCAGCGAAGACAACGATGAAACGATAGACGTACAAAGAAGAATAAACGCCGCGAACAGAACATACTTCTCACTACTGCCAGTAATGAAATCCAGAGACATCCACAGAAAAACTAAAACAAGAATCTACAAAACCATCATACGTACAGTAGCTACGTATGGATGTGAAGCTTGGAGTATCTCCCAGAAATCCGCAGACAAGCTGGATATATTTGAGAGGAAGGTTCTCCGAAGGATATACGGCCCAATCAATGAAGACAGTGCATGGAGAATACGCTACAATCACGAATTGTACGACTTATACAAAGAATGTAAACTTTCAACCCATGCCAAACTACTACGTTTACGTTGGGCCGGCCATGTCCAAAGAATGGATGACTCAAGGATACCAAAAAAAGCCCTGTATCTACTACCAGATGGCAAAAGACCAGTTGGCAAACCACGGTTAAGGTGGGAAGATAATGTTAAGGCCGATGCAGCAAAACTGCTCAACACAAGAAACTGGAGACAAGCTGCGGAGCAGAGAGACGTCTGGAGGAAGAAGCTGATGGAGGCCAAGGCTCGAATTGGGCTGTAGAGCCATCGAAGAAGAAGAAGTGACTATGGCGCCCTCATTAATCAAACAAAAAGTGACAACACGGAGTTATATCTCCTTGTATGTCTCCCTGTGAATTACTTTCACCATTTTACGGAAGGTTTGCTTCGATGACAGTCACCACTTCTTCGTCGCTGGAGGGACCTCGTCCATGTCTGAATTGAGAAGCTGGCGCTCCGTCTACATGTTACCGATGGGTCTGCCCTGCTCGGAGTATGTCAATGCGTCAACTTCGCTCTGCGCTGCCCTTTAACCATCTGTTTCTATGTTTTCGGCTTCTTTGCCTGAGGCCTTGGTTCAGGTTACTTGGTTCACTAGGACTGTTTTTAGACCTTCAGTTCGAAATTTTGGAAGCCGTAGCTCACGGCGTATTTTTCTTTTGTTTGCTGGTCCAGGCATTCTTCAACTTGCATTGTGGTCCTGTTAGTCTGCTCCGTTTTGATAGCTTTCCAATTTTAATGTGAGGGTTGAAGGGTAGATTCTCGTGACAAAAGCAAAGTTGCTCCATTTGGAGGGCCTGGAATCGTTTGCACACAAAACTCTCGCAGGGGGTGGGGTGAATCTAAAATTTCAAATGGCAACCCTCATTTTTTCTCTCGGATTCTGATTTTCCGAAAAAAAAAGCATGAAACTTTTGCCTAACATTTTTTTTAAGTGTAGGTTATCATTACCACCACCAAGTGGGGTGGGGGTAAATATGGGCAAAAAAGGTGGCACATTCACATTATGTAAAACACTACTCTTGACCCACCTTATACTTGTTAATTGTTTATAAACCCCATGAAGAAACACTCAATGACAAATTCCACAATTTTTACTAAAGGTCTGTTGATTCGCCAATTTCTTTTAATTATATCAACCAATCCTAGGACATTCATATTTCATAAATTAAACGCATCCCTTTGATCCTCATGCAATATTAAATAATTACAATTGTGTTTTCTGTGCAAATTTAATGATGCGAAACGCTCCCTGGCCGCACACAAAAGGAATGTTAAAATAAAACTGAAACTGCTCCAACGCGGGGGGGGGGGTAATTTGCTGGACCGAATATTGACAATTACTTGAAACATTTTATTTTAATTACGCTCCGATTAGTCCTTGTTGTTTTATATTGACACAGGATGCAGGTGTTGAAACTGCAACGTGTTGACTTTCGACAGATTTATTCACCCGAAATTGATTCATGACTGAATGTAACTAGGAGACACGTGCACCACTGTATTTACGCTCATGCTAAACCGTTCCAGGATGCAAATCCAGCAGTATGGATGTGTTTGTTGGGTCTGTTTGTAGTTGTGTCTTTCGCAATTTCAGGACACGTTATTTGGGCAAATTGCAGCTGAATTAAGTGAATTTTGCATGTTTATTATGAATTGATAAATATTTTTGAGTTTCACTAATAAAATTCTTCTACGAAGATGAAGAAATCTAGTTAAGGACTCGTTTCAAGCGAAGATGTTTTCCAATGAAAAATCCTTCAAAATACTATCCCTGTTTTTTTTCGTCTTCATTTTTCTTAAAAGGATGTCATATCGGATCTACCCCGTTAAATTCCTGCGTTTACAGTCGTGCAAAATTGGGGGATAATGTGAATTTTTCTCCTTTTAGAGCGGGGGTAGTATAAAATCTGTGCACATTCAAGAAAGTTGTGGGTGAAATCCAGTACAAAAAATACACAAGTTTTTTTTTTTAGCTGCCGTCTTGGCTGCTACCCCAATCTTTCTCCTTACACTTCTTTACTTAGAGAAAAGTCCTTATCTGCAGGACTCTAGGAAAATATTTCTCCGTATTCGCTCCGGAAAGCGAATAGACATTTATCTGACATTTTATTTGATTTGTATATGGAGACATTTATCCAGTTTCATGTGAAGTTAACGAAGAGATTTTCTCTCGTTCGACCAGGACTTTGGTAGGACTTTAGAGGCGTGTATGTATGAATTAAAGTTAAGGTGGACTTTTTCGAGGATTTTGTTTATGTTTTAAGAGTTGTCCCGTAAATATAATTTCTTTTTTTTTTGGGTGGCACTAAAGAACATTTTGTGATTATGAATTAAGGGATTTTGGGGAGTTTTCAGGGTCGAAATGTTTTTCTTTTTTATAAATGTTTCGCCTTCTTTTTCGGTTCCAGTATTACAACTTTTGTTGGCCTTCGTCTACACTACATCATCTGAAAAGGTTCTGTGTTTTAACTTTCCAGTTCCTTTTGTTTAATGTGTCTTTCTGATACCGTTTCACATGTCCGAGCCATCTTAACCAAGTTGCTTGATAATCCAACTATGTATATCTACAGTTGTATATATTTGGTATAACTCGTAACTATACCTTATTCTTCAGTCATGTCCATAATAACAGAGTAAGACCAAGTATTTAACCAAAGATATTGCTCTCAATAGTTCCTTAAAGTTCTTTGATTTTCTGATAGCATAATCCATTCTATGTTTCAGTCTAGATTGCGTTTTGTTTGAAAATGAAACATTATTTCCGTCTATTCCTTTTCACACCCTTCTTTAACAATCTTACAAGGTCCGGGTTTTCGACAAATGCAAGTTTTATTGCCTTCTCCTTGCACACTCTCTGGAATAATCGTAACCTCCTACCTTTGCTATCCGTCGAGATAAGCTTAGTACCAAGGATTGGACTATGATGTGACCAACAACATTAGCTAGATAGTATAAAAGTTGATTTCTGAGCTTGGTACTGAAACATAACAAAATAAAAGTCTCGAACGAGAAAAAAAAAGATATTTTCGAATGACTCGAAAGGGAATTTAATGCCTACAATGTTGCCACATATAAATTTTATGCCACCTGAAACCCAAAGCTCGGGACCAATCGTACTACCAATTCGTCATGTTTTTAACTACAATATTTAGTACTAAGCTTAGCTCGAACGATGTCTGACTCCTAAACTAGATTAAGTGCAGTTTTCAGGATGCATGAAGAGCAGGTGATGAATTTGGTGTTAAAACAGTTGAAGGGTGCATAAGTTCTGAAATACTGACTGTGGAAGATTGTTCCACTGTTGAGCTTTTCTGCTTGTAAACGAATTGTAGGCTGTTATGGGCTCAAAATTTTAGCACAGCAAACTGAACTTTCGGAAAAAAGAAGGTTATTTATCTCACAGAAACCTATGGTAATAGTGATAAAATTTTGACAACGCTGTTACATTCCTACTTTGGTTCACTGAGTCTATAAAGGAGCAAAAGATGCCATTGTACTGCGTCGTTTTTTTTCGAGAACTAACCCAGAAAAACCAGTTACATTCGAGGTGCAATCTAGATTATAGCCAGAGATGCTGACCGTAGCAGAAATTTGCATTTCTACAGAGAATAAGAACTGAGTCGACATCAACAACTGGGTCGTGGGTCGTGCCCCATGTTTTGTAAAAAACCTTAGAGATCGACTAGCTTAGATTTTCACGAGTAAATCAACTTATTTGGTTAATTAGCACGCTTAACGAACAAATGCGCTCGCCTCACGGGTAAGCATGCTCCTGCTTCAGTCATGAAAATTTAACAATGCCCCCGCTAAAGGTATACACGCTCTCGCTACAGATATGAATATCTCAAAATGCACCTCCATTGGCTTCGGCATCGACCAGCCCAAACGTGAGTGTAATTTTTACAAGCGGTCCCCCAACTAAGTACTAACCATATCTACCGCTGCTTTAGCTACTCAACCGAACAAGAACCGGTCTATTGAGTAGGCTAACGGCTCCCTTTATGGTTACCAAGGTTATTAAAGCCTAATTTTCTAAATCCCCAATTTTGCTCCTAAATAAGTGTGAGCGCACTGTGGTTCGTTTGGACTATTCCGTGCGTCTTTTATTCATACGTGCCTGTAGCTCAGGAGCTTCTTCTCTCTTCAATTTTTGAATCAATTATCTACTCTACAATCGTTCCTATCTGCAAGAGGCTGGTCAAAATGAATCAACATTGTTTTCTTGCAGCTCGTTCCACTACCACCAATCTTCTTGAGTTCACTTTTCATGCTGTCGAGGGCTTCGTTTCCGGTTGCAAAACTGATTGTGTTTACCCTTATTTTAGTTTAGTAAGTAATTTGACAAGCTCTCCCACTTCTTTATAATTCCCAAACTAAGAAAGTTAGGTTTTCCACAAGCCCTTCTAGTATGGTTCCAGTCTTACTTAGCTGACAGGACCTACCAAATTCTTTTCCCTATATCCAAATCTAGAGCCTCTATATATGACCATAGAGACGTCATCCGGTGTCCCTCAAGGCAGTCATCTTAGCCCCCTCCTCTTCATTCTATCAATCGATGATATTGTTCCCTTGCTAAGACACTGTAGGATGTTTACATAAAGAGCATGTCGCGCTAACGAAAACTTCCAGTATTAATAAAATAAGAATATATGTAGGTAAAGAGCACTCCACGCTTCCGTCGTTTCGTCCATCCACCACCTAGTTTTTGGTCGTTCTATGAGCTAGCATTCTCTCTTCCGGGGTTAGAGGGCTTGTTAGAGTCCTCTTCAGGCCATGCGTACATAACCTATTTTCCAAGTGGCTGAATAACCAGTGAAATGCTATGGTAGGGCCATGGGGATCTCGTGCTCTTTAAACATTATGCGTCTTGAACAAGTTTCCGACCAGGCCAGGGGATTGGCGGTGAGAAACCCGCTCTATTACGGTAGGATTTAGTGAAAAATAATAAAATAATTGATATTTACTCATCTTCCTTCCAAAGACTTTCTTTACCAATAATTGATATTTGGGTATCTAGTTATCCAAATAGACGTTCCAAAATGATTACTGAACAAACCGTAGGCGATGAGGAAGTTACTTCTTGCAGCAATTAATGTTTGGACTAGTTTGGAATGTTATTACTATGGGCAACAACTACAAGCATGAAGAGATTCGCACATGTCGTGATAAACATAACTAAACAACAGAAATGAGTGAAAGTGTTATCCTTTTTGTCTTATACCAAAACAAAAATATGTTAGAGTTACAAAATGCTTTCAATCCTCGCCCCATCATATACGAGAAAGAAAATGCACACATAAGCTTTAATCATTTAATGTACGAACAGCAGTAGTCCATTATTTTCATAAAAAGGAAATATGCTTCAAGTTTCTACACGTCTTCTCTAGCACCAGTGTAGCCTTTAGTATCGCTTTGAAAAGCTGCAAATCGAGCGTTTGCAATAGCCAGAGAACATTTATCCTACTTGACGTCAAGTGCACTGCAATACAACCGCATCAAGCGTTAAGTAAAGAACTACGGAATAGTGGGAGGGCATAGTGCATTTTAGAGGAAAATTGCAAGAGAACCCCCATAAATAATTTTCGTTTAATAGGGGATGTGTGTGCTCCGGTTGATTTACCACTAACACAATTTAATAACATGTCAGAATGTTGGAAGCGAAATACTTTCAAGTCGGTTCTGCTGCATTTAATGCAAAAATATTTCGGTTAATATTCTGAATTCGCACCCCAAAAAAGGGATGTTCGTCCTTTTTAGAGAGATGAAAAAAAATATAGCATGGAGGAAAACAGGAAATTTTCAATGGAAATGAATTATTGCGCTTTTTTTTTAAATATTAATAATTGTAGGACACTCGCTTTTTTTTTTAATATCCAACAAAAAAAAACTCTTGCACATATATAAATATAATTGTTATGTGAAAAATGAAACAATCACTATTTTCTTAAAATTACAAAAAAAATGTGAACAAAGAATTCAAGAAAACAAAAATATATACTTAAAAATCTTAAAATACTTTATCCTAAAAGCAAGGCACCAACTAAAGATGCAAAAATAAAGGAGAAAGCGATTTTTGAGTACTTTCTACTTTGGAACAATACCATGAAGCGCCCAGAACAATTACCTTTATTCTATGCGCCCCCTTGAAATCCATTGCATTTACGTCAGATGATAAAAGGAAAGCAATTATGAAAACTTTCACGGAAAGCTTCCAATGGGATAAAATGTTTTTAATTGCTCACCGATTTACCTTACATTCTAATGAATGCCAGCGAAAATCTGGTCAAATGTTTTCTTTTTAATTGTTATACACATCGTTATACACATCTTTTTTTTAATTGTTGTGGTTATATATTTTTTTTTTAATTAAATAATTATGCTTGAATACGATCTAGATATTGGGAAGATAAAAAATGGGCCTATTGGTTTTATTAATCACCAACAAAAAGTCAAATAATAATATGGTCAACTCAAATCATTTGACGAAACCAGATAAAACGTAGAAAGCAATACTCAAACTACAAAATGGACACTTTCAATTTCATGTCGTTCAAGTCATGGTGCAATGTCTAGTAGTAAGCTTGATTTGAAAATTGAATTAATACCCATATTCTAAAAGCAATCACAAGTCACAACTCAATCACAAGTGTGACAATTTGAAATGGCCCCGCCCTAAGGGAAATGAGCGTTATTGAGTATGTATATATGTACATGAGGCCGTTATGGGCGTAATATAGACCTACTTTGCTCGCTTGCTCGGGGATTTGAGACTGTCACTACGCATGGAAACAGTGATTTTGAGATTCGCTTGTTCTATAGCGCAAGCAGGCACAATTTTGACAATCCACAAACATTTACAATGCATAACAAAATTATGGCTGTATAAATACCAGGTGACAAGAGTATAAATAGCATATTTCTAGCACAATTTTAATAATTTGCCAGCTTCGATGAGAGGTGCACGGAAAAATCGTTCGCATACACTGTGCATCAATATTTTCTGGTGTTCGTTGGCTACGTTGTCGCCCAAACTTACCTTAACCTCATTACCCTAATACAAATTCACAATTACATGTGAATTATTCAAAATTTGTCTTGTGACTAGCTGCTTAGAATATCAAAACGGCTGATAGTCATAAACTGTCAATGAGCGTACTTTAACTGATACTCCTTAAACTGTTACTGAACCTGTTTTTAGGAGAGAGGTATAGAAAGGAAAAAAGGCGTAAAAACTTAACACATGCACAATGTGCCTCCGCTTACTCTTCCTAGCACTTCTTAAAAAGCTTGCAACGCCCCCGTTCCCATACCAATTCCAACCCACTTCTCAGCTTCGCTGACGACGGTACTCTACGTTACTCGTACAGCTTCGATACAAGACAGACTCATGCCAGATCCTGTCTTGATGATCGCGAACTAATGTCGAAGTCGATTAATAACGACATTAAGCTGATTCTAGAGTGGGGAAAGAAGAATCGTGTTGAATTCAACTCCGACAAAACTAAGTACTGTCATTATCTCCAAAAAAAAGTTCAACACCTCTTCACCCTTGAGAGTGGATGAAGTTCAACTAATGGCCGACCCATCCTTACACATCTTAGGCGTGACATTAGCCAAAGACTTGCGACGGAATGACCACATATTCCAAATCGCCAAACAAGCATCCCAGTGCTTGGGATTTCTTAAGAGGTGCAGGTTCCGCCTCCAGCCATCGGCCCGTGCTGTTATTTATAAATCCTACATTCGGCCTGTTCTCGAATATAACTCCCTCGTTTGGGGCGGCGCCCCAATAACCACCTTGGCATGGTTAGATAAGGTGCAAAAAAGGGCACTCAAGTTAATTGATGACGACACCGCCTGCTCCACCATCGACCCCTTGAGCCACCGTAGGAATGTAGCAGCACTGACAAAATTTTATCGCTACTATCATAGTGACTGTTCCTACGAGTTAAACGCTCTCCTGCCTCCACGGCAATCTTATACCCGCAACACCAGATTAGCCCACTCGTCTCATTCCCTTCACCTGCAACTACCCCTTTCACGCATTCAACAAGATATGAATTCGTTTGTTAATAGAACAACTCGACTGTGGGATAACCTCTCGCAGTCAGTATTTCCGAGCTCCTACAACATCCAAGAGTTCAAACGCAGGGTTCATCACCACCTTCTTCAATACCCCCCGTACCTTTTAGCCCTTAACCTATACCCCCCCATCCCTCCCCCGTACTAAGCTTACTGCTAGACATTGCACCATGACGTGACAAATGACATGACGGACTAGTAGTACAAAGGGTGACTCCTGAGCTTAGCACTGCCACATAAAAAAAAAAGTGCCATGGCTTCTCGATGGCACAGTAGACATGAATAGACCCCAAGGATAAGACATATTCATGTCAAAAACAAAAACAAAAACAACAAAAACAATAAAAACAACAAAAACAGCAAAAACAACAAAAACAACAAAAACAACAAAAGCAGCAAAAACAACAAAAACAACAAAAACAGCAAAAACAACAAAACAGCAAAACAACAAAAACAGCAAAAACCACAAAAACAGCAAAAACAACAAAAACAGCAAAAACAACAAATACAGCAAAAACAACAAAAACAACAAAAACAACAAAAACACCAAAAACAATAAAAACAACAAAAACAGCAAAAACATCAACAAAAAGAACAAAACAACAAAACCAACAAAAACAGCAAAAACAACAAAAACAACAAAACCAACAAAAACAGCAAAAACAACAAAAACAACAAAACCAACAAAAACAGCAAAAACAACAAAAACAACCAACCCAACAAAAACAGCAAAAACAACTAAAACAACGAAAACAACAAATAACACAAAACCAACAAAAACAGCAAAAACAGCAAAAACAGCAAAAACAACAAAAACAGCAAAAACAACAAAAACAACAAAAACAGCAAAAGCAACAAAAACAACAAAAACAGCAAAAGTAACAAAAACAACAAAAACAGCAAAAACAAAAAAACAACAAAAACAGCAAAAAAACAAAAACAGCAAAAGCAACAAAAACAACAAAAACAGCAAAAACATCAAAAACAACAAAAACAAAAACAGCAAAAGCAACAAAAACAACAAAAACAGCAAAAACAACAAAAACAACAAAAACAACAAAAACAACAAAAACAACCAAACCAACAAAAACAGCAAAAACAACAAAAACAACGAAAACAGCAAAAACAACAAATACAACAAAAACAACAAAAACAAAAACAGCAAAAGCAACAAAAACAACAAAAACAGCAAAAACATCAAAAACAACAAAAACAAAAACAGCAAAAGCAACAAAAACAGCAAAAACTACAAAAACAGCAAAAACAACAAAAACAACAAAAACAACAAAAACAACAAAAACAGCAAAAGCAACAAAAACAACAAAAACAACAAAAACAACAAAAACAGCAAAAACAACAAAAACAACCAAACCAACAAAAACAGCAAAAACAACAAAAACAGCAAAAGCAACAAAAACAACAAAAACAGCAAAATCAACAAAAACGACCAAACCAATAAAAACAACAAAAACAGCAAAAACAACAAAAACAGCAAAAAAACAAAAATTTATCCTAAAAGTATGCTAAACAATAATGAGTCATGGTAACGATTTTCGTCTCCGCACATTCTTTCAAATAGACTCCAGGGATAAGACATATTCATGTCAAAACAACAAAAACAACGAAAACAACAAATAACACAAAACCAACAAAAACAGCAAAAACAGCAAAAACAGCAAAAACAGCAAAAACAACAAAAACAACAAAAACAGCAAAAGCAACAAAAACAACAAAAACAACAAAAACAGCAAAAGTAACAAAAACAACAAAAACAGCAAAAACAACAAAAACAGCAAAAAAACAAAAACAGCAAAAGCAACAAAAACAACAAAAACAGCAAAATCATCAAAAACAACAAAAACAAAAACAGCAAAAGCAACAAAAACAACAAAAACAGCAAAAACAACAAAAACAACAAAAACAACAAAAACAACCAAACCAACAAAAACAGCAAAAACAACAAAAACAACGAAAACAGCAAAAACAACAAATAACACAAAACCAACAAAAACAGCAAAAACAACAAAAACAGCAAAAACAACAAAAACAGCAAAAGCAACAAAAACAACAAAAACAGCAAAAGCAGCAAAAACAGCAAAAAAACAAAAACATCAAAAGCAACAAAAACAACAAAAACAGCAAAAACAACAAAAACAACAAAAACAAAAACAGCAAAAGCAACAAAAACAACAAAAACAACAAAAACAACAAAAACAACCAAACCAACAAAAACAGCAAAAACAACAAAAACAGCAAAAGCAACAAAAACAACAAAAACAGCAAAATCAACAAAAACGACCAAACCAATAAAAACAACAAAAACAGCAAAAACAACAAAAACAGCAAAAAAACAAAAATTTATCCTAAAAGTATGCTAAACAATAATGAGTCATGGTAACGATTTTCGTCTCCGCACATTCTTTCAAATAGACTCCAGGGATAAGACATATTCATGTCAAAACAACAAAAACAACGAAAACAACAAATAACACAAAAACAGCAAAAACAACAAAAACAACAAAAACAGCAAAAGCAACAAAAACAACAAAAACAACAAAAACAGCAAAAGTAACAAAAACAACAAAAACAGCAAAAACAACAAAAACAGCAAAAAAACAAAAACAGCAAAAGCAACAAAAACAACAAAAACAGCAAAATCATCAAAAACAACAAAAACAAAAACAGCAAAAGCAACAAAAACAACAAAAACAGCAAAAACAACAAAAACAACAAAAACAGCAAAAACAACAAAAACAACCAAACCAACAAAAACAGCAAAAACAACAAAAACAACGAAAACAGCAAAAACAACAAATAACACAAAACCAACAAAAACAGCAAAAACAGCAAAAACAGCAAAAACAACAAAAACAGCAAAAACAACAAAAACAACAAAAACAGCAAAAGCAACAAAAACAACAAAAACAGCAAAAGTAACAAAAACAACAAAAACAGCAAAAACAAAAAAAACAACAAAAACAGCAAAAAAACAAAAACAGCAAAAGCAACAAAAACAACAAAAACAGCAAAAACATCAAAAACAACAAAAACAAAAACAGCAAAAGCAACAAAAACAACAAAAACAGCAAAAACAACAAAAACAACAAAAACAACAAAAACAACAAAAACAACCAAACCAACAAAAACAGCAAAAACAACAAAAACAACGAAAACAGCAAAAACAACAAATACAACAAAAACAACAAAAACAAAAACAGCAAAAGCAACAAAAACAACAAAAACAGCAAAAACATCAAAAACAACAAAAACAAAAACAGCAAAAGCAACAAAAACAGCAAAAACTACAAAAACAGCAAAAACAACAAAAACAGCAAAAACAACAAAAACAGCAAAAGCAACAAAAACAACAAAAACAACAAAAACAACAAAAACAGCAAAAACAACAAAAACAACCAAACCAACAAAAACAGCAAAAACAACAAAAACAGCAAAAGCAACAAAAACAACAAAAACAGCAAAATCAACAAAAACGACCAAACCAATAAAAACAACAAAAACAGCAAAAACAACAAAAACAGCAAAAAAACAAAAATTTATCCTAAAAGTATGCTAAACAATAATGAGTCATGGTAACGATTTTCGTCTCCGCACATTCTTTCAAATAGACTCCAGGGATAAGACATATTCATGTCAAAACAACAAAAACAACGAAAACAACAAATAACACAAAACCAACAAAAACAGCAAAAACAGCAAAAACAGCAAAAACAGCAAAAACAACAAAAACAACAAAAACAGCAAAAGCAACAAAAACAACAAAAACAACAAAAACAGCAAAAGTAACAAAAACAACAAAAACAGCAAAAACAACAAAAACAGCAAAAAAACAAAAACAGCAAAAGCAACAAAAACAACAAAAACAGCAAAATCATCAAAAACAACAAAAACAAAAACAGCAAAAGCAACAAAAACAACAAAAACAGCAAAAACAACAAAAACAACAAAAACAGCAAAAACAACAAAAACAACCAAACCAACAAAAACAGCAAAAACAACAAAAACAACGAAAACAGCAAAAACAACAAATAACACAAAACCAACAAAAACAGCAAAAACAACAAAAACAGCAAAAACAACAAAAACAGCAAAAGCAACAAAAACAACAAAAACAGCAAAAGCAGCAAAAACAGCAAAAAAACAAAAACATCAAAAGCAACAAAAACAACAAAAACAGCAAAAACAACAAAAACAACAAAAACAAAAACAGCAAAAGCAACAAAAACAACAAAAACAACAAAAACAGCAAAAACAACCAAACCAACAAAAACAGCAAAAACAACAAAAACAGCAAAAGCAACAAAAACAACAAAAACAGCAAAATCAACAAAAACGACCAAACCAATAAAAACAACAAAAACAGCAAAAACAACAAAAACAGCAAAAAAACAAAAATTTATCCTAAAAGTATGCTAAACAATAATGAGTCATGGTAACGATTTTCGTCTCCGCACATTCTTTCAAATAGACTCCAAGGATAAGACATATTCATGTCAAAAAAATACTTTTTAACATTGCATCTCAATGCAGGGGAGCATACGTTTTTATGTTCCTCAAAAGCGTTCTAGGACCATTATAAAAAAGCATTTTAAAAGAGAAATGTTCATGGCACCTGTGGATATGTGATCCGATATCGAAAAGCTTTTATTTTGTTAATTTTTTGCACTTGCCTTTTGCTTTCCATGCGCGAGCGTGGCTTTACCAAAGCAGTCCCCCAACTAAATTCTAAAGCTGCTTGTCCTCCGTGTCGAACTAAAGCCGGGATATTGAGTATGCTAATGTCACTTTTTATGGTCACGAAGACAATAGGCCGTTTTTTTTTTCTATAAAATTTATGAAATCTCCAGTAAAGCTTCCTTGAGAGTGCTCCAAATAAGCTCCTAATTTTTCCAACTGGGTTATATTGGACATTCCCCGCCCCCCCCCCCCCCCCAGGAGCTCTATGATTTATGGATTACTTTACTGAAAAAATCACCAATTGAACTACCGACCCCATTGCGATTGCGGTAGCGGTGGTGGAGATTACTCCCTTTTGAGCTCTTACGTTTAACTTCACTTTAAGTCCAGCTGGACAAACTGAGGTCTCTTTTATTCTCGGTTGAATATGCTGGAAATTGTGTGCGAACTGAGGTTTTTTTAAAGTTCAGTTCACCAATTTGCTCGAACTTTCGCAATTGGGCTTGTGAATACTAATTTTTTTTTTTTAAAACATTAAGTTTAAGGAGCTTTAGAGTTAGTGGAATATCTAGTTACTTTTGGCGAAGACGAAAATATTTTAGTCCTTTCTGGTGGTTTAGAAGTCGAATCTCAAAGAAAGAGTTGGCAACCCTGCTCTCCTGAGCAGCGCTACCATTTTTTCCCATTGGGCTGAGACACTTCATCTGTGTATGATGGATGGCTTTTATTGGTTCGATCAAAATATCAAATCCCTAATAGTTTCACATTTTGTTATTTGAAATCAAAAATACGAAAAAATTGTGTTTTTTTTAAATCTCTTACTGCAGTGCTTTCCAAACTACTGCGGCATCCCTGTTACCTAAAAACCCCTTGGGGCACCGTAATAAAATATGTAAATTTGCTTACTCGTGGGGTGCGCCATCTAGACCTTCGGTATTTCAACATTGAATATCTCCGACAATTTGTAGCAGATTTTGACAAATGAGCTAGACTTATTTGAGATATTCGCTACCATTTATTTCAAATCCGTTTTTGAATACATTGTCACTTAAATGATCTCCATTCGATACGCTAAAAGCGGCCGTTTTCGGGCGTTATAGCATCTACTTCGGCTAGTATGTTAGCTTTGAGTTCGTCAATGGACTTCGGCTTGTTGGCATAAACTTTACTTTTTCAACGTCGTAGTGGCTGCGGTGTGGCAAAATGCGCCGTCTTTTTGAAAAATGGTTCGTCATACCTTCATAGGTTCGTCATACCTTTTCACACGTTTTCGGATACATGAAGTGTACCAGTACCGCAAGGACGTAGCCAGGGGAGGGGTTTTGGGGGTTCAAACCCCCCCAGAATGAAAAAAAAACATCACAGATAACATGAAAAATCAAATAATAACACAATTTTTAAAATTTATGTATATAAACTTCGCATTTATTTTGCTTAAACGTGGTCCATATGTAATAAATAATTTTACTTAAATTTTATACTAAATTTTGAGATAGTATAGTAGAGATAGTATAGTATAGATAGTATAGTAGATAGATAATTCAAATTGAATTTTTTTTTCATAGGCCGGCCGTATACCAAAGCTTCACATACTTATTAGCGAAATTTCGCACTTTTTTATATGGAACAGATCGTGACATGACGCTTTGCTACATTTATCTCCATACAAAAAGTGACGAAAAGCTGGACATGCAGCTTTGGTATATGGCCTGGCTTAGCAATACGTTTGGCGACAGTGATGTAAAGGGTTAGGAAGGAAAGGTGTTATTTAGAGAGATCATTATTATGATTCTTACAAAAACACCCCCCGAAGAAAAATGCTGGCTACGTCCTTGCAGTACCGTGCGTCGGGTAGGGTTTCTCGAACTTTGAAGCAGAATGGTCCAATGATGGTTTTTGAATCCGATTCGACCCATACAGTGACTTTCTCGTCGTGCAGTGGTGTTTCGTGAATGACTATGGGTTCTCTGTCGACATTTTTGTTAGTTAGTTCTTTGTTCATAATTCTGTTTAGAGTCGTCCCACTCACGTTTAACTCCTGAGATTGGCCGCGAGACGACACATTTGGATTATCGGAACACTCTCTAACACAGCTTCATAGAGTGTCACGGACGCCGTCTAATGGGACCCTAGCAAGCGGCTACAGACCCGTACTCGAAGAAATGCGTCAACTATGAATTGTGCTGTCTGAAGATGCCAAATTTATCCCATATTGTATACGATAACCTCACACAATCTTCACAATTGAACGATTGTTTTAAATGTAAAGCCCAACAATTTCAACGAGTTTTTCGAACGAGCTAGACACATAGCTAATGTCTTTTCAGTAGACGAGATGTATAATAAAAAAGACACAATAAAATTGAAGTAGAAATTAAACAGTGAACCACAAAAGTCAAAAAGATAAAATCATCCGTGCCTCCCCTTTGAGCTATAAACGTCCCTCTTGGAGGTCGAGCCCCCAGTTTGGAAACCTGCGCTACTGTAAGTATATTCAAATTAATATCACCTCAACTGTAAAATATACGGAAGCTGCTATTGACTTACGGGTCCCAGCTAGTATTTTACAAAAATTCCCTAATTCATTAAAAAAAATCGTTCAATTTCATACCAGAACCATCTCACCCACAACTAAAAATGTACGGCATTCGGTTGATTAATTAATTTGTAAATATTTTCAAGTACTGATTACTCTATTACATAAAATACAAATATTTTAATTATGCCATGCTTAAAAAAAACAAAAAAAAAAAACAAAAAAATTCCATTCAAAATATTTTAGACTGTGTATAACCTGAAAAATTTTGAAGTCAAGTTACTTTCATTTTAAACGCTTTCCCAAAAATTGGCTTCAAAGGCGGCTTAATTATGCAGAGAATTTTCCTCTTGGAAAATTCCCTGCCTGCAAAGATACCAGAATCAGAATGTTTTACCAGGAAAAGCAGCCACGAGAAATATGCCAAAGAAATGCTCGTTAGCTCCAAGCGATGCAGTAAGTCGTGTATATAGAGTATGTGGTGTCTTACATACATATATATACCTGGTACATATGTATGTATATAAAAATATATTTATATTCAAAAATGGTCTTCTCTCCCCAAAAAATACCTTCTCCTTATTTTTGTCGTCGACTATGTTAACCGGTGTACAAACCAGTGAAAGCACATAGTTTACAAGGCAACAGGGACAATATATCATAAAAGGGTGGCTTATCTGCAATGTAAAATATGAGGTGTGTAAGAAACAAACTTTTGCATAGTTGTCATACAGTTGTTGTCTGGCTGTTATTATCCTTGGTGAAAAATTCATTCAAAATGAATGCAGAACACTGGCACACAACACCTGCCCCTGCTCAGGTAAACAAGGACATTACACATATGCGGTGCGAATCTTATCTCGGCTGTCATCCCCGCCGCCGTGCAGGACCAGGATCTGACGCTGTCTCCAATCAGTCTAAATAATTCAAAGCAGATAACAACAGTTCCCAAACGAGGAGCACCCGAATAAAAAATAATAATACAAAAAAAGCGGAGAAATTCGAACTTAAAACCATTTTCCACGTTCGAAATGCCGACGATTTCCTGCTGGTGGTGTTTTTTTTGCGTTATCCCAGGAATCCTCATCCCTGTTGTCCTTTTTGGTCTCCTTTCATTCTCGTAACGTGGTTTAGTACTTGGAAATGATATGAAATGTCGTTGGAACTCAAAAAGCTCATATCCAAGTGGAAATATAATTTATCGCATGGCTGATATCACTTATATCGAATATGAAATACGATTTTTCACGTACGACTCCACACTTGTACGTGAGGTGAAATGAAAATCAAATGAAGAGCTCCAATTTCTATGAGCTCCTCTTTCTCTCGCCGACGACAGGATTTTTATTTTTGTTTTATGCCCCGACGAAAGGTTCCGTTGGTTTTCCTCGTCTTCAATTTTTTTCATATTCCTTAAAGTGTTATCAGTTTCCTTAAATCATTTTGTGGATTTTAAAGATTACCCACACACACACACCCACAAAAGTTAATTGTGGCTTTAACAGATAACAATTTGCCGCCGAAACAAAATAAGAGCGAGACCGAGTTGTGATGGTATTTTCAAAGAGATTTAATTGAGATTTCACACGATTCGGATAATTAACGCCCGAGGGAATGCCTCGGTGCTTAAGAAATTCCACTAAGTTATAGGATGGCACTCGATAGGTTATACAACAGACGTTCGAGCATTCCATTAACGACTGACTTCCTTAATATGAGGATGAAGCTTGTTAAACTTGATTATGGCTACATTCTAACAGCACTTCAGCTTCGACGGCTTTGTTTTGTTATTGGACCCAGAGTGGATTTGACAAGGGTGTTTGCTTGCGTCTATATTCTAAAAAAGTCGTTGGTAGCAAGGGGAGCTTAAGACTACAGATGGCTTCAATAAATGTGGAACGAGGAACGAGGATTAGTCTCCTGGTTGTTTACCCAGGAAGTGGTCATGTTAAATGCAACTCTTGAAGATTTTGTGGAACAACCACTCTCTCTTATTACTATATATCAGACCCCCTCCCTCTGTTGGGTAAACTAATTGGTCAACAGCCTTGATGCGAAAAATATAATGCACCCCACACTTTCCACCGAATTACTTCCTGTTTCTTCAGATAAAAAATGTAGCACGCATAAGACCTACGTTTATAAATCGCATGTAGACTCTATATTTTTGCATGGGAAAGCCAATTGGTTCGGTTTATTTGCTTCTTCCAACCCAGCAGGTTTGGGAGACTTCCCTAGAGGATGAATAAAGGAGCCATCCCAAATAAGTTTTCAGTCATTGGTTAGAGAGTTTATTCCGTTACTGCGTTTATGTTTCATTGCTTCGTTTGCTGCTTTTTTTACTATTTCGTACTCGTAACTACTTCTACGACTTCCGCTTTATTCGGATTGCGTCATTCTGCATCTATTCGCAGCGCGAAGTGCAGTGAAAAGGGTATTATTTTCCTCCCAGAAATAATTGAAAGCTAAAAAGGAGACTCCCATTTCATTCCACTCAAAGTCTTCAATTTCAGTCTACAGCTAGTTTTATGGGAGTACTCCAACTCAACTCTATTGCTAGTACTATAGGAGCACTCTTTTTAGGCTTTTTTGGAGGTCAGCAGGAGGCCTCTCTTCCAATGACATGTTCAGGGCCGTAGCAACCAGGGGGCTAGGGGGGGCTTAGCCCCCCCACGCCTTTGCATTGCCCCACACGTTTTTCTTATATGTGAAATCGAAACACTAGAAAAAGAAGGAACAGAATTTAACGAAAATCGAAAATAAAAGCCTCTAAAAAACCCATTCAGCATTTTCTCCCCAAATTGGCATCCCTGTAATCTAGGTCTGCACGGGTATTCCTTCATCACAAGTAGGTTTCTTTACTTTACACGGAGATATCTGTATGTGTGCCGATAATTAGATGCAACGGGCGAACACCGGCCGTTTGGCTTTTAAGGGGCATATGATGGCCGTAGGGGTTTTAACCTTTTTAAAGGGAGAACATACAGCCTCACAAACCCCGAAACTTGACCAATTTAAATGGCCAAGAACTGAGCTGTACATACGGGCGGACATTCGACGGTGAATTCGAGCTAAAAAGAATCTGCATGTATTGTTGAATATGCTTTATGGGAGCTTGATCATTTTCATAATGTACAATGGTCCTTTCGATTTATCCTACTCAAAGATAATCGATGCACAAAAGAAACGAGCTCGCCAGTCGTCAGTTTGTTTTGCGTGAAATGTGTGAAGCGTGTTGAGTTATATTATATTTTAGGGGAAAATTGGAGTATGATTGAAAAAAGAGGAATATGTTTCAATCAAGGTCGGTGTTCACCAATTTTAAGACCATTTTTTGTTTTTACTCGGGATTTTAGCAAAACCGACTTTCTTGCAGTAAAACCAAATGACCCATTTTTTTGGAAAGTGTTCCATGTCTGAGGGTGTGCATATGGTTTTATCGATTATTTGTCTGACAAATGTCTAATATTTATGAACAATTAATGTAACATTAGTTATTAAATTAAAAATCTCGGAAAATGTGTAACGAAATGAACCCTAAATTTATACTCGGGGGCTATCGAGAACGCTGAGCACGAATCGAGCTCCAAATTATTGACGATCCAATTACTTTATCATCTCCTCAGAAGGCCAGGCCAAGAGATGCTAAGATAGGGTGTCATGAACTTCTGATATTCTATACTATTTTCGTGCTCTGCAATTAAATTGTTATGCTTCTAATCATTGAAACCGACGGTAGCAAAAATCAAGACTGGACAATAAACGAAACAAATGGACGAAACAAAATACAAACCCAGTTTATGGCGAATAGAGTAGTCAATCACGTGTCATATCCATGCCATATCGTAGCTCCCTTATCTTTGCGGATGCGTATCTAGACTTCTTTATATATTCTTTCATATTTTGAAAAACTGCCGTCAAGATTTTGGTATCGCAATGGACCATTTTTGATCCAAACATGTATTAATATGACATTTTTTCTGTCCCAGAAACCAGGGTCTGTCTCAGCGGCATTGAATTCTGTTTCCCACAAGGGTTTGTCGAAGTTTTCAAATTGGCCACTGCTGCTTGACAGAACTAGACCAACTAAGGAAGCCCGCACTTTCTTATGCAAAACTTTCGTGTGTCTTTTGGTGATTCTTCGATTAGCTGGATGTCCTCTTTTTTAACTTCTGTATTAGTTTGGGTAACTTATTAATTTTGCCTCTCTCATTCGGGGCTCTCTTTCTCTTACGTGCGGCACTTAACTCGGCACCTTTCATTTTGTTCTAAGCAGAGTGACGAAATAGATTTTCTAAATATCAATAAAAATATATAGACCAGTGCAGATACGCTTTTGAAAAGCCAAAAACTAGAAAAATTCTTAGCAGTATATGGAAGGTGGGAAAATTTAGGATAAATGCTACTTAAACAAGGAAAAATCGAGAGCACCGCAGCAGATGACCGGAAAGGGGGCGAGCGAGCCTAAATGTGAGTTTTAGGGGGTTAAACGTGTTTTTTTGCGATTCCTGAGAAAAGTAGACCTCCTATCGAAAAACGTTAAATGTAAACGTTGTAGATAATTAAAATATCTAGAGCTTTTGTTCAAACCATTTTTCGACATAACCTCAAAAAATGGAGAAAAACGGCAAAAACCGAGTTTTTCGTTTATCATTTTTATCTTTCACAAAAATGATCCAATTTTAATGAAATTTGAGGAAAATGTAGATTTTCATGTTTCGAAAAGGCCCTATTTTTTTCAAAGCGATTGGTTGTGTAGTTTTGTTTTTATGACCTTAATTTAAAAAAAAGGCCCCATTTTCAATCAAAAAAGTTGGCGAACGAATTTTTGATTTTGAAAATTTTGAAGACGGGTTTTTTTTCGTTGAATCCTCTACTTTAAGATGGTGTAAAAAAATGACAGTGTCACAATAGAAAAACATCGAGAAAAATTCGAAAAACCAAAAACATCCTTTTTCAAATATCGATTTTTCCGTAAACTTCGCTAATTCTTTATCTCTCTTTGACATAAAGCTTTAAGAGTGGCGCAAAACTGTAAATTTAATGTAATATATTATAAGGGAACTTCAGGTAACAGTTTCAGATGTGAAAAAAATTGTTTCAACAATTATTTCACCCAAGAAAGCAAGGAAAAAATTACAGTTTTAGGCCGACCCGCGCACTTCTTTTTATTTAATTTATTGCCTAATAAAATGATTTTTTGAGTTTATGAAGGTATAGTTAGAAGATTGATCTGATACTACATATTCGATGATGGAAAAATGAAGTACCATTGCGAGTAACTAACTGAAAGCTACAGATTGGGGGTGGAAAAACCATTTAAACGGAATAATACCTAAATTTACCGAAAAGAAATTAATTCCTGAAAGTTTGCTTAAATTTATCTGCTGCAGCTGTGAAACTGGTTGTGAAGTAAAAGATGTGGCTGCGGAAAGCATGGAGTAAAATGCTCCCTTTTATGTTCCAATTGTACCGCCAACAACTGTTCAAATTCTGAAAATCAACCAATGGAAGATCTCAGCGATTCGGAGGAGATTATTAATAATGAAGATTGTGATGAGCTTGAGGACCTTCACGAAGTCGATGACTTTATTGAAGATTCTCAAGACATTGAAAAATGTGTTGAGTTTCATGATCAACAGCACCTCTCCAAAAAAATGAGGTATGAATAATTCTTTTACGACATAACAGCATTCGAGTACGCGAACACACTTATTATTTAAACACGGCATAGTCTTTACTCATGGGCAATTGTATTAAGCAGCCCTAGAGTGTAATACAATAAAATGTAATATGTGACATTAGGAAATAATAAAAGTTGTTTTTTTGGCATTGCTTTTTCCAACCATAAAAAATTTGTTTCATTTTTCAATTTTGTTTTATTCTTCTCGAAAAATTTTGTTATTGAAGACTTATAGACTTAGAAAATGGTGCTCGAATATCGCGTGCTGGGTTCTACCAGTAAGTTTTAATGTATAAGCCATCACAATACGTAGAAATATTTTTTTTGGCCTAAAACTGTAATTTTTTCCTTGGGTGAAATAATTGTTGAAACAATTTTTTTCACATCTGAAACTGTTACCTGAAGTTCCCTTATAATATATTACATTAAATTTACAGTTTTGCGCCACTCTTAAAGCTTTATGTCAAAGAGAGATAAAGAATTAGCGAAGTTTACGGAAAAATCGATATTTGAAAAAGGATGTTTTTGGTTTTTCGAATTTTTCTCGATGTTTTTCTATTGTGACACTGTCATTTTTTTACACCATCTTAAAGTAGAGGATTCAACGAAAAAAAACCCGTCTTCAAAATTTTCAAAATCAAAAATTCGTTCGCCAACTTTTTTGATTGAAAATGGGGCCTTTTTTTTAAATTAAGGTCATAAAAACAAAACTACACAACCAATCGCTTTGAAAAAAATAGGGCCTTTTCGAAACATGAAAATCTACATTTTCCTCAAATTTCATTAAAATTGGATCATTTTTGTGAAAGATAAAAATGATAAACGAAAAACTCGGTTTTTGACGTTTTTCTCCATTTTTTGAGGTTATGTCGAAAAATGGTTTGAACAAAAGCTCTAGATATTTTAATTATCTACAACGTTTACATTTAACGTTTTTCGATAGGAGGTCTACTTTTCTCAGGAATCGCAAAAAAACACGTTTAACCCCCTAAAACTCACATTTTGGCTCCCCCGCCCCCTTTCCGGTCATCTGCTGCGGTGCTCTCGATTTTTCCTTGTTTACGTAGCATTTATCCTAAATTTTCCCACCTTCCATATACTGCTAAGAATTTTTTTTTTCTCAAAAATTATCTGCACTGGTCTAATAGGTACTATACTTCCTAGTGTAGGTGTACAGCCAGCACTCGGTACAAACTTGTTTCCAAGTGACATTTTCCGCGTTAATTTAGTAAAATTGCTTTGCCCCACCACGCAAAAGAGAGTAGCTACGGCACTGGACATGTTAATGTTAAAATCATGGCAAAGGGAGACATTTCGGAGGTGCCTCTCCTAGGAGACATCCAACATTACACGAGGAGTCCTCTTTTTCCTGTTGTGAAGCCACTGACTGGGATTTGTGTTTTGGTAGTACAAATTCGAATGCTGTTGGTATTTCTCACTCTAGCAAATCTATAAAGCCTAAGCTGAACGGATGGTTCAATGGGATATGTATGAACACAATTGGAGCTGAAGAATTCACAAATCCCAAATGAATCATTCCGTGAGTATCTCACATTGAGAAACTCATATATAATATATTCACGATGTCACATATGTCTACTGTCATCCGGGGCTGCTATTTTCACTTCTTTGTTGATGATGCGCAAGTATATACCTCATCGTCATCTGATGTACCAGGTGAATGCATTAAGACAGTGAATGATCACTTGCGCAACATTTCAAGCTGGACGTGTAATAACTTGGCCTTATTTATTAGCCATCGTTCAGTTAAAACTCATGAACTAAGTACTATCACGATTGATAATATTCCACTATGTATTGTGAATAAGGCAACGAATTTGAGTATTGTGATGAACTCGAAGTTGACTTGTTGCGATCACGTCTCGCTTAGTAAACTTTATAGTTGCCTTCGTAAGTTATGGCTATTTGGAAAAATCTTACCTCAGCAGTCACGCCTAAGGCTGGTAAAGAGCCTCGACCGCATTTCGAGCTATATAGCCTTGGATGCCGTTTGCAGTCGTTGTTTGAATGTGGCTTTTAATTGGTGCACTAGATTCTTTTTTTGGCTTGCGACATTATGGCATTTCTTATGCCATTCGGATCGTGTCCGTTCGTCGTGGAAGAAAGTGGTCGTTGTCCAAATTTTGAAGAAAGGCGACAGTCGGGAATGCAAGAATTATCGCGGTATAGCCTTCTTTCGATCGACGGCAAAGTATTTACAAAATCGAGGCTACAGAAACGTCGAGAGCAAACGAGCCGGAAAGAACAAGCGGGAATTGATCGAGGATGCATTGATCAAATATTCGCACTCCGTAAGCTAATGGAAGAAAGAATTCGTTGCGGCTTAACGAACTGTTGTCGTTTTCATCGATGTGAAATACGCTTTCGATTGCGTCGATTGGTACAGCTTGTGGGGAGTCTTGGACACCGAGCACGTACCATTGAGAATCATCCAACTTCTCCAAGCGTGGTACGATGGCTCAACCAGCAGCGTTTTTAAGTGACTTATCCGAGGAGTTCCCGATTCAAACGGGTGTCTGACAAGGAGATGTCACTTCGCCACTTCTCTTCAACGCCGTGATTAAAGCCTGAAACAGAATCAAAGCAGTGCAGTATACTGCACTGCCTGTCAAAGTTTGGTTTTGTGCTTTTCTATTACTCGGCACACAATTGCATTTAGCGCAGTAAGCAGCAAAACACTGCACTGCAGGTTTAGGCTAAATTCTAAAATTGCTCTGCAGTGTGAGGTTAGAAAATAAAACTTCAAATTTTCATAACGGTGGTAGTGTGCCATTAAAAACTGTTAAAGCCGCCAATTATTAAATATTTCTTAAATTTTCCGTACCATGTTTTCGAAATTAACAACAAAGACGTTTGACTTGATTTGACAAACACTGCACTGCGTTGATTTCGTTATAAGACGCAGTGCCGTAATTTTTGACAAGCAGTAAAAAACACTGCATACTGCACACTGCGTTGATTCTGTTTCAGGCTTTACGCGATTATGCTGAAGCATTCGTTGGAGGACTCGGAGGTCGATACGACGACAACAACTTCGTTAACCGACCTAATGTTCGCCGACACGGATGCCGAAGCAACGGACATCTTATACGACATTTCCCGGATTGCCCAGTCGTACGGGTTAAAACCAATGCGTAAAAGACCAAAGTATTCACAACGGACGAATCAGGCGCCAGTGTTCACCCTACTCAAGTGGTGCATATGGATACGAACAAATATTACCATCAAAACGAAAGTACGCCTTTACCGAACTTTGATCCTTCCGATACTTCTTTATGGATCGGAAATGTGGACACTGCTCAAACCGGACGTCAAGAAGAAGCTCAAATGCGATGCTTGAGGCAGATCCTCGATGTCTCACGCGATCGCCTTCGAAACGAAGACAGTTAGTTCGACAAAGATGCGATCGGCAGACACTGATCGAAGAAGATATGCAAAAACATCGACTACGGTGGTTTGGACATGTTTCCCGAATAGATGATAACCGCTTGCCACGTAATCTTCTCTGGTGAGACCGTCCCGCAGACTGGAGAATCCAGCGATCGGCACCGAAGAAAACCGGACTAAAGAATATCAAGGGCTACATAAAGAATCAACGATACGCCAAAAACTAGCAAGAATGGAAACAAATCGTGTCGAAATTAACGCCTCCAAAACGAAGTACTGCCTCATCTCCACCAAAGTTTACACCGATCTTCCTCCTATCTCAGTAGGAGAAGAGAATCTAATGGATGACTTAAATCTTAACATACTAGGGGTAACTTTAACGGAGGAACTGTGAGGGAATGATCACATATGCCAAATAGCTAAACAAGCCTTGGATGAGATGCAAGTTCCTTCTTAAGCCAGCTTCAATCTTCAAGTCCTATATTCGGCTCCTTGTTGAACTCGTATAGGCAGGCGCCCTAAAAACCACCTTGGCATGCCTGGAAAAACCTGTGCCATCAAAGTCCTTGGTGATAGAAACTTTTAAACCACCGTAGGGATATAGCACCACTCTCCAATTTTTATTACTATTACCATAGCTAATGTTCCACTGAAATTTAGAACCGTGAGTACGGCAAAATACTCTAAGTGATATAACGTAATCAGAGTTTTTGAATTAGTACCTTAACTAGTTTAGTAGCTAACTTTGGTGAATAGATAAAATTCGAGAATTACCCACTCCCAATGAGTGGTTTTCGCAGTGTTGCCATATAAAAATTCAACATGGAAATCCGTTGAAATGAATTTTTGTTTTGGGGTATAAAACTTTTACCTTCACTTTTCTCCACCTGCAAACTTTCAATGGCCGTCTAGTGTAAAGATACACTTTCGATGAAGTGCGAATGGATGAGGTAGTAAAGTTGTGGTTTTATCCAGCAAGCTAAGGAAATTGCTAATTCCAAGATGCATACTATGGCATTTGTCCTCTTCTCCGCCCTACCATTTGGCCATCTTTAACCGAAGCTATCTTCAATTTAACCAGCGATAAAGACTTCTTGATTTTCGAATATTGCAAATTAGAGCTTGAAATGCATTAACATAAAGTCTATTGGTCACAGTTTATAGTATAAGCTACATAAGTCCACTAAAGCTTCGCGCTTATTTAATTACTTAAATTCTGAGTCCCTAATTAATAATTAATTTATGATAATTGATTTCAACCACAGCTCCCCCCCCCATTTGCTATTCTCATTGTTTAACATAAAAACTGCAAAAACAGAAGTAAATCTGTACACTTCAAACATCCGTGTATTCAATGAATGCATATGGAATGCCGCAGGAGAATTTCACTATTTAACAAACGAAAATTCTGCTACTATACACTATATAAAGGGCGCATTTATATACATATAAGAAAGGATACACAGGAGGGGTTGCCTGTGGCAGTGCGATATCAACTAATCTTACTCGCTCTTGTTTTCCAGACAAAGTGCCTGTGCACTAAGACAATTTCACTTGGCTCGGCGCGCAAATAACCAAAGTACAATGCCTAAAAGCATTCAATAAAGGGAGCAGCAGCCGTCTCTCTACAAAATTTAGTTTGCAAGGATGTGATATGCTTTATCATCAAATATTCATATGTGGCTTTCAATGACATTTCAATGCCTTTGTAATAATGATATTAGTATTAACAACGGAAAGTTTTTACTGTTTGCGCTTGCAAAAGGATTGCGGATTGATATGTTACTTAACTTTGGTATAAAACCGTCCTTTGTGGAAAATAGAGCAGCGTAATTGGATTTCGTTTTTTTGCGGTTTTATTGAAATGCTTTTATTGTTTAAATAGAACAAGATTAAAGGCGAAGGCAAATATATCTCTTTGAGATGCACTAGGTTTCATATTTATAGGATATCCTGCAAGCAATGTCCTTATAGTCCTCAGTAATGGCTTCTTTAGCAACTCTAGCTTTTATTTTTTAGAACTCTATAACGACATCGAATATTGGTCCAAGTAGGGTCGAACCAACAACAATCGGCTTTTATATCGTAGTAAACTGTGTTTGATCAAACTAACCAGGTAAAAATGGGACCTCCATTGCAACTTTCCTAAACTTCGTTATCGCAGCTAATTACCCACTAGCAGAACAGACTATCAGCCTTCTGGATGAAGGTAAGAAGGTCTTTAATTGACGAAGACCGGACTTGAGCAGGGCTCAAAAACTCTCTGATAAACGTTCTTCTTCTAAGCCAGATCGGAGCAGAACATGACCCCAGATCAGAGACAATGATGGCAAGATCATATGCATAAGCAATGACATCGAAATCAGATCAAAAGAAATAGTTAAGCTGATAGGTCTGCACGATTAAGTCAGCTCCAGAGGTATAGAAATAAAAACCAACACGACTTTCCTCCAGATGGGTGTAATTTAGCCCCACTGGCTCTAAAGAGGCAGACCTGGTTGTCGAGAATCCGATCAAGGCACTTCTGAAGGAGCGTCGGAAAAATTCCATTTCCTCTCGGGGACTTATAGAGTTGAAAAGAGGCCAATGCCCATTTAACCTTGTCACGGTCAAAGATGTTCCCAGAAAGACTCCGAGAATAACGGTCTGGGATGGTCCTATGACTACACTCAGCATCCAGTGGATAAGCGGACCGGAGGATGACCCTAGAAGGTGCTCGCTGAGCAGGCGCCTCAAGGTTTCTTCATGGTTAGAGATGTAGGAGCCATCCTCATTTTTGAAAAGGCCCGCTACGCTGAAAGAGTCTTTGGAAAGTAGCTTTTGGAGTCTAGACGCCTATGGGAGAGTCTAAAGGCTCTCACAGTGTTTCCACCAGACAATCCCTTTGGAACGGCTTAACAACTTGTTGTTACCTGTTAGGGTGAACCTATATTCATCCCAATTCCCGGTATGTTTGCCCTTTTGAACAATCTCCTAACGTCTCATTACAGCTAACCTGTCGTTCCGCCAGGGCACTTTACATGACGACTGAAAGGAAGAGACAGTGTTGCTGCATGGTAGGAAGAGATCATCACATCAGTAAGCTGCTTGGCCGCATTCTCCAGTTCACACAGTGAGCTTAAAGAAGCAGCAAGCAGGTCTGATTTCGAGGCCACAAGCCCCTGAAACTTAGACCAGTTGGTTTTCTTAGGAACCAAAGAAGAGGTGCGGATATGTGGCAGGTCAAATCTAATATACAGATGATCCAACAGTGAAGCTTTGTCCAGAACCCTCCAGTTTTCAATCCTGCCGGAGAGAAACGTACTCGTGAAAGTGAGGTCCAGCACCTTCTTTCTACTAGCAGTGACAAAAGTGGGTTTGCATCCCCTGTTTACAATATCTATGTTATTCATAACAAGAAATTTAGGAGACACTCATCCCTTTCGTTGACATCGGTATTCCCCCAGATGAAGTTGTGACTGGGGAGCAATTGAATCACACCCGATGACGAATTGCCGATTAGTCTTGCGACAGAACTCAATGAGTTCTTGGGCCTCCTGGGAAGTCACTATTGCTGCATCCCGGAAAGTAGGCGGACGCTAGGATGATTTCTTAGAATCCGTGGGCAACCGAGATAGTGACTACATCTCTAGAAATAAAGTTGGTGACCCGATTTTACTTTTGCATAGAATCCAATTGATTGAACGGAGTCGCAACCGGCAATAAGGGCTAATACCACTACTTGCCAATAGTAAGAAACGTTCTCGTTTTTCATTATATTAGAATTTCAGAGGATTTGCATTCCTAAAAACAACAATAACATTTACGAGCTTGATTGCAAGAACCACTTTTACTTTTATTTTTAGCTACGTCCCCGCAAGGGATTGATCCTCTACAGATCTTGCACTTAAGCAGTCCAAATCGTAAAACAGCTAATAAAAGTCATAAGTAGACCCATAAAACCCGATTTTAGTTCCCAGGCGGAAGAGACCCAATACCTACTTTTTGCCCATTGAAGAAATAGTTCGCATCTAATGAAACGCCTTTCGGATGAGCTTGAATTCATATAGTAGCCATTTTCCTAGTTTGAAATCATTCCTATTGACTTCGTAGAAATCTTTAAAGGAACTTCATCGTTAAAAACTTCGTCCAACAAGCCTTCCAGTTGCTCTTAAACAAATTTGGGACGATTGCTCTTAAACAATCCGACCAAAAAGCTTCTAGTTATCAAATCGAAATCTCCACCTTTACGGTTTAGTTTTCATAGGCTTCCGACGAAATATAAGAATCTATTGCGTCTACTTTTGAAATTTGATCCTCCTAATGATATTTTTCATCCTGTATAATTAATTAGTAGGTCTAAAATAAATAGACGCAGCTCAGCAATTATTCATAAAAAATAACTTTCGCTGTTGTTTTTGTGCAGGTGACCATCCAACTTTCTTCAACCATTTGAAGTTTCAGGTAAACACCATCACAAGGCACACCCAATAATTGATAATTTTAGTACCAAAAAAAATTCTGTAGCAAATTGTCAAAATAAAAAAAACAATTACCAAAAACTTTACGCTCCAAATAGTCTTCCTTCATAGTAGCCCCACGATTTGTCCACCCAGTGTGTGCCAATCGAACTAATTTTTTAACAACTTCCCATCTGATCAATCTCTCATTTTCAATGCTTGCTTTCAGTGGAAATTTACAACCAATTACGCAAGCAAATCCTAATTAGTCCACGTCACTGCACGTACAGGTAAACACAGAAAGCACAGAATTAATCACTGACATTGCCACAATAAATTTGATTTGAGTTGCTAAAATGATGCTAGTTGACTCAACTGTTGAATGAGTGCACTAATTGGAGTGTCGTTTGGCGAAAGTCATTAATAAGTAAGCAGAATCTTGTTGTTTTAATTTTGTGGATTAAGTTATTTAAATAATGAAATTATTTAAGGAATATTATGACTGTTTTAGGATTTAAAAATGTTTGGATGATTGTTGACAACATATTAATAGCAATACCTACCTCATATCATATAAAAGTTGATCTGTTGCGAAATTGTCGTCACCAAAATATCATAATTCAGCTGATCGCACCGGAACTATTTATACACGACGTTAGCTGATAATTTTTATGATACGTAATATCTTCTACACAACACTCAATTTTTCCCTGAGCTAAAAACTTTACCTTCAAAATTATTTTTCACTTTTTCGTTTATTTTAAAAGAAAAGCGTATTTTTTTAGTTTTTTTTAAACTATTTATTTTTATTTTCTACTTTTTAGTCTACTACAAATCCTCCGCCATTTTGTGTTGGCCGCCATATTACATTTATAATGACGTCACATAGCTAACTGTATTCCATCTTTCATACCCTTTCGTTTGAAACCAGTGTCGGGTGGTGAGGGAACAAATTGCAAAAATCGGCTGCCATCTTAGAGCGTCCATCTTGATTTGCTTACAAAATAGTCAGATTGGATTGTCCCGCGAACTACGCATGTGTGCAAAATTTTAAGTTGATGGGTCATTTTTTCTACCTTTTGCTCTATTATATATCTTCCGCCATTTTATATTGGCCACCATTTTGAATTTGAATGTCTTCTGGCATCGCTTCCTGCTCCCAAACTTGCACAATTGATTCATGAATCGCTTGGTGTAAAATGTAGGCCCTGCATATTTAACCAGCTCCGCTGTGATGCCGTCTGCCCACGAGGCCTTGTTGCATATTTCGCGAATTGCTCGACGGATGTATTCTTGAAGTGCGTAAGTTATTTAACATTTCTTCGTAAAAAAGTCTATCGACATTGTCAACTGTAGAGCTAACAAAAACCAGCTTTTGGCCCACCCTTTAGCGTAGCCTGCAGAAAGCGGTACCCGGTAACATACCTACCCGGAATTTGAGAGCAACTGAGCGTGTGACATGAAGGATGTCTCTGGTCACCGTATGCAGAAACAAAGTAATGTAAAAGGAAAATGTCCTTTTAGTGCTGACGTCACTTGTTGACCGTTTTCCCCGGTATCTGTCCGTATCTTTTATATAATCTTGTTTCTGTATACCGTGCTCCTGCTTCCGGCCCATATTCGATGAATCTCTCATCAAGATGTACTCTGCGGTATCCTAGGATTCTAGGTCATACCAGTCACAGCGGTGAGCCATCGTGTTCGAAACGATGGAGGTAGTTTATATATCATCGATTTCCAATCAAGAACTGCGTGAGGTTGTAACTCACTTCCCCACACTCGCTCTTAACCCATCTATCCATGTTTGGGATAAGTCTGAGGGTAGACTGACTCATTGCAGACTCGTTTCACCTGCCTTGCCATTACGTTGCACACTCGCAGTGCGCCATTTGTCGCCGCACTGAATATGTCTCCCCTTTAACATACTCTGAATCATAGCGACGCCTGCCTTCTCTCGACATTATATCTATGGGTATAATTCCCGCTATCTCGCCATAGTCCCAAATACCCAAACACAAGCATACACCAGAGACATATGTACCCTTCACTTCGATTTTTTGGTTATTTGTAGAAGACTAGACGGAACCCAAGTACCTACTCAACTGTCTGTCAGCCAAAAATTCATTGCATACACCGAACGTATTGTACGCACGCAAGCTCTGTTTCCAGATTTAGTCTGTATGCGGCCCTATAGTTTCTGCTATTAAGCTGAATACAGATACATGCATGCGTGGGGTGCGGACGGCTAATGCGAAATATGCGGAACGTTTTCGTTATAGGATGTAACTATATATTTCAACGATATGGCGAACGAACTTGTGGCCCACAACTAGTTTGTAATCGTTTTGAAACTTTTTCAAAGCTAAATCGCGTTTTCGTTACTTCTTTCATTCAATAGCTGCGTTCCTTTTCTACTATTTAGTACTTGTGAGCAGAGCAGAAAAGGAACGCAAAATTTTCTGATTTGAGTAAAAGCTCACTTGAAATTTTTGACGTTACTTTAAACTTTACAAATAAAAAATTCTTAAAAGAAGAATTTGTGACACAATGGGGAAATTAATGCTACAATTTCTAAAGTAAAACGAAAGATAATAATTTTTGATAATTATACGACTGGAGTTTTATTTATGGACGTTTTTATATGAGCAAATCGGCTCGACACAAATAAAAGCCATCTAGCGGGTAATGGCGTAAGTGAAAATAATTCACAATAGACTCGAAATGGCCGCTTTCCCCTAGCGGATTTCAATTGCGTAATTGCAAGAGCTTTCTACTCGGTTATAAGAGCAAGTGTAGTTGCTAGTACGCAAGTGTAAAAAATAGTAAAAATTAGCAGAAAAGGAACGCAGCTATTATCAATTTCTGCAGTGTCAAACTGAGGAATTTTATATTTCCTTTTTATTTTTAACTTCCCAGCATAGGAAGTTATTGTAATCGGTCCGAAAATCGAAATCAAAAATTTCGCCGTATTTTCATCCTTCAAGGTGCCAGGAGCATTTTAAGCAAAAAATTGGGAGGAAGTATGTGTGTGTGTGTGTGTGCGTACGGATGTGGTCATTTTTTCCTGCACGATATCGCGCGAACCATAAAAGATATCGACTTCGTTGAGGTGTCGTTCGAAGCGTATTAACCGAAATATGATCTGAAAAGATTTTCATAAAATTCGGTCGAGCCGTTTTTTTGTTTAAACGACGTTTATGATTTTTGTACCTGATCTATAGCGCGCGAAAGAAAAACTATGTATATCGACTTCATTGAGGTGCCGAAAAAAGAATATTAACGAAGAAATGCTCTGAAAAAAATTTCATAATATTCGGTCGGTCCTTTTTTGTTTAAATAGAAAAACTTCGGCTAATTGTCAGAAAGACCTTAAATTAACAAGTTTTGCTACATAATATCTAATAAACTCGATGGAATGAGACCCGTTCTAAACGAAGTGATCTTTTTTGGGTTCTGAACAACGATAGCCTTCGAACAAAACATCACTTGTCAAAATCCGACAACCTTTCAAAATCGTGCAAAATTTCGTTACCCTTTGACGGGGAATTGTGATACAGTTTGAGGAAATTGCGGATTATCCCGGCATTTCCAGTAGTTACCGCGAAATTTGTTCTTTTTGGTCAAGTCTGACAAGTTCTTAACAGTTACAGTTTTGCTAATATCTCCGGAAAGCTTCAGAATTTCCAAATGAAGTCATTCGCTTCTCAGTTTGTGCGCTTCAGCACGCTCAATACGAATTTGAACACCCGCTTTAGTGCAGCGAACGAAATGCGGAGGACATGTTTGTTTGCTAACGTTCAGGTAACACAAATTCTCTAGAAAAATCTTGTGGATTTACTACTATTATAGTTATTTGAACTAGCTTCTCTCGGGATTGCTTTGTCATCAGTTCTGATACTAGCCAATTTTCCACTAGTGCTAAACGTATAACTATTTTGTAAGAAGTCAGTTTATTCCATCTTCGTTTATCATACTGCGAAGTTAATGGTGTGGACCGAAGGGGTCAAGCCCACATCCCAACTAGTCTTACTCCTTGGTCGAATTGGTTTTCAAGGCAAGTCTCCTTGGCTAAGTAACCCCGGAAGTAGTAGGACGATATGTCTAACATGTATTAACAGATATATGCGTGCCTGCGTTTTGTTTTGTTTTTCACAGATATTCAAAAAATCTAAACGACAAGTACATATGGTTGGAGTGTGTGTGTGTGTGCGTTCGTGTTGTATTAGCATAATGGCGCGATAAAATATTGGGCGCCACTTATGCGAGGTATTACCCCCTTAGCCATAAGCCCGGAAAAGCATGATCAAGGAGCCAATACCATACATAAGAAATGAAACAAAATTTCGGAACTCCTACGCCGGCCGCACTGAGTCATCTAGCTCGCCGGAGGGGTCGTGGGGTGTGTGGCCGGGCCTTACCGCGGTTGGTTCACCACTTACCTGTGACTAGGAAAATCCATCTTCAGGTCCAATCATCCTTCGAGCCTCGCCTGAGCCGTGTCATTGTAATCTATTCCCTTGCCAGTTGATAATATGAATAATCATCACCTGACAAGGAAATACACCACCTAAGAACCCGGAGAAGAAATAAACTCCGCCCCCCCAACCATTCCAAAAAGAAAATCTAGCAATTTGAGTTCATTATTATAAACATTAAATTTTCTGTTTTATTTCCAGTACAATTATTATCAACACCAGAACAAAAAGAGTTATGAACAAAATTAATCTTTCAAGGCAATGAACTAGGATCCTTGTCAGATACAACAACTACGAACTCTCTAATTCAAAAAAAGAACAATAATAAACAAGTACATATATTTATATGACGACGAAGGATTAAAAAAAAAAACGCGTCGCAAAGGTACCAGTACGTAGCGTTTGTTTTTTTTACAAATGACGATACAACTTTAATCTGAGTGACCGTACAAACTACAAAGATTGTTAGGTGGCCACAAAAAAAACAAACCAAATATAATTTGACCACAATAAAATAATGTCATGTATGCGTGAAGGTGTTAGACAACAATATTAGTGCAATATTAGTTATAATCTATAAGGGAAGAAGTAATAACATACACCAAAAACATTTAATTATAATAAAATAATGAAAACTCACTCAATCTTGTATGTTCAACAAAATTAATAACAATAAAAATTTAGTAATTATGTTTTGTTTTCAAAGAGCAACAAGTAGTCTTAAAAGGGTACATTCCAAAGTGTACTAGTTAATGGAGTGTAGATATTCATAAATTGTATTGAAAAAAAGTAAATATGTTTAATAATGAGAGTAACTACGTGCCATGCAACTAACTCTTCACTATACTTAAAAGTTACTTATCCATATCTGGTTCTGGTTCTAGATTCTAAGTTGGCCTTCAAACAAGATATCGTGTATGGCCTTTTATTCAAATAACTGTTGTTGTCGATTCACTTCCTGCCGTTCAATAGCCCACAATATAACAATTTTGTCAAATTCGTTCTGCGGTTGTAGAAGACGTTAGCGAGCTAGCGATATTAGTTCCTCCATGTTAACGCATTTGTTTTGGCTCATTTGTACCTTAACTACACTGTTATATGCAAACCTACGCCTGTAGATGCTAGTAGATCTGTCTGGCCCAGTGAGTACTTCTCGTCGCTTGCCTCTTCAACCGGGTTCCAAACTATCTCACCTTGTCGTACTTATTCTATTAAACTACCCCTACCTCAATATACATATGTGTCTCCTTCCTGTAGCTGCCTAGCTTGTAGGTTGTCCCGGCTCCTTTCTCCTCGTCCTAACCGTCACCGGTGTGCTCCCAAGTCAGTCCAGTTAATAGAACATCTATGGCCACCTCCCAAATAGATAAGGGGCCTCCGTTCCCCGCTGTACGCAGCTGTTCACGTTGGAATTTTATCTGAATCACACCTGGGTCTTCTCTTGCTTGCGACGACCGATCGACTTCACAGGATTCTTCCAATACCAGTTATTGCCAATCGCTCATCATCTTTTTCTTTCTTGCCTCGTTTACCACCAACTTTTTCAATTAACTGCAGTATCTCCTGTCTTTTCGTCAAAAACACAACTGTATTTTTTCCAAAATTAAAAAAAAAACGTTTTCCGAATTTCAAAAACTCACTCTCTATTTTCAATCCTCCAAAACTAACTGACTTCCATTGTTATTTTTTTTTTCTCCAAAATTTTTCTCGCATCCCTCGTTTCAATTTTCCCTTTTCCTACCAAAGTGATTTCGAAAAAAATTTCCCTTAACTACAAGGTGATTTCAAAATAAATTTCCCCACCAAAATAAATGTTACCACCGACCGTTACAGTGTGTTGGAGCACTTTGGGCTATGTCGATTACGGCAAAGCGAAACAGTTGAAAGTAGACCAAATTTTGCTACACATGGGTTCTGTTCACGAAACTATATCTCTACAGTAAAAAGCCAGAAGTGCTTAAGTGCAAATTTGACGATTTTGACTTTATTGCATTTTTGTATTCAGTATGTTATTCTTAATCATTGCTATAATTCTTATCTTAAACTGAGCTGTGGTTGCTGAGTTATTGAACCGGCAAAAGTGGTTTTGTGCACAATTCTGTATCTAAAAAAAAACTTTGAGGGCGATTTTCTCGAAACGCATATTTTGCACTTAAGCACTGGCTGTGTACTGCAGATCTGGGATCGTATTTGAAGGCATGCTCTCGTACAATATCTATTACCGCACGTACGCATGTTTCTGTCTCGAGCTTTAGATCTCTTATTAAACGCTGTCCACACTGGCACTGTGCAAAGCTATACTGAGATAACTACCCTCACCATCAGAAGGCGACAGATTGGCGTAGCCTCAATACATCTTTATGCATTGTGATCAACAGTGAGATCCCAGGCCACCACATGTTTTTCGATTCACAATGAAGGGACCTACCTTCTTTCCTTTTTAGGAGAGGTTGTTACCAAATAACAGTTTTATAAAAGGGATTTGTTTGTTTGACTACTCACCCGAGCCTAAAGGCCCCCATACACGGTCCAATTGGTTGTACAGCGAAGTGCGGTTGTACAACCAAAACTATCGATTGTGGGCCGGTCGGCCGATCAAAATACATTGCGCTTATAGGTTTGATGAAAATCTGGTTGTACAGCCAATTTGACCGTGTATGGGGGCCTTAACACGATCCGCCGGCACTGTCCTTTAGTATCAAGTTACGCTGTTGGTCCCGATTGTAGTTTGCAAATCATATATTTGGATTCGCCTGATGTATTTCGATACTGTATAAAACTAGGTCAAAAGAAAATGCTGCAGCGCTCCAGCTTAAGTAAAAACCAGATTTGCTTTAATCCTTCAAAAATGCTTTAAGCTTGATCGTAATATTAAATGCCATATATGAAATCAATTTGCAAATTTTAAAGTAAATCTTGACTCACTCTGCACTCTTCAATATTACAAACCTCGGATAAGAGTCTTACCACAAATAAATCATAATAAAACTGGCAGACAAATCAACGACCTGCTGATTCCAGTTAATTATTTAAAATGGGAAAATGTTACTTTATAACGACCCTAATCACAACTCCGGGTGTGAAAATCACAGCGCATAATTTGTAAACTTTGGAGTCCGTCGCGAAGGACCCGTCTGGCATGCAAATGCCACGACTATCGTTACCCGAGGGACAGAATTAATTAATCATAATAACCCAAGGACCTTGAACTTAAACCTGCAAAAAATCCGATAAAATTCAAGTAATGATTTATGAGGGGGTTGGCCAAATCGAACCGTCCGTCGTCCTGTCCCTTATGATACCCATTAAATAGGTTATACTAACGACGATAATTGCAAGTGTCAGACGGTATAATCCCGCTTGCCACTAAAGGAATAATTATCATCCCTGGCTTTACGAAACTGCTGTGGAACCAACAAATGGGCCTAGGACTGAATGGATAATATGGTTTGGACCCGAAACTCGGGACTATGACGGGCAAGGACTCTGATTTAAATGATATATAGCTTGGACATCAGGATGGTTAAACATACTCAATATACAGCAAAAGTTTTCAAGATCTATATCATCAACTTGAACACTCACACTCTAACTGAGGTTAAAGTCAGTCAAGGGAATGTTTTCATGAAGAAGTCAAGGTAAGACTAGCCTCCATTGAAACTAGGCCACTAGGCCAGGAACTGTCAAGCATTTCTATCGCGACTCTGACATCGGGGCATCGAGAAACAACTCCCTGGAGTGTTATGTCTCCTGAAACGAGTTGAATCTCATCAACAAATCGATGACATGCGCTTTGGTGGAGCGAGGAAGGGCTAGGGAAAGCTATTACCGGAGAGGCGTGGGGCTGCCGGGACGAACCCGGGACCTTTCTGGGATGGTAGCCAGACGCCTTAATTCCTATGCTATCGAGGTCCACTGTGGTTATAATTCGTTTACTCAACTGTGGAACAACCTTGTACAGTCAGTATTCTCTAACTTATGCATCACTTAACTGTTGTAACGCCAAATTCATCAAATCCTTCTTATGCATTCCGTTACCTTCGCTCCTTTATTCTATCTAGCTACCATAGTCCAATGTCTGGTAGTAAGCTTAGTTCGACGTATAACAAAGGTAGGCGGTTACGATTACTTCAGCGAGTGTGCAAAGAGATGGCAAAAAATACTGCATTTGAGCTCTAGGATGTTGTAGCAGCTCGAAAATACAGACCTTGTAAAATTGTTCCATAATGTGAAGAGAGATGTGGGCCACCCTATTGAGTGTAGTATTGGACTGCAAGCTCAAGTCGCTAGCTGGCGTCTTGAGGGTATAGCAATGTGCAAACTGATGGCGAATCCTCGGATAAGATGCCTGCCAGCTCCCACTCCCAATCTGCTACTACGACCTTCAAGTGGTGATGCTGCTAACTTTAAATGGATGCTGGAAAACACCCCTCAGAAAGGAGCAGAACAAATGCAGTTGATGAAAGAGAGAGTACTGCCTTGAAAACCTAACAAGCCAAATAAAAATGTAAACTGCCTGTAATATACCTGTATTATTATTACTGCCTGTAATATACCTGTATTAATTAGCAGCACCAGAGTAGGTGTTGGGGCGGTTGGGCATGAGAACTAGGTCACTAGAAAATAGGTCAAGGCCATCAATCACGATGTAATCTAGTTAAACTCATAAATGAATTAATCGGGGCGGTCGGTGGATTCTCCAGGAGGTAGGGACCCTAGGGGAAAAAAGGGAGCCGCTAGCAGGCGCGGATCTAGAATTTTTTTCCGGGGGGGGGGGTGACAGGGTAGAAAAAAATAACAAAAATAACCAAATAAACAAAGCTAGCCGAATTTTTCAATGAATAAAAAACAAGTCAACAAAAGAAAAGTCGTTTGGTTAGTTTCAGGTTTTTATATTTGAAAAAATTAGGTTTTGTTCGTTTGGTTTTTTTTTGTTTTTCGGTTTGCAAAATATTGTTTCAGCTATATTTTTTGAAATGCGGGCTGTTTTGGGGGGGGGGGGGGTAATGACCCCCGTGACCCCCCCCCCTTGGATCCGCGCCTGGCCGCTAGGAGCCTCTTACCGGATCACTATGGCAGTAGTCCGGACAATTTTCCCGAAGGCAAATTGACGGAGAAGCAATCCTTCTCATTTTTTGACTCTGTCCTGATTGAAGTAGATGCAAGTTTTGAGCGCAATTACTCACTTCTGGTTTTGGGTATAAAGCCAATTACCGCAAGCTCCAAGTGATCGAGGAAAAGTTCTTTCCCATATTCAAGAGGATTACCTTCTGGGTCTCTAACGATCTTCGGGAGCCGGAAGAGGTGCTTCGCAGCATGGTGATCCAAAACCAGCCTATCAAGGTGACCTTTGGCATATGATGGTGGACCAGAACGGCCAAAGTCTTGCCCTAAACAGTGAAGAAATTTCGCTGATGCAGCTAAACAAGCAAGGCATGTGTTTTTATGGCTTCGGTTGAATCAAGACCAAAGAGATTGTCATGAAAAAGGAGACTCCTGCTGGCTCATTGCAACAGGTAGAATTTGATGATACGAGTGGTCCAGTGAAACTTTTAACACAAAAGAGTTGCCTCGGTAGTTCTTTGCAGGGATGGCCAAGCTGAGGACGTGGCCCTTGTACAGGATTAGGGATACGTAATGGCACTATACATGACTTGTATGTAGCCTGCCACAGTATTGTATGCAGTGATGTGAGCAGCACCCTTCGGACCTGTGTCGTTTACAACCAAACCACTAGCTGCTTTCTCCCTAACGACTCTTGGGACCCATCACCACCCAAAAAACTCAATGATATCGGGATGGGATGGCTTACTCACTTTTTAACTGGAGAGGGAGAAAGCGGTAAGCTACTGTAAAGAAGGAAGACAGGAAAGAGGTAAAGTTATCTGAGCAACTGCAAAAACGTGAAAGACGTTGCGTTGAGTGGAATCGGACCATAGACCCCAAGGATGGTAGTCGGACGCCTTAATCCCTAGGCTGCCAAGTTCGGCAATTGCAGCAATTTCCATTTCCAACTGAATCATCGGCGAAGTCTATGTTTCTATATTGGACCCACAATGTTTAATCTAATCTCTTCCCAATGTGGTTCTTTTCAATACCATATAAAAAATCCCTCCCAATCGTCACAATGTTGTAGAAAGTAATGCATTGCAGTGTAAAATATGTAGCGCACACACACACAGCCCACGAAAAAGCGAAAATCGTCCTGAATAGCTCGCCCCAAATTCCAGCATTAGGACTGCGCGTTTCTGATAAGCATTAAAATTAGTTTTGATTATTTAGGGCTTTTCAGCATTTGACATAATTTAGTGCAGTATCATTAGCGCCGCAATCTCATTATTCCGAATGTTTTCCACCACGATTCGTCGCTAATTCCCATTATCCATGTGAAGTTGTAAGAGGGGATGCTGTGCATGTGGAGCGGGGAATTATCACATAGAATTTCGGGGTGGGGGTGTTATTAAATCCATTGTGGCCTTAATTGAAAGATAATTTTTTTGTGCTTTTTTAGATATTTAAGGACTTTGTGTTTTTTATTGATTCGGAATGGAGTATGAGACACACATTTTAAAGGAGAGGATCCTTTCGAGGACTCCTAAAAAATGTGTAAACTTCAAGTTTGTTTCCACTTTAAGAGAAAAACTTAAATATAATGAAAATAATTTTTTTTTTTTTTGATTTTGTATTTTAATAAGAAGATTAAGCTTTGTCTAAAATTTGCATGCATGCCTGAGTAGATTTAAAAGGACAAAAGAAAAAGAGCACGCCAGCTTCCCTTAGTCCTTAGAAAATGTAAAGTGAAAGGAACAGGGAGAGAGAGTACTGCTTACAATTATCATTAAAACGTCGAGGCTTTTGCCTTAAGCTCTACTGGGTTTTGTACTTACCCTAAGAAGATTTAACTATGATTCCCCGTTGATTTCGGGATTATAAACGTCGTAGAAGAAGGGGTAGAATGAAAGAAAATCCTTTAATGTTGGTAAAAACAATAAAATTGTAGTTAGCACTATACAGGCAGGATTTTATCCGTGGGAATTTAGAGTGGTCTTAGTCTTAAGCAATCCTCCTTCTCCGTGGGCTGCTCTACACTGTGCAGGGGGCTTTATACACGGATACCATAAGAAATGCGCGCTCCATTCTGATTTATGAAAAGGAATTGGTTAAACATTATTTTACTTAAAATCTTGTCAGGTCCTTTTGTTATGCAGGATTCGTGGATTTAGATTAACTATGTGCATTGTGAATTTGATATAGGTATTTACTTAATTCTTGAATGAGATAATAATAATGGCGCATAATGGAAGCGGATTTCGCGATGAATTTTAATTTATTTGTTGGAAAATAGTAATGAATTTTATAACAGGCGGCAAATTTGACCGGCTGAATAGGAGTTCTTTTATAAAATACGAGATTCTTAAAAGGTAATAAGTAAAAGAAGAAAGATTGTCAGGGAGAAGACGATTGTCACCTGTGTCTCTATAAGAACCTGGCCGTTCTTCTTCCAGTCAATTCCTCTTGGGTTTCTGTAGGCTTAAAGACATTCAGCCTGGTTAACCCTGAGGCGTGTCCACCGGTGATCCGAAAAGGACACTTGATCTAATACTCTCCCGTTTTCTACCTTTAATGTTTCGGTGTCCGTAGACAAGTGATGTTCAAGACTTCCTTCCAACCCAGGAAGGTGTACGAGTACGAAGGTTGGAGCGTTGTCCTGCTTACACCCTGCAAAATTTGAATTAATGACAAAATCGAATAGTGACTCTCCGCTTCCCTAAGCGTGTGTTTGGCGATTTCTTCCTACCAGGCTAGCTCTATTTGATTTGAGAACTGCTGTAGTTTGCCTGAACTCCTGCGGGAGTGTAGGCAGGTCTTGAGCCTTGTAGGCTGAAGATAAATTGAGGCTCGATCCTCCTCCGAACTCTAATCAAACTATAGTTATGTCCCTTGAACTGAAATTAGGGCAGACTCGGGTCACGGAACAGGTACTCGATTCTTTACTCATATATGTATAGATTTTTTCAAACTCCGTGACACAAAAAATTTGAACAGTTCTGCGCACCTCATTGCCAAATTTTATAAATATTGTTCTATCATTTCCCCACTTTTTAGTTAAAACGGCAACAAACGCAGAAAAAACTCAACAAAATAATTTGGGAAGGGATGTGCGCACGCCCATAACCTTCTATATAGAAAGCCATGCTCATGCCAAGTTAGTGGTCCGGGTGCCATATACCTTTACTGTCAAATTGTATGCGAAAGTGGATATTTGAATTGTTTTTTGTTTGTTTGTTTAGTGAAATAATTATGCTAAAAGAAAGTTATTCACCCAATATGCCTGAAAACAATTATATTAAAACGTTGGCATAGAAGTGATAACTAAAAATTATGAATTTTAGTGCGATTTTGGTGTTTTTTTAGTGTCTTGCAGTGTGCCTACAGTGATAATTGAATACCAGTGATTTTAAAGGGATTAATATCCTCATTATAGTGTTTTTATTAAAAATTTAAATGTAGGAAAATGTGAAAGAAAGTGCTAAAGTTATTGTTTTAATTACTATTTAAAGGCAAAATCTGCAATGGCTTTATATCCAAGATAAAAGCTTTATAAATGCACTGAATATGCTCCAATAACTTTAGCACTTTCTTTCACTTTTTCTGCACTTATATTTTTAATAATTACAACATAAAAAACTCAACATTTAACATAATTATTTCACTAACAAACAAAGAAAAAATAATTCGAATATCCACTTTAGCATACAATTTGATAGCAAACGAATATGGCACCCGGACCACTAAATTGCTCACATGTGTCTGTGAACTTGGCATGAGCATGGCTTTCTATATAGAAGGCTATGGCACGCCCAAGACCCTCTCAACTACAGGCCTCGTAGATGTATTTTTCGTGGTGGTGGTAATGGTCCCAAAAGTCACCACACACCGGAGTAACATGGCGCGGAAGCCGTACGCGCAGAATTTTTGTGTTTATTTTGCAGTAAAAAGTGATAAAATATTGTATTTTAACACTTTTAACTGCACTTGGATTTATCAGTGAATAGTTTTTTAGTGATTTCATTAAAAAAAATAAAACAAATTTGGTGATTAAGTGTGTTTAAGTGTTCAAATTGTTAAGGCGATCAACTTTTTTTTCACATTCACGGTGTTTTTTCATGTTTATTTACGAAAAAAATGTTGAATATTTAATGTTTTGTGTAGTTATGGAATTAAAAGTGATTTTAAAGTGATTAATACATATATTATGATATTATTATTAAAAATATAGGTGCCGAAAAACACTTCTCTTATTCACTTTTCCATTCGCACTTTTCTGTACTTATATGTTTAGTAATAATTGCAAAATAAATTAATTAATGACTTTAAAATCACTTTTAATTAAATATTCAGCATATTTTCCCTTAATATACACGAAATAAACACCGCGAATGTAAAATAAATTGATCACCTCAACAATTAAGACACCAAAAATACACTAAATCACTATTTTTTTATATATTTTTTTATTAAATCACTAAAGAAATAATCACTGATAATCCTTGTATGGTTTAAAGCGATAAATTTCAATAATTTACCACTTTTTACCACAAAACTATGACGAAAACACTCGCGAACGTACTCTGCGCCATTAAATTCTCAGCAACTGTCAAATTTTGGGACCATTCTCAGCAATTGTTGTATTAGTGCCCAATAAAACTGCATGGCCTGTAGTTGAGAGGGTCTTGGCACGCCGGATGAATAAAGTTAAGTAATCTTTATATGTATTGAGCAGAGCTTTTAAATACATGTAAAACTCCTGCTCAACCAAGTCAGTTTATCCATCGTAATAAGCATAATTTTACTATAATTATGGGAAATATTTCTCATCTCTAAATTTAAAATAAATTAAAAGAACTGCTGGAAAAAATTCTTTTAAATATATGAGCATTTTCATTCATAAATTGCGAGTTCTCCGCAGCCGCAAGCAACACAACCTCCCCAAGCAGAAGCGCGACTGCGACTGGCGGAAAATGTCAACAATCTAGTAATCAAAGTGATAAAAATACAAATTTCGTATTTTTTAGTAGAAATTGCTATAAATTATTTCTGTAGCATATGTGTAAAATACAAAAACCTTAAAATAAAAAAAATATATATAAACGGGTGTTTTCAGTCATAATTTGTAAATTTTTTAAATAATCATTGAAGTCCCAGAAAGATACAACTCCCTTTAGCAATAAGCAATCGCGACTGATTACATGGCAGCAAGTGATTTGATAGGAGGAGTTAAATGAAGCTTTTGTCTGAGCTTTTTAACATTTTTAAGAGCTTAGCTGGGGAACATGCGCGGGATGTCACGAGGTTTGAAAACAACTATACTTGGCTCTCGATTCTACTCAAATCAGTACTCGATACTATTGACCGAGTACTTTTACTCATATCATAGGGCAGAATCGAGCACTGAGTACAATTTCAATTCAATCCCGAATTCAAGCTAACTGCAAGTTTATCTCTGTCGTGAATAATTTCCGTATAAACACGATATACAAGAATGTATATTGTACCTCAATTATGGAGAGTTTGGGGTCGTTTAAAGCCCTTCTTTTAAAAGCCCAACTCGTCCGCACTTATCATAAAACAGACACGGTATGCCTGATTGAATGTTCAACTTTTCCAAATTCTGCTCGCTACAGGCACGAACGGTATAGTCCAAACGAAGCATTGCACGCTTATACTTTCTGGGCTAAAGGGCAAGCAGCATTGGACGTAGGTGGTACTTAGTCGGGGGACCGCTCAGTAAAACGGAATTCGCGTTTGGAACGGTCGATTACGAATACATTCATATCTGTAACTGAGGTAGGCGCATTCTTAGATATTCATGCCTGTAGCGGAAGCGTACATACCCGTGTGGCAGGCGCATTTGTTCGCTATGCGCGCTAGTTTCGGGCGCGTATATACTTTTCAAAAAATTAACGAACTAACTTAGTTTTACTCCGGATGTAAGTAATAAATTTTGTATTCTATCACAGCCGAAAATGGAGTAATGTATACGCTGAGGCGATTTGCAGAAATGTTAAAAAAGTATTCTTCGATTCTCAAGGAATCGAGTAGTTTTGAAGGAATTAAAAGTAGTCATTGAGTAAATTTTTTTTCGAATCTACTCATTAGTATTTTATCGAGTACTCTCCACCGATTTCGTATCCCTAGAGCAGAGGCTTTAGGGCGCCTTTTAGCCAGTTTACAAGATCTTGGCTTACCTTGATCGGAGCGGTATTATACTGCCTGTCCAAGAGCCCCTTTTATGTTCTGTCCTTGTACTCAGAGCTGTTATATAAGGGCGAAATCCAGATTTTATTGCTCAAGATAGATCTGAGCTTTATCTGTGGCTGGCTTGGAGTGTTGGTGGTTGATCTGCACGATATGAACGACCTGCGGATGATTTCGTAGCGTTCTCCAATTTTTCCCTCCACCAGTTCGTCCAGATCGGGAGGGTCCTACTCTGCGCTGGGCTTTTAAAATGTTTTACTGTATCATACATTAAGCGGTTATCATTCCTTTTCAATATCTCGAGGGGCTTATTGTTGATAATGCCATAGCATGAAAAGCTATTCTTCTGCGTCTCCTCTGCTTTGATACCACCCATTCATCCATTGAAACCACAAGATTTGGAGCCTGGAAGTACTGCAGAGGCTCCCGCTGTCCAGCCTTAACTTCAGCAAGCACATGCAGGTTCTGGGTTTCTTCGGGATAAACGCGGTTGGAATGATCTTAAAGCTCTCTCTTTTCCATGCACCACCGAACTTAGTGACGCATTTGTCTAACAATTCCTTTGAGGTCTGCTCTTCTCATCCGCTCAACCTAAAGCCACTGACTACCTCCAAGGAGTCATAGCAGGGCGTTCATCGTCCCTTGCCTGAGAGGATGTGGTCCAAACCATTTTTGATAGTTTGGCCTCCATCTCCACTCAGGTCTCGGGGATGCTGAGTTCCTCCAGGACCTTTCATCCGTTAGGCCCACTTGAAGGTGATTTTTTTGCATGGCCAGTCCACCATAACATGACAGCGGAGTTAGGGCACGTCTGCTAAGGACCGGTGGACCTATAGACTTATGCAGGTTCCTAAGTAAACATGGAGGCTAAGAGTATATACAGAGAGTCCTGAAAATTTGTGATTGGGATTTTGTAATAGCTATGAAAATATTTGTAATATTCAAAACGAAAAGACAATATAGACAATTGTAGGAGTGTAGTGTTTGCGTCCCACGTTTTTTCCTTTAAAATATTAAAAATATTTTCATAGCTATTACAAATTCACAATCACAAATTTTCAGGACTATCTGTATGGTGTTAGGAATATGTTTGAGGTTCTTCTTTCTTCTTCTTTGGCGGTCCGAGCGGGCCGTCCCCGCAACACGCTGCTGTCGGTGCCGTTGGTTTGAGGTTCAAAATCTTTATGGGGTTAGGAGAAATTATTATATACTTTTTAGTTCGTTTTAAAAACGTGGTATATTAAAAAGTTGTTTTTTATATAAATTATTATTTTCAGCTTTTTAGTTTTGTGTGTGAAATTTTGCAATCGATTTTGAACATCTTAACAGATATGGGCGATTCTCCAGAACCTTTAACCTGAGCTAATTGGAAAAATGAAATTTCAAATTGATAGCACAACCGTGCCATGATATTTTTTGTGTTTCTTATTTCATAAATAAATGTTTTCTGATGTAGAACATTAAAAAATTCAATGCGCATATTTTTTTTATGACATGGTTATATTGACATGGTTACAATTTTGACATCAAATTTGACATGGTTACAATTTTGACATTCGCTTAAATTACTTTTTTTTAAGATTCATGAAACAATTTAAGTGAAGGAAACGTTACATATGATTTAACTAGTTACAATAGGTCATAAGAAATTTTACGGGGATGAATTTAATGTAATATGAGCAAATTAATTGCAGTTACAACTTTGACATTTAAATGTAACCTACGTTCACGTTAGCCAGTTTTGCCCAAAAATCAACCAATTTCAACTTATTTGTGTCACAAAATGTATGCACATGTTCGTTAGTGTCTGAACAATAAGTGCGTTTAAAAAAATTTATGATAAAATGAGACAATTCGGAGTACTTCGACTTACCATGCGGGTTACAACTTTGACGTCAAAACCTAGGGACAAACTTCAGAGTTGTTTTTTGGAAAATATAGCGATTTGACACTGCACCGAACACAACTGCATTTTTCCTTAAGAGTTAAACTACAACTTTTCACTTTTCACTATTTGTTTCAACGCTTCCTATCACAAATCTAAATAGTTTTTCATTCAGATTAGCGCTAAAGACAGGCCGAAAAGTGACAGGTAACGGAACATTTTTGCAAATTTTATTGCAATATATCGTTTTAAATGACTTCGTACTTATATCTTATTGTTCATTAATAGTTTCTTAACATTATTGATAGCTTCTTTTATTTTTAATCTTCTTATAAAAATTGTTATTCATAAAAATTTCGAAGCGACAAGCAGGTTAAAGGTTCTGGAGAATCGCCCATATATGCAGAAAATTATGCCCTCTTGAGACGGCCGCCATAGATCTAACGGGCTATTAAGTAAACTATATACATAGCTTAATGTATTCTTTTTATGATACCCTGTTCTAATTATCATACCCTTTCATTTGATACCCAGGTCGAGGGGGTTATGAAGAAAACGGTAATCCACCCTCTTGAGATGGCCGCTATGGGTCTAACGATATATTGAGTATGTATTCTATACTGCTTATTGTATTCTACTTATCATACCCTTTTATTTGATACCCATGTCAAAGCGGTTGTGAAGAATATTTTAATCCACCCTCCTGAGACGGCCGCCATGGATATAACTTTATATTGAATATACCATTGCATTGTCATCGGAGTTAAAGCTGTGTGAAAAATTTCAGCATAATTAGATATCCGGAAGTATTTGAAAAAACGATTGCAAAACCGTGTCCGGTGAAGAAAATAGTAATACGTCCTCTTGAGACGGTCGCCATGGATCTAACGGTATATTGAGTATCGGAGCTGAAGCTGTATGCAAAATTTCAGGATGATCGGATAACCGGAAGTATTCAAAAAATCGATTGCAAAATTTGTACCGGTCAAACAGACAGACAAGAAAGCGAGCTAATAAAAAGTTTTAAAAAATAAATGGGTAGCTGAACCAGCCCGGTGCTGCAATGGTATAAGCCGTGAAGCGAGGAGAATAAAAGATAAGAAGGATTAGATGCGGTTAAATACCCACAGAATCGAAATGCAAGAGGTTCGCGTTAAAGTGCGTTAAAGTGCTGACCCGTTCCTGCTCTGATGAAAATTAATTCGAGAGGCTCTTTTAGATTCACGTTCCTTTACGCCCTGTATCATTCTGGACTGTGGGCATCAATGTAAATTGAACCAAAGCTTTCCTGTGTACTACGCCAGTGCTATGTACTTTGTACAATCTCGCTACATAGCTTAAACATTAATGCTTCGGAATCATTGTAAAAAGGACTAAAATCCTTTCACTAATCCATTGCCATTTTTGTAATTATTTAACAAATTAATGAGTGCAGATTATGTTTCTGCTCTCCTTTTTTTATCAATTTCATTAACGAGACATTTTCCATCCCCCCAGCTACAAGGCAAATCGCTGGCCCAGTACACCCCTTGCCGAGGAGACCGCGAAGGCCGTCAAAAAAAATGGTTGCTGCATAAAAGGAAAATTATTACAAAATTATTTCGTGCCATTTACATGACGACTACGACTTTTTGCTACGAAAACTCCTTTAAATTGTTTGAAATGTTTGCGTAATTTTTGTTTCGTTTTTTTTTTTTGTTGCTAAATTCGGAATTGTTTAGGTTATTACGAGGGACGGGGTTTTTGTCTGTAGGAGTCCAAATGGCATTCCCAAGTTTAAAAGGAGCAGCAGGAATAAGAGCAACAATTTAGCAATTTCAATTCCTCCAAGGACCTCAATTAATTAAACTTATCGAATTAAAGGGAACATGGAACAACATCAGCATCAATGGGAGGTTTTGTCAGCCGAAATATGTCTTTGGCTTCGCATTATTTGCGCTTTTCGTCTTTCCGTCTAATCCGGATTTAATTGAATTCCCCCCCACCCTCGGCCGTGCCGCCCCACAAGTAGTCCTGATCATCATCTCATTCCGCGCGCCACACAGAAAGGAGCGATGCCAGTGTTCAGTTCTACTTGGCTGGTGCCGAGCGAGGCCCAGCGCTCGACCATGTTCAACGGAGAGAAAACCTCCACAAGTGCAATCTTAGTGAAAGAGCTAAAGGAGCAAAATGAATGAGAGGATTGCTCGGATCGCTCTTATCCTTTTGGGAATTAAGTGAATGGCTTAAGATTTGTGAAATACTTATGAGCCAAGGATAACAAAGAAGCGGCAACTAAGTGTGTTTTGAGTTCATCGAAGCGTATTGAAGGGTATAACCAGATGTTCCTTTAATTTATCTGCATTGGCTTAATTCGTGATGTCGTACAAAAAGGATATAAACGTTGTACTGACTGCCAGCGATAAGACCGGGCCGGGATTACTAGGGGGATTAAAATCGTGTGATTTGCTTATGACGATGGATTCACGGAGTTGTACAACTTTTGTCCTTGGCTCATTTACCTCGCTGCTACCCCATCTGTTCGGCATGCTCCTGCCACCCCCGCGCAGTTGATTACTGTTTACTGCAATAAAAAAGGATATCCACCCCCTTCAGGATTTATCGCTTGATAGCAGGTTAACTCGTGCAAATGTTATTGAAAATTGATTCTTTTGTTCAATTTTATGACTTTGTCAACAGCTCCTCGTTGTCGCGCTCTTTCGCTCCTGTTCTCTCTACCAAAGTCCTGGCACCATAATCAACACTATTCTTGAATCCTTAATAGTCATTTACAGAGCAAATAAATATGAAATCGTCCGTATGACACAAAAGTCCTGGACGGGGCATGTATATACAAAGTTCTGCTCATAATGTGCAAGTATTATGCCATTGTAGTGGGCTGCTCTAGAGGTAGTCGCGCTAGACTGCTGCTATATGGCCGAAAGGGACTCACCGAAAATACTACTGGAGAGATGGGTGGGCACTTGTCCAGCTTTAAAAACCGTCACACCATCACGTTATGCGATATCAGAGAATTTATGGCTTCTAAATGAAAGCTATTCAATGCGATTTATGGTATTGCAATATTTTAGATTTTGATTTACGGTCCCAGCCATACCAGCATATTTCACGATAAAAACTGACATTCACAAAAGACCGTATTTGATTATGCTTTGATTTTTCGAGAATGAGGAGCATTTTTCCAGGCTTTATTTGTTTTATGAATATTAATTGGCATTTGACTGTGCTCTGGGCATGAAGATCGAAATTAATACTGGGAAGGTACACTGGGCAAGTGTCAGCAAATTCAAATCAAGTATGGATTGACAATGTGCCTATCAGATGTTTTTTGTTGAAAAGCTAAAAGGTAAACTGTGTAAAATGTTGTGCATTTTTACACGTTTCAAAATTAAGGATTATATGGAGTGGACCATTATACAATTTGATTTATGCTGTCCTGGCCATTTTAAATATCGATTATTTCTAGTAATAGCTAACAGAGAATTTTGCATGCAAATAACACTTCGAAGCTTTTATAGGTATAGTAGATTTGAATCAGAAATCTTACATCGGACTGCGTTTCATATAATTGTTTCCTGATAATCGAATTCCCTTAGTAATATGGGCGCAAAAATAATACTTCCCTACCAATGCAGTACTCTGTCAGTGATGATACAGCTAGGCTAGGCCGAAAAGATTGTTTAATCGAGAGTGTTTGAATGCAAATTCATCGGCCTCGGAACGGAACATTCAATGGAGAAATTGCTAAACAGCCTACCTAAAAATTTGTGACTCAGTCTTATTTGATTTAAAGAAGGTCATGCCGAAAGAGATATCGCTATGAAGGGCAAAATCGTCTTCGATATCCGCTAAAACAACACACTAATCGATATCCACTAAAACAACACAAAATTGCTTATCTATTTAAATTCGGCCTAGATCCCCCAAAAGATCCCAATACACAGAGAAGTTCAACTCCACAAGATCTCAACCAAGATACAATGAAGTTTCACTGCAGATTCGATCCCAAGCTCGAAAGCTCATCCAAGACACAAACCCACCGTCTCCCTTATCGATCCTCCATATGCGGTAACTTGGGGCGTTGTAGCCGGTGATCAAACTAGTGTTTTGACATTCTGAGTGCAGCACTCCAGTAATACTCTCAAAAATGAATCAAGAATAAAAACCTTGGAGACAAACCGCAGTATTTCATTAGACAAACCATTGTATTTCACTAGAGTCCGAAATAGTGTTCCTTTCCTTTCCTTTTGCCAAACTAATTGTTGCCCCAATATCAAATTCCATAGTGAAGGTAGTAGCAGAAATCGCCTTTTTAATTATCGCGATTGCCTAAACACCTGTTCTGGTTACATTAATTGAGTTGTAGCTAGCACCGGCGAACCTAGTGGATCAGATGATGAGGTCGGTCAGTTGGTCAAAGGTTAAAGTGCCATCCACCCGACACTTAAACAATGCGAGGCTCAAAAACACAGAGAAAGCCGAAGAAATCTCAGAAAAGATACCAGATAGATAGCTGGTGCAGCCTCGGTAAACGCGGAGAATGGGAACGGGCGAGAAGCTCCTGCAGCTCTAAGAATATTCAAGTCTGACCAGGATCACCGGTACCTCTCTTGAACCAGTAGTGCGTCGGAAGATGTCCGGACAGTGAATTGTTGTGTTGTTAGTCTCTAGATAGCCTAACCCAACGCCCTCTGTTGTTTTTGGAGCCAGGACGGTGAATATGCGCAACATAAGCTTCTTCCGACTAAAGGCCAGGACACACATATCATCCGCACGCGTCCGCATCGCATCCGCGTCGTGTGTCGGACGACACACGGAGAGAAAGTAAACAAGTACAATTTTACCAGTCAGTCCCCACATTTCCGTGTCCGCACCGGGTCAAATTACTTGAGTTTTGTTTTTGCCCGGACACGGTGCGGATATGGGTGTCCCAGCCATAATGCGAGCTCTGCGTCAGGGGATGGGTGTACTAGCAGTGCGGTTTCTACTAGATCCGGCTTGCATTTTTCGATCATCCCGAGCGTCTCCGGTGTCCACTCTAGTTTCGTGGTATTGGTTTTCTTTTTACCAGGTATCATCTCTCTGATTTTTTACCGCCTGTAGTATAAACCGTTGGTAAACCGCAATGAGAGCTAAAAATCTTATCAAGTCCTTTGTAATTTTCGAACGCTCGACACTTTTTACAGCTGCAACCTTCTCTTCTAAAGGCCCAATGTCATCTTTGTTTACAGCCTCGAACTTCGCTTCGGATTTTCCGAACTGGCACTTTGACACGTTTATGGTCAGGCCATGTTTCCGGAAGACCACCCGTATTTGGTATTTGATTATAGGCTTTGTGCAGATCAATGTGGAAAAAAATTTCTTGCCAAAGCATACCGATAAAAAATCCTGTATAAAGTTTGTTAGGTGCCGATCCCTTACGGCATTTAGGCGAGGGTAGTCACCACATGGCTTCCACCCCCGTCAGATTTCTTCACCAGATGTAGCTGGCTGGACCAGCTACTTTTCGACGGTTTGAAGATAATCATTCGGTGCAAGTATTCAAATTCAGCCTTGGCGATCTTTGCTTATCCGGCGGCAACCTTAAAGTTTTGGAAAACACTGGTGGTCCTTTGGTCTCTATGAAGCCGGTGGCTGGTGACGAAGTGCTCTGTCCGGCCGCCGCGGGAATTGTAATATCCACGAACTCTTGCAATAGGTCTTCGTCTTGTTCGCGTCTACTGTTAATCTCACCCGACCTTACTGCCCCTTCCACGGACAGGTTTGTTTGTCTGTCTATTAGGCCCCTTAATGTTTACCAACAGACCGAATTCATTTAAGAAATCGGCTCCAATTAGAGCGTTTGTTGTCTGAGCGATAATGAAAATCCAAACAAACTAACGGCGTAGTCCTACGTTTAGCGTGACGCGCTTCGTGCCGTATGTGGGGATTGGGGTCCCGTTTGCGCGTATAATTTGTGTTCTCGTTGTACATTACTTTGCTCTCTTGCGCTGGAAGCATCCTGAACCGGAACCTGCACTTGAATCCACTAGAAACTTTGTCCCGGTGCGTTCGTCTCGAACGAAAAGGCGCTTGCACTTCGTTCCACCTAAGGTCGCCTCTGTTACTTGGTGGTCGGTTCGTTTCCCGATTACGGCGGTTTTTGATACGTGCGCGGTGCCGCGGTTGGTGGCTCTTTCTTTGAATTTCCGGTGGTAGTAGCATATCCACTCGCGAGGACGACTTCTACTCCGAGACCTCGTTCACGGGCCTGAACCTCGGTCTGTCGTACTGCAATGCTGAAATCACCTTTGTCGATTCTTTGTTTCCAAAGTGTTCGGTTGTGTCCCGTCGGGGTCACCATTGTGGATTTCGGGGTCACCATCGTGGACTCGGGTAAAAACCCGTTTTCCGTTTTATGAGGCATGGGAAATGGCGGCAAAAACCGACGGTGCTGGTCGAATGATGACTGATTTATTTTCATTTCTTTAAATATCTCGGACCGTGATAACGGCGATCTCATTTGTGTGTTCGATAATTTTTTAAGGACCCATTGTAAGTCATGATGACACGCTAGACGAAATATGTATGTATGTACGAAAATTTCGTATGAGGATTTGGAGAGCACTAGCAAAACGTAGAGATCACTGAATAAGCTTATGTCCTATAAGGACTCTAATGGCCTTTAATTTTTTTAATTTATTATTTCATTCCAAAAATTGGCTTTAATATTATTTAAAAAAAAAATCAGTATTTCCCTACAAATCACATCCAATCGCCACGAAAATACATAGCTGCAAAAACCCTTCCTAAATTAATTACTATTAACAATTTCAACGGAGAAAAAAACATTGTTTCCTCCCCTGTATATACGGCAATAGTCCTTAACTGAATTAAATGGTTTCATTAAGGACATTAGAAGAAAAAAGGGGCAAATTAAAAACTGACCCCACAAACTGAAGTTGTGAAAAATTTCCCTTTTTCAAAAAAAAAAAGCAAAAACAAAATGAAAGTCCTATAAAAGTTTATTGCTCGGAAACTATCTGTGGAATCGATTTCAACTACCGTAATATATCTCGAAAGCAATAAAAGGGATTTAAGTATATGACATATCTAGATCTAAATAGTCATCAGCAATCCCTTTTTTTGACCAACTTAAATTGACCTTTCCTTTTTTCGAGATGGGGGTGCAGAAGGGGAGTGGGGTGAAATGGAAGAAATTTCTTAAATCATTTTGACAAGAAAATTGCATTTATTAAATTGTAAACAAAGCATAAAAAATTTAAGCAGAAAAATAATTCAAAACAATAAAATCGATATTAAGATTTCTTGGTCACATCCGTGCAGACGTGCAGGGACCACTGTAAAGGATAAACGGCACAGGATCATAAAATCAGAAACGTTTTGAATTTCATCGCAATCACATCCTTTTATTAGTGTTTACCCAGTTGACTCATGCACAGATTCACGAAGATGATTTCCAGCACACACCGAGGCTCGAATCCTTTCTGGAATTTTCGCCATGTATTCCCCAAACAGAAAATGTTGAATAAGAGAGAGCATTTTGCCACACTGCTTATATGCGGGGGTGCGTGTGCGTCTGTGTGTGTGCGATCGTAAATATTTGTTTATTTCTACACCATATCACAGGATAAAAGTTAACAGGTATCGCATGGATTTGTTTGCTATTGAATTTACGTGCGACAAAGCACACGTGAAAACTCAAAAAAAAAATAAAGAGGAACGAGGAACAAAAAAACAAAAACAAGAAAGAAGTGAACAACACAGAAGTAGTAGTCTAGATAGGAGGGAGAAAGATAAAAATCTTCAACAAAAGCCACTTAGACGGTAGATCTCGAGTTACGAGGAACTTCCCGTCCAGTTTTATGTCAGATTATATCTCTATAGAGAGGATTCCCTTGCGCTGGAGGGTAGAAGCCATTCAAAGGTCAATTACGATAATAGTACCAAACCTTTGCCTTTTTCTCAGTTAAATTCAAAAATAAAGACAGACGCATGTACCAACTTAATCCCTCGTCTAGGAGATGAAATTTATATGCCATACGAAAAAGTTTACTTCCACCCCCACCATCCCCACACCCGTCACTTTTGCTTTCTTGGAATAATTTTTTAGGGAGTTCGTTTGTTTTTGGGGGTCTCTAAAGCGTTAAAGAGATATAAAAGTGCTGTGATATTTCGATTTCTGTTCTGTTCCGATTTAATATAACTTTTTTCATATTTTTTTCTTCTTTCGGTAGATTTAGTTTCAAGGTGTTGGATACGTTATGATCATAAGGAGGCAAAAATACTTGTACAAAAGAAAGTTGAGTTTTTGTCGTAGCACCAAAACTTTCTCCTTTGCAATTGTAAAAGAGGTTGAACAGGTCAGTTCCCATTTTGATAAATCATAGGAAATCATTATCAGGAAATTGACCCGTGACATAGCATTTTCTCACTTTTGTTATTTATAGTCAGTCGATAGTCCAATAATAAACTCTTAACTCTTTAATCTAAAATCAGTTACTCAATATGAGGCGCGAGGCGACAGTGAACGGGACAGATCAGAACATAAGAAGCACGACAAGAGCACGAATACCACACATCCTATTAATCTTTAAATCCTAGTTCTGTCAGGTCAGCTAGGTTAGGTTAGGTTAGATATGGCTCAGCTGCTGGTGCACAGCCCAAACACTTAGGCCATAATGATCCCACTTTAAACCCAATGTTAAAGTGTCGTGTCTTCGCTAAACCACCTCGTGGACGTAATGAATCTTCTTAGTTGCGGGATCCTAAACTTCGGGATTTCCGCAAGCGTGCTTAGGAAGGGTTCACCAAAAGTGGTAAGTCTCCTTTTGTTTAGGGCTGGACAGTGACAGAGAAGGTGTTTAACACTTTTCTCTTCGTCTATATTCTGACAGCTTCTGCAGAAATAATAGGTTTCGAGACCTAAGCGGGCCGCATGCGTCCCTATTAGACAGTGTCCGGTCAGCACTCAGACTGTAACGGAGAGGTCTCCTCTACCGAGGCTCAGCAGTGAGGTGGTCCGCCTGAGATCGTAAGAGGGCCACGTCGTTTTGGCCAAGGTGCATTTGTTAAGATCCCTCCAATGCTTTTCTGCTAATTGCATTGTGTGGTGTTTGCATCGGAGTTTAAAGGTGGCCCAAGGCATACCAATCCTTTCTTTTCCAGGGTCGTGCCTTTCCTAGCCAGTTCGTCAGCTTTACAGTTTCATGTTATACATATTTCGGTGACCAGGCACCCATATGAGGAGGGTCCTGAACTGCTGAGCCATCTCGTTAAGAGATCTGCAGCATTCAGAGATAGTTCTGGAGTTATTAGTGCAACAGCGCAAGGCCTTCAGGGCCGCCTGACTATCTGAGAAGATGTAGACAGTTCGGTTCCTGTCGCCTTGCTGGTTGATTTGCAAGACAGCCTCATGCCTCAGCCTCAGCCTAAAACCTCCGCTTGGTAAACACTACAGTGATCGGGTAGTCGGAAGGAGACTTCAATCCCAAGTTCCGGCGAGAAGACTCCGCCTCCCACTCGACCCTCAGCTTAGAGCCATCTTGAATGCTATGTGGTCTATTATTCCATTCACGACGTGACGGAATGTAGACTTCGTAATTCTTCGTAAAGTTGACCTCGGATATGCGAAAGTCGGTTTCTGTGGGAATATTCACAGAGTCTAGCACCTTAAAGTGCCCTCCTCTAGTTCCGGTTTAAGATCCAGATTCTTTTATTCTGAGCGCTGCAATAGTCGCATTTTCCCTTGCCACAAGGTTCAAAGGAGGGTGGTCAGCTAAGAATACCAAGATTAGAACCTGCTTAGATCGTTTTTATCCTTGTACATCCGTTTATTGATTCCTTCTTCGCTTCTGAGCTAATTTCCAAACGATTGCGCAATATTTCGCAATATTGTGTAAAAAATGCGAATGATTCAAAACTGAGTAAATTGAAATTAAAAATATATTTGAAATTATCACTTTTCATCCTTTTATTGAGCTCTATTTCGATTTTAAGTTTCTCATTTTAAGCAATTGCGCAATATTTCGCAATATTATGTAAAAATACAGTACCTTCAATACTGAAAAAATTGTAATTCACGTTATTTTGGAAATGGCTTTTTTATGTTCGTTCTGACAGTTCGCATTGATTTAAATTGAAATGTTTTGGTTTGACTGCTTTTTCTGGCATCACGCAAGATTTCAATTTTTCAGCTCAAATATCAATTTTCAATAAATCCCTCTTTTAGCATAGCCCACAGCTCCTATTTCCTGGGTTTTAACATTTTGAAGAATGTGAAGTTCAAATTCAATTCAGTAAAATCTGTTAACTGTTATTAAAACGTCCAACTGACAATTGCGCAGCATCATCAAGAGTGACGTGTTGAATTCGATTTTCAGTGTGAAGGTGGTGGATTCAAAGGAAGGATATGAGGGATACCCCTCCTCCAAGAGCTCTATGATTTATGGACTGTTTTAGTTCTAAAAAATGTCGAGTAAAAGAAATTGAACTAGCAAATTTACCTTTATATATATAATCATAAAAATTACAAATTCGAAAAAAAAAATTGAAAAAATGCAATTGTATAGAATTGTACAGAATCTGTTTGAAATCTTATTTATTCTACATATATTTGAAATTGTTGAATTTCAAAAAACACGGTTTCACAGAAAACTCATTCATTTATTTATTTATTTACTAGCTGGAACCCGGTGCGCCTCGCTGCACCCATAAGCCAATAGTATGGCTTACGCCAAAACAATTGGGAATTTCAAAATCAGTTTTTTCATGGGCAGTGAGAATCTCAAATCCTACCACGAAAGTACATTCGAAAAGAAAAGCGTCAGTCCCTTAAACGAAATCACCCGCTTATTTATAATTCCAGCCATGCTTATCGTGGTCAGATGCTACGAGGGAGTGTTGTTGCCGGTAAGCGAATTTCGAAGGGGAAATTACAATGCACGTGCTTTTGTATTTTATCCATACACGAAATGTTAATGTGTGTAGAATTGTCGACTCGGCCCAAATTATAATTTTGCACGTTTTAAGCACAGTGGCAATACGAATACGAATTTTTGCTGATGTTAGATATATGTAGATGTTTCTATGCGGTTGTCAAATTCAATGGGAACTGAATACACTTGTACGTCCGCCATAGATTAGCGTTGATGCAATTTCCGATGATATCACTGCAAATGCGATCTCATTCTGCATTCGAGTCAAACCCGAAATCAAATTGCTAAGAAATGTTTTGCCTGTACTGTTTGTAGCATCTAGGAAAAACCCCGCTAAAGCTTAATTGAAAATTTCGTCAAAATAACCAGAGCTGCATATGCATATAATAGACATCACACTATGAGTGGAGGCGGTTATTATGCTCAACAGACAACGTCTGGCAGCATTGGGCGAACTTTTAAAATTATTTAACGGTATGGTAACTGTAAAAAGGATACATAAGCAGCACTATAAATTTTTAAATTGTCGGCCTAAAAGAGGTGCGGAATGCCATTTAATTTTTCAGATAAATCGGAAATGAATATGCTGAATATAAGTGGCCCTAGGTGGCTGCCCTGAGGTACACCTGACGTTACATTGATTTCTTTTGAAAGGAAACCCTGAAATCTTACCACCTGAGATCTCCCATTAAGATAGAATGTTATCCAATCCATAAAGGGGCCAGATATCCCAAATCCTAATATTTTCATAAATAAAATTTGGTTGTCTACGCGATCAAATGCCTTGCTGAAGTCAGTGTAGACAGCGTCAAGCTGGTGAGCTTGTTCCTTACCGCATAGCAGGAGGTCACTATCATGATTGGATGTGGTGGAACGACCTTTTCTGAAACCATGTTGCTGATGGTTTAGGTTAGGAACAATTAGAGGGACAATCTTGTCATAGATAACTTTTTTAAATGGTTTAGGGATAACCGATGGGATAGCAATCCGCCTATAGCTGTCCACCGCATGTTTAACACATAATTTAAAGATTGGTGTAAGGTAAGATTTCTTCCATACCGAAGGAAACGTACCCGTAGATAGGGACTTGTTAAAAATTAGGTGAAGGGAAAAGAATGAGTTGTCTATTACACCAGTCATTATATCTTCGGCTGATACAGATATATTATCTATAAGGACCGCAGTTTCTGAATTATCTCTTGGGACAGCGTGCGCAGTAGGGTGACCGTAAGAAATCGATGTCGGAATTTTATCAACGGGAACCCCACAAAATCATCAGCCTTTGCAGATTTTTAGATAGCCAAAATTTTAGCACGATTGGAGCACGTTAAACCGTGCCGCTACTCGCTCAAAGTTGGCAAAATCTCCATTTTTTTGCTGAACGGCGGAGTTTCAGAGTCATATCTCCAGAACAGTCCATTCTACACCCACGCGTAATGTCTTAAATTAAAGGTAATTTTGTTCTGCATAATTTATGTTTATACATATTTATCGTTACTTGTCGTCAAAAGGAGCTATAACAGCCTTTGTCGCCAAAAACGTGATCTGGTACCTCTAGGAACAAACTTCGAGTATTATGAAAACTACGCCGTAGGTTACATAATTTTTCTCGGGATTCACATTGTTTCAGTTGCAAAAAAACGTTGACTATAAAGAGCTATTACAGTTGGTTATGGTGTTTGTTGGAGCACTCGACGGTAATGAATTTGGATTTAGAACACCAGGTGCCATTCATCTCGCTAGGTGGATGACTAAGGCCATTTACTGTCTGAAAATATTCCTTTTCCGCGGTCAATTCAAGATGAGTAACGAGGAACAGATTTCTTTGGGTGCTATTTGTATTTTTCTCGTCAAAGTATACTGCAAAGCTTGGTTCAATGCCCCCAGAGCTCATCTGGCTCCCAAACAAGACCTTGATCTTTTGCAAAGTTTTTTTGACTACCAAGAGACTGACAAGGATAACTCTGAGAAAGCTCTAGCAAAATTTTCTAACCGTTTATGGTATTTGAATGCCGAATTGGTAGCTCTTGCGTTCTTTGATCCAATGAAGAAAAATCAGAAATGGCAAACAAACTGCATGAGAGCTCCGAGATTGAGTCACAACATTCTAGAGTTATGAATCCAAAGCTTCAAAAACAACAATTGAAACAACTAGTTGAAGCAGGATTGTCCAATTTAATTACTAAGGAGACAACGAATTTCTTTGAGCGTTTTCGTATCAACACAGATTTTCTCAAAGATCCTCCCAGTGCCTGGCCGGAAAATGCTCATTCCAAAGAAGGATACAGGATCGTCCAATCATTGAAGGTTGTAAATGATATGGCCGAACGAGCAGTCAAATTAATAACTGATTTCAATAATCTTCTGACCAAAGATGAGGATCAAAAGCAATATGTCCTTCCACTAGTCAGCAGGTGCCGACAGCTGTATCCTGATGTCTCCAAATCCACTTTAAGCAAAGCTCTAGAATAGATCATTATATGTAATATTTAACTTCTTAGAGAACCTATTTTTTACTTTCCTCAATAAATTATGTACTTACTTAAATATAAGAGTTTTCTTTACACGTTCTGTACACGTTTTTGGTGATAAAGGCTGTTATAGCTCCTTTTGGCGACAAGTAACGGTAAATATATATGAATACAAACTATGTAGAACAGTATTTCCTTTAATTTAAGACATTACCCGTGGGTGTAGAATGGAGTGTTCTGGAGATATGACTCTGAAACTCCGCCGTTCAGCAAAAAAATGGAGATTTTGCCAACTTTGAACGAGTAGCGGCACGGTTTAACGTGCTCCAATCGTGCTAAAATTTTGGCTATCTAAAAATCTGCAAAGGCTGATCATTTTGTGGGGTTCCCGTTGGCAAAATTCGCTAAAAAAAATTCTCCCTTATCACTACGGTCACCCTAGTGCGCAGTCGACAAAATGGAACAGAAGATTTCACTGAACATGTTGGAAGTTTCTTGGGGGAGTGAGGAGTATGTGACACCGTTTATCATTGTTGTCGTCGTAGACTACAGACTACGTTGTTATAGGAGGCGAGATAATTAGTAATTCTAGAACCCACGCGGAATGAAGGTAGTATTATTGAGTAGATTCTCCTCTTCAGGAGCACGAAGTACGTTCAAATCCTCATAGACGTTGGTGAAGATTAAATCCAAGGCGGTTAGAATGGATTTCGGGAATTTCTGTTAACTGTTAAAAGGCTCCATTGCTCCCCGATATGGATATCGTGCAAAGGGGTGGGTGCAAAGGCGGCGCTTTCATAGGTGTGAATGGTGCACTTGCACCGAGCGCTATTGAACAGCAGCACAATTTATTAGCAAGTAAAAGGAATTCGAGTTGAGTTTTGAATTTATTAAATGTATGGCATTGGAGTAACAATTTGTTTGAATATATTTCGCTGGAATTTCTTTCGAGAATCAGACCGCCTAGGAACCTCGTTAAAAAATATGCATCTGTTGTCTTGCCTCCTGGGTGATGTGGAAAAGGGCAAATCAGCATTCTTATATAATATAAGACTGGTTTTAACTGGTTTTAATTTGATGAAAGGCGTTGGCGTAATCTATGAAAATTATTTCTCCCATCGACCGATTCTTGGTGTCTTTTTCCATTATCCTTTACTGTGGTCAAACAATAAAGTGCTGATGGGGCGCAATGTGACATTTTGCACCGGGTGCAAAAATTCTAAGCGCCCGCCCTGGGTGTGTGATAACGTCCAGCCCGATAACAAGACAACATTGACATAGACGATGTTCTCTCCCACTGAAGACGTAACACAATTATAAATAATAAACTGGAAAAGGTTGGGCCAGAGATCGACAATCATGGAGGGGAACGCTGAAGCACACTATCGATCCGTATTTCAAGTTTTACTAGTAAATAATGACGAAATGGATTATTCAACACCTGTACACATGGGGGTTAAAGGAAAACAAGCCAATGTGCATCTTCAATTCATCATTGACCTCCAAATTTTACTAGCTCAAGTCTAGGAGATTATGAAACAACAGTTGTGCTTCCTGTTGTTAAATTGTTACACCACCTCCACCTACTCCATCTCTTGAAGTCATACACAAAATTAGCAAAGAGTCTGTCAAGACATTCAATCTCCAATAAGCGCAATTTATTTCAAAGAATTCGACATCAAAACTTCTTCCCTGCACCGAAAAATCCTCACTAGCGTGAAAGACATTAAGGATCCTCGAAATTTCACAAAAATTTCAAAATTCTAACAAACATTACGACTCCACCTTATCTTCCGCCGGTTAAGAGAATCCCGTCTACTTAAAAACCACTTCACCAGAAACGTAAGTAAATCTCAGCTAACATTAAATTGGGCAATATTTCACCAGCATGCACGGAACATAATGATTTATTTCAAGTCCTTAAAAAAGGAGGAAAAAAATTTCCAAATGGAAGGGAAATCGAAGCGAAATTCAAGAATACTTGAAGCTTCCTTAAGTTGTCAAATATTTCTGAAGTTACAAGAAAATCCTTTTTCCAAATAGGCTCCACTGAATGTGTGGGTACACTGTCATCCCGTAATGCCTTCGGACGGCAACGAGAAAAATAAAATGTCAATGTTATCACATAGGGATTGGCACTTTTTATAACGTCTAATCCTCTTACACTCCTTTGGCTGTATGATCCTAAGCTTGTGTTTGATGACATCCTGTCTCAAGACATCCGGAGGATTATATCGCACTTGATGGGGAGATGAGTCCTGAGTTCAATCAGGAATTGAGTTTCATTTTTATTGCGATTATTTTCAAATTTGATGGGGAAATTACGTTGAAAGTGCCAAAGGATATAAGGGAGTAGTTGGGGAATTGGATAAAATAAGGAAAGAATTCTCCAAATACAACCCAATGAGGTGCTTAAGTTCTCCGTCCTGGCAGAATGAAGTAATCGAATAGTGATAAGAAAACAATTTTATGTGTGGGTTACGATTCGCGGCTTATGTTTTCCTTTATACGAAATCAATGAATGGATAATGGATATTGGGAGTAAGTAGAAGTGATACTATTGCGCTTTTATTGTTGGTGGAGCGATGCTGTTACAGCAGCTGCGTGTGGGTTGGATGCACTTGCACACTGCACTGGCTTGACTTCTCGCTGTAGTAGCTGGAATCAAATTATCGTGAAATGAGTTTTTCGTGACTTAATCTATTTATGGACTAGCTTTCGGGGTATCCTTTAAGTTAGTAGAAGACATTACTTGATACACTCATTTCGGAATAAGTTGTGAGATTACTGGGTGTGGGGAATATGAGCAGTAGCACCCATATGATTGGCTGTGTTAATATCAGCACCATATTCATTGTTTGTTTCTTAAAACCAAACCGCATAAAAATCATGGTAATATCTAATAATATGCTAAGGGCCTGAGAAAAGCGATGTTTTGGCCTATTTGGGACAACTTTACTATTATTCCTTCAACAGCAGAAGAACCGGCGTTACAAGTTAATCTAGGTCTACATTGGTATTCTTTTATCGCGAGTAACTTTCTTGTCATTACATGGAAATATCTGGGTGCAGTTCATTAATTTTGCTACCCAGGCTAAAAGTAAGAGAGTAGGCAGAAGCACATTGTGTATGTGTTAAGTTTTCACGGCAAAATCATGTGATGAATATGTTACTACACTGTCCACTTGTCCTTTCTATACCTCTCTTGTCAAAACTCGGTTCTGCTTCTGCTGAAAGAATGAAGCGGAAGCTAGTCAACCACTTAAAGATCGATCCACACATATCCGTAACGGCGCGGCACCGGTGCTTTCCGAACCAGTGGCTTCCGTGATTAATTTTTCACTGACATTCATACAGTCCAGCCTTTTCCATCAATGGAATAACATCGTACCGATATTGTTTTTCACTGATGTTTCCGGTATTGCACTGAAGTCGCCATCCCATCACACATACATATGTGTGGATCGACCTTAAAACAATTCCTGACATCACATGAAAGCAAAATGAGTTTAAGGTAAATAAGCAGAAGGATTTGAAGGAAGCATTTCCATATTCGGAAATAGCTTTACGTATGTTCCTGATGCAGGGCAGAACATTTGTTTTCCGTCTCAAAAGTATACGAAATTAATTACGTTCCTGGATTAGTGATGAACAATTTATCCATCCGTAATGTTGAAACTGACAGAAAAATCTGTAAATTAACGAATTCTTTAACCAATTTGAGCATTTCAAAAAATATAAATATTTAATAAAAGATGTTTATTATTTTGTATGGCATTTTTTTTATTATTAAAACATTTTCGCTTTTTTCCGTTAATTTATGGGGAGGCAAATCCTAAGATCGGTTTACAAGCAACGATTTGCTTGTGCAAACTGGCTGGGGCAAGTCAATTGGTACAAATAAACTGAGTGACAGTGTTTCTGTACACTTTCCCAAAAATATTGGGCCAGTGGGTACCTTTTTGCTTATTTGACTCGATTATTATATTGTAGTGGTTATGATAAGGTCGGAGGAGCAGGTGGTCGAACGTCACCAGGCTTGAACATCGTTTAGACGCTCACTCCAAAACACCAACCTCAGCCGATTTTATATGAACACATACATATTTTGCACGAGGCAACATTTTTATCTTTCAAACAATATTATGGTGGGGGGCTGCAGGATATTTTACTTCATTTTTTGGCTTTTCAGGGGATCGCGACAAAAAAAGGTTGAGAAACGATGATCTAACATATTTTTAAATTCTGTTCGCTTGCTTCCGCGCTCTCCATTTTAATTATTCCTTTCCAAGTAAGCTGCGCTTGTACGATTATCTTGCCGTTTCTGGATTCATTTTCGTCCGTGGATCACGATCATAATTATTGGAATGTTTGGACTTTCAGCTTATTCTTTGTTTGAGATAAAATTCAACAAGTAGATTTTGCTCATCCCTATCAAGCATTTATTTAAGACGACCTATGAGCCAATAACAACAATCGGCCAAAAAAGGTCAAAACCCACGCAAACCACTTATGCTTTGTTTGTGTGAGTGCGAGTTTTCGTTCAGTTCAACCAATTTGACAGCGGATGTATAATATTCTCCATTTGTTCCACCTCAACAGAGACGCCTTCCTTGTACAGATGGACATTTGTCCCTGGATGTATACGTCCTCGTCTATTATTGCTCAACGGAGAAGGGAGCGCTCTAAACGAAATAATGAAGCGTTTCTTTTGAGATAGGCTCCTGATTCTATTCTAATTTCGAAGAAGAAGCAAAGTTTTCTCAATTCCCTTTGAGCAATGTTATCTGGGCAAGCCAATGCTTGGATAGATTTGTTGGTGCATTGCGCATTTATAGTGCAAAGTAGAAAGAAAGCTGGAATAGCTACATCTTTTGACCTCTTATCGCTGTCCAGACCAATGAACATCTGGCATGGGCTTCGACAATGGGATCGTCTGCCTACATCCTCATCAGCTTAGCACTGATGAAAGTCATTCAAGAGGTCTCTGGGTTGTCCAAGTTCCAATCCAAGTTGATTGAAGATTGAATTGGGAACTTAATTCGATAGGTAGGATATCTAGCTCTAGTGTAAATGAAGAAAAGTCAGTTCGGAAAGCCTTTTACAGCGGATTTTATGAGATGTTACGGTGAGGCAGATCAAACCTCCAGTGAAAGGATGCGCTAGACCAGGATGAAAAAATTTTGAAGGCTAAGCTTTAGAGCATTTTGTGTGGAATCCCCTTTTGTATTACCAATCTGTCTGGTTAGGTCATTTTGGAATGTCTAGTAGTTAGCTTAGTTCAAAGGATAGATGAGAATAGTGGAGGTTTGGGTATCAGGAGAAACAGGTAGCCATGAACCCTACGTTTAAACAATTAGTTTTTATCAATGGAGTCGCATGTGTTCGCGAATGTTAAGCAAAGGCAAAATTTGTTCACCAATCCAATCCAAAAACCGTACATCTAATTATTGTCCAACAGCTCAATAATCAAAAAGTATTAATTTCAACTTCCTCCAGCAGAGCGAAAAATTATTGCAAACAATTCAATTCCCTTTCTCATTTCTTTAATATCTTTCAATTTCTTAAATACACAATTTAATTCCATTTTTATTTCACTAAAGGAATTTTCATCCAGGAAGGGACTGGTCATTTCTTAAACTTTAAGTAAAAAAAAAAGAAGCGAAAGTACGATGCCAAGTTTGAATAAATTTCGCTGCTTATCAGCTTCCAACCGTCTAAGCTCCTTTTTTTATCAACTTGGGTGTCCCACGACGTCCTCCATAAACATAAGGCTTCTGTAAATAAATCCCAATAAATCACAGCGACCCTTGGGACACCTTAAATGCTCCCATGCCCTTGACAAAGTACTATTTATGTCTGTATTAACCTTTTAGCAGTCATAAATATTAAGGACTATCACTAGATTGGTGTGAATCAGTGAAAGAAGAAGACTCTCTCCCCTCCCCCATTCCCGCGCTCTGTTTAACGAAATGCTGAAACGCTTAAGGATCTAAATTTTTAATTCATTTCATTTAATGGAGTTGTTTGTCGAAGTTTTTACACTTTTACTCAATATATGTAAGTATATGTATAGAGGGCACACTCATGCATTTTACACCCATACCTACATATTTAGTGAAGACGGTAGTAGGTGGAGAGAGTCAGCAGAAAAGTTTGACAATATTTAACGTGCCCCAAGGGAGTGCTACGGAACAGCACTGGCCATTTACTTCCATAAAATTGAAGAACGGAGAGTTCACATTATGGATTCTCATTATGATCAGGTTCAATTTTATTTGTTTTCAACCAAATTTGAAAAGGATGCCATGGCGCAATCCTTTCTTCTGTTTGGATAATTTAGTTTTGGATTTTGTGTTTTTTTGGACCATTGAGCAGAATTATGAAACTGTTTTGTTTTGGAGTTTGTTGGAAATGTCACTTCGAAAGCAGGAAAAACTTCTATAAAATGACCGAGTTTTTAAATTGAGTCAAAAAAGGAGGAAAAATGTCATCGATTGCACAGATAACATTCATGTGAAATAAGTAGGAGTATCATGAAAAAAGCAAGTCAGATCTGTGGAATGATGAGAGGGCCTAGTTCCTAGTACATAAAATCCAATGTGAAAATTGCTTTGATTAGTTCAGTACCTCAACCACCACCAACATGAATTTGAATATGTCAATACTGAGATTACATGCAGAGTTTACCCTGAGTTTACTCAGATTAAGCACCATGGAAACGGGGATTGAGTAAAGTTTCGTTAAACCCAAGTAAACTCGACCAAACCAGACCGGTACACAATCCACTACACTTCATATACTGCGTTACCATGAGCCGCGGTAGAGTTTTCGTTGAAACAGAATGCTTTTTCCCTCAAGTTAACTCGATACTGTTTCCTTGCCGGTTTTAGGTTAAAGTGACAGAAAATCATTTTTACATTACGACACCTTTGGTATATGCATAACCCAACCTAACCGGACTGGGTTTGTCGAGTTTTTTGGACTAAACGAAACTTTACTCAATCCCCGTCTCCATGGGTGCTTAATCTGAGTAAACTCAGGGTAAACTCTGCCTGGAGACTCAGTAATAAAATTAAGGTAGCTCCGGCAGTAATGGTAGATTAGCACATTCCAGACGTGATGTAATGTGTATTTGTATATAATTACGGAAATAATTTTAATAAAATAGGGCTTCAAAGACCATAGGTTGCCACTTATTTTATCAATAATCATGTGAATTCTTCTTGCGTCAGCATGTCCGGTCTTCATAGCCTCAGCGAAAACTTCAGACTGAATAGAAGTTTAGATATTCAGGCCCGGACTGACGACAAACACCCACAGACATAAAGATTTTTGTCAGTTTTCTTGGACTTGCGGGAAATCTTCAGGCCAAAGCCTGCCGGCTGCATGTATGTGGATAACGACGGGTGCGGTAGATTCCTTACTAATAGTGTGTCTGTGAACTCTGATGCATGCATATACATATGTATCAGAGTAGCAAGTGCGAATGCCTCTATAGCAGCCACGTAAGATTATGGAAGGGCAGACCGATGCGATTGTCGAGTGTGGCGTGCCATTACAGATCTTTTCGCATGTCAACTAGTGGCACGTGTATAATAGGTTGCCGACCGACCTGCCCTAGGCTGACAATCTCTCCTTTCTATTTGCAGGGCTGTTCAAATCAAATTTTGGTACCCCTCTATGGAAAAAATCCTATCTCACTCCAATCCACAAAACATCTAATATGCACCTGGTGGAAAACTACAGAGGTATAGCCATCGTATCAACAATTACTAACAATTACTACAATTACATCTCGAGAAAATTGATTACGGTAAGATTGTTCCTCTAATCGACCCATGTCTTAACGAACAGCAACATGGTTTCAGAAAGGGGCGATCGACTGCTACAAACCTTATGATTCTAATCTCCGATCTATTAAGTGCTATGGAGAATAGTCATCAAATCAAAGATAAGGTAACCATCTAAGCCCGCTGTTATTCAATGTATGTATTTATCTCAGACCTGTCGGATCGACTAGAAAATATTCGGCGTCTCCTCTAAGCCAATGTCCTCAAAATGTATAATGTTATAAAGTCCCAGAACGACTTTCTTTCAAGCAAAGCTAAGCGCGTTTGCATGACTGGTGTACCACCAATAAATTACAACTCCCGCAAAATAAATACACAGCTACAGGAATATTATCTCAATGATAAGGCATTCGACCATGTCGATCAAGTTATAGATCTAAGCATTGTTCTCGACATTAAATTAAATTTCAACTTGCACTACGATAATATATCTGCTAGAGCCAAGAAGCTTCTTGGCTTTATAAAGAGAAGAGCCTAAGACTTCAACAACGTTCGAGTCATAAAAACTCTTTTCTGTTCGCTCGTCCGCCCAATGCTGGAATATGCGTGTCCAATCTGGGACCCTATAGTCCCAGCAGTAGAATCGTGTTGAATTCAACCCCACCAAAACCAAGTACTGTCTTATCTCCAAAAAGAAGTTCAACACCTCTCCACCCTTGACAGTGGGTGAAGTTCTACTAATGGCCGACCCATCCCTACACATCTTAGGCGTGACATTAGCCAAAGACTTGCGATGGAATGACCACATAGTCCAAATCTCCAAACAAGGATCCCAGTGCTTGGGATTTTTTAAGAGGTGCAAGCTCCTCCTCCTCGGCCCGTGCTGTTATTTATAAGTCCTACATTCGGCCTCTTCTCGAATATCCAAAAACCACCTTGGCATGATAAGGTCCAAAAAAAGGGCCCTTAAATTAATTGATGACGACACCGCTTGCTCCACCATCGACCCCCTGAGCCACCGCACCGTAGGGATGTAGCAACACATTTTAGCGCTACTATCATAGTGACTGTTCCTCCGAGTTAAACGCTCTCCTGACTCCACGGCAATCTTATACCCGCAACACCAGATTAGCCCATTCGTCTCATTCCCTTCACCTGCAACTACCCCTTTCACGCACTCAACAAGATATGAATTCGTTTGTTAATAGAACAACTCGACTGTGGAATAATCTCTCGCAGTCAGTATTTCCGAGCTCCTGCAACATCCAAGAGTTCAAACGCAGGGTTCATCACCACCTTCTTCAATACCCCCCGTACCTTTGAACCCTTAACCTAATCCCCCCACTCCCCCCGTACTAAGGTTACTGCTAGACATTGCACCATGATGTGACAAATGACATGACGGACTAGTAGTGCAAAGGGTGACTCCTGAGCTTAGCACTGCCACATAAAAAAAAGCACAACACAACCTAACCGGACTGGGTTCGTCGAGTTTTCTTGGATTTAACGAAACTTTACTCAATCCTGTTTAATCTGAATAAACTCAGGTTAAACTCTGTATGGAAACTCAGTAATAATATGATGCAGCTTCAGCAATAATGGTAGATTAGAAGATTGCAAACGTCATGAAATATTTATTTGTGCATAATTACGGAAGTGCTTTTAATAGAATAGAGCTTCAACGACCATAGATTGTCAGTTTGCTTTCGGCTATTCCTTCCAAAAAATTTGAACACTCGAAAAACAGTGAGGGAGTGACTGGATCACCACTTCCACTGTCGCCATTTACCCGTGGTGTTAAACCTGAAAGATAGACACCTACTTTACAAAAGCTGGCACCTATTCTGGAAGATGCCAGTTTTTCAATTAGATGAACAAAATTATGTGTAGTGGTCTCCTATTGAAAAAGAGAACGTCTTCTTAAAGAAAGTGGACAACTCTACATAGAAATGTGTCATCATGTCCGCCTGCTCGGAATGTGAACAGATATTGCAGAAGCGGTAAAGGCAGCTCCATCTGTCTAGGCTATGAGACTGGTGAGTAACAAGTGCCCAAATTTCGGAGCCAGCAATATTGTCGAGTCCGCACCCAAGGAGAGGTGAGATCCACGTAGAGGGTTCAAATGTCAAAGCCTACTTACTGTAATAGAAAGAACTAATGACAAGGGACTGAACAGGGTGGACAAGGCAAAGCTGTCCAGGATACAAATCTTATCCTAATCTTATCTTAACGTCTAAGCGAGGCAGTTCCTCGACTTCAAGATCGCAAAGCAGGGTTTGATAATCGAACTTTACAGGGGTAGGAAGTTGGTACACAATCATTGGCTTCCTTTAAATCGGATGTGTTAGTAGTATAGCTTTATCGGTACTAGAGTTTATACAAAACGTTTTCGAATTTTAACTTTTCCAAGAAACCTATTTTAACCGAAAGAAGGCTCATACAAGACACAAATAAACCACAGTTAAGTTCAAATGAATTCCTCAGCGCAAAAGCTCATCCAAGACACAAAACAAGTTCAACAAAGCTCCAGCGGGCGGCGCTCTCTCACACCCAAGACCAAATCCACACCCGAGTCCGATGCCGTCACTGACCCAGTACTGTTAGGGCAATGCTACACGAGGGTCTTCGGGATGTATGTCGAACTCATAATAAAATTTATATATAGTAGCTTTCAACCGAACTTGATCTGTTTAAAAAATCAAGATTTGAACTTTGCCGAATCGTGCACTAGAGTTAATAGATATAAACAAACCATCAATAAGAAGTACGAAGCTACTCACTTCATACAACCATAACTTATTAAGGTTCACAAATATAACCCTCATTCTATATACAATCTTTCTCAATATACTCAGAACCCCAGAACCTTTAAGTATCCACATAAACCCCCAACAATAACTTCTCCTCATCTCTCAGCTGAAATGTCATCGTGTGATTTGCTATGCTTCTATATTTGCAACAAAATTATCAACTATCACTCGCCGCGACTTAATTAACAAAAGGAGACGACTGGCAAAAGGTAAGTAACTGTCACCTGCCGTACCCCCACCACAACTATAACTTTAACGGCATGCATATAAGATCCTTTGACACTGAAGTAGTGGATGGGGTATGGATCCAATTTACTTCGATTAGTTATGCTTCTATTTGTGCTGTATTTGACGTGCCTCAGATGGAACTGGATCCTTTTTGCAGCTCCTCCAAGTCAGCAGAGAATCTTTGCCACATATATTGAGTGAAACTGAAATTCAATTTTCCTTCGATCAAATTATTATTGGCTCCTAGCGCCATGCTCCTCTAAGTACACCACTATCGTTCCAGGTAGGTTTTGTGTTGTGTTGTGCATGCAGCGACAGTATTACGTACCTGAAGAAACGTGCTTCAAAGTTTATTCTTACACCGCCATTTTAAAGTAATTGGTTTGGCTGTGTGCGTGTGTATTTGGTGTTGATGGCGTTATTGTTTTTGCATATATATGCCGTGAGTTTTGCGGTTGTTTCTCTTTCTCAATAGTTTTGCAAATATTCGCAAGATTCGAGTTAATTAAAAAAGGGTGATATTTGCGGCACACGTCGTATTTATTGCATTGCAGGACATTTTTCGTATATGTAGTAGTGTACGGTTGATGGTGAAACAGGGAGAGTAAAATGGAATAGTTTTCTTGCGAACAACTGTGGTTATTGAATGATGGAACTTTTTCTGAAGATGATGAGTTGGTTAGTGGTATAGGTACCTTCTATAGTAGGTGATCATTGACAGTGCTTTTTGTAAACAAGAGGTATAAGTACGTACTTACAGGATCGAAACTTTGCTACACAAATAGAACCAAAATCGAAAGAGGAAGAAATTGGTGGTGATTTTATACGGACCCACATGCAAGTTGGACTCGACTAGCATTTAAAAGGAGCAATCCACAAGGAGGGGCAATCCCATCATCTGCCACCATTAGCCTTTTTTTAATACGCCTGGTCTTAGTCTGTTCGACTCGGGATCGGGTAACAATTATTTTTCCCCAATGAGGCTTCTTCGCCAGAGAAATTTACGTGGCAAGGGATTATCATCCATTCGGCAAACACGCCCAAACCACCATAGATAACGTTTTTGTATTTCTCTATCGATCAGTGTGTGCTGATCACATCTTTGTCTGACTGTCTCGTTTTGAAGGCGATCGCGGAGTAAGAAACCGAGAATCTGAATCAAGCATCAAACTTGGAAGACCTCGAGCTTGGTGACGTCCGGTTTGAGCAGTGTCCACGAATCCGTTCCATAAAGAAAAATCGGAAGGATTAACGTTCAGTAAAGGCGTAGTTTCGTTTTGATGGTTATATTTGTTCGTTTCCATATGCACTACCACTTGACCGAGGCGAATGTTGCTGTTGCCTGACCGATGCAGCGCGTGGCGGCGAACCTCGGCCGTCGATGTCACTTTCTTTTCCTCAACCAATAATCCCAAATATTTAAAGAACGGAACCTATTTGATTTGGATTCCATCGAGGTGAACTTTGTTCGTTGTGAGCATTTTAGCTTCCCCGCCTTGATTTTTATCAGGTATGACCGGGCGATGTGGGAAACGTGGTATAAGGAGTCCGTTGCTTCGACATCTGTGTCGGCGAAGACGGCACTTTCGTCAGCGGACATTATGTCGGTTACGAAGTTGTTGTCGTCGTATCGAACTCCGCGTCATCCATCGAATGCTTCACGCATAATTGCATCGATCACAACGTTGAAGAGAATTGGCGAAACGATGTCTCCCTGTCGGACCCGTGGCACGTGTTCGGTTTTCAAGCTTCTCCATAAGCTGTTCCAATCGATGCAATCGCAAGCGGATTTGTTGGAACTTGTGGCGGATTGTGGTTGGTGGAAGAATTCTATCCACCGCTTCAGGCGCCCATGTGGAGAGTGGGGCGTCCTTTTACGGATAAGTGGACACAACTCCATTGCCTTTCTTCTACATCGATATTGTCCGGTATTGCGAGCGCCACGAACCTGTTGGATAATGCCATTTGACACTCCGCCCGATGGGCGGGTTCAATAGGCAGCCCCAATTCTGCTTGGCTGGTGGTGGCGCCTTTTCTTCGCTCTTTGTAATCGCTTTTGTGATTTCGCTCGAAAAAGATAATGGTCCGATCCGTACGTCTTTGAGCGTCGATCGGAATCTTGTGTTGACGTAGTCTAATATCGCCGAGTCGTGGCCGAATGGATTTCGCCAGGTAAGCTGGTGCTTGAATGAATGGCGGAAAATGCTCGAATGTCCGAATTTACCCATCGTTTCTTCCCAGCCGGTTCGATTTGCTCCTGAATGTGCATCGAAATCCTCCGCGAGAATCATTAATTCGATTCGAGGTATCATATCCAGCGTCTGTTGAAGCTAATCGTCCTTTATTCGCATCCGTGCTGGTCTCGGTTGGCGCATAATCGGATACGATATGGGTCTTGATCGTTCCACCGATGGTTATAACCGCCAAACGCTCGGGTATCGGTTGGAATGCGATAACGCTGCAGTCAATTCGTCGATCGACCATAAACCCGACGCCGGCCTCTCGTTTCTCACCATCGTAGTAGTAATGCGTCATCGTTTCGTCGATTGTTGGCGGGAGGATCGTCAATGTCCCGGATCTGGTAAGTGGCGACAAATTGAATTTCCATTTCGGGGTGACTATTTTGGTTCTTCGGCCAGTAACCCACTTCTCACCAGCATCCTTGGTCCCCAGAGCTGGCCCTTCGGCTGCCCCGTATGCAGTAGCATTATTTCGTAAATACTTAGTTCATTAGATGCCCGGTGTGACGTGCGTGAATAGACAAACTTAAAACGGTTCGGGTATGAGAAGTATATGGCTTTTCCCACTATTGGACTCATGTACTAGGTATGAGAAAATCAAGAAATTCATTACCCCAACAATCAAAAATTCACCTACGAAAAGCTTTTATCCTAGCGAAGATACGAACCTCGTCAAAACTCCACCCGTAAAAAAGCTGTCGTGCCAGCGAAGACACGAAACTTTTGTTAAAAGCTAATGTTGCAAAATTCCTGGCGGCTAAATGGCAGCTGCATATCATATACATATACCCACAAACATGCGCAGTGATGCACGCTTACATAGAAAGTGAGTCAGAACCTATCTTGCTTTTGGATTTTGATGTTTTCTTCGAGAAGCTCCACCAACTCGGGTATCTTCGTCATTATTGGCTGTGATCTCAAGCTAGGTAGGTCCTGCGGCAGAATGTCATTGCGGCTTAAACTCGTGTGCTCCCTCCATCACTGCAGCGATCTGCGCTATCCCCTCCTAAGAGCCTCATACCTGTTATTGACAACCTCAAAGCACATATTGCCAATGACAGTGCTTATGGCAGCGCATTATTAATATTCCATCAATTATCAACCACTTAAAAACTTCAACTTTTAATCCACCAAAATTTCATAGCCAAATCACACCAAATTTTTATCGAACTCAGAAGCAAAAAAACGCTTGTGATTGATGGACAAGTAATACCCAGCTCCTTGACTGCGAGATATCCCCGCGGCATTCATCCTGCGAACACAGCCCAGCAAACATTATGATTTGAGATCGAATCGAAAGCTAATCGTTAAAATGAACTACAATTGCGATCTCGAAGCCGTTTTCGAATTGAAATCGAAGTAAAAAAGAACGAAAAGGACCGCTAGGTCAAATCGCAAAAGCGATTCGAGTTTCTTTCGTTTTTTACGCCAAAACGAAAAATTCTCGAAACCTTTTAAAGGCGAATTTTACTTTTAGTATTGTACGCGGTTCTCTTCTTTTAAAATTTCGAATTTTTTTCGTAAAAACGAAATATTACCGTAATTTTATTTCAAAGTATTTCTTTCTCGCTCTCTTCCTGTTCGAGAATTTTTCGAAGCACTCTAAACTTCGAGATGATGTTTGCTGGGAGAACACTTATTTTCGCCATCATTTATCTCAATTATATCCAATCTAAATTCTAATCAAAAATTCAAAGCCTAAAAAGAATTTTGAACAAGCACGAAAATAGCACAGGGGACACGACTTCGGCGACTTCCCTCCCCGGTACACAAGGAGTTCATCAAAAATCACTGCAAGTAGTTGTTTTGAAATCAAGTAACAAACCCTCATTGTGAAGTGATAAAAACTTTGTTAGGGAGTTTCTTGAAAGTATTAGAAAAGTTTCACATCAGAGTTCCTTGCAACTTTCTTAAGAAGGCGAACTGAAATTTTGCTTCAACGAATTTATGGCAGCAAATATTGTCGATTCATAAAATCGTCACGCTTCGAGCTAGCATAGAATCTCTCAACTGACCTCTCAGGTTCAGGACGACGTGACCGGAATGACATGCTGGCATACACCGAGGCGAACCTGCACAACTTCCAAATGAATGCCGGGGATAGAGAGACAAAATCAACGTGTTAGGGGGATGCCTTTGCTAAATAGGGTCTTGCGACTCGAGACTATATCGAGTTTAGGGAGAGAGTGAGTTTAAACGTGGCTAAAAAGTTCCGAAAATATACTTAAATTGGAAACAAGAAAAGAAAACTGTTGCTTGTCCCTCAAGGAACGTGGGTGGGACTATGCAAATACTTGGGCAAAATTCGTATTAGTTTGATGAACTTCGATTGGGGTTTAGATGTAGTTATGCTTTTAATGAAATGCTAAATGTGATGGATTTCAGAGGATTTGGGTTACAAGTGGGTTAAGTGTAAGATTCGTGGATATCTGATCCTTGTTTAAGAGTATGTTTTTAGCCTGATGGGTGCCTGAACGAGGACTACATATAATTGTGAATCTCCAGTTTTGTAACCAGTTTCTAAAACCGGTACTAAAGTCGAGGTAAAAATAATACGGAAGAAGCACGCAAAATTACACCCACCCCCAGCCCTTGGCTGTGTAAAACCACCATTCAGCTTGAGGTGCTCCTTTCATCGAATCCGTTAAGTTGTAAAAATGTAACAGTAATAATTCTTCAAAATACCAAAAAAGTGGGACCTAACCAATATGTGGCAATGGGAGAGAATCTGTTTTTTATCTACTGTGAGAAAAATCTTGTCCCATATATTACTATCTGACATACATACAGACAGAAACTTTATTTATTAATATAGATATTAAAACAAGCAATGCAAGTAACGCTGCTGCTGTCAACGTTTCGATTGGCCTTCTTTGTTTTGAGATCGTGCCCTCATCGTCATCTCATCTGCAGGACTTCCACGCATCTTCCTTTAGTTTCTCGTATAAGCGCGGTTTTCGCTTAGCTGGCTACTAGCGCTAGGTGCTTGGTGTACCAGCTGCTGTCCCGTTGACATATCTTTCTGTCACCTTTAGAAGTGGAGCGTCTACTATCAAAGCAAGCAAAGCAGGTAATGCAAGCAATGCAAGCAAAGCAAGCAAGCAAGTAAAGCAAGTAGAGCAAGTAAAGCAAGCAAGTAAAGCAACTAAAGCAAGCAAGTAAAGCAAACTTAAGCCAGCAACTAAAGCAACCAAGTAAAGCAAGTAAAGCAACTAAAGCAAGCAAGTAAAGCAACTTAAGCCAGCAACTAAAGCAAGCAAGTAAAGCAACTAAAGGAAGCAAGTAAAGCAACTAAAGCAAGCAAGTAAAGCAACTAAAGCAAGCAACTAAAGCAAGCAAGTAAAGCAACTTAAGCAAGCAACTAAAGCAAGCAAGTAAATCAAGTAAAGCAACTAAAGCAAGCGACTAAAGCAAGCAAATAAAGCAAGTAAAGCAACTAAAGCAAGCAAGTAAAGCAACTAATTGGGAGTCCTAGATCTTCAAAGCTGATGGTTTCACCGGACTCTATAGAGGCTTCGGCGTATCCGTTCAAGGTAATATTATCTACCGTGCTGCATACTTCGGTTTCTACGACAGAGATCATGGTATGCTTCCTGACCCCAAAAACATATCAATCTACATCAATTGGACTATTGCTCAGGCTGTGCGCAGCCGTTGCTGGTTTATGTCAGATCTGGTCGTAAGAAGGCCGATATTATCTATAAGAGCCCCATCCACTGCTGGTCAACAATCGGAAAGACAGAAGGTATCTTCGCCTTTCTTCAAGGGAGTTTTCTCCAATGCTCTTCGTAGCGCAGGCGGTGCTCTCGTACTGATATTGTATGATGAAATTAAGAAGTCTTGTAAATTACAGTTATTAAATAAAAAAGAAAAGAGGTCACTGAGTCCTGAATTGGCAACAACCCGAGCAAAAATCGTACCACCAGCACACGCACAGCGTCAAATCGCTTCTATAGCAACTAATTATCTTGGTGGTCATAAATGGTTCCAGTAGCATAATCAGTAGACCGGTTTTCGTGCGATTGCGTAGGTCAAGAAGCACTGGACTTGGTGAGTACTTAATTAGGCGACTGCTTGGTTTAACGACAGTCGCGTTTGAAAAGATCTATGCCGATGAGGATGCATTTACAGATGTTCACACCTGTAACATGAAACCTCTGTGGCAGGGAATTTTTACATTTTCATTGCTGGTTGTTGGCGCGTATATACTTTTAAGAAAATTAACTAACTAAATTATTTTTACTCGGGAATGGAAGAGCCGAAAGTAAAAAACTCCACCTGCAGGCTCTGCCTCTCCGAATAAAAACAAAATATGGCCTTACAACGGGCGAACACCGGCCGCTTGGCTTTTTAAGGGGCATATGATGACCGTAGAATTTTTAACGTTTTTTAACGGGAGCACATACGGGCTCACGATGGCCAAACTTGACCAAGACAGAGCTGTTGTACAGACGGGCATACGGCGACAAATTTGAACCAAAAAAAGAATCTGCACCGAAGGTATTGTTGAATGTGCTTTCTGAGAACTGGATCATTCTCGTTATGTACAATGGCTCTTTGAATTATCATACCGCAGCGGCGGTGGCCGGTAGCGGTCTCGGTGTCGATGTCGGTGTCGGTGTCGGTGTCGGTATCGGTTTCGGTGTCGATGTCGGTGTTGGTGTCGGTGTCGGTGTCGGTATCCGTGTCGGTGACGGTGGCGGTGGCAGCTATGTTACAAAATCGAGATGGGCAAGCTAAGGGTTAATAAAATTTGGGCAAAAGGTTAAAATGCCTTTAGCAAATACTTGTAGTTCATAGCAAATCTTCGCTATAGTTTCTAAGTAATAGGGAATTGTGGGCTGCGTTCACATTTCTCAGGGGTTTTGATATTGAAACTGTGAAGTATTACTTAAAAGATTATGCTGCAATAAAGAAAGGGACGAATTAATAACAAATACAGGAACAACAAACTTCTCAGACGTGCCCCGATCTCTTGTCGTTTTCTTTTCATTGTATTTTACTTCACAGAAACAAATGCTTAATAAAAACTTGTAATCCCCTTTGTACAATACATTGTAAAGGTCACTAAGATTATAAAAAAAAGAACACGAAAAAAAACACCGAAGAAAATTTCGAAGGGATTTAAAAGCCCACCACGACCCCACCCCCGCCGACCCCCGGCTGTGTATCTGTACAAAATCCGAAAGCATTTCATGGTAATAAGCACAAGTATGCGGTTGTTGTGCAAAGTTTAATTGAGCGACGTTTATCCCACCATTAATCCTAGTTTAATTAAGTTTCATTGTGGAAATGCGATTCCTTAATTTTATGTATTCTACAAGAGCTGAGTGCGAATATGAGGATAAAGGGATTTACTGTTGGGTAGAATTTAATTGCCGAAGATTTGTCAAACTTCAGATCCATGCTGCTCTCTGTAGAAGGAAAATGACTTCGATTGAAATTCTCATGGTCGACATAATCACTAGGAGAGATTTGACGGATTTAAGTTGTACTTAAAATGTTTTTGAAAGAAATTTGCTTGCTACGGCTATGGAGGATGTGCCTCCATTAAGTTTTATTGATTTTATTTTTCAATTGAGAGAGAAAAAAATACCACCAACTCAATCCGCCCTGCCTCATTCGATTTTGTCCAGCCCGAAAATTATATTTGTGTATGTTGATAAATGTAAAGGGATTTATGAAGGATTATTTTGACAAATTTATTGCTGTGCTGGGGTATTACGTACCAGTAATGTTCTTTTGCTTTTAAACTAACCGCCAAAAGTATGAATCAGCTAGAGGCCGCACCATAAAAGAATGCCACCTTAAAATCGATGTTCTCACAAACGATCAACGTCAACTCTTTTTAGTTAAAAGCGTAAGTTACCGCCTCATTTATATTCATCTCAACCATATTTCATACGCGTGCTCATTTCCCTTCTTTTATGGTGCGGGCTTTGCTTCTGAACACCAGAAATAGTTAAAGGGATTTAGTCTTTGTTAAAGTATAGGAGAAGAGGGGCATAACCGCGACGCGAGGCACTACGGAGCTACCAACGTATACCAGAAACCACGTTTACTATACGTGTGTTGTTGGCGCTATTAGGCAGCCATTTTACATGAATGTTCAGTCTGACAGTGACCGGCGACTAGACTGCGCCAAAATTGAAATTTGAGTGAAATTTTGGCCAAAAAGTGATTTTCGAAAACTTCGACCTTGTATAACTGTCAAAGGTTTAATCGGGTCAACATTTTTGTAAGAACTAAAGTTGTAGAGAATTTCATTGTCAACATTTTGGCCCCTCGCACGTAGTTGTATGACCTATAAAAACCGAGATACATGGAAAACTCGGGAAAAAACGCGATATCTCGGGCGGCCATCTTTTTTTTTGTTGGATCCCGAAATTGTTTTCTTAAAAAGTCACAAGGAAGCTGTGGATCAATTTTCAGCCATTTTTGTAGTTTTGTCTCCTTTAAATCCTAATTTCCCTGGACTATAGCAAATTTAAGGCTCCTCTTTTGGTCCTACCTGATGATATTGGCAAGAGTAACTTATTGGTTCCTGCTAGGTCCGTTGCTATGTGCTGGAAGCTAGTCAGAATGTGTTCGCATGGATCGTGATTTGTTAACTTAAGATGGAGTTCTTCAAAGAAAGCTACGATTTGCCATTGATGACAAAGAATATGTCGTGCAGAGACTGTCACTGGCGCGGCTCCTATTTGAAGAACCGGTAACACTATGCATTCCAAGAGTGTCGTAATGATGCCTGATCCAAGGTATAGTAGTTTTGACTTGTTTCTGGAATTGTTTTCTGGTCGTGAGAGTAGCCTTGAGGTACTTGAATTGCTCTCTGTGATGGGGGCAGAATTACCCCACTGTTGAATGGGAAAAAATCTGCCCTTGCTTGGATGACGGTTTGTACGTTGGTCTTGTGAGATATCACACTGGATGGTTAACCCTCTCTTTAATATTCGTCTCTTCATTATGCGAGGTGAAGGTGGCCGGGTATGCTATTGGTTCAGCGTTGTCTTCGTTCCTCGGCGAATCTTTTATTAGTAAGGAACATAGGTTGCTAGCTCTTTTGTAGCAGCCTGTAGCTTTTTTTAAAGTATAGTCTTACATGCTTGTTTGTGCTCTCATAAGTCCCTAATATCTGACCTAGAGGCCACTTTAATGGAGGGATATTGATGTCCTATATCAACACTAAAGTTCCGCGTTGTAGATCCCCTTTCTCAGTCTTTCACTTTTCTCTGGAGCTCTTGGATGTATTCCGAGACCATCTTAGATTGTTGGATTCTTTACAGCCGCTGGAATCTACCGAGCCTGTTGAGGCTTGCATCGCTGGTCTCGGGTTCTGCAAATGATGTTAAGGGGGCCTCAATTAGAAAATGCCCTGGGGTCAATGCTTTCAGATCATTGGGATCACTTGACGTTGGAGTTAGTGGCTGCGAGTTCATTATGGCCTTAATTTGTGAGATGAGAGTGTGCAGCTCCTGGTATGTTAGATGCTTGCCGGACAAGTTGGTATTTTGGTGACTTAGAAGAGACCTGGGAGGTATGGGTTTCCACTCGATGTGATTTTCGACACACTGATGGGATCCGGCCTGGTCCCTCGACACTGTCCTTTTCACCGGTCACTACTCTGATATCCAGATTGACATCCCTAAGCTTCGGACGACGAAGAAATATCAGAAATTTTACTCACATTTCACGTATATTTTGCGCTACAACATACTGAGCATATATCATTTGCCTAAATAGAAAACAATCCTGTTTGTAAGCCAATGAAAGCCACTAAATGTAACAGTGATCACTAATGTCAAATTTTAAATGAAACACTTTGTAGCTAACTAACTGTCGATAATGACAGTTCGAAATTCTTATTACCTAATGTACTTGTGATCTCACTCCAACATAGAGCTAGATGACAATACTTGAGTTATTACATATCTACCCAAATATACTTGTATATTACCAAAAACGCTTTCAATATTAATTGACAAAAAATCAAAAACATTTCACTAGTTTTACAAAAACTTTATTTTTAATAATTAATACACAATATTAATTTTTTAAATTACCGACACTTTATTTTTACTATACGGATGCCTGCGCCATCTATGTACAAATTTAAATAAATTGTGAATATTTTTTTGGTCTGGTAGAATTTGTTTATATGGCATCACTTAATTGCTATCATGGCTGTCGCTGTCAGTTACTTGGTTGAAGCAGTTTGGAAAAATCTTCTTTGTTGTTGTTAAAATCCAAAATGTTAAACGAAATAAAGTGGAAACTAAATTGTGACATTTTATTGTCATTGAATTGTGAAATTTGTTTGTGGTTTCTTGGGTACTCCTCTTTTGGCGGTGATCCTCACGAAATTCATAAGCTTAGGTTGTTTTGTGGTGTTTAATTTGGTTCAGGATTTTTGTTTTTTTCTCGTTATTTTGTAAACGAGTGAGAAGGCGACCTCCGTTTCATATAACAGTCTTTGTTGTCGTTGCCGATTCTGAATAGTTACAGCTGTAAATGAGTAAAAATGATTTCTTACAACTGTCCTTGTTTTCGTTTTTGTTTTCTGAATTCACTCGTACCTGCTCGAATCAATTTAAAATCCCCAGAACGAGAGCAAGGAAAATTCACTTCAAAAAATTGGTTTTATCAAGTCTGATTAGAATCTGCCGCTGATACTGCTTCTGAAACTCTAAGTTCTCTACTCTTACCCATTCTATAGCTGCATTTCCAAAATCCTACCCCATCCATATAGTTAGTACCTCAAACGAAGTAATTGAATTGATTTACATAATTTGGTTCCCAGCCTCAAGTGCCCCAATATCTACTGTTCATCGCCATCCCCTGACTCTTTATAGACCCAAATATATTCTTAGAGGGTATTAAGCTCACTATTAGAAATTGCATCATGTCATGACCAAAGTCCGAGCGGACTGGAAGTGCAAAGGGTAAGTTTAGAACTGTTACAACAAAAGAAATCTTCCATGTTGTCAGAACATATATAAGGCTAAGGTAAAGATTTTGAAGTCATGTTAAGAAATGAATTTGATAATCGTATAAGGAGATCTAGAATAGTGCGTTCGTTACATTGAATATCACTGTATATTCTGCCTTAAACGAATTTAATTGAAATGAAATGTTAAAAATAAGTAAATCTTCATTAAATAATATCCTTTGGGTATTGAGTTATACAATACATTCATATATGCATGTGTATATATATTTTTTAACATTCATTTACGACAGCATTAACATCTAAAAGCATTCCCTTAGCATAATAATCTACACGTGTGGAAAACATGACATAGCCAAACTGTTGAAGTGCTAAGTCACCGAAAATTATTAACACTGAACCGAGATGAATGAAGATAAACCCAGAAACTTCCTATCATTGTCGTCCCCAAAATTTAGGACTGACAAGTCTTGAAAACATCTCATACAAGTTCCAAGTGGCAACTTCTAAGCTTTTCAGTGTCATATATTTATATATATTAAAGAAGGGGCCACAAAGGACGCATACATATAGAAAACTTAATTAAGAGTAACTTTTGGTGTGTACGGCTCATTTCAGCGGTGTTTTATACATTAGCTGCTTTTGCATCATGTAGAGGAGACACTACTCTTCTATCGGGCGGGTTGATCAGGGTGTGGGGAGGTGCGCGAGGGTAGGCCAACTTTTCTCGTATCATTTTCATTTGTGAATCAGATGATAGTTGACAACTGACAACATGGTTATATCATGTTGAGTTTGAATAAGAAATTGAATATCATATATGAGTATGGGTATGGGGTAGAAGAGGGACATTACATATTCATACGCGATTCACATATACTTACTTACTATCAAAAGTTAAATTGTGAATTGTAATGTGTTATAAAATCGTTGATAACAACTTTCATCTAGGTTAAAGGACCTTTAAAAATGACGATTATTCATAATTATATTATTATCATCAGTCCAACTACATTAGCTTGATGATATTCTGTTACTCCAAAGTTAGAGTCACAATCTGTGACCGATGACCTCGAGAATATCAAAGCTGGTCTAGACTCTCAGATTGTCGCCCATTAATCTCCAACAAACACATAATATCCCAACCGCTAACAATACCAAAACTTTTGCCAAAACTTTGGTCGTCTTTGTTCTCTAGATTAAGAGCACCTCTCTGACCAGAGTTTAACACCATCATCAAGAAAGTTGATTACTTTTAACGTGGATAAAAAATATTTTCGTATTTTTTTTTTTTCGAAGGAAAAATTACACAAAAGCTAAAAAATAAAAAAAAAACTAAAGAGAGGCCACGTAAGCAAACTAAATTAAATTTTTCTCCCCCAATTTTCTTTAAACTTTTCTGACAGAATTCCGCCTGCAATTGTTTGGTTTCAGAGTCCTGGATCCCATTATCAATTATCTTAAATCACTCTGCAGTAAGTCTGCAATGTTCTTGGCTTCAAATATCTCAAGAGCTTCATTCACATACCCCCCCAGAAGATGTTGGTGCCGGGGGGACAGGGACATGAATGTAGAAGAATATCCGGTATCCGGGAATGGTGGCGGCTTTGTTGCTACACTATGAAGGACCCACTCCTGCCCCCGGGGTACAGCCGGGTGTGCCGGGCCAAATCCTTGTGCTGGAATGGGGGCCTGTGCGAAGGAATGACATTGTAATTCCTAAAATATTTGAGAGCAGGAGGAGGAGGAGGACAACCGGAGTGCACAGGTACTGCTCGGTTCTAGTGGTTCACAGTGCTTCTAACTTGTAGTGCAGTTGTGGAGTTTGGATAGTGAAGGGTTGGACGTTAAAAAATGAACTTGCAATTTTAAGTAAATTGAATTTGTTTTACGAAAGTCGTTATGGTTGTACGGATGACGTTTTCGTGGCTATAAAATGGAATGATGCATCATAAAAAAACTCTCCCAGACAACGTAAAACGAATTTAAAAAATCCCAAAAAAAACTAAAATAATATACTACAATAACTTGTAAATTTGTAGCAAGTTTAAATATAATACACCTGCATTAACTCTTTTACACAGAGCTCAGACAGACAACAAATCAAGCATGAAACTTGCATCAGTCTAGCTCACATGCAATCCTGTAATCGCATACGAAACTTTTTCGTCCTTTTTACACAATATATATTTGGGATGTTTTCCATTCCTGTCTGCAGGAGGTAAATTATCAGGCAGAACTTTGCGTGTACAAGCACTTAACTAAGCAAGAGCATGTTGCTAGTGACAGCCGTGTAACCTGTAACTGGCATTGAATGTAGTTAATCTTATATCATTGAGAATTTAATTGTACATTTGTGTCGCTGCCTTAGTTTACTTTAGAACTGGTTCTTATGGTAGATCTAATTAACAGTTTAGCACGCTCCAATTAGTAAGGTGTTTCGTGTGTTGAGATTGTGTAAGGGAAAAAATACAGAGGTTTAATACATATATAAGACACTAATCAAAAAATGGTACACATGCTAAGCTACTACGTTTACGTTGGGCCAAATGGATGACTGAAGGATACCAAAAAAGCCCTGTACCTACTACCAGATGGCAGAAGACTAGTTGGCAAACCACGGTCAAGGTGGGATGACAATGTTAAGGCCGATGCAGCAAAACGGCTCAATATAAGAAATTGGAGACACGCTGCGGAGCAGAGAGACGTCTGGAGGCAGACGCTGATGGAAGCCAAGGTTCGAATTGGGCTGTAGAGCTATCGAAGAAGAAGAATCAAAAAATGGTAAGACTTGTGAATATTTAAATTATAAAATTGATGAACAGGATCTTAATGCCTGTACGAAGTCATCATCATCTGTAGCACTACAGCCTATTATTGGCCTTGGCTTCCTCCAACATTTCTCTCCATGCCGTTCGGTTCCTGGCTAATGCCTTCCAGTTGCGTACGCCTAACTTTACTAAATCTTCCTCAACGGAGTCCATGTATCGCTTTTTTGGTCGACCTGAATTTCGCTTTCCATCAGGAATTCGATTCAACGCTATTTTTGCGGGGTCGCTATCGTTAAGCCTTTGTACGTGTGCCACCCATCGCAATCTACTTAATTTTATACTTTTGACAATGTCGGGTCCCCGGTACAGTTGGTATAATTCGTGATTATATCTCCTTCTCCATTCACCGTTTTCGCAGACACCGCCAAATATTGTACGTAGAATTTTTCTTTCAAAAGTGCCTAGAAGAGTTTCATCGGCCACTTTCAAAGTCCATGCCTCTGATCCAAACATCAGAACGGGCTTGATTAGCGTGGTATATAGTTTACACTTCATTCCTCTAGACAAAATGCGTGATGTAAGATGTTGTCGAAGTCCAAAATAGCATCTGTTAGCAACGTTTATTCTCCTTCTGATCTCCGTTGTCTCACCACTGTCAGCTTGCAATACGGTTCCAAGATACGTAAATTCTTTAACGGTTTCTATATTATATGCATCTATGGTGATATTTTGTCTTGGAGTTGCGTATCTTTTTGAAGTACAAAGATACTTAGTTTTTGCTTCGTTGATGAGCAATCCCATCTTTTTTGCAGCTGCTTCCAGTTTGATGAAGGTTTCTTTCACACTCGCAAACGACCTACCTATTAGAGCGACATCATCAGCATAAGCCATCGTTTGTGTTGACTTGTTAAAGATGGATCCCGTTGTTTCTATCCCAGCGTCTCTCACCACCTTCTCCAACACTATGTTAAATAGGAGGCATGACAGCGCGTCACTTTGTCTCAGGCCTCTCTGTGATGTGAAACTATCTGAGAGGTCTCGTTCAACTCGTACTCTGCATCGTACTACCTCGATTGTAGCTTTTGTTACTTCGATTAGGTGTTTTGGAAATCGGAAGCACTCCATAGCTTTAAATAACTCCTCACACTTGACGCTGTCATATGCTTGCTTGAAGTCTATACACAGTACGTGAATATTGATGTTGAACTCCCATGATTTTTCCAAAATTCTTCTTAGAGTGGAAATATGGTTTGTAGTGGACCTACCTGGTCGAAAGCCACATTGATAACTACCTATTATGCCTTCTGCGATGGGTAGAAGTTTTTTGTATAAAATAGTGGACAGTACTTTATACGCTGAGTTGAGGAGGGTAATACCCCTATAGTTCTCACAAACGAGTTGATCTCCTTTTTTATGCAGGGGGCATATCACACCTTCCGTCCATTCAAGTGGGATCTTTTTCTGACGCCAGACCGATTCTATAAGTTTATGTAATCCATTCCTTAATTCTTGGCCCCCATATTTCCACATCTCAATTGCTATGCTATCTTTTCCTGGGGCTTTATTGTTTTTGAGATTCGTCATAGCTTCTTGTACGTCGTCCATTGTAGGGGCATCACTTTCATTAGCAGCACCAGTATCACTATCATTATTGGTTGGTGCGTTTCTATTTGTTTGATTCACATCACTTTCACTCTCATCTTCGTCGCCTCTATTCAGTAGCTCATTAAAATACTCCCCCCATCTTTCTAAAACTTCTTGTTTTTGGCTCAGGATATTACCGTTTTTGTCCTTACACATCGATACTCTGGGTTTAAACTCTTTACGTTGCTTGTTCACTTTCTCATATACCTTTCTCACTTCGTTATTATTCCCGAGTTCATTTATCTCTACAAATTGTTCCTCCAGCCCACTGACATATAGAATGGACTGCTTATGAGAAATATTTCATGGCACCAATTTGTTTCATAGGCTACAAACCTTTTTTCACTCCATGTAAACACCGGAATCACTTTTGAAATTTACATTTTTTTAAATACGTACTTAAAACATTAAAACAACACAAATATTTTGTTTAAAAAAATTAATAAACACTATTTTCACTTTTTCACCTTTTAAAATGCCTTTTTTTCATTAATTTGCAAATTTTATGTGTATCTGATTTAAGTTCTTAGCGCCTGTTTTAGCAACTGACATTCTGTATGTCAAAATCCGGGGGCTTATGGGGAAAAGAGCAAAAGATATAAACATCACTATACCCGTCTATTTTTTTCTAATTGATTTAACGCAAAAGATATAAACATCACTATACCCGTCTATTTTTTTCTAATTGATTTTATTTCTGAGTGCTTCTGTCAGTTTGGGGGCTTATGGATGAGCGAGCGACTATACCTTTTTGGTGCCATCGGTTTGTATGGGAATAATTGCTGATGAGCAGTCCATCATTATATGTCAGTGCTCCAGCCACGTCTTCTTTTTTCTTTTGTGCGTACGTTTTTCTAGTCGTCGTTTTTCCTTATAGGTCGCTACGGAATTTCTAGTTCTATATCTTTGCAGCATATTAGTACATGCTTCATTCTTATCTTTCTTTATCGCTAGAGTAGCCTGTACGAAGTACGATGTAAAAATCATCTTGGGAGATTTGAACGCAAAAGTACGTCGGCAGGATGTATATAGGTAATAAGTCAGCACATACAGCTTTCATGAGAACACAAATGATAATGGACAACGAGATATAGAAACGGCAGCAGCAAAACCTCGAAACGGAAGAGAAAAACGGCAACGACTACGGCAACAACACCTGCAAACGATTTTCGGACCATGGAACACTCGAAGTATGTACAGAACTGCAGCAGACGAAGTGAGCAGATATAAAATGAAATTACTCGCGTTACAAGAGATCAGATGAATAGGAGACAGGACAATGGACCTTGGTAACTAAAAGATATTCTACAGCTGCGGAAGGGATCATGAATTACTTCTCAGTGAGTAGACGGGTCAATTCTAGATAATGTCATAGAGTTCAAGCTACTCCGAACGACCCTTTCAAACGTACGTGCGGAGATAGAGAAAAAAGCGGACACGACAAAGAACACTTTCTATTATATTATAAGCTTGAACACGCATATGACACGGCCTGTTCCAATGACATCAAAATGTTGATAGGAGACCTTAACGCCAAAATTGGAAGAGAGAACTGGCAAAGACCGATCATTGGAAAGGAAAGTCTTCACGAAACATCAAACGATAACAGACAACGTGTTATCGATTTTGCAATGACCAAAAATATGATCGTCAGGTCAAAATATTTCTCAAGAAAACGAACTGTCGTCGGTTTTATCGATTTCAAATCCGCTTTCGATTGCATCGATTGGAACAGCTTGTGGAGAGCATTGGAAGCCGAACACGTGCCATTGAAAATCATCCAACTTCTCCAAGCGTCGTTCGATGACTCAACCAGCAACTTATCCGACTTATCCGAGGAGTTCCCGATTTAAACGGGTGTCAGACAGGGAGAAGTCGCTTCGCCACTTCTCTTCAATGTTGTGATCGACGCGATTATGCGTGAAACATTCGATGTATAACTCGCAGTTCGATACGACGGCAACAATTTCGTAGCCACTTGATGTTCGCCGACGATAGCAGTACTCGTCGACAAAGAAGACGAAGCAACGAAAATCTTATACGACATTTCCCGCATCGCCCAGTCATACGGGTTAAAAGTTAATATGGAAAAGACTAAAATGCTCACAACAGACGGATCTAGGGCCAGTGTTCACCTCGATGGAACCCAAATCAATTGAGGAAAAGAAAGTGAAATCGGCGGCTGATGTTCACAGCCGATGTGGCCAGGCAACAGCAACATTCGCCTCGCTCAAGTATATGGAAACCAACAAGCATTACCATCAAAACGAAGCACGCCTTTACCGAACGTTGATAATCCGATTCTTCTTTATGGCATATTTTTCGAATGGATGATAACCGCTGACCACGGAAACTTCTCTGGCGAGACCGTCCGACAGACTGGAGAATTCAGCGATCGGCTGCGAAGAAAATCTGGCTACGGCGAGGGCGACTTAAAGAGTCAACGATTATCATTTTTCGAAGCTCGGTACGTCACCAAAAATGGTAAAGAATGGAAATGAATCGTGAATGGAGTTCGAGACCAGCGGCACCGACAACAGCGTATCCGTTGAGGGGACGTTCCGCTCGAACCGCCAGCTTACGGATCAAAGAAGAAAAAGAACGAAAGCACCTTCGATGTCAAGGAACGCACAAAACGCAGCTTTGATATTCCTCCCTCGATGTGCACTGAATCTGATTGGGACCAATAGCTCTCCACGGTTTCACTTCTCTGCGATGTCCTTCTATTCAGATTTCTCTTCGTATTCCTTCCATGGCAGAATCGGGGAAATATCTGGTCGTGGCGTTGGCTCAACAGTCTAGAGTTGAGCCGGACTTACAAGAGGCAGTTCATTTGTCCCGTACACGATAGTAAATTGTACTGAGGCCTCAACTTTTTTAAATGTCCCGGTTCAAAAATAATGTACTACTGGGGTATGAGCGTGTATCATGCGTTTGTAAATTACAAAGTGGAGAGACATTTCTTACTTCTTTTGCAGCAGCAAAATATCCAATCTGAACTGCGCCGAGGTGAGATTGTAAACACGAACTGGAACAACATTTTCTTATTTCTTTTGCGACAATAAAATATCCAATTCGAATTGCGGCGAGGTGAGATTGTAAACACGAACTGCATAGATATTTTCTTACTGTTTTTGCCGCAGTCAAATATCCAATTTAAGCCGAGCCGTGGTGAGATTGTAAATACGAACTGGAGAGAAATCTCTTACATTTTTGAAGGAGTAAAATTTTATACTAAAGAGACAATTCTTACATTTTACGAGGAAGGTGAATTTTGTGCTGAAGAGATTCTTACATTTTTCGAGGGAGGTCACAATTCTTACATTTTTCGAGGGAGGCAAATTTTGTACTGAAGAGATAATTCTTACATTTTTCGAGGGAGGTAACAATTCTTACATTTTTCGAGGGAGGTGAATTTTGTGCTGAAGAGATAATTCTTACATTTTTCGAGGGAGGTCACAATTCTTACATTTTTCGAGGGAGGCAAATTTTGTACTGAAGAGATAATTCTTACATTTTTCGAGGGAGGTAACAATTCTTACATTTTTCGAGGGAGGTGAATTTTGTACTGAAGAGACAATTCTTACATTTTTTGGAGGGAGTGAAGTTGGAGAGATATTTCTTATATTTTTCGATGGAGGTAAAATTTTATTTTTATTTTTTAATCTCTATCTGTAACAATAAAATATTTTCGTGTTATTTTCAATTTTAGGGAGTTTCATTTTAAATCTGTAAATATGTTTTTCTTTATACAGTTAACAAAAATTTTAAAGAATATTTTTGTAATCAACATTCATAGGCACGATAATTAATATTTCCATTCATGCATTTATCATTTATCGTATCCTCTCTTTCGCAAACGCAATAGATCTCCCCCATCGCAACGTTTGAGCCATTCACTACGTGACGTGCTAGCACAATACAATGGCACCTCGCCTCATTTGAAGTGAGACATTGTACTGGTTCAAAAGGAAAAAGAGGCTCCTCTTACAAACTCATTTTATTATCGTGTCCTACCCAACACTACAACAGTCGTCCTTTGACACTTTTCCTCGATACGACATGCCCACAATGCTTACAATCTGGTACGCGTAGTCGCCGAGGGCATCTACATTTCCATGGTTTCTTCTTTTTCTGGTCGTATGACTGAAGACGCTCGATCCACTTTGCCACTACTTGTCCGTTGTTGGGAAAATGCTAAGCCGATTCCAATAATACCAATACTCTCTCTTCTCGTCAATAATACTCTTCTCGTCACCCAGTAATTCCTCTCCAATTTTGGCAGCGCTCTACTGTAGAAAGCTGTGATATTTTCCTGTCTTTCGATGTTTCGTGATAGCACTGCAGCAACTCCGACATTACTCGTGTTTGTGTGTAAAATATGAACTTTTTGTCTGGCTTCGGATATATGAGTATCTCTGCTTGGCAAAGTCCTCGCTTTAGTGTCAGCCGTCGTCGGTACTTACCACCTAGATCCATGGCTTATGAACTACTTCGAAATTGAAGGCTCATAAAATCCTTTCAACTACCCCCAATGTATTATAAATCATAGGAAGATGCCTTTATTTATCGAAAGTAACGCACAGTACTTGTTAGGCAGTTCCTTATCACATAAAGGATAAAGTCAAATAAACGAGTAAAAATAAAGGTCACTGAGTTCCTAGATCGCAGATATGTATGTCAGGACGTCACATTTAAAATCAAAATTCATCGCCACACAACTAGCGCCCCCACCATGGCCCGCCCCCGCCACTTGCAAAATAATAACAATTGCCCCCAAAAAAAATCACGAAGGGAGCAAAAAACCTTGATTAAGTCATGCATGCCCCAGAAGTTGTCAAACTCACTTAATTCGTCCTTTATCCAGTGAACAAATCTCTCAATTACGTTAAATCAAAACTTCCAGAAAACAGGATTCCGTGCAATAAATTCACACATAAACATAATTCTTGCCTGGGACGTTTTTCCGTCACGTACAAGGATCCATATATCTAATTTACTTCGTTTATTTCCTCAGCAAATTGTTACTCATACGGGGGTGTAGGTTGTACGGCTCCGATTCTCCGGAAATTCTCCCGGAGTTCCATTTAGTTGATTGCGTTATTGCTAGCCCTGTCGCTTACCCTCCGTTACGATGCCCACCCCCGTCCCTATTTGCAGAAAATTGAAAATTGAGTTTCCGTCAATAAAACTGTTTTGTGGTTCATGAAGTGCTCGACTAAAATGTCTAACTGAGTTATTCTCGGTAAACTTGTTAGGGTCGTCGGTACAAATTGATGATTCTTGCTTCCCGGCCATGATCCCGGCGCTCCCGCAGCCATGCGAACTGTACCATTCGCAAGTGGCCCTCGGCCATTTAGTTCCCTTTTATTATTTGAGGAAATCAAATTCTTTACTTACGTCCATTCCGCACCTCCAAAAACTTTCAAAACGTACAAAACGTACAGAACGGCCCGCTATTGGTGTGAAATTTTTCAGTGAAATTGAAAGTGAAATGCTTAATTCACTTTAAGGAAACAATTCCGAGTTGATTGGATAACGAAAAAGAGAATTTTTTAGATTTTAAGGATTCCTTTCAGGATTGATACAACCGTTAAGGATAAATCTAAGGTGGAAGGATACTTAGGGAGTCTTTTTTTGTCTAGGATTTATTGCTCTCCTGCGGATGTACGAACCGTTGCGAACGACTTAAAGAATGATGAGCGAGCGTCGATATAATTCTTTGTATCGGTTTCCCTTTTTTTGTTTAATGTAAATAGAAAAAACACAAAACATTTTAGAGATAGAATAGTAAAGTAACAAAATTGTTTCCTGGAAATTGTTTTTCGGTGGCGATATATGCACGTCGAACGGAGACAGACAGCATGGGAATCCGCCCGATTTAACCCATCAATCTAAAATTGTAGACCTTTCGGTTAGCTGGAAAAAAGTAGGGAGATCACGTGCCAGACGGTGAACTTAGGCACAAATCATCCGGGACATAGAATTTATTCTTCGGAGTCGGATCGAATTGAACGCTTCCAAATCGAAGTACGTCATTTCTAAAAAAAGGCCTGCAATAATCTTCTTTCCGTCTCCGTAGACGGTACACTACACAACTAAGGCTAATCCATGGTATAGATTTTTTCAAACTCCGTGACACAAAAAATTTGAGCAGTTCTGCGCACCTCGTTGCCATATTATATAAATATTGTTCTATCATTTCCCCTCTTTTTAGTTAAAACGGCAACAAACACTGAAAAAACTCAACAAAATAATTTGGGAAGGGATGCGCGCATGCCGAATGAATAAAGTTAATTTATCTTTCTATGTGTTGAGCAGAGCTTTTAAATACATGTAAAGCCCCTGCTCAACAAAGGCAGTTTATTCAACATAATAAGCATAATTTTACTTTAATTATGCGAAATATTTCTCATTTCTAAATTTAAAATAATTTAAAAAAAAATGCTGAAAAAAATTCCTTTGAATAAATGAGCGTTTTCATTCATAAACCGACAGTTCCCCGCAGTCGCAAGCAACACAACCTCCCCGGGCAGAAGCGCGTATGCGACTGACAGGAAACGTCAACAATCTAGTAATCAAAGTGATAAAAACAAAAATTTCGTATTTCTTTAGTAGAAATTGCTACAAATTATTTCTGTAGCAAATGTGTAAAATACAAAAACCTTAAAATAAAAAAATATATAAAAAGGGACGTTTTTCATTCATATGGTAATTTTTTTAAATAATCATTGAAGCCCCAGAAAAATACACCTCCCTTTAGCAATACGCAGTCGCGACTGATTACATGGCAGCAAGTGATTTGATAGGAGGAGTTAACTGAAGCTTTTGTCTGAACTTTTAAACATTTTTAAGAGCTTAGCTGGGGAACATGCGCGGGATGTCACGAGGTTTGAAAACAACTATACAATAATACAAGGTAGGCTCATAAGGAAAAGCTCTGTTTCCATCTTGAAAAGCTTAAACTCAATTTGTTAGAGAAAAAATCTGAGTGACGTCAGGGGAAAGCTTTTTTCCCTTATAAACTGTGATCTCAGTGATGTCACGAAGCCAGAGCTTTTCTTTAAGAGCCTACCATGTATTATTGTACCATGGGCTAATCCATCTATTAAAGCCCTATACATCAACAAAGTTAACCCTTAATTGTAAGTTTAACATGAACATCAACCTAGTTCACTCTACATAAAATCCAAGATTTGGGGTAGGGCGAGTTTCGAAATGCATCACTACGGTATCACTGCAATATTCAGCTACAGACTTCCAATTGAAGTCTGTAGCTGAATACCGCAGTAACACCGTAGTGATGCATTTCGAAACTCGCCCGTAATCTGATAATTTTACATTGCCTCGCCATGTGTAAATCTCAAAACCAGAGATATACTTCGAAAGCGTAATCTGAAAGCTTTTTGGTGAAGTTACAACAACAATGGCGAGCTTTGAGATGTGAGGTAATGTTTTCGTACGTGGCTCTGAAAGCTTTATTTTCCAAAGCAACTAGCGTTAACAGTAGCCGCGTTCTTTTTACACCGTGATCCAGATTAGATCAGCCGAGCATAAAAGAACGGACTTGGATCATGGAAGAAATTTAGTTTTTTACAGTTGTAGTTCTGATTTTTGATATGTTCTATCGCATTTTATATCAGTCTCTAAAACTTATTAAAAATATTTCTGATGTAAAAGGAATTTATAAAAATGTTTAATCGACTTCCAAAATTAACAAAAGGTAACTTTCAATCATTTTTCCAAATAAATTTATGAAATTTAGCAGGGCTACCAACCCTTAAAATTAAAGAAAACAGAACAAAATTATAAAAGCTCTGGATTTTCCAATGAGATGTGTCTTGGATATGGTTGTTACACAAGCTATTTTTGTATCACAGTTTTTGATCCAAATCTTTTTTGGATCAAGTTGTTGTTGTTGGTTTGCTTGAAAGTTAATGATCTGAGTGGGATCACGGTGTAAAAAGAACGCAGCTAGTATTGGAGTCAGCTTTACTCTGAGATTGAGCTTTACGTTAAAATAGAAATAGGAATGAGACAAAATCGCAACGTAAAAATTTGCATGCTTTACAGGATTTCGATGGGTCTTACGAAAAAGATATTGTTTCAAAATGTTGGTGAAAAAGATATTGTTTCAATTTATTGCTGAAAAAGATATTGTTTCGGTTTCTCGGTGAAGAACATATTGTTTCGTTTTCTGGCTGCAAAACATATCAGGTATCGAGTACGAGGAAGGAACATAAAAGGATTCTCAGGCAGGCAGTACAACACCTTTTACCACCACTCGAATCGAGACAAGCCAAGGTGCTGTATTTTAGTTAACAGGAACATCAAAGCCTTCCTCTGCCGAACTTCAGTTCAACGGACCTAACGGTAGTTATATTGGAGTTTGGAGGTAAAGAGGTTAAATTTAAAATAATTTAAAAAAAAATGCTGAAAAAAATTCCTTTGAATAAATGAGCGTTTTCATTCATAAACCGACAGTTCCCCGCAGTTGCAAGCAACACAACCTCCCCGGGCAGAAGCGCGTATGCGACTGACAGGAAACGTCAACAATCTAGTAATCAAAGTGATAAAAACAAAAATTTCGTATTTCTTTAGTAGAAATTGCTACAAATTATTTCTGTAGCAAATGTGTAAAATACAAAAACCTTAAAATAAAAAAATACATAAAAAGGGACGTTTTTCATTCATATGGTAATTTTTTTAAATAATCATTGAAGCCCCAGAAAAATACACCTCCCTTTAGCAATACGCAGTCGCGACTGATTACATGGCAGCAAGTGATTTGATAGGAGGAGTTAACTGAAGCTTTTGTCTGAACTTTTAAACATTTTTAAGAGCTTAGCTGGGGAACATGCGCGGGATGTCACGAGGTTTGAAAACAACTATACAATAATACAAGGTAGGCTCATAAGGAAAAGCTCTGTTTCCATCTTGAAAAGCTTAAACTCAATTTGTTAGAGAAAAAATCTGAGTGACGTCAGGGGAAAGCTTTTTTCCCTTATAAACTGTGATCTCAGTGATGTCACGAAGCCAGAGCTTTTCTTTAAGAGCCTACCATGTATTATTGTACCATGGGCTAATCCATCTATTAAAGCCCTATACATCAACAAAGTTAACCCTTAATTGTAAGTTTAACATGAACATCAACCTAGTTCACTCTACATAAAATCCAAGATTTGGGGTAGGGCGAGTTTCGAAATGCATCACTACGGTATCACTGCAGTAACACCGTAGTGATGCATTTCGAAACTCGCCCGTAATCTGATAATTTTACATTGCCTCGCCATGTGTAAATCTCAAAACCAGAGATATACTTCGAAAGCGTAATCTGAAAGCTTTTTGGTGAAGTTACAACAACAATGGCGAGCTTTGAGATGTGAGGTAATGTTTTCGTACGTGGCTCTGAAAGCTTTATTTTCCAAAGCAACTAGCGTTAACAGTAGCCGCGTTCTTTTTACACCGTGATCCAGATTAGATCAGCCGAGCATAAAAGAACGGACTTGGATCATGGAAGAAATTTAGTTTTTTACAGTTGTAGTTCTGATTTTTGATATGTTCTATCGCATTTTATATCAGTCTCTAAAACTTATTAAAAATATTTCTGATGTAAAAAGAATTTATAAAAATGTTTAATCGACTTCCAAAATTAACAAAAGGTAACTTTCAATCATTTTTCCAAATAAATTTATGAAATTTAGCAGGGCTACCAACCCTTAAAATTAAAGAAAACAGAACAAAATTATAAAAGCTCTCTATTTTCCAATGAGATGTGTCTAGGATATGGTTGTTACACAAGCTATTTTCGTATCACAGATTTTGATCCAAATCTTTTTTGGATCAAGTTGTTGTTGTTGGTTTGTTTGATAGGTAATGATCTGAGTGGGATCACGGTGTAAAAAGAACGCAGCTAGTATTGGAGTCAGCTTCACTCTGAGATTGAGCTTTACGTTAAAATAGAAATAGGAATGAGACAAAATCGCAGTGATTTTCAAAAATATTAGAAAAGAATAGTGCCAAACGTAAAAATTTGCGTTTGGTGTTTAATCATCAGGATTTGGTGTTTAATCATCTTAAACATATCACCGACTACGTGTAAGGGTAATCTTTGATTTCCGGTTAAAGGTATACCTCGATGATGTTTACGGATCTTAATATATTAGGCATAAGCATTTACAAAGGACCTGCGATGGGATGTCCACACGTTTCAAATCGCGTAACAAGAAAGGCTATCTGCGTTTGCTATAAACATACCACCGGGTGTACTCGTATGGTACACGAAGGTCTACAAGACAGAGACAGCTGTTAGTGTGGGGCGAAAACTCCAGCTTTTGTAGAGCTGCATAATTGGACACCTATGAAAACTTAAGAGCCCATGCTAGAAAGCAGATCTTTAAGCTATCTCACAGCTAAATGGCGATCAGAGCGATCAAGCTCCGCAGGACCAAGTCCAAATTAGTTTGGGTCTGTTAACTGGTCCTTACGAGCCTAGTACTCACAATTCGGTCAGCCTTATGGGGTTTCCTTGCCATTAATGCTTTTCAGGAAATGAAAAGGCGAACTCATTGGCCACACAAAGATCTGGATTGGTGATTGTACTGTCTATAATTCTATCAGTAAGTGCAAAAGCAGATCGACTCTGAAACCTAGTAGAGAGAAGAGTAAAATAATGGATAACGCCAACATGCGGGTTTTATTCTACCGGCTACTACCACAATGAAACACTGGCTTCGCCGATCAAACAGAAGATGGATTTCTCGCTTATTATGCTTGCTTATAGGCGAAAGGGCAGGGTTTTGTTGTAAAACCCAGGGGAAGAAAAAACCCGCGGAGTGGATTCGCACCACGGACCTCTAGGATGGTAGTCGGGCACCTTCGCACCTCCCCAGCTACCAAGACCGGCCCCACCGTTCCGAGATAGTGAGGTACAGGGTTTTGTTGCTCTGGTCGAAAAATCAACTTCTTATCCTCCATTCTCCGCTGGTAACCGGACTACATCATTGAGCCAAGGTACTAGATACTATCTCTCCTAGCATTGTTTTACTTTTCAGGGCCTTCTTTAGCTTAGGATTACTTAAGAGCTCAGCGTCAATTCCATGTTTCTGTCCACACAATACCTGGCGTTAGCGGTGTTTCCACCACATTCCTGTGCTCCGCAATTCTCGGGCATGCTGGCGGATACTCCGCGGCCTCCTAATCCCGGATGAAACCTGGAAAGCTTATCTGGGCGGTGATCAAAACAGAGGAGCCGTTGAAAAATAGCAGTTCATTCTTTCTCCTTATCAACGGGGAGTCAATCTAGATATTGGAAAAGAATGAAAACCGACTAAGATTTGGCATCAGGTATGCCGAACTGAAAATTTTGAATAGCCCTTCTCCAGAGGAGGAATCTCCGAATGTGGATGAACTGGTGGAAGGATCAGGTTTGGAGGAGGGCACCGATGACGGCGCTCAGTGGTCATCGGGAAATGCTTGAGATCGTTCAGATCAACCTCTAATACTCCAAAATAACGCCAAACAGCCTCCATTGTCGCCTTAATACAAAAGCCCCTAGTACGAGGGAGGAACATAAAAGGATTCTCAGGCAGGCAGTACAACACCTTTTACCACCACTCGAATCGAGACAAGCCAAGGTGCTGTATTTTAGTTAACAGGAACATCAAAGCCTTCCTCTGCCCGAACTTCAGTTCAACCGACCTAACGGTAGTTATATTGGAGCTTGGAGGTAAAGAGGTTTTACTTAGCCTCAACCTTAGCCTCAACCTCAGATTAAGTGTCCTTTTCGGACCAACGACGAATACACTTCATGGTAAACCTGCAGGTTAAAGCTCCTCAACCGCACATAAGCTAGCTAAAGCCAGACAGCGCACTTTGGGCAGTTACGTTTTGGAAGACTTAAAAGAAATCTTCAGACTGGAGATCAGATCATTGTTAAGCTTCCTAGATACTTCAGGATGGTTTTAGGCATTCGCCTTACCCGGCAAACAACCACTCCATCATCAAGGTGCACGAGTTGTAGCAACAAAACGGCGCGCTAAGCGTTAATAATTGGGCCTCCGCTCGCCCTGGAGGCAGCCCTTCACCTACTTTTCACCTTCTAATTCTCTGGACATTTTGCGCCGAACTGTGAGTCGTTCAACCTGAAGCGATGAAGGTATGCCCTACAATCTTAGGAACCTATTAATTTTATAGGTTATTTTGTTATTATTGTATTTGCGAAGATCGTTTTTAAAAAGTAAAAATAAAAATTAACCAATTAAAAACTTTTGTACTACATTTAATTTAACAAAAATTGCACTTAATATCCTTACAAACTAAAAATAATCCCCAGGATGCAAAATTGTAATCAGGGAAAAAAGGAAAAACACACAAAAAAAAAATGTTGCAATTACACACATTTGCTCAAAATACCAAAGTCTCGTAAAGTTAAATCGCCTGGAAATCTGTCTGTTGGACCAATGCGAACAGCACAATTTATTTGACACAAGATATAAAAAGGATTTAAGGATTTACAAAGCCCCGGACCCGAATCGTTAAGCAGACAATTTTTAAATGCAATGCCATAAGCGAATTCGATTTTTATTTGAAACTTTGCACAACTGACACAGACGAAGGGCCTCCGTGCAGCACCCGTTGTCCTGCGAATTTTTAAATTTATATACAATATATATAAATGTACAAAAAAGGATAAATACAGGAACTGAAAAAGAGGTATTTTTTAAAAAGGATTCATGAAATTGAATAAAACGACAATTTTTTCACTTAGCGCGCGGGAAGTGAATATTGGTGATGATTAAATTTTATCGGATCGTTACTTACAATAAATTGAGTTTTTGGGTTAAAGTTTATATTTATGTTTAAGGATATTGAGATTTAATTTTTATTTTAGATTGTGTGCAAACAAAAACCGGTTGTTTTAAAGCGATTGATTAAGGTGTGGCAGCATAACGTCTATAATCGGGCAAGGCAAAACCCAGTACTAATTGTAGTCAGGGTATTCCTCGTCGTCCTACACCATCACCACCACTATAGTCAACTTGTCGTCTATCATTCACGGCTCACGTCGTCCTTCCATATCCAAACGTTGTTTTTTTCCTCCTGAAAAGCTTCAGGTTATTTCAACATTCACTTACGCCCTCTCGTGTTCAGTGGTTGTGGGATTTGGCAGATTTTTCGCTGGGACAGTTTTAATCTTTTCTGGTTCGAAGCCCTTTCCCCGTTTTATACTCTCGAACGGTGTAGGCAACGGCTATAGTGTAATGCCATCTTAAGCCACAAGCCATGACATACGGGGGACCTACTTATGAGGGAGAAAGCAGTGATAATCTGAAAAAATGTTGTAGACGAATTTCTTTCTAAGGTGGGGGACATACACAATAATGTCGGGTTTATTATTTTATTTCTAAGAAAGCGGAGGATGTGTTAATAAAGTAAGGCGATCATTTGGTTTATTACCTTTATAATACTATAAAATTCGGTTGAAGTGCTTCAGATGGTCATGCCATGGAGTGTTGGGTATGGAAGAGCATTATAGTCGCATATTAACACTATACAGACTATAACCATGCCCATGCGGACAATAGATTTTATATGAAAGTCGTGCACACAAGTAATCCTCCTTGGATTACGGATCGTGGTTCTGGTTGAAGAATATCGAGGGTGACTTAAAGAATCAACGATTATCAGTTACCGAGGCTCGAGACACCGCCAAAAACCGAGAAGAATGGAAGCGAATCGTGAATAGAGTTCGGGACCCAGCGGCACCGACAGCAGCGTATCCGTTGCGGGGACGTCCCGCTCGGACCGCCAGCTAACGGATCAAAGAAGAAGAAGAAGAAGAATCCTCCTATAGGACGGTATATGTATGTATGTTCTCCTTAACCGGAGCTATAGTCCTTGTAGGATTAGGGCCTCTTGAAATTTCTGCTTCCAGTAATCTCTACGTCTTTCTAGTTCTGTCTAATTTGTTATTCGAAGTTCTCGTAAATTTTGCTAGCACGTCGTCCATCCACGATCCACCTTTTTTTGGGTCGTTCTACTCTTCTTTTTCTTTTTTATGTATATCTCTTCGTTTGTTCTAATACTTCGTGCTTTTTGATTAATACCCCGCCTTCACCGTGGGAACTGCGTAAGTTCGAGAAAATTGATGTACTGAACTTCAATTTTAGCCTCAGTTCCCATACATTGAACTCAGAAAACATCAAGCGTTAGTTCGTCCAACAGAACATAAAATTGAGGTTAAAGGTAAGAGCTCCTTCAAGAGAGAGTAATCAACTGAAATAATGGAATATTATTTCAGTGAGCTTTTGTATTTCTAACTTCTGGCGAAAAAGCAACAACAAATTCAAACACGAACTGAACATGTCAGTCAGCGAAGCCACTTATGCGGATTCAACTGAACTGAACTTTAGTGAAATAACGTGAAGCCGGGGTCCTCGTTGAACAAAGTACCACTACCATGGCGATCCCTGCCAAATGGGCTTTCTCAGGTTCCTCCTCGCAATCAGAGCGAATCTATTGAAAAGGAAGTCCCGAAATTACAGCTCAGGTGTGCTCCAACCCCAATTCCACTCCGGCTCTCCTTGCTAGTGATGAGCAAGTCTGGTCTTGCATTTTGCATTTTTTGCACATTCAGCAAGACCAAGACAGGACATAGCAAGACTGCAAAATCTTTGCTCATCATTAAGTGCCAAAAGTCTTGCAGTAATGAGCAAGAAGTCTTGCAAAAAATCTTACAGTCTTGTCTTGGTCTTGCTTAATGTGGAAGACAAGACAAGACCAGTCTTGCTCATCACTACTCCTTGCCTTGGCACTTGCTGGGCCCAGAAACTTAGAGCAGGGTGACGGTTGTCTGGGTATACTTTTGGTTCCGCGAGGAGGGTCCCTACTCCCTTAAACAGTCATCTGACCGCATGGGACTGTTCCCCTTATATGATATGGGAGCTAGTGCTGTAAAATTTCTAGCTTGGTAAAACTCTAGTTTGCTTACGATTTTCCAGGCTTTTCGTCTATGAACTATTTTTTCTTCCTTTCAAAGCTTTATATACTAGTCGTTCTAACCTCTTCCTTTTCTGTTTAGCAATCTTAGGCCGGGCGCAATGGCATGGCAATGGGTTGGTTTTGGCCTGGCATATGGGAACAAAATGGTGCGGCAGTTGAATGGTGGCGGAATTGTATTAAAATTATTAAGCGCGCATCGAAATGGCAAGCAGCGTATCGTGTAAGTGATTCAACATTAGAAGTAGCATCCACTGCCACTTACCATTCAAGAATAAAACATACCGGGGAGTAGTGGCAATCAAGTGATGACACACCACTTGCCAGGTGCCACCCCATCGCCACTCAATGGTGTGATATTTCATTTGATTTTATGGGAATAAATTCTTCCCCTTGCCATTAGACCGCCACGGTACTGCCACGTCACTGGCACACCACTTTAGTGAGCGCCCGGCCTTGACTGCAGCATTTTTAAGGCAATGAGTTTCATAGCGTGTGACAGCTGTGACGGTTCGGCTAATCTTTTGACATATCTGGAGCAACTATACAAAACTCACCAAATCTATTAATACTTTGCCTGGATCTTTTTGATCTAACATGAGATATTTTGTTCAAGTCCGCATAAACCTCGGAGCCCTCAGGCCCCTTGATAAATTAACAATAATAAATGAAAAACAATTTAATAGTTTGTACAGAAATAAAACTAAAGTCACATACTTATATATAACTACATTATAGAAGAGATTCCGGAAGCGGGAGTACTATCGGACTGCATGCCCAGCACCGGTCGTGGGATAGAGCGAGCGGAGCTGTCGTTCTAACCACCATGTGGCCAGGGGCGCCAAAATGAATACGAAAAACAATTTCGAACGAAAAATAAAATTTTAAGAACCGCGGGGTGGGTGACAATAAAAGTTGATTTTTAAATAAAAAAAAAATCAGGTGCGGTCATGGGACCCCCGTCAGGAACGAAGTTCCTTACGATTTTTTTACAACTGCGAATGTAACTCCAAATAAAATCTGTATATTTTATTTATTTTTACTTTATACCATTTTTCAAGCAAATAATGTAAAGGATCGAATCAAATCAAAAATTTAATTTAATATTTTAGGAAAATATTTATTATAATATTAACATTCCAAAACTTTCCAAAAAAAATTTTCAAATTTTATCACCAAATTGTAACAGAAATTATTGACTTATGATAACTATAATAAGATGCATATACTTCAGAATCAATTTTGTACAAGAATCTTGAAAAAACGGCATCAACTGTAGTACAGACATAGCCTACTGCATTCTACTTATAATGCCCTTTCATTTGATACCCATGTCGAGGGAGTGGTGAAGAAAATGGTAATCCGCCCTCTTGAGATGACCGCCATGGACCAAACGATTTATTGAAAATACTATATTGCTTATGGTGTTCTACTTATCATACTCTTTCATTTGATACCCATCTCGAAGGGGTTGTGAAGAAAATGGTAATCCGCCCTCTTGAGATGGCCGCCATGGACCAAATGATGAATTGAGTATGCTATATTGCTTATGGTGTTTCATTTATCATACTCTTTCATTTGATACCCATGTCGAGGGAACTGTGAAGGAAATGGTAATCCGCCCTCTTGAGATGGCCGTCATGGACCAAAGGATATATTGAGTACACTATATTCGTTATGGTGTCCCACTTATCATACCCTTTCATTTGATACCCATGTCTCGGGTGTTGTGAAGAAAATAGTAATCCGCCCTCTTGAGATGACCGCCATGAATATAAAGACATAGCCTACTGCATTTTACTTATAATGCCCTTTCATTTGATACCCATGTCGAGGGGGTTGTGAAGAAAATGGTAATCCGCCGTCTTGAGATGACCGCCATGGACCAAATGATATATTGAGTATACTTTATTGCTTAAGGTATTCCACTTATCATACCCTTTCATTTGATAGCCATGTCTCGAGTGTTGTGAAGAAAATAGTAATCCGCCCTCTTGAGATGGCCGTCATGAATATAAAGACATAGCCTACTGCATTCTACTTATAATGCCCTTTCATTTGATACCCATGTCGAGGGAGTGGTGAAGAAAATGGTAATCCGCCCTCTTGAGATGACCGCCATGGACCAAACGATATATTGAAAATACTATATTGCTTATGGTGTTCTACTTATCATACTCTTTCATTTGATACCCATCTCGAAGGGGGCCCTCTTGAGATGGCCGCCATGGACCAAATGATAAATTGAGTATACTATATTGGTTATGGTGTTTCACTTATCATACTCTTTCATTTGATACCCATGTCGAGGGAACTGTGAAGGAAATGGTAACCCGCCCTCTTGTGATGGCCGCCATGGACCAAACGATATATTGAGTACACTATGTTCCTTATGGTGTTCTACTTATCATACTCTTTCATTTGATACCCATGTCGAGGGGGTTGTGAAGAAAATGGTAATTCACCCGCTGGAGATGTCCGCCATGGACCAAATGATATTTTGAGTATACTATATTGCTTAGGGTGTTCTACTTATCATATCCTTTCATTGGATACCCATGTCGAAGGGGTTGTGAAGAATATTTCAATCCGCCCTCCTGAGACGGCCTCCATGGATCTAAAGGTATATACTATATTGCATTGTCATGGGAGCTAAAGCTGTGTGCAAAATTTCAGCATGATAGGATACCCGGAAGTATTTGTAAAATCGATTGCAAAATTTGTTCCTTGAAGAAAACAGTAATCCGTCCTCTTGAGGCCACGGCCATAAATCTGACGGTATAATTGGTATACCATAGTGCATTGTCATCGGAGCTGAAGTTGTGTGCAAAATTTCAGGGTGATCGGGTAACCAGAAGTATTAAAAAAATCGATTGCAAGATTTGTACCGGACAAACAGACAGACAAGAAAGCATAAGCATCTATCCTCGATAATGACCAATGCAAAAAGTGTGCACGTTCGTCATGCATGACACTTTGCATTATCATTTCTTCCTATAGCTATCGGTGCAAATTGATTCCAATTTCTAAAGAAAAACACTGCATTCTGATTTAATAAATTCACAAATTGCCTACTGGGATCGATACTCGCACGCATACATACACAAAATATCGCATTTTGTTACGTGACGATTTCTCCCAATTCACTCTACCCGCAAGCCGCGTTAAGGAACTTCGTTCCAATAAATTTTATGTGATGTAAAAGCGTTGACCAAAAGGGCACCACAAGACAATCTCGCTCTACCCTGATTAAAGGCTAAGGATGGCGCTGTGCATGCCCTTTAGGATCTAAAAATTTGAGCAATCTTCCGTGACCATACAAGACAGGCAAACCTGGGCTTTTCCAAAAGTATCTTTACCACCATTTACTAATGAAAACTTAAGAAGGGCCTACCAGGGCTCTGTAAAAAATTTCATAATATTCGGTCAAGTCGTTTTTTTTGTTTAAATGAAAAAACTTAGGCTAAGGAACAGAAGCCCTTCAAATTGATTAGTTTTTCTAGTAGTCAAGAGCCAGTGAACGGCAGATAGTACAAATGTCTACAAATCTTAATTTTTTCCAGTCACTCTCTCATACCTATTGCGCATGATATTAGGACTAACTAAGCCCGGTTGCAGTAGAGAGGTACTCAGGGGTTAAAATCAGATGACCTTCAACAGTATTTCATTGAAGCTGCCCTTTGGATATTTTGAGAGCGCCACCGTTTGCAAAAAAATAGTAACTACTGTAATCATCTAATCCGCTATATGAGCTGGAGTAGTTGGAGCTACTCCAAGGTACATCGGTGTAGTTACTCCAGGAAAAATAAACCCGGCTGTTACATGTGCAGAACTTGCCCATGGCGACCGCAACATTTTAAAAAAAAACGCTTAAAAAAGGGCACCAATTTTGCGCCTCTAAAAATCGAATAAATATATTTAAGCTTGAGGCGAATACTGTCAACATTGTAAGACGACACCACTAATTTAATCCCGAATAGGACCGTTGCTGCTTCTCATTTTAGTGTTTCGTCGTTTCATATTTTAGCAGCAAATATTGGGGTCATGTTTTCGGGCTGATCCGATAGTCGGATCAGAGTGAAAAAGTAATATTAACTCCTTAAAAAATACTGAATCATCCCATGAAATACTTGATTTTGTTTTAATATCACGTAGATCACCATACGAACTTAGAGAATGACATATATTTATATTTATATGTATAGATTATAACTAATTGCTAATTTCCCACTTAAACAACTACCAACAACCACAAGTACCGGTAACATGCCTTACATCAGTATTCTAACACTTTTCCAGCCACACCTACCATTTACCAGAAACCAGCCCAAACAAAAAAAAACTCTTTTACATACAAAATACTCTATGCCCCATAGACCTGCCTCATACAAGAAACCAGGACATAATTTTACCTTTACACCTGCTTCAGTTCAACGAAAAAAAAAATTTATATTTTTTTATCTTAGAGGGAATATTTAAAATTTCCCTGAAACCAAAATAATATCGACATAGTTTCTCTCTTGTGAATCTGTGCAGTGAAATATTTTAGATTTTAAGCTGCTACTCCTACGATAGTCAGTCTCGTCGATGCATCGAAATTCCACATTGGTTCGGGGAAAATTCAAAATATTTCCTTCATCCTCAAGTTATGAAATTCTTGTGAGAACACGCTTAGAGCAGGATTTGTTTTATAGTTTTCCTGTGGAATTTTAGATGTTGTTAAATTTTAGCAAGTAACACGAATTTTTGCTTCTTTGGCTTTCGCAAAAAAATCGAATTCTGAGGATATTTGCTCCTTAACCTTGATCCTTGTTTAGTATTGCACAGAATTTATGGTCTAAAGGAATTCCTTTAATGTAATAGACGACGCGGTAAATAGTAATACATACTTTGTCAAGCCGTTAAGTAGTTTTGGTGTCGACTCTCGACCTCTGTCAATACACTAAACTTTAAGTAAGAAGCACCTCTGGGTGAGGGTGCAAGGTTTCAAGCATAAGCATTGCTAGATAAAGCAAATATTAAGTTAAACTAGTTGAAAAAATTCATCCTATAGTTATGGTGATAGCTCAATACGCTCGTCAAGATTTTTCGAAACAGTGACAGAGTACATAAAGGGAAGACTCGTCTTCTTCTAGGCATAGCCTGCAGGTAGTCTTGGTGACCAAGCCAACTAATGTAACAAACTTTTAAAAGTCAAACAACGAGCTCTACTTGGAAAGACAGTAAAAAAAAGATTGAACGAACCACCTATGCCAAAATGTGGTTTTTTGGTTAAGTTAGGCGTAGGGCCACCTCCAGTGCAAGTTACATCATTCAGACACTGTAGTAAGAATTACAAGAACACAAATTCTTCGACAAAATATTTATTAATTTCACATAATCATTATTTGTTCATGGTAAATTTCCATTCAACGAACTTCAAAAGCGATGAGTGAAAGATATTCCAGCTCCATAGTTAGATGGTCCAGTTCCATATGGTCCACCATAATGGCGGTTCCAGTATCCATTGGCATCAACAGATGTCCTTCCATCGTCGCTTCCCCAAATTTGACCATTTGCACCAACGTTTACATTAGTGCCCCAACGATCGCGTTGAGCTCCAACTTCAATTCCACCGCGGGCATGTTTTGATAAATCGTCAAGATCAGCATTGTCATGTTCACCAAACTTTAAGGAAATATTTTATTATTGTTTTTGTATTTTAAATTAATTGATTGAGTACGTACCTGCATCAAACTGTCAGAGTCAATAACGTAGACGGCAGGAAGAACAATTGGCACTGGCCCTTGGTGAGGAGCATTTCCAATTGGCACTGGTTCCTGGTGAGGAGCTTTTGGCTCATTTCCCGATGGTAGAACGCGGGCTTGGCTAATAGCTACTAAAGCTAAGACGCAAAGTACTTTAAATGCCATGGTTTTTATATTTTTGGTTGGTCTTGTTACTGTTTCAATTCTTAAGTCAAATTCAAACTGATTCCAAGGTTCCAATCGACGGGATTTATATACTGCAAAATTTTGTACAAGTACATTCTGAGATAACTAGCAAAATTTTTAAGTGTTTTGAAATTGTGATTATTGCAATATTTACTATTTCATTTTTTATCAAATTTTATTTAGTTAACACTCGATATTTGAAGTGTTTTTGTGTGGTTCCAACTAATTTAATTCATTAAATTCTATCTTACAAAACTGCGGTTATTTCCCCCTTATCGTTACCAATATCAAAGTCATTATGAGAAATAGTTTTTACTGTTTATTGTTTTACTTACTACGAATTTAAGATGAATATTATTAAAATTACTAATTGTAGCTTTTGGTTAAATCATTTTTTGGTGACTTCCTTCCATACTGTACACACAACAAAACTCTGCAGGGCTTGAACTAGGTTTTAAGGATTAATCATTTGAATAATTGATAGTTACCAAAGAGGAATTAAAATTTGAATTAATTTGTTTCAATAATTCAAATGTGTAAATGTGAAAGGTTTTACGAGTATGCAACGATGACATGAAGCCTAAAAATGGCATCAATATGTCAACACAACAATGTGCCGTACCTTGATAGTTAAACAAAAAATTACTTGATAATATATTTTGAAATGTTAATAACACTATAGAAAGGTGCGCCTTATATGAAACTTGTTTTGTTTAATTTTAGTCGTTCCAACCAAACACAAACCATTTTCCTCTTTCTTTCGTTGGAGACTCCATCATCGAAAAATCTGGTCTTCTGATAACTACTAAATTTTTCAAGATTAACCCTTGAAATATCTTCATTTACTTTCTTGAAGTTATCAAGGTTTTCGAGCAGTCGTAGAATCCTTAAAACGAACAGCCGAGACAAATGTCAAGAATTCCGTGTTCTTCCCTCATTGTTAGCTTGAAATGACTCCTGAACACATCCATATCTTGAAGGAGCAGATAGTTTTTTGACATCCATCTAACACGGTTTATTCCAGCCAGTGTTTGGAATGATATACCTTTCTGAGGAACTTCTCCTAATAACACAATAGTCAGCTGCAGAAGTTCTTTGCAGTTATCTCGAGATCGAAACTCAAGTAGTTGAGATTTGGAAAAATAATTATTTCCGCAGCGATAATTCAATAACTGCGACTGTGGCAACTTTCTTGGATAATGGACAATGGTGTTTAGTAGTTTTTGCGATCGATATTAGTCCAGGATTTCTTAAACAGTTTTAAAACAGGTGGTGACCGAAATTTTTACTTATTGCCGAACTTCTTGAGTAGTTTGGAATAGCTTGAATTGTAAATATATTCAAAAATGTAAAATAATTACGCGCCCCCATCTTCGCCTGCGCTCAAAGTCGGTGTCTTGTGTGGTGGCTGCATAAAATATTTTTATATGTGATGCGAGCGCTTATGTTGCCTATGCTTAAATCCTGCCTTGCTTCCGGTATCATCCTCCGGCTGTAATTAATGTAAAAACTTTTTATTGCAATATTATTTTAATCCATTTCTTGACAAAAGCCCCCCGAGCTGCCAGAAGTATTTCTTTTTACGAGATATGTTTTCGAAAATTATCCAAAAATAAAATCCTTCTGGCTGCCTTTAAAAAAATCAAGATCAAAATAATATCTATACTAATACAAATAGATAATCTTAAAACTTGTTTTGAAACACCAAGTTACTATGCGCATGCTCAAAGCATGCATTATAAATTTTACTTTTACTGAGAAAATTTTATCGTCCCCTGCACATGCCTTAAAATTTTCAATCCCACCGCCCACGCTGTTCCTTGTCTTGCGTAGCTGCGACAAGTTTTACGACAACGCATGCTGAGCTAGATTCAGATTTAGTTAGGAATTTTAATAAAGTAATCTGTGCAATTCGAGCCCCCTCCTCTCCAAATTGTTTTTCTCAAAAAAGCGCTAAAAAATTAATAAATTTTGCAACTTTGGCACCCATCGTGCATCCCAGCACAATTTGGTACCCCTAAGAAAATCTAATAAATAATTACTCTTTACCTATTTTATTAACACTGAAACTTATGATTAACGCCCTACGCTTTTTTACATTTCGAGGTATGTAGGTTGGCAGGAAATCTAAAAACTTTACATTCAAAATTATTTTTTATGGTATTTTTTATTTTTTTAAACTTTATTTTTATTTTCTATTTTTAGTTTATTATATGCCTTCCGCCGTTTTGCGGTAACCGCCATATTTGATTTCAAATGACGCCACACAGCTTACTGTACTATACCGTCATACACTTTCATTTGATACCCATACCGAGTGGGTTGCAAAGAAAAAGGTAATCCGTCATTTTTGTTTGCCGCCATTTTGAATTTGGAGGGACGCCACGCAGCCAATTGTATTTTATTTGTCATACCCTTTTATTTGAGTACCCAAATCGGGGGTCGGGGAACGAAATTGTAAAATTTGATTTTTTTTACAAAATGGTCCGGTGCATAGTTGAATTTTGGCAGATTTAAATGCAAAACATCATATTTGAGCCTTCATATCTGCTTCGGATAACTGGCGTTCGGTTAATCGGCGTTTTACTGTACTTTGCAAAACGGCAAGTTTTATAAAAAAAAATAGTTTAAATAAAAGTTGTAGCCCATTTTGTAACGAACAACTTTCTCATTTACATCATTGCAAAAAAACTGTTTTTTTTTTAACGAAAATAAACACTTTTTTGATGCTTCAGCGCCACCTACTTTTTGTATTTCAAGTCGGATGACGTCACTTCAATGACATAAAATGAAGTTAACAATGCCCTCTACATTTTTTGTTAAATAAACTTTTCACCAAAACCCATAGATTCTGAGAAAAACGCGTTTCAAAATTTGGACCCACTTTTTGGATTTTCTCAAAAACAGGGGGAGGGGGGACTTCGGAAATTTGACATTAACTTCATTACATGCCCCCCTAACGATTCATCAAGTCAAATTTCGGTAGGTCATTTTTCGGAGACTCCCTATTTTTTCGTGACAGATTGACTGTACTATAGTTGGCTCTTATCGTACGCTGGTTAAGCTGGTTCTCTATTTTCCTACGGGTTTAGAGTCTCCTGGCAAACTTTATTGTTACTATGATAGCGACAGTTCCTTCGAAATAAACTTTCTCCTGCCCCTAAAGCATTGCTATACCCGAAATATTATGTTGGTCCTCTCGGTTCATTTTTTTCACGAACAGTTCTTCTTTTTATTCATACATATATAAATGTCGAAATGGGAATCACACAACAAACACTTCAAATATCGAGTGTTAACTAAATAAAATTTGATAAAAAAGTAAATAGGAAATATTACAACAATCACAATTTCTAGATAATTGGAATTTTTGCTAGTAGTCTCAGGAAGTTCTTGTCCACAATTTTGCAGTATATAAAACCCGTCGGCAGGAACCTTGCAATCAGTTTGAATTTGAGTTAAGATTCGAAACGTTTACAAGACCAACCAAAAAGATAAAAACAATGGCTTTCAAAGTACTTTGCTCAATCAATTAATTTAAAATACAAAAACAATAATAAAATATTTCCTTAAAGTTTGGTGAACATGACAATGCTGATCTTGACGATTTATCAAAACATGCCCGCGGTGGAATTGAAGTTGGAGCTCAACGCGATCGTTGGGGCACTAATGTAAACGTTGGTGCAAATGGTCAAATTTGGGGAAGCGACGATGGAAGGACATCTGTTGATGCCAATGGATACTGGAATCGTCATTATGGTGGACCTTATGGAACTGGACCATCTAACTATGGAGCTGGAATATCTTTCACTCATCGCTTTTAAAGTTCGTTAAAATGAAATGGAAATTTAATATAAACGGAATTATGATTATGTTATAAGTTTAATAAATACTTTGCTGAAGTATTTTCGGTTTTTTTGGAACTATTTCGTTCTTATCCCTGCTCATGAATATAACACGTAATATATACGAAAGTTTTGTTTTGGTCTCTGGAAGATCTTACCATCAATACATTCGGTTTCCTCTTTTTTTGTAGAAATTTCAATCTATTAAGTCAAGGCAAGTGATTAACATATCATGATAATCTAATGTGGTTGTCACCTTATTGTTTTCTTAATTCTGTAAGGTGTACCTATTTCCTGTCGACAAAGATCTTAAATGGCTATACTGCCAATGCTCAAAAGTCGTTATTGCATCTTCTTCGTTAACTCGTCTTTCTTTCCTTTTTTTTTCTTTCTTACCTTTCAGTACAGCGCAAGCCACTTGAGCGTTTCCAACTAATTTGGACTTGACAATGACACTAGCAAGGGATCCCGAGTTGATCTCTTTACTAAACCTGCTTTCATCTCAAGGCCACCATACACAAGCCATCCAAACAGCAAAAGATTATTTCGCTCGATTCCATTAGCCAGAGTCGGAAATTACGAGCCTAAATTATTCACTTGTGAGCTTCAGTTTTATTTGAAGCCTTCAATTTAATAATTGTACGTAAATCCTATAGTCCTAATTTAGGAAACCCGCAGCTTAAAACTCATTGTGATGCTTTTATGGTTCAGATCCGCAATTTGGATCGGGGAATCCATACATACAGCTAGTTCTAATAGTAGTAGTAGAGTAAACCCTTCTAACACAGAAAGCGCTGGGCCAAGAAAAATTAACCAACTCAGCACAATCAAGCGCTGAGATGAGGCTCTCAACTAAGCATCCAAACATAAAATTATAAAATTAAAAACTTCCAAATTAACATGTAACCCACGCAAGCAAAAGGAAACATAAGCGGTCACACGAGATTAAAAAGACTCCTTTTAAGAACATCTTTACTAATACTCACGCTAAACAAATTAATGTTGTGGTTCACGTTAATGAACATGCGATTGACAGGTTCAAATCTGCCGTAATTCGTGTTAGAGGAGTTTATGTGTAACAGAGGTGGTCCTCTCAAATTATAACGACTCTCTCTAAACGACGCACGACGACCTAGAAATCCTGAGCCAACTTTTCCATTAAGGAGCTGATGAACAAATACAACATCGGCCACCTCACGACGCTTGTGAAGAGAGCATAAGTTGAGTAACTTAAGCCAAGATTCATATGATGGAAGAACTAATGGGTTTTGCCAAGGAAGATGATTCAGTGCGAATTGAACGAACCTTCGTTGAATCGATTCAATAATTCTAACATGCGGAGAGTAGTAAGGAGATCAAACCTGATTCAATATCGACAACAGCCCGAACGTTTCCAAACACGAACGTTGGACGCATAACATTGGAAACTCGTGGTTCGAGCATTGGTCATAGGATGTGTCCTACCATTGGAGGGCGTTCATAGCATAGTGTAGAGCCGGCTGTCCTGTTTACTATATAACATTATATTAGAAAAAACATTCCGAGAGACATATATTGAAGCCAGAGAAAACTAAACAAGTCGGTTCGGCTAGAGGCAGATGGCACAGTCATCACAAGCAAGGCAATGGCTCCAGCAAAGGAAGCCTTTGTATCACTATATGTACATATATGGGGATTAAAACAATTATAAAAAATAAATAAAGACTGCCTCAACTCTATGAAGAATTTACAGCTGAATGAACAAAGAGTCTTGGGTATGAGTCGTACCCATCAGTAAGGACTGCGAAACACCGGATCACAGGTATATTGTATATAAAATTATTAGTGCGTCGGTAAAAATTGTGGATTTGGAGAAAGAAAACCCAACGAAATGCTTGGCAGCAAGTCCCCATAGCACTGCACCGGGTCTAGAGGTGACTCATGGGGTCATTCGCGAGGGGGAGCCAGTACCATTAAATCGTGCCGGATACGCGTCCTGGATTGCTGAAGGAAGTACTAGTAACCATCGAGAAGCCAATCAGCTTAATGTATATTAAATGTAGTATTAATTCGTTACACCTACACCAAACTGTAGTACTGCATTTACACTAACACATGAAATTTTCATCGTCTGCGGCCTCGTTACTTGCATAATCGATCTCAAAAAATATGGCTACAAAATTCAACTTCCGATTCTTTGCCAATAACGCGCGGTGCTCCGCTGAGTTCCATACTAGAACCGCTGCTTTTCATCATGTATATTGTTACGTTACGTTTACGGCTTAACGAATTCGTAGGATTAATTAAGGAATACACTTTTTAATTATCCACACAATAATTTATTTATCACAAACAAACCAAAACACAATTTAATTACAAACACAATTCTTACAGTTCACTATAATTACTTTAAATTTAATAACTCGCACTATTAATCTCTATCTATCGCTTTATAGTTCACTTTTAAATCACCACTTTTCGCTGTTTTCACTTTAGAACACTTTTATCGCCTTTCAAATCAAAACTGACTCTCTCAGCGCCTGCAAGCCGCTTTTTATATCCAAGCTCCACCTTTATTTAACTTCTGGAACCTTCTCGAGTCCTTTTTCTCGAGCCTAGTGGTATGTTCTTTTCTTTTCGTCCAGAAGCTTGAAGTTGTCTAACAACCGAAAATCGTTGATTCGTCCTCTCGACAAACAGATGGCGCATAATCATCACAATATAAATGATCTCAATAGCTGCGTTCCTTTTCTGCTATTTAGTACTTGTGAGCAGAGCAGAAAACGAACGCAAAATTTTCTGATTTGAGTAAAAGCTCACTTGAAACTTTTGATGTTACTTTAAACTTTACAAATCAAAAATTCTTAAAAGAAGAATTTGTGACACAATGGGGAAATTAATGCGACAATTTCTAAACTAAAACGAAAGATAATAATTTTTGATAATTATACGAGTGAAGTTTTATTTATGGACGTTTTTATATGAGTAAATCAGCTCGACACAAATAAAAGCCATCTAGCGGGTAATGGCGTAAGTGAAAATAATGCACAATAGACTCGAAATGGCCGCTTTCCCCCTAGCGGATTTCAATTGCGTAATTGCAAGAGCTTTCTACTCGTTTATAAGAGCAAGTGTAGTTGCTAGTACGCAAGTGTAAAAAATAGTAAAAATTAGCAGAAAAGGAACGCAGCTAATATAGTGTCGTGACAAACTGTAAACTGCTCATGTATTCCCAAATTTACTTAAACAGTCCTATTGGTTTGGTTGGGAACTGTGTTTACAACATTAATGCCGATCTCGAGCGTATTTCTCAATAGTCTCTTTCCAACCACTTACTGCTAAATGCATCTAAATCCTGCTAAATTTCAATGCATAGGAGTCAAGTAAACACCTCCTTCCTTCCACCTATCATCATTCTCATTAAGACGTGCTTACCTTATCAATTGAGAATCAAAAATCTAGGTTTCTATATGAACTAACAATTGACTTGATATGACCAGATCTCTCACACTCTATCTAAAATATATGCTAATTTGCGTCGCCTATGGCTGTACGCTTCCATTCTGTCCTTAGGTGTTCGTTCACAGCTAATCAAAACCTTAATTTTACCCTACTTCACTTATGTTAGCTTGATCATTCCGTCCCTTGATGCATCATGTCTCGACAAACTCAATCTAGCCTTCAATGATTGTACAAGGTTTGTTTATAAATCTTCGCCGATCTGACCACATAAGTTTTATTTTCTTGCTAACATTGATCGTATTGGAATGTGTCACTAATGTTGTTGTTGCTTCATTCACCACTTATTCATTTTATCAACGTGTAGTGATAATTTGGAGGTCGAACTTGTAGGAAAAGATAACGCCGTGGTACCAGGTCGGGTTTTTTCAGACTTTTATTTAATGTTTTTTTTTTCTTCAAATGCAATGTTGATATCACTTAATTCCCACACTTTAAGGTCAATTAATATAACTTATTATACTGTTAAATGCAAGACAGGATGGCATAGATGGAGTAGTGGTACCTCCGGAGTCTCAACTGCCGCTTCACTCGTCTTGAGGCCCGGGGTACTGCCTAGCGAGATGCTTTTGGCGGCTTTGTCGAGATATCGGCACAAAGAAGGGCACACAAATTTCAGTTTTTGGGTTGTGAATCCGTGGCTGGCCTCTTCGGGCAACTAGCCTAGGGTTCTCATGACTGATCGTAAATCGTAATTTTTAGCCGCTAAGGCGTTTTGAAACTTCGTTGGTAGAAGTTTACATATCACCCTGTATTTTTGTAGCCCCTTGACCTATTTTCATGAATAAGATAGGCCGAAACTTTAAGTTTGGCTTTGAGCCACTACAGCACTTGGTCCACTGGGGTAAGCGAAGATAACAGTTGATTCGGACAGGCTGTGTGGCTTTTAGCGCGGACTCAAAGGTACGACAAGTATCCCAAATGTGAAAAGGTGGGTAAGTATACCTTTAAAATTAATCTTAAAATTCTGAGGCATGAACAACGAAAAACTTCTCTTATCCCTTGCGATTTCCTTTCTTTAACTGTTTTGGATTTCTGTGCGTACTCTAAGAATTCGAATCTCTCCTCATACTTGTATTATATCACAAAAACCTTAAAAAAATATTACTTGTTACACATGTGCACCTCGGCTAAGCTACATCTTCCTTAACAGAAAATAAGAAAGAAATTCCCACCGCAAGAAGCTCCTCGTGCATTTTTCAATACACAGAAAAAAAACATCTTTTAAAATTTTCTGCTCAAGTTAACGAAGGAAGTCAACTTTTGCTTTCGTGTTCTTGAGAACGAACGTTCATCCCCCATGGGAGGTGTTTTAATTACAAAATACATGTCTGAGCACCGAATGTAATTTGTAGAGTGCACAACTGGTGTTTGCCATTAGGGGCTAAGAACGTCTTATTTGCCTGCCTTACATCCTGTGCCTACACACACACAGTGTTCCCCCGAATAAAATAGTTTAAAATGAATTCGCTGTGAAAATTAGCAACTGGCATGAATTCAGGGGTTGATGTGCCAGGATGGAGTCGAGTAGAAGATAACACCACATCCACGAACCACGCACGCATTCAGTATTCGCCACCTACTTCCATAAATCTGGGAGAGCTGTAAGCAAGCGAATTAGGTTTTATCTTTCTTGCTTTGCGGTTGTGCCTTTTCCATATCCTCTCGCATATAAGAAATTTACTTTAAACTACAAAACTGGGGGTATCAAATCTGGGCCTTGTTTTAAATCAAAAAGAGCTTCTCCCTTTTCGCAGAAGGGAAAAAAATTATAAGTCTATGGCTACTAAACCCTTCATAAATAACTTTACATCGAAAATCTCACTAACACATTCCTGTGTCCCTAATAATCCTTTTAAGAGGGTCAAGGCACATAAAAGAAATGTCACTGCCCTAAGCACGAGGTTGCACATTTTATGTCCTCCAAAGACTTTGTTGTTGGACCTTTTCTTCTATTGTACCCAATATTATGGCTGGTTAGAGGTTTTGAGGACATAAAGAAGGATTTAACCGCAACCCAATGCTCTTTAAATAAATTCCGAACGTAATGGAACATATATTCTTTTGGGTCTACTGGACAGTTAGTCTCTCTGCCCTCTAGGAAGCACACGGTAGATATCGATTTTATATTGTGAGAACGAGCGGTCCTAAATTTCTTATTAGTAGAGATTGTCAGGTGTCTTAACTTCATAAGCCACCTTTAGTTTATGGACTTGTGCAGATAAAAATTGAGTGAATTTTTTTTTTCAACATTTTCTTTAAATTTATCAGCGATTTTCCTCTCGGTCGGGGTTCACAAAATGTTCTGAGTACGTTTTAAGGTTATTTCTAAAAGTGTTTCTGTAAAACTATTGTGAATTAATTTATTAGGGTTTTGTACAGTCATTGCGCATAATCGTACCCAGATATCATTAAGGTTAGTTTAACGTGCTCCATCAGTGCTTTCTAGGATTCGATCACTTCACGATACTTTACGATACACCAGAAATTATAATTTCAAAATTTAAAATTTTATAGCACTACTTTATCGTACTAAATGGTGCTGATGTGGCGCCGTGGTCGCCATTTGACCTCGAAACCTTAGGACCCTCAACAGGACGGGCGCTCTACGTTCACTTTTATTACTACAAAAAAAATAAGACATAGGGATCACGGCTCTACAGAAAACCAAATGGACTCACAGTGGCATAATGGATCTCAGAACTCACACGATACTCTCCAGTAGTTCATCGAATGGAAAAAGAGAGTTCGGATTGGTCTTCATAGTGGAAAAGAAAATGAAATCACTGAATCTGGACTTCAAGCCAGTGAGTAATAGAATATGTATGCTTCGAATTAAAACGTTAGTCTAACATTAAACTACATAACATTAGTCTCATGACCGTCCATGCGCCCACAGAAGACAAGACAAGATGAAGAGATGAACAGAAAGAGAAATTCTACCAGGAGCTAACAAACGCCAGCAGATTAATACGGTCAAGCGATATTGAAATGGTGCTTGGAGACATGTGAAAGCCAAAGTAAGAAAAGAAGAGGAATTCCTAGAAGTCATAGGAAAGCACAGCCTACATAACGCTACCAATGACACCGGTAGTAGATTGATTGATCGATCTCGCTAGCTCGAACTCAATGGTAGTAAGTTCAACAATGTTCCCGCACAAAAATATTCATAAGATTACGTGGCAGTCACCAGACGGGGTAACAAATAATCAACTAGACCATGTCATAATTGAGAGAAGAGGAGCCACGAGTATACTGGATGTTTGAACTATAAGGGGGGCGTTCTGTGGCTCGAACCCTATCTCGTCAAAGTGAAATTTAGAACCCGGATAACGACCAAAACTCACAGAGGACAAACACAACTAAGGTACGATATAGACAAGCTAAAACTTGAGATGCTTATCAGAATGCTATTGTACAAAACCTGAGAGAAGGGGTAGGAGAAAAGCCCGACATCAACAACAAATGGAAAGCAGCGTAAAGGAGACAGCCCTAGGCTTGGCAGACAGACTAGAATTGACTGTAGATCAGCAATAGGAACAGGACTGTAGATCAGCAATAGAAAAACGAAACCAGAGCAACCGGGAGTACATCGCAAGGCCCACAAGGAGCAAGGATGGAAGTCTTTAAGCTAAAAGGAAGAATTGTAGGCAAGCTGTGCAGAAAGAAGAATAGAGAGTAAAACAGAGGTCAGTAAAAGTAAAACAGAGTAAACAGGAGGATCCTACAGATACAGAAACACTTCAATGAAGAAAAAATTAGGCAAGCCTACAAAGGGACATGCCAGATCAGCAATAAGTTTCAGCCAAGAACGGATATCTGCAGGCACATAGATGGGAACCTATTAGCACACCTTGATAGGATAAAAGAAAGATGGAGGCACTATTTTCAAAAATTATTGAATCCAACCCCAAGAATAAACGAAGACCCACATGCGGAGGCAATTGTGATCTCTCAAGATAATCTTCCAATAGAACCACTGACATTGGCTGAGGGGCGCGAAGCTGTGAAAAGGCAACAAACCCCCAGGCATCAATGGAATCGCAGCTGAGCTCCTAAAGGAAGGAGGACCGCAACTCTTGAAAACCGAAGCAGACGAACTTATATGGGGGGAAGAAGTTATACCAGATGACTGGAAGAAAGCGATTATATGTTTAATCTACAAGAAAGGAGATAAATGAACCTGTAAAACCTACAGAGTCACCTCACTCCACAATCCTTGTGAAACAAAAACTAGAACCTATAGGGGTAGGCCTTATAGGAAAATATCAAGCTGGTTTGAGGACAAACAGAGAAAACCAGGGAATGGAATATAGATATACACCAGATATTTGTCGACTTTCAACAGGCATATGACTCGATAAACAGAGAGAGGCCCCACAGGATCCTATTGGAAGTAGGAGCCTCCTCAAAGGTGGTACAACAACCAGAGGACAATTTTATTACCTGCCCTATTTCTTATTTTTATAAATGACCTACTTTCCCTCCAACCCACTTCTCAGATTTGCTGACGAGGGTACCTTGCGCTACCTTTACTATTTCGACAATGTAAGACAAGCGCGTGCATGATCCTGTCTTGATGATCGTGAACGAATGTCCAACTCTATAAATAAAGACATTGAACTTATTCTAGATACGGGAAGCAAGACTCGTGTCGAATTCAAGCCCACCAAAACCAAGTTCTATCTCCTCCCTCCGTGGCAGTGGGTGAAGTTGAACTAATAGCCGACCTATCCTTACACACCGTAGGCAATACCAAAGACTTGCGATGGAATGACTACACATTCCAAATCGCCAAAAAAAACATCCCAGTGCTTGGGAATTCTTAAGCGGTGCAAGTTCCCCCGCCAGCCATCGGGCCGTGGTTATTTATAAATCCTACATTCCGCTTCTTCTCGAAAACAACTCTCTCATTTAGTCTTTTAGCGCACTTAACAAGATAGCAATTTTCTAAATAGAACTACTCGACTGTGGAATTATCTTTCGCAATCAGTATTTCCGAGCTCCTACAACATCCAAGAGTTCTGACGTATTCACACAGCTCCGTGCTCCGCTATAATCGACTACCAGCCTTATTCTACTTAAATGCTTCCCATCGTTTTCAGAAGTAATCAGCCAGGTTAGGATTTTGCTTCCTTGTATGATCTCCCCGCTTTGGAGATAAATAGTACCCTATCTTCTCTCCAGCATCACAGAACATGGATCACTATTGATCTCACAAGTTGCGCGAGAAAGGACGGTCAACCATGTCAGAGTTTCGCATTACCATCTGGAGTTTGCCTGATATCTGAAATCCATCGTTAGTAGTTGTAGTACATTCACGTGGTACCATTCATCCATCTTGCACGACTATTTACTCCTTGGGATTGAGAGTTATATCGTGTAGGTAGGTCCTTTCTAAATTCGCCGAATTCAGACTGCTCCCTGGCCAAACAGGTGCAATTTAATGGCCCTTCACCAGTCAACGCAGCAGTCTAGGGACACTTAGAGAATGTTGCCTGAGGGTCACACACTGTCGGTCTTGGAGCGAAGGCTCCCTGATTTTGTGCCGTGTTCGATTTTAGCAATGTTTATTTCACCACAATCCTGAACAACCATTTACTAATGACCTCAATCTAATGCTCAAACCCAGAACCGTTTTTATTACCTATTAAATGCTAATAGAGGCTGCTCCAATCGAATTGTAGGTTAATTTTGTATTTCCTATATTATGATATTTTTGCAATTATGCATACGAAATAATTAATATTCAACTAATGATAAATTATTGCAATTATTGCAAAAGGTATCTTGTGTAAAAGAATTCTGAAAAAAAAAATTAAATTACCAAGAAATTCTTCTACCGCAGCTTCAAACCACACCATCTTTACTTCCCCATCCCCACCTTTTTGACATCTGTCACCGTGGAATCTAGCAAAGTGCGAAAGTAAAAAACAATCCAAATTAAACTGAGTGAAATTTATACTAAAACTCTTTATTTTCTAGACAGATAAGGTCCCTGTCCATCTATTAAAAAATGGCCAAATATCTGGGGCTTGATCGAGTATTAAAAATAATTCGTATTATCCGTGAAAGCGGCGGATTAAGGCAAACCTACATGAAGCTATACAGGTACCCCCGTCCTTATGTAATTTTAACCTCAACGTCCAGTAAAAAACTATAAAAATTACTCTTAAACAATAGAAATGATGATTTGAAAATCGGGACACTCGTTGGAACTGATAAATATGGAAATAAATACTTTGAAAATCCTTACTACTTCTATGGCCGTAACCGTTGGGTCGAGTTCGCTCCTCACGTGAATATGGATTATGATGGATCGCAAATACCTGCTGAGTGGTTTGGATGGATGCATTATAAGGTAATGTTTTGGAGTTTTTTTGGGATTAATTGTGTGTTAATAGAATTTATTGTAGACTGACACACCACCAACACTCGATGGTAACAGGCCAAAGTATAAGTGGATGGCTGACCATAGCCAGAATTGGTCTGGAACTTCAGGTAATCGGAAATAACTAGTTTTTGGGTAAATATTTTTTAGTTCTGTTTGTTATAGAGCAATACATGCCTTATACTACAACCCCTCCCAAGATTCAAGCTTGGGATCCTAAGAAATCCGGATGAATTTTAGTGTTTGAATATGTACATAAGAATAAAGCTTAAATGAAAAAGAGAAACGGGGTTTGATTTGTGTTGGGTTAAGAATGCTGCGTTTAGTTCCACTTTGTTTCTTTATATACCGGGGTTTAGTAGGCCTTGAATATAGTTCGTAGCTTAGCCCAGAGGAAGCACATTTGACACCTTTAAAGAAGTCTATTTTGAGATAAAAATGGCGAGTTGGATTGGACTTGATAAGCTTATAATGCTTTTCAAAATAATCAGGTCAAATTGTGGAATAAGCGGATCTTTTTCTAGATTATACAGGTATTCTTGCTTGGTGTACACTTCACTGCCAAAATAAGCCTGCTCTTTAAGGTACGACTCGTTGAAGCTTGGAACTCATGTCGGTACCGATAAATATGGACATCGCTACTATGAAAATCCTTACTATTTTTATGGAAGAAATCGTTGGGTGCAGTTTGCTGATTATCTCTCGGTAAACTACGATGGGAGCATGATCCCGGCTGAGTGGTTCGGATGGATGCACTACAAGGTAGGTGATACTGTTTTCTTGTTGCATGCAATATTAATCCGGAATTTAAGACTGACTTAATACCCACCGATGACCCTAATCGACCTACATACTCATGGATAGCAGATCATAGCGAGAATTTATCAGGAACAAAAGGTATTTTTTAGAATATTTCACCTGCTCGCAATTTAGTGATGATTTTATGAATTGTAGAAGCGTACATGCCCTACTCAACAACAAGACCAAAAATATTTCCCTGGGATCCGAAAAATCCACTGCCGGTCTCTGCTTAAAAACACATTTTGAAAATTTAACAAATTTTATATTGGAATTAAATTGCAATAAAAATCCATGTTAATTCTGACCTTAACAACTATAGTTTCAATTCTCACTCTAACTTCCATAAAACAAGCCCTGCATAGCTTCCTGCAAGGCCCTCTGGCAAGCCAAAATCGATCTGTACCCTCCAGACTTCTCGACTGGCTGTTCCGATCGGACATGCTTTATATAACCTTGCCTCTCAATCTCCGTGGCTTCCGGAGCCGGAGGACCATTACTCCATATCTTCGGCGGATTACGTACATACGGTACTTCATCCTCCGGCTTTGGTAGTGGAAGATAGTTTCGACTTTCTGTTGAGGCAATTTTAATACCACTTGAAAATTCGATGGGTGCCTTTGGCGGCGGGACGGCAGCTTCTTTCTTTTCTCGTTCATTCTTCTCCTGAAATCCACAAACAACCTTAAAGGCGTCTTCATCAGTGTACATCAGCTTATCAAGCAAGGCTTCGCGATCACGAATTTTCTTCTTTCTTTCCTCTTGTTCCATTTCAACTCTCTGCATTCGCTTCAAGTCGTTCTGCTGCTTCTCCAAGTCAAGGATATCATTCAGTTCCGCTTCCTCTCGGCTCATCTTATTCCTATTTTTTAATATTATCTCCTTGTTCTCTTTTTTGTACTGTTCTATTCTCTTGTTTGTGTTTATTATATCAATATCATTAACCAAATTGTATATTATACTCTCGATCTCTTCCAGGTAATCATTGTATTCATCGATGCTATTAAAATCCTCTTCTCTTTTGTTATAGTCCCGAAGGATCCTCTTTCGAATGTTAATATCTTTTTCCACCAAAGGATCATCGAACATTTGCACCCGAAAGTTACTTCGACGTAATGGTACTCCACATTGGGGACAAGCCCCAGATCCTTTGGAGAATAGGAGCTCCACACAACTTTCGCATAATGTGTGTCCACAAACGTTAACCATTAGTTTAAGGAAATGATTATTGTATGTGGTTGTTTTACATCTTGGGCATGTTTGTTCATCCATAATGATTTTCTGCAGAAGGTAAAATAATATTAAAATTTAAAAATAACAAAATACGAATATTTATTTCACAACTAAGAGCTGAAGGGTTAGGATGTATTAAAGTGTAAACATAGAACCAAAATTAAGAACTGAATTACCTGGAATTAAGATTTTAGCGGAATATAAAGCGATATTAACAAAACTCAGTTCTATTTTATAAATTGCGAAAAATTGTTTGCCGCTTCTCAACAAGTCTTTATTATGGTTCTGTTGATTTTGACAATTCTTTCTTCTTCTTGATTAAATAGTAGCCCCATTTACACATATGCTTATGAAACTTAGTGGAGCAAACAAAATTTCTTCTTCTGAGCCAAGTATTGCAAAACAAAAGTGGAATCGTGCATGCGCATGTTGAGAATATAAATCAGCCATTAATTTGTATTTTTGAACACAGAGTACACTCCTATGGGCCATGGAAGGCTTTAAGCCTTATAAAACACCTGGACCGGACGGAATTTATCCTATTAAAATTCAGAAAGTCAGTGACCTAATTCTAGACTAGCTTTGCAGCCATCTATAGGAGTTCTCTTCACCTAAGCTGCATTCCAAAATCCTGGAGAGTAGCGAAGGTGGCCTTCATTTCGAAAGCAGGTAAAATTTCCTACCACAATTCATTCAAAGGACATGAGAACTATATGTGTCACATCACTCCTCCTCATAATCCTCGAAAAACTAGTGAAGATTCATAGTAAGCAAAGCATAGACAGAAAATTGATTTCTCCCCCGCGTAGCATGCCTACACGAAAGGTAAAACTGTACACACTGCTCTCCATTACGATTTTTCAGCCGAAAAAAAGCGAGTGTCATAAGGGCATAAGTTGTTCGTTGCTTAGAATATAAAACTACAGGAAGGGTCCTCGCCGAATTAAAGCGTAGTAAAATTCTTTTTGTATGAGTGCCCACACTTTGGTAGTTGTTTGTACACTACAAGCGGAAAAAGCAAGTGGAACAGAAGAGGGCAAGAGCGAGTTAAAATTATGAGTTAGCTAAAATAAAATCTTGCCCTCAAATATGACCCTTTTACGCGGCGTCGCTCCGAAATCCAATCAGCTGATCACCTTGAATTTGGGATTGGGTCAGTTAATGCAAACAAACTAACTAACCAAACAAAATTTATATTATTTGAAGTAGTGAGTGCAGTGATTCACATATTTATTAATGTAAATATGTAATATATGTGTTTAGGAAGTATTTTATTTAGCACATTTGCTTGAAGAACGATTTCCCTCGATTAAATTTCGAATTATTCCTACATACACAAACTGTGCACATCATGGTTATTTTTTTCACAGAAAACTCACTCGCAAGAACTTCAATTACCCTAAAAACAATCTTTAAACTTTCTTTCTTATTTTTAAATTAATTTTGCGTAAAACTACTGGTGTAAACCTTAAAAAACCCATTTTAAAAAAGTATTCTATCGAACGCGGGAACACACGCGATTAACTAACCCAATTTGACAGTTGTATAACCACCAGATTTCACTACGCTCGCATACAGGGAGGGACGAGGGCCTTTCCTGTGGCTCTCTATTCTAAACTTCTTACAGCTAATTTTTGTTCGTTCAGTGCTCGCCCATGTAAATCCATCCAATTCTACCTGTAAAATTACTAGTTGGAGCCCGGGCATTACTCGTTTACTTTAAGCAAGAAGAAGATTAAATACACAACTTTGACAGCTGGCAGATTTGGAATTTTTCGACAATTTCATGGTGAAGTCCTTTATTTTTTAAGAAGACATTACACAGATTTCCTTATCTTAATATGGACAACTTAAGCAATGAAACATATTCGACATCATCAACAAGTGATTCTGGTGACTCTTCTGAATCTGGATCAAGTGTAGTTCGTGGAGGTAACGACGATTCTTTCATATTATTTCGCAAAAGCCGCAAACTTGTTTTTTCAATGTAAATGTTTTCTTAGATGGAGACGAACATGTTTATTCTGTGCCAACAAAATGCGTGAAGGCGATTACTGATATGGAAAACTGGCAAAAATCAGAAGCATATTATGATTTAGTTGGTTTTATCAATGGTATCAGTCTCGCTGTTCAGGGCAAGAAGTTGTCCTGCAAGTGTGAAATGTCGTGTATGATGGAGGCGATAATCAAGATCTTTGATCGCCTCAACAAATTAGTAGATGACACTCCACCGATAGATCAGCCGCAGAGATTCGGCAATCAGGCTTACAGGACTTGGTTTAAGGCCATGGAAGAAGTATAAAAATTAGTCTTTACATCCCAGTAGACGATGCCTACTATGCTTATATTTCAGAATGCACAGGAATATCTTCACAATGCCCTGGATGACAAATATCGCACAGCTATTCCGGAAATAGTAGTTTACTTCACAGAATCTTTTGGAAATCAAACCCGTATTGATTATGGGACTGGCCACGAGCTATCTTTTATTATGTTCTTATGTTGTCTGTTCAAAATTGGAGCTTTTACGGAGTCTGATAATATTGCCGCTTGTCTTAAACTGTTCAATACATACCTCATATTCGTGCGACGTCTTCAGAAGACCTATCGTATGGAACCTGCTGGAAGTCATGGAGTATGGAGCTTGGATGATTATCAATTTGTACCCTTTATCTGGGGCAGTGCACAATTAGCTGGTTAGAATGAAAATGAATTATTTTTGAGTATAATATCTGAAAAATAAATTCTACACTTACAGTAAACAGCCCAATCGAGCCCCAATCATTTCTCGAAGAAAATGTTATAGAAAGGTACAAAGAAGAATACATGTTCATTGGTTGCATTGACTACATTTGCCAGGTACTGTATCCTTCTGATTGGTTTCACTCCGTTCTACATTAGCTTCTTTTCCTTCCAGGTCAAGACTGGACATTTTGCGGAGCATTCAAATCAACTGTGGAGTATCAGTGCTGTTCAGTCATGGGCAAAAATAAATGCGGGACTAGTCAGAATGTATCAAAAAGAGGTGAGATTTTTATTGCGAACTTTACACTAACTAAGCTTGAGTAATATTAATTTTTCATTATTGCAGGTTTTAAGTAAATTCCCAGTTATACAACATGTACTATTTGGTTCCTTGATGACATTCAAGCCTGTTAAGCCAGGAACATCACTTTCAAATGCCAGACTCGGCATTATACCTCCTAGTGGTAAGATGCCTCCGCCAAGTTTATTTGCTTCTGGTGATACCAAAAGGCATTGAGAATTATTTCTTATTTTTTGCAACTTGTTGGCTGCGTTTGTATAGTTCTTGTCTGTTTATTAAAAAAAAAACACAAATGTTCAATAAAAATTAGTATTTTTAATTTGTTTTAGTTTTTCTCAGCTGCATATGATCTCCAGCCTAGGGATCAGCGGTCTGCCTCGATCGCGCTTAGAGCGCACTCAGTTTATTTGGACTGAGGCTTCGAGACCCGTCTAATGTAGGCCATACAAGTTCCGGTATTTCGGAGAGGTGGTCTGGAGACGAGCCGGTGTCACTGAAAGCATTTATTTTCGAATTTGCTCCGGTCGTCTGCGCAGGTTCAAAAAACCTGCCCAGGTCTATTCCCGCTCACGCACCGGTCTATCTACGCAGGCATACCTGTACAGATAGACCTCTCCGGTGGATCGTAGCATGTATGGGGGTCATAAACTATACGTTGCTGGGCCAAGAACATGATGTGTTGTCAAATTCAATTCGCTCCTTTTGAAACGCACACCTTCACAATATACTAGTCCTCTTAAATTATTATTGCTGTTGCTTCGAAACATCCCGCCGACGTCTGGTTCCACGTCACGTCTAGGATGTGAAAGGAGGAGGGTGGACGACCTGACGATTTGACCAGAATCGGGAAACTAGACAAGAACTATTTATGAAGTAATGCCGTAGCAGCCGAGGACCCGCGCAGAGGACCAGGATGCTGATGAGAAGTGGGTTACTGGCCGAAGGCCCAAATTAGTCACACCGAAAAAGGAAATTCAATTCGCCGAGTGGAATGTACGAACAGAACATGACGTCGGTCAAAAAGAAACCATAGCAATGGAATTATCGAAATGCAAAATATCAGTTGATGCGCTATCGGAACTACGACTTATCGGATCTGGGACATTGACGATCGTCCCGCCAACAATCGACGAAACTATGTCGCTTTACTATTCCGGTTGTGAGAAACGAGAGGCCGGCGTCGGGTTTATGGTCGATCGTCGGGCAGACAGCAGCGTTATCGCATTCCAACCGATATCCGAGAGTTTGGCGGTTATAACAATCGGTGGAACGGTCAAGACCCATATCGTACCTGTTGATGCGCCAATCGAGACTGGCTCGGACGCGAAAAAGGTCGACTTTTACGATAAGCTTGAACAGACGCTGGATACGACACTTCGAACCGAATTAATCATACGTAAAGCAACGGCATAATACAAGGTTTTAAAGCTACGTTTAGAGGACTAAATGAGAGAAAGTGGAGACGTATATTGTCGAAATACTCCTCGGTATTAGACCAGCTTTCAACGCATCCATAGCAGAGATGGTCTATGGTCAAGGAATTCGTGTACCACAGGAGGGGGTTTTTTAGATTCTACCAGCCCAGAAAATTTGTGGCACAGCTCAAGTTGCACTTCGACGCGGTTAAACTATCATTAACTTCACCACAGCAGAAAACCATTCGTTCCGAAGGAGCTCCAAACGACAGCACATGTATTTGTGCGGCATGAAAAGGTTAGCACTGCTCACGTTGCCATACGAGGGACCTTTTAAGGTAATGATAAGTGGACCAAAGACGTTCACAATTTTACATACTGTCTGTTCGCTTCAAATTTTTCGATCGGCTGATCCGTCTTTTAACATTCTAACCTTAACAGTGGCCCCTGTGCTGAAAGTCGGGGTCTCAAGCGAAAGTGCTAAGTTGAGCTGAGGCACGTCCAAGATGTTGCTATGTCTGTAGGATTTTGGTGGCCGGGTCCCGAACCCCTCAGCCTGAGAGTACTACCCGTTGCTAAGTTTTTGATGTGGAAGTTGGAGTGATCATGTAAAAGAGAACTTTAGTAATACCAAAAACGCAAACTTAAGATTTCTATCGGAGCTAAGAGATATCTAACGGATGGATGAATTAGTTGTACAAAAGGCGACTCACAAGTTAACTTCGTTACTACATCAGTATTCGCCCAACTATATTCAACGTGTTTTATCCTTTAATTCTCTTTTCAATTACTTGAGAATTCACTATTTAATATTGCTCCATGACACGAACAATAACGGGCCGGAAGTACAAAAGGTTTCCTAAGCTTAGGAGGTTTGAATATACTAAAAATTAAAACCATTGTTTTTGTTGCAAAAAGCGTTAGAAAATTTAATTACGAGAATAATTAATAATTTATAAAAAATACAAATCCCTGTGAAATAAACTGTACAATCCGGCTTACATCTGTTATGTCAACTTGACTACTTTTCCTTCTTAAAATATTTTGCAATTCCACTCTGACCCTTTATAGATGATTTTCTCTTAGATGGCGGGGTATCACTAACTTCCTGCTTAATCTTTTTCTTCGAAGGCGTTGGTGTAGCAACCTCCGCGTTACTTGATAATCCTGCTTTATCTTCTTTATTCTTCTTATACGCTGCTGCCATTTTTCCAATATTTTCCTTATGAATAACTTCATGGACAACAATCCTATTTGGATAATCCTTCCCTATAATAACACACCCATATTCCGCTTGTGCAGCCGAAGATGCCTTCCATGGTTCATAAATTATCCCTGCAGGATATTTCTTCAATTCTGGAACGTATTTCTTTATGTACTTGCCTTCAGGGTCTGTTTTCTTACCAAAAGCAACCGGACTATAAACACGAAAATATTTGTAAAAGAACGCTGATGCTGAAAGCCACATCCAATTTCCTGCATTTAATGCCCAATCAGCATCGAGCAGCAATTCTTCAAAGACTTTCTGTCCTTCCTCCCAAGATATCCAAAGATCACCGCGTGTCAGAAAGCATGCTACAGCATGTCTAGCTAAGTGATGTATCCATCCTTCTTGTCGCAATTGCCTCATTATGGCATCTATAAATGGATAACCAGTTCGGCCATGGGTCCAGGCATCGAGATGTTCTTTATTATACTTCCAAGGAATTTGGTAGCAAATTGTGTTTCCCACCATTCTATCGAAATTTGGTACTCCCACTGCTGCGGCGTAGTAAAATTCCCGCCACATCAACTGTCCAACAAGTGATGTTGGTGGCTTACTGTGCTTTGGGTTTTTTTGCAAGACACTTCGAAGTTTTTTATAGAATAATCGAGAACTAAGGCAGCCAAACTTTAAGTATGGGCTAAGAACTGTTGTGCTTGGCTCAATGGAATTTGGAGAAGTGTTTGGTTTTTCAAATTTACAAATCCATTGCGTTTGTTTTATATACGATTCCATTCTTTCTAGAGCTTCAGTTTCTCCACCTGGATACTTGTTTGGACCAAGTGATGATAAATCAAGTACAACTTCCTCGAGTTTTGGTGGATCATAACAAGAACAATTCGCTGTTTCATCATCATCTTTTGGTGGTTTTGAGCTTGCTGGAAGAGATTTAGGCTCAGCCAGAGGATCGGGTATAGGCATATTCTCTACTATCGACAAGAACTTTTGATATTGCATCACTGGTTTGCCAAAATTTTTCGCAATTACTGCATAAGGATCATAAATAGTATGAGATAATTCTTGATATACTACAACATTTGATTCTTTTGCTTGTATTTCTACAAGGGAATCTCTCTTTTTAGCGTATGGTTCTATATCAGATTCAAAAGTTAAGTGTGTAACATTCCATTTCTTAAAGAGCTTTGGTAGTACATCTTTTGGATTCCCTCGTACTACATATAATTGTGAATTTATATTAACTAACCGTTCATGTAGTTGCTGTAGAGATTGCTGAAGAAAACGGAATCTATTAGATCCAACATTCATCCACTGTATTATTTCTGGATCTAAAATGAAAATTGGACGAAGAACAGTTTTAATTGGATTTTGTAAAACTATGTCACAAGCCTTTAATAGTGCTGGATTATCATGTATTCGTAGTCCTTTACGAAACCAATGTATTACTGTAGATTTTTCATTCATTTTTCTTGGTTTAATATTTTACTTTGATTTGGAAATAGTCGATTTAATTTTTACAGTGATTTCAAGTAACTTTCAGTCTTCAGTGACAGAAGTAGTTGTCAGGTGACTGTTCCGTTAAATATCATAATCAGAAAAAAGTGTTCTTTTGCTTTAGAAAATACTCTATAAAAATATTATTCTAATTTGTAATGTAATACTATTTAAATTTAAGTGAAAGAAAACTTTACTGTTGAAATTTAATGAAATATTTAACACCCGGAAGCTGAGACAACCTTCAACTTTATTTTATAACATTACCGTAAATGCTGTACGACGCACCAAGTGTAATGTGTATACAAAAAATTGTAAACAAATGGAGTACCCTAACCTATCATAGCATTTTATTAAACGAAAATAAGCTATAAGTAAATATTAAATAAAAAAGAGGATTCCTAAAAATTCAATATGAGTAATAAAGGAAATAAAGTCGATGTAGAAGCAATATTTAAAGCCTTAGAAAAATACGTTGATGAATTAACATCGGTAAGTTAAAAATATTTTGTAAAACCGTTAAATATAAAACATGATTTAATATTCTTTGATACAGTGAAGATTTTTGTAGTCTATCAAGGAAAATTCTTATTAATCTGTTGTTTTCAACAAAGAACTCCAAATGTTCACTTTAAGAATAAATTCCCGTGTCCTCCGCAATCCTCCCGAGTTCTGCTTTTGAACCCCAAAACGTGAAGATATCATAATCAAATATCCTGAGTCATTTAGTGATTATATAGTGAATTTTTGTAATAACTTCAAATCTTCTTAGTTTGTGTATGTTTTTATTGAATTAATTAAATTAATACCTACAATTTTATGGCGGGATCTTATTTGTATGCTATAGTAACTTGCTTCCTTCCTGTGGCCCTAGAGCCCATATCGAGCCGTGGGCGTCACTAAAGATTTCCTCAAATTTGTACGATTTCTACCTTCTTTCTCGATCCACTTACTGGTTTATCACTGAGTCCCCAAATACTATTTTTTTGGGTCTCCTTGTCTCTTCCGTTGTCCTGCATACCATAACCTATTAATCTTGATATAGAAGACTAATTCAGGTTCATTATATATGTATTTGATACAATTCATCAGTGTATCTACTTCTCCATCTTCAACTATCGTTTAGAGAGGGCCTGGTGTGTAGCTTAGGATCTTCCTCTCAAATCTATTGATAGAAATACTAGAGAAAAGAAGAAGGGGGTGACAGACAGAGAGATGCTTGCCTTCTGAAGGCTGTGATTGTGCTTATTCTTTGTACATAGTTAGGAAAATTATTCCAGAGTCTGAGTGAGTGCACAAAGACGAAACGACAACTACCAGTTAAGGAACGGTGGAGTGTTGTTAGGGGCAAAGTTAGGAGATACAGTGTTGTTAGGGGCAAAGAACGACGACTAAGGAGTAGTACTTTGGATTTATTATGATTTAGTTGAAGGAAATTGAAAGAGCTTCTTCTTTAGCATTAGCAGCTCTATAAACGGGATCCGGTCCAGGCCTCACGCAACTTTTCTTTCCGATGTCCCGATTCTGAGCCGATGTCATCCAGTTTGGCATCCCTAAGCTCTCATCCTTCCAGCGGAGGTTGGGTCCCCCCCCCCCGCTGTCGCACCCCATAGGTCTTACCACAGAAAACTTCCGCACAGGCTCATCTTCGCCCATACGAGCTAGATGTCCTGCCCTTGTGGGACCAATGAAAGGTGTTCTTGTAGACGAGGCCACCATGTACTTTGTTTTGCTTTCGTTAATGTACAGTCCCAGATTTCCCGCCGCCTGCTCAATTTGACAGCACCATTCATTAAATTGGATATTGTTCAGAAATCGCGGCGCGTCGTTCAGTACGTTGAAGAAGTTGAAGCGACGTCTCCCTGTCGGAGAACCGTCCGAACCTCCTCGGATAAGTCGCTTCGAATACGAACGCTGCTGGTTGAGCCAGCGTACGACGCTTGGAGAAGTTGGGTGATTTCCACGGGTTCGGTTTCCAAAGGCTCTCCATAAGTTTCAATCGATGCAATCGAAAGCGGATTTGAAATCGATGAAAATTACGATAGTTGGTTTGCCGCAACGAATTCTTCCTTCCATTAGCTGACGGAGAGCGGATATTTGATCAATGCATCCTCGATGTGGTCTAAATCCAGCTTGTTCCTTCCGGCTCGTTTACCCTAGATGTTTCTGTAGCCTCGATTGTATGATTTTCGTAATTACTTTGCCGATGATCGAAAGCAGCGCGATAATTCTTGCATTCCTGATTGTCAAAATTGGGACAACGGTCGCTTTCTTCCACACCGACGGGACACGATCCGAATGTTATATGTGTGTGTTATGAGGATATGGAGTCGTTGTGATAAGACATCACCTTCGGCTTTGTTCATATCAGAGGTTACTTGGTCTGCGATTCAGCGATTTTATTGCCATCTTTACCTCGATAATTATCGGCTCGGTATCGAGAAACTGATTTGTCGGTTGTTACGGCGGCTCGGATGCTGGATTTTGTGCTGGTGGAAGAATTCGGTTTTACGGTTTTACAGCTGGTGGAAGAATTCTCTCCACAGCTGCAGGCGCCCATGGGGAGAGGTCACGAAAGTTTCATCCGAATTTTTGATGTTGTCGTTTGTTGATGTTGTTTTGCCGCCTCACCGCCTGTCTGGTACATCGTCTCGTGCCTTGACGCCGCTTCTTCCATGTCGGCCGCAACGTTATTCCAGTACGCTTCTCGTTTCGATTTCATGTTCTGTCGAACTTCTCTGTTCAATCGTCGATATTGCTTAGTCGAAGTGTTTCATTCGTTTCCTCTGATCGACGAGGTCCAGAAAGCTGTCTGAGATCCATGGCTGTGTCCGTTTACGGATAGGTGGACACAACTCCATTGCACACCGCACAATAGACTCCGACAACTGCCTTTCTTTTATATCAATGTCGTCCGGTATTGCGAGCGCCGGGAATTTGTTGGATAATGCCATTTGAATCTATTGTCCGATAGCCGGGTCCCGTAGGCGCACGCTTTATCACGTCAGCTTGTTCTTCGAGCCGAGATAGTCACTTTGGCCTCCGGTACTACGTCCAACGGGTTATTATTTTCACTGCTACTCATTTTTTTCAGTATCTGTTAGGATATTTCCTCTCGCTTCAGTACACAGAAACCTAACCCAAAGTTTCTTCTGAAGTCATTGTTGTCACTGTAGAATATGGTAGCACGCCTCTTCGTGCCAAGACTCCTTTACCAGTCCCTCTTAGTTCTTGTGCCCAACGAGTGTTCTGTATCGTCTAAGTTCATCCAACATTTCTGGCATTGCTCTACGTATATATATGTTATGGTGCAATGTCTAGTAGTAAGCTTAATTAGAAGGATAGAAAAAGATATGAAAGGTTAAGGTAGTCTGGAGGATGTATAAGCAAGAGGCAGTGATTAGATTTGCCCAGTAGTTTTTCGTATAGAAATGTCTTTCCATTTAATTTTCATAGCTCGCTATTTTACTGAGAAACAATCGTTAACTAAATTCATTTGAATTATGTATATTTCAGAGCGACGAAGAAGAGTTGATCTCTAAAGAATTCACTTCAGATGAACTAAAAACACTCTGTTTGAACTTTCAATGTAAAGTAGCTCTCTATAAAGGAAATGCTTGGTTGAGCTACGAACAGCACCAAATAAAAAAGTATGAGCAAAAATATAAAGAAAACGTTCCACAAAAGGTAGTTGATAAGATACACAAAAGCATTTTCAGTAAGTTTCCAAAACTATACGAAAACCATCTTAGATATGAGGAGAGGCACAACAAAAACAAACCAAAAAGATTAAGGTGCAGAAGAATTGAATATAGAGAATATTTAGATTCATTAGAAAATAATAGTGAATCTGAAAATGAAGTATGGCATGGTGAAGAATTTGAGTCCATAATACAATGTTCAGCAGTAACAAGTGATTCAATCAATGGTGATGATCATCGTTCTAGTGTTAATTGTAATGAGGAAATAATACAAGGCAGTGAAAGAAGTATTAGTACAAGCAAAGGAAATATCGGGGTATCAAATGCAGATTTACCAAATCCGGAATATGATGATTTAGTTTACAATTTTGATGATGATGATGATAGTATTTCGAGTGAAAAGTCAATACCGGAGTTTCTTTATGCTGTTGCAGAAAATCCGCTGGCGTCTCAAGATTTATATCCGACACCAGACATGTTATCGCAGGCAACTTATACTGATTTTGAAGATAGATTTTCAGGATGTAATGGACTTCTCATAACATCTACACAAGACAAACAAATTCCCTGCATTAGTGGGCCAAATTGTAGTTAATATGAAAATTGTGTTGAAATTGTATTATATTAATTGCGTTGAATGTGTATTTTCTATTATGTATTATAACACATTCTTAAGACTCGTTTATTTTTGTACAAATTAAAATAATTAAAGAAATAAAACGTAAACTTATATTTTATTACTATACTCATAATATCGGGGGTGCTTACGAATATTCGTTCAATAAGTCTTCTTGCGATTATCAGTAAGATGTTTGAAATAGTGATTAACACTAGAACTACCGACCGGTCAAAATGACCGGTTGCATCAATTCTTCATAAGATTTTCCCTTTAAATTTTATTTAATATTTTATAAAAATATTATGACTTTTCTTAAATTTATGTATTTAATAATATTATAAATTATTTTGATTTTGCACCTTTATTCTGCTGAGATACACATGTGATATACCTATTTGTTAAATTTTTACATTTTGTCAAAATGACCGGTTTGGTAGAAATAGGTATACAACAACTGTTGGTAGTTCTAGTGTTAATAGATCATTATCCAAATGGGTTGAGGAAAAAAAGATAATTCTCGATAACCAATTCGGATTTCGGGCTGGGCATGACACTATTCATGCTGTGTCAAATTTGGTATCAGATGTGCACTGGAACTTCAGGAAAGGCCAGTGTATCGGAGCATGCCTGATCGATTTCGAGAAGGCATTCGACACAGTATGGATCAGTATGGTCTTCTCTACAAACTGGTAAGACTCGGAATGACCGGACCTCAGCTATACGCGATTTATAACATGATTTCCAAGCAGAAGTTCGTCGTCAAAAGTGGCAACTTCACTTCAAGAAATGTCTTTGATATTAAAAATGGTCTATTTTTACGAGTGATCTAACAAGTTCACTCCGCTTCGCACTATAGCGTACGCGGATGACCTGATTTTGCACAGGATGGGGCCGAAGATTGCAGTGATCCGGGCGCTCCTGTAGCGTGACTTCGAGGCAATCGAATGCTGTAGTATGATTGGAAGTTGAAAATCAATTTTAACAAATACGAATCGATCCTTTTCCGGACTCCTCTAAGTAGAGCCTCTCGCGATGTGCGCAGGAACTGAAAAGCCCTCGAAATTTCGAATAAAGCTGGGCAGGCATTAGAACAGAATTTGGAAGTGAAATAACTTGGGCTTTGGATGGATCGATACTTATATTTTTCCAAAACGACGTCCAAAAAAGAGATATACAAATAGAGTAGAAGAAGATGTACGAACCCTAGGTATAAGAAATTGGAGACTTCAAGCTAGGGACCGACAGTTCTGGGGCAGTATTTTGTAAGAGCCAAGGCCAATAACAGGCTGTGGAGCCATTTATGATGATAATTCAATAATTAAAATAATTTATTATAAAATTGATTACAACCTCTTAGCACTATACAATAGAATATACAATTCAGGAGTGGCAGATAATAGTAAAGTAATAATAATAATGATTCCAGAAACTGAAGTAAAACAACAATTATGAGTAATCTAAAGCTATAAGCTAAAATTACAAATAATGAGAATGACAAGTGTAACACAATTTTGCATTCTTAATCAACTTGCAGAACACCCCGCTCAGTTTGCTTATAACCCGGAAGAGAATTCTACCTACGAAAAGCCTGGACAAAAAAGGAATCCTCACCGAAGCGAGAATTACACCTTGGTATAAGGAGCTGAAGACCTCTGCTATATCTCAAAAAACACTAACCTTTCATGTAGGTAATCTGGGCTCTTAGCATGTACAATTTATGTAGAAAGGCAAGCGCACGCCTTGCCCAATAATGACGTATGTGGAAATGTGACTTCCTTGGATAGGTTGTAGAAGATATAACTAATGACATCATTAAATGCCATCATTACATGACATCATTAAATAAATTTTACCCAGAGTCGAACGAACAACTGCAGCAACTAAAGTTGGAGTTCAGTTGAACACTCAAACTTTTCGCAGAATGCACATAGCCTGGCATTATTTAATACGACAGGTGGTAAGTCTCTTGTGTCTATGATGTTTCTATAAATATCTAAGCAGATTGATTTAGATGGATTAAGCAACAGGCCTTGGCCTGGGACCATTCATGAATACATTGCAGATCTTTGTTTATTCGCACAATACAGTTCTCGATAAACCCAATCGGACGAGTGTGATACAATTGGACATCATCGGCATATAAGTGGATACCACAATTTCGAACTAATTTTTGTAGGTCTATTATGTACAGGCTGAATAAAAGGGGGCAAGAATTGAGCTTTGAGGCACGTCCAAATAAAGAGACGCAGCAACTAACAACTTGGGACCTGCCAGCCAGAAAATTACTTATCAGCTTCACAGCTGAAGATGAAAAGTTAAAATCCCATTTAAGCTTACTAAGCAGCTTTTGGTGATTTACCGAGTCAAATGCTTTGCTAAAGTCAAGCAGAACTAATACAGCTAAGTGATCCTTATCGAGCGCCTCGTGGATGTCCGAAGTAACTTTTAATAAGGCTGTCTCGCAGCTATGATTCGGCCGAAAACCTGATTGCCATTTGGATAAGAGATTGTATTGTTTGACATATTCCATTATTTGGTTGTGCATAACTTTTTCCAAAACTTTCGCAAAGAAGCACAGTAGACTGATAGGACTAAAATCACCAGGCTCCGTTTAGGTACAGGAACTACCAATGCCTTCTTCCACTCAGTCGGAAATTGGGAGGTAGTCAAGCAAAAGTTGAAAATGATGATGATGTTGAAGATGACACCAGCGATTCCTCCGACCAACTCCAGCCCCATGGAGTTTGCCTTTATTCGTTTCCCTGCCGCTGTCTGTGGGGAGATACGAAGTCTTTTCTTTTGCCTCTCTTTGGTCACCTTTCTGCCGATGACCATATTTTTCACAAATAGTTGTGCCACTCCTATTCTCAGGAGGTTCCGCTCTCCTTTCCTTTCGACAATTCCTTTGTAGATGACCTCTGCCCTTAGAATATAGATGTCTTATCTTTTTCTTATAAATTTTTTTCTTTCTCTTCTCTTTTCCACGGATTTCAGTGTCTTACTACTCGTCAGCTTCTCTATGTATATTTTTCTATTTTAATTTCTGGCTTCAAGGCTGCTTTGAAGTCCTCGCCGCACCATTCTCTGGCTATACCTGCCTGATCTGTGTCTTTGAAACTACGCTTTCCTTCGTGACACCTGTAAGTGTTGTCTTTAGTTCTAGCCATTTCCCTCGACTGTAACTACATTATTTATGTTTAGAGGGGACTGCAATAGTTTGGAATAGACTTCATATTTATATCCTTTAAATTTACAACTAGACATGTACTAGCAAATATAAACTACTTTTAAAAGTCTACCAAAATGCGACTAAATTTTAAACAAAACAGGCCGTCAAAACTGTTTGTCGGACGAAGAAGGAGAGTTGTCATTCATTACATTCCCCTTTTAAAATAATAATCTATTCGATTAAAGACGCGCCTTATATACTAGGGTAATAACCACTAAAATGAAGGGCTTGTAGCAAATCCAAGTACACTTTGGCACTTATAAACAAACAAATTTTAAATATGTAAAATAATGTTTAGATTTTCAATAGTTAGAAATTTATTTTTCGGCATCCGCTCAAAATTAAGGTTTGGCGATATCAACAAATTTCCGGTTATTTTAGCACAGCTTTACTACCCAAAATGTCCAATACTTGTTCAATCGACAGCAGGATTCCTCACATCTCGACTGTTACAAATGAATGGACCAGTTGGCAAACTGAAAAAATATGAAACGATGAACACATACGAAATCGAGAAGGAGATCATCAATTTAGTTGAAGAAGCTGAAAGTTGTATAAGTCGTGATGATTTTCGTGGAGCTCGGAAACATCTAAATCAAGCTTTGAAAATAGCAGAAGAAACGAATGTCTATGGAAGTGTCTCATTGGCTTATGAATTACTCAGTGGCATCGCCTTAATTGAAGGTAATGTTGCAGAAGCTGAAGATATAATTGCTAGTTATATTGAGAAGTTGCTGCAGCAAGGCTATCCAGAAGATAATCCAAATTTACTGAAGTTTAAACTGAAATTAGCAAGACTTTATCAAAATTTAGGAAATCGTCAGCTGGCTGAATATGGCTTTCGAGATTGCGTTACAATATTGGAAAGTAAATTGAAAAAAGACAAGAATGTGGATGACATTTCGAAGCTTGTGTACTTGAATACGCTATTTTGGTATGGCATCCTTCTTATTGATGCAAAGGAATTCCAAAGTGCAAAAAATAATCTGAGGAAAGCCTTAAAACAAATTGAAAGCGGAATAGCAGTTACTCCAGCACAGTTAATGGTTGTCCTCTACTACAACTCGGAAGTTGAAATAGCACTAAAAGTAATTTGAAAGTTTTCTACCCTATTCTAATAATAATTATTTAATTCTAGGACTACGACAAAGCTCTTACTTATATGTATAATGCTATCGATGTTTGCTCCAAACAAGATAAAGGAAACCCCGATTTTGCAATGTATGTTGTCAAAGTTGGAGAAATCTATATAATGAAGAAACAATACGACATGGCCCGTTTTTGGTGCAAAAGTGGTAAGAATATTGCTGAATCTAGCTTGCATAAAGATGGCGAGAAAGAGGCTCAAGAATGCCTGAAAAAACTTGACAGTTTCGACAAACCCGCAAAAACTACTAGACCTGAAAAATAACGAATGGTACAATCATTTTAAATTACAATCAACTTATAAAATTAAAAATATATTTATTTACTATTTTAGATTAATTAAAACTTTACTGAATATATCGCATGTCGTACGTACAATGAGTCGAAAAGTCGACCATGAGCTTAAGTAAAGCTGGGATGTGAAGCATAGCTGAGATAGCGATTGGTAATTAAATCTTTTGTATTTAATATTTATTAAATACAATTCCTTAAAGGAAGGATGACCAGCTCGTTGTATATACGTACAAAGCGATTGAGGTTTATTCAAAATTATGAACATTAAGGGTTTGCACTTTGTGTTATTCAAACTGGATGAACTAACGCATTAGAAAATACACGGGAAAGCAGGAATGGGGCACCTACAGAACGTTGTGAATAAAACTTTTGGATATAACAGATAATTAGTGTTAGAAATTAGTTGCCTCTATAAAGCATACGCAACAAATATTAATCGTTTATTATCAACTAAATACATGCTACATAGTACGGCAATAAAATTTTAAACATATGGTTTTTATGATGATAGAGTTAAAGGCACAATTCACTGCTAAATGACATATTCAACAAACGTAAGGTAATTTGTATGAATCCTATGAACCCAGTTTGAAATTAGTGTACTGTTACTTTACATTTGTAAGTCATACCTTTTGACAGACACGGAAATCTACTTAAAGTACTATCTCATTGCTTAACAAAACTGTTATCGACCTTCCTTCTATTTCAGTGGACAACGAGAATCTAACTACTAATCCAACTCTAAACTTTCTAGGGGTAATTGTAATTGCTGTAACTGATCACATATTCCAAATCTCTCCAAACAAGCCTCCCAATATGTTGGATTTCTTAAGTTTCTCCTCCAGCAAACTGCTAAGACTAAAATCTTCAAGCCCTAAATTCAGCCCCGCCTTGAATACAAGGTTGCTTTCGGTATCGTCAAATGATCGTCAATTAACTGCGTCGGCTGCAAAAATGACTGATGCAGTTTGCAGGAGTGACTAGTTTTACTGCGAATTTGATGATTTCGACCGCCTGACATTAAAATGATTGCAAGATGGCAGTGCGAATGTGCATTGCCGTACGTTTGGCAATAGTCAATTTGCATTTCCGAACTCTTGATTATCATCAATTGCAATACCGAACGAATGACTATCGTCTACTGCTCTGCAAATGACATTTCTGAACGCAGCCCAAATTAGTCCACAGTCAACGGAACATTTTTTTATTTAACAATCTGAGGCCCATATTGCGATTGTCGATATCTAATCGTTAAACGACATTTATCGATTATCGACTGTCGATTATTTAGTTTGATATTGCGAATGTCGATTATAATCGAAATCTGTCGATTAGACAGTCGACTTTTTTCACGACAAGCAGGCAAACAGAGGCCCCTATTGCGATTGTCGATTAACGATAGTCGATCGTGTCATTAGGCCCCTATTGCGAGAATCGACAAGCGACATTTATCGAATATCGACTGCCGATTATTTAGCGACTGCGAATGTCGATTATAATCGAAAATTGTCGATTTGACAGTCGACTTTTACAGATTGCTTTTTTGGTCACGACAAAATTCGCCAGAAATTTTAACAAAAAACTACTAAAAATAATTTTCTAAATCAAGCAGAGCCGGGTTCAGTATTGCAACCGAAAAAAAGCAAAGCGTTCTGAAATGCAAGTACATTTGCAAATGATTTTTCGGCAAGTGGATGCGTGAAGTGAGAACCACAGTGAAGTGATTCGCCATGGCCATTTCTGAAATTTCCAAAGCCAGTTCCACGTTGTTCAGTTTCACTTATTTTGTTCCCGAGATTGTTCTCCAGAAGCTTTACAAACAGCTGGCCGGAGGCATCTACCACTTGAACCTCGTTGGAATTACATCTAACTTTTTCTGGCTTGAACCTTTTTCTTTTTTATTGTTGTTTGTAATTTATCTTATTGAACCCTCCTCTAGTTAAGGTTGCATTCGGAAACGTCATTTGCAGGTCAGTAGACGCAACTCATTCATTCGGTATTGCAGTCAGGTGTTCGGAATCATCAAATTTCCACCGCTTACTTTTGTAAAACTAGTCGCTCCTGCAAACTGGGTCAGTCAATTTGCAACCGACGCAGTTGATTGTCATTTGACGATACCGAAAGCAGCCTAAGTCAGTAAAACACAATAGCTGTCAGCTCCGGGTCATGGGTCGAGCCACACGTCTGCATCTAATGGGGAAGTACATCGCTAATCATCGGTTGGTTTTTTCCGGCTAACACTACCTCTGAAATTCGACCTTCGAGCATTATGACTCAATTTCAAAATGTATCACATGACAATTTGGTGTTCAAAAATGCAGGACATTATTCACCTTTAGTTTACAATATCAACTCGACTTAAAATTTACGCAATTTTCATTGAAACAAAATTAATTTGTTTTTAATGGTTTGGAAGTGTACAAGAGTTAATACCCGAATTATTTATTTTCCTTAAAACATCACACAATTAATTTAATTACACTACTAAACCAAATCTGAAAATAAAAATATTTTAATTAAAATATATAACTCTAATATCATCTGGTATAGTTTTCGGAAGTCGATCGAGTCGATAACGCATTGTGCCCGGGTGCATTTTCTCTTGCGGAATATAAATTTTAATTCCCTTTGATTGATATACACCAGACCTCTTCTGTAATGGTATATTCTCGCATTCTATCTCGTCAAAGCTCTTGTCAATACCATCATCGTCGTCCATTTTTTCCATATCAATATCAATCGGATAATATTTACCATTCATGTTATCAATAGTAATTTGGTTACGATAATCCTGATCCTGATTTGGGTCATCCCCAGCCGAGGCTTCAGTAATAGTGCAAATACTGTAATCCTGGAAAGAGTTTCTATAGTTGCTAAACTGATAGAGAATTTATTTTTTATATTTCAATTACCCGTAATTGTTTAGGGATACAGAAGCGATTAAAAATTTTACAAAAATTTCTAAGCATGATTTTGAAATAATTTTTTCTTCCAATTAAGTTTAGTGTTGCTGTGATCAAAAAGGAAAACTTTATTGGGTTACTAAATTAATAGGATATTTTATTTTAGAGTGTTTAAACCTTTAGCTGAGTACTTAAACTCTAAAAACCAATTAATTGCGTTTTTAAGGTAGTTGCTTGCTCCGAAAAGTTCTTCCGAACTTTTAAAGTTCTTGAACCTCATTTTATTCCCATCTAGGAAAATTTTTCCACAAAGTTATCCGTGTGCAGAGAAAATTAGTTTGTGGTTTAAGTACCATGTAAGTTATTCTTGGCAAAGGAGCAAATCTTCCACGTTCTTTGAATCATGATTCTTGGTATTAGACATGAAGTTGAAGATGCCTATGATTTATGCACAAAGTGAAATCAAGTAGAAAGTAGAGGTTGGTAGCATATTTATATCCACAAAGTATTAAAGGTGTTACAGTTGAAGAGGCTTCGGTTTACCTGAATGAGTTTTATTCATTTTTAATTTTTTCTAATATTTGTACCACGAACACACGTTTACTCAACACGACAGAGCAGGCGAACTAAACAAGCTAGAGCGATGGCAAATATATCAATGGAGAGGGGAAGGATGCCGAGAGAAGGGAAAGGGAATTTCATGGTCGCAGGGTTACCACAATCGCGGCAATATAATCGGTCTCATTACTTAATTGTCACACCTCGTATTCTTAACAAAACATTTTTGGAGACACTCATCTCTCGTTTACATCGGTAATCCCCAAAATAGAGTGGTGAACATTTGGATCACAACCATTAACCAATTGTCGGTTCATCTGGCGACAGAGCTCTAACAGTTCTTGGACCTCCTTTGGAGCCCCTTTAAGGAATTTGAAATTCCAAAAAAAACTATTACTAAAATAATATTTAAAACTTGTACCTTTTTAACTCTTTGATAAGAATAAGTTCGTTCATTTTATTTTAGAGCGCTGCATACTTCAGTTGCAGAGCGTAACTTCTGCACCTTCAGAGCAAAGATATAGGGGTTTTAACTTTTTGTGTTTCAACCTATTTTAGGGAGCCCCTTTGCCTTAGGTCCCGGGGCAATTCGTCCCTGTTGCCACCCCCTCTCTCTAGGATCAGGTCCTTCTTTAAATGAAAACCTTCTGACCTTCGTCTGGTCAGTCTTTTCTTTAGTGGGACATGTACTAAATGCGCTGGTATATACGGATCATAACGTCATCACTAAAAAGCTGTTTTTTATGATGCCTTTCGGCGTACATAGATATGCCCTTCACCGAGAGTAATTTTATTATCCTTACACAGGATATCAATGTGTGCACACTTCGACCCGAATAACAAACGGATATGTCAACATCAGACCAAAAAAAGAAGAAGATACATTTGTGCATGTGTTAGTTTTCACGCCAAAAATGTCGGTTCCGAAAGCTACAACAACACCTTCTCTCTTCCTTTTGCTCCTCAGACATAAAAGCTGTTTTTTAGTGTTGACGTTATGATCCGTGTATGCCAAATCAATAGTCCTAACTAGGCAGCGGTGTTCACCATGTGCCCCCTTACTCACATAATAATATGGATATTATATTTCCAAATTATCAGAACACGCATGCGCAAACCAATTAGTATGGTAAATGGCTTTTTTATATATTTATTATCCAAACGTTAATTCTCTGCCTGCACCTCATATTAGTAGTTAGGGTAGGATATCCTTATCGAAGCGTCGATTACTGATGGTCTAAAAACTACATTACCATCAAAAAAAGATAAAACAAAATATTAAAACTACCACAACAATTTTTTTTTGTAATACCACATAAAAGCGAACATATTTTATTTGTAAATATATATGGTATATTCACAATTGTTTTGTTTTTTGTTTTTATTAATATTTTTTAGAACACTTTACTCATCGCAGTCATACATAATACAGAAATTTTGTTAACAATCAAGCTACAAATATTCACTTGACATTTTCCATCTATATTTATTATAAATAGTTTAAATTTATTTGTTTTTACGTTATTAATTTTTATATAAACTCTTTTTAATTTTAATCTTGTTTGTATATAAATAGTATTCATTAGTTTACATATATTTTATATATATTTATATGTATGTATATAAATATGCTCAGCTTTTTAGAAACTCTTAGGTACGTATGGACATGGAAAATTTAGTTCTAAAAATAGGTGTATTCTTCGTCAATTTTCCTTTTTTTGGTTTTTTTGTTTTAAATGTATATTTTTGTTTTAAACAATTTGTCTTGATTATGTTTCAAGATTTATGGGATCTCAGACAAGAGTGGGATTTTGTTTGCTTTGTTTTATTTAATCTATTTAAAACACTTCTCCCGCATGTGGCTTGGTAGACCTGGGAGAGCGAGGAAAATTTCATGGATGTTTTAAATCTGTTAATGGGATCCATTGGGCTGTTGCTGTTTTGGAGCGGAATATATCATCAAAAAATGCTTTTCCTTCTGGCCTGACATCTGGAGAATGGCCAACGACAGCTTTTCCAAGGACTTCATTGGAACCTAGTGGTATTAGAGGTATTAGAGTTTATTTAGACATTTTGTAATACTACTAAGATTATACCTAAAAGACTATCATGTAATACAATAAATTCTAAGGAGCAATTTTTCAGCACATCCTTCGATACATCAAATGTTAAAGCCTCATTAAATACTGGGCAAACATTGTTCCTTACAACTCCAGTTTTTCTCTTCTTAATTTTTTTACTGCCACTAATCAAGGTCACTTTAACATAAGGATCAGACGAATTGCGTGAATCATCCACTACACGTAGATTACGTGCCTTTATAACAACAACAGTTAATCTTTCAGCTGATGGAAGGAACGATAATGACACCATAATATCACCTAAATCAATTTTCGCGTCCTAGTATATAAAAAATGAACTGTGATAATTAATTCAAGCACTTTAAATGAGATAAAATAAATTAGAAATACTTGTTCGGCACAACTTCCAAGTGGCTTCCATATGTCCACCTTATCGGAAAGGTCAACATTCGTCAATGATATCTGAGTACCACCTATGCATACATGCCTTGAATATGCATCGAAATCATAGAGGAGAATTTCAATCGTTCGTTTGCCAACTACGGCTGGATGCTCCTCAAACACAAAGTCTTCATCAAAAACTGAAATTGAAAAGAGCAAGGAAAGTTTTTATTACAAGTTACTTATGGACTGAATTGAATATTGATTTTTATTCATCTCACTAGGATTCAAAGTCTTCTTGTGTATCCTTGTTTGCCATACGTTCTTCTTGTCTGGTAGTAAACGAATTTTTGCATAGGGATCTGCTGTTCCACTGAAGTCTCTTGGCTGAAGGTCTTGTGCCTTAAATTTAAAAAAAAATTAGTTAAAAAAAAAAACATATACAAACTAAAGTCACCTCAATCAGACGTATTGTAAGTATCCCAGCTATTGGATCATACAAAATGCAAATATGTATAGTCCCTCTTATGTCTTCGTTACTTTGAGGAGTTCCTGGTGCAGAGTCCTTAAATTTTCGTTAAGTATTTAAACAAATATAAATTTCTTTTCTAAATAAAAAATATTTACGCTTTGATATAACGAAGTATCGAATTTGGTGTGGTCAAGTTTGGCGTGCATTGAAGCCACTTTTGGTCTTACTGGATTCATTGCCAATACCATGTGCTTGTCGGTGCGAGCGATTGGTATTGATCCTGAACCAGTTGATAGCGCAACTGAACGGTTACTGCCGGTGGGTGATGTTGGTGTAACTGGTGGTGATTCGTCTGAATGAAAATAAAAGATTTTGTTAGCTTTAAATATATAAGGGTGTTTGAAATCTTATTGGATCATTCCAAAAATAACGCTTCTTGCTGTCACGTCTCAGGTATGACCCTTTTTTTGTTGGCCCAAATTGTCGAACTGGTGATGAAAAGTGGATCCTGTACATAAATTTTAAGGGCAGAAGACAGGGGGTAGACAAAGAAAGCGTCCTGGAACCTAGGCTAAAGCAGGTCGCCACAAATGAAAGATGATGCCATATGAAGGGTGTAATGCAACACGAGCTTATGAGGGGGGGGCAAAATTACTTCCTCGTGCTGTCCTCTGCCTAGCCAACTAACGACGGTACTAGGGAGCACACCCTTCGCAGCCCACTAAGTCAAGATGTAAAGTTATCGTGTCGAGGGCTGCAGCCGTGGGTAGTTTCCGTCTCCGATTAAAAATAATTTAGTGGTTAATTTTACTGCTAGAATGCACGCGCCCGCAACTAGCACTCATATCGAACAAATAGGCATGTCTCCAAAGTACGCATGCTCCCGCCACAGGCATGCAATTTCCCACCACTGCCACGAAAATTTAAAAATTCCCGCTACAGGCATAAATGTTCATAAATGCATCCCCATCGACATAGATAATTCCAAACGCGGGAGTTGTTTTACCAGGCAGTCCCCCAACTAACTACTAATAACGTAAAATGCTGCTTGACCTACGCACAAAAACCGTTCTACTGAGTATGCGATTGGCACGCTTTATGGTGACCGAGATAATTTCTCGTTTTCTTCGTCTTTCGGTGCGTGTGACCCTTTCATTAGCTAATCGTGTCTGCACATTGTTCTCCTGCAAGATTATCACTTTGAACAGCATTCATCGAGCTTGTTCTGGGCTCATCCCGTACTTATGGCATGATAACGCTCAGTACTTTTCCATTTTACTCTTTTGGTCAAGTTTGGCCGTCATGAGGTCGTATGTGCTGCCATTAAAAATGGTTAAAAATTCTGCGGCTATCATATCCTCCTTAAAAAGCTTTGGGCCGTTTGAGTGCCTTCCTGAATAGCGGACACTTACTACTACTTGTGTCGTAGGCATTGTTGCGGTTCCTTAAGGCCCCCATACACGGTCAAATTGGTTGTACATCCAGAATTTCATCAAACCCATAAGCGCAACGAGTTCCTGACTACAGTTCCAGTTGAAGAAGATCGCCCTTTCACGTCCGCCGATGCACGTAACATCCTCCTGAAGGTTCGTTGAGGAAGTGATATATACCCCGTTTACGACTGGGTTTAAAAGTTGAGTCGACGTTGAGTTGAAATTTCAACCACCGTATATGATGTCGAGTTGAGCTCACTTTGGGTTGAAATAGAGTTGAACTAAAATCACAACATAACCTCAAATTTTTGTGTGAAATTCTCATTTATAGATACGTAAAAATTCAGAACGAAATAATTTTTTGTTTCTGTGCCAGAAAAAACACCGAACATACAATTAACGCCTAAAGCCGACTTCACGGATGATAAACAAACAAAACAAGTGTCACTTCAACCCAATTTCAACTCAACCTGCGTATATGAGGCGAAATATCAACTCGATCCAGGCAGGAGATCTGAGTTGGGTTGAGTGGACCCAGTTTCAACTCGACATCCGTTTATGACTGGGTTGAGCCCGGGTTGAACCTGGGTTGAACCTAGTCATAAACGGGGTAATAATCTTCCTCAGGAAATTCGCGTCACTTTCCGGCCATTCTAGCTCTCCGAGGGACTCGCTCCACGTTCACGGAGCACTCTCTCGGACCGTTTCTCGTCTCTTATTTCTGGCGACTTCACCATTTTCTTCTTTGGGGAACTTTTCGGTAGTGTCGCCTCCTCTCCCGGTTCTCTTATGGCCTATGTTCTTATGGCTTCCTCTGGCCGCTTTGCAACCGCCGCGGGGTCTTTTTTTAGGATTTTTTTTATTGAGGCCGTCTGAGGGCACTGTCTATATAGCCACCATGTTCCGTCCCGTGTTTTCCTTTCCTCTTTTTTTCTGCGCCTTGAGATAGATCGAACTCATCTTCATCTCCACGACTAGGAAGGCTGATGTTCCCCCCATTAAGTTCATTCATGAGCTCTTTTATTTGAGCTCTCAGCTCTCTACTACGCTAAAGCCACACAGATGTTCTGGAGAAAATAAAGCTCGGTAGGCTAGCTCGTATGAGCGAAGCGGAATTTGCTCAAAAAGTTTTCTACGGTAGGATCTACGAGGTGCGACGTCCAGAGTCTAGGATGCCAAATTGGTTGACAGGGGCTCAGAATCCCGACCGACGCCCAGAATTCAGGACATTAGTCGTTTGGTCAGAGGGCAGGACCTCATCTGTAGTCTCTGCTTCGAAGTCGAGCAACCTCTCCTTTACGATCTTTGTCACTGCCCGCGAAAGCTCGCTCCTGTTGTTCGGCGTTACCTTCTTTGACAGTTTGAGCCTCAAATCAAATTGATGAATCTATTCAATGGATCTGGCTTACAAATCTTAGGTATAGGAACTGTTTTGAGTATAATTGGTCTACGTTTCAGCTTCAGTTCTCTCGATGGACCAGATATCGATTATTTAAAGAAAGACTCAAAAAAGGAAAGGAAAAGTTTACTCAGAGTAAGCGCCCAAGGAAACGGGGATTGAGTAAAGTTTCGTTAAATCCAATAAAACTCGACGAAACCACTCCAGTTAAGCTGGGTTTTGCATATGTATGTGTATAAAATTGAATCGAGTTAACATGAAGGAATAGGCTTTCTGTTTACTCAACGAAAACTCTACCTCGGATCATGAAGACAGTACATGTATAAAACTTAAACATAATCGGCTCGAGAAACCAAATATGGCGGCAGGAGAAAGTAAAAGCAATATTTTGTTACAGTTTACATACCTGCATTATTTGTTGCTTGACTAGCTGGTCGCGGTGGTACCCAAAAAGTCGGGTCATCATTCAATGAAGTTGGACTAGCATTACCCTTTGTTAGAGATTTAGAGCTCTCACTAATATTGTCAACATTATATGGTATAGCTCCACCAACAAGTGCTTCTCGACTAAAAAAAATAAAATAATAATTTTTTGTTCCTTCATAAATATTTTGTAAACACGTTCACCTCTGAGCCATTTCTTCAGTTTCAGTTGCAACTTCCAATAAATTCTTTTCGAACCAATTTAATTGATATTTTCTTGAGCATGTCACATAAAGGATAACACCCAAAATGGATACAACAACAAATGATATTGAAGCGTAAATAGCGACTTGAGAAAGTGAAATTTCTTCTTCCTTAACAATGACGTCCATTTTGTTGTTTTTTTGTCCCCTGAAAAATAAGAGATTAAAGGAGTTGAATGTTTGAAAGTGATGTTAGAGTTTAATAGGTATAAACATATTTTTTTTATAATTGGAGTTTATTGGAGTTTACTCCTTAAGAATCGTTTGATATGTAGAGCACGTCATGAAAAATAGATGGCAGTTCCAAGATGGCGGCCGATTTTGGCGTTTTTGGAGTTTACTCATATATAGAGCACTACGAAAAATATATGGGGACTAGAAAATAAGCGTTAACAAAAAAAACTTTAACTTGATTTTGATCCATTTCCATACAACCGATAAACTTCAAATTTTGCACATATGTAAAACTCGCCTGAAAATGCAATCTGACCAGAAAAACAAATTTGGCGGTTCAAAGATAGCGGCCCATTCTTGTAGTTGTGTTCGCAGACCCCCGACACGGGTATCAAATGAGATCGCATGACAGGTAGAATACAATTAGTGGTGTAGCGTCTTTCCAAATTCAAAATGGTGGCCAACACAAAATGGCGGTAGACTATAAAGTAGAAAATATAACCGATCAACTTCAATATCCGATGAAAGGACATGACAGGTAGAATAGAATTAACGGTGTAGCGTCATTCGAAACTCAAAATGGCGGCCAACACAAAATGGCGGAAGACATGTAATAGAGTAAAAAGTAGAAAAAAATAACCGATAAACTTCAAATTTCGCACATATGCCTGATAATGCAAAATCAACATGACGATTCCGATTCATTTAATAGCGGCCGATAACCTCTTTTTTCACAACCCCCTCGGTATGGGTCCGTCAACTTCAAATTTTGCACATAGGCATAGTTTGCTTCATAGTACAAACTGACCATTTTGTAAAAAAAATCAAGATGGCGGTTCAAAGATGGCGGCTCTCTTTTGCATTTGCGTTCCCCTACCGCCGACATTGGTATCAAATGAAAGGACATAATAAGTGGAATACAATTAGTGGTGTAACGTTATTCGAAATTCAAAATGGTGGCCAACACAATGGCGGAAGACTAAAACTAAAACTAAAACAGAAAATAAAATCTATGTAATATATTTCAACAAATCAATATAAATAAATATATTGGTTCATTTACTTCCGTTGCCTATTGTTATTTTAAGACAATCGTTTTTCAGAAGTAAACTCCATTCACGTCGGAGCAAACACGCACTTTTTTTTATATATTTGTGTAAATATTATAAAAAGTCCTTTAATATTCTCATTAAATTATTGCAGGATTTCTCTTTCACAGTTTTTGTTATTTATTAAAGAAACTTAATCCTTGTTACTTACTCTCAGCGAAATTTGATGGAAAGCTGTAAAAGTGTTAACGGAATTGTTAATTAACAGAAAACAGGACTAAAAAGGACTCTTTTTCCTCTTATTTATATTTTAGTCTCTGAATCTTGAAGTATAAACATTGATTAAATTTCAAGGAATTATCAGCAACCAACCTTTCCCAAACCAAATTTCTGCCGTTGTTTTTGGGATTATCCTGATCAAGGTACACACTCCTTGGGGAAGTAATGAAGACCAAAACGAGGAATTTCTCCTCAATGACTTTTAACGAGATTAATTTGACATTTATTGCTGTCTTTATGGTAGAAAAGGGTTTTACGACAACAACTCCAATACAAATGACTTATGAACCTTTTCCATATCGTTCGTCGTACCTTTTCCACAGTTAAATGAGAGTCATTCACTGGAGGGATTCTAGACCTACAAATTTCTTAATGGAAGATAAATGATTTGTGCTATCCGACAGGAGCTTGAAAGGATGCTTTTTGTTTGCTTGATACCTTTTCAAAGGGGGCAATTTAGCAAATCTGCTTGGCCCTTATTGTTGTTGTTGTTGCCTGGTGTTGTTGGTTGCTGGTGTTTGTTTTTTTTCTACTTGGGGATTCAATTTTGTAGAAAAAATGCGGAAAATGTTGACTGATTTGTTGTGATAAGATGTTGATGGATGCTAAATTGATTGTAAATAATTTTTTTAAGATATTAGCTTGTGTTTATATTGAACTTAAGCACTTAGTATCAATTTGTTGATTTTTGTAACCGATGTCTATGGAAATGTTTAACAAATTTATTCCTACTTTAACCTCAATTTGTAAATATTTGTAGTAATGGAATAATAAGCTTTTGACTAACCCTAGCTATTTATTTCAAAATCTATATAAATAAAAATGTAAACGTAGGTTTGTTTAAAATCTTAAATCCGAAAGTTCTTCACTGATTAATACTAACTGTACCCGGTCAAAACAGCTCCATCTGTTGGAAGCTAAAGCGAAACACGCCGTACTAAATATTTTACGGCAATGGGAGCACCATCTGTTGAACCTAACAGCAACGCATTCACTATATTAAACAGCGCTCATCTCGGACAGCGTACTTTTTGACAATTGCTGTCCGATTAAACTTGATCTTAGCCAAAGCGTTGATTTCGTGAATTTAGTTTACTTCGATCGACAGAAGCGAACGAATTAAATGGCTGAAATATTTGGCTTGCAGAAATAAAGAAATGTGCAACGCCGTAGAAGCAACAATCTTGACTTAAAAATTCTAAAGTTGAGATGTCCTCATTACTCGCAATCCTATGACTCCAACGGATATGACATTTCAATTTGAAAAATTGCAATTCCCTGCAATTCCTGCCCCATAAACATTACCGATGCAGTGTACATACTATACATCATTTTATCATCATAACAATCTGTTGCACAATCTGGCCGCCGATAGAGCCATGCTTAGTAGTATAGCATAGCTATGTTGGTCCGGTATCGCCTATTGGGCAATCGAGCTTTTCGTTTGTGTCTTGGGCTGAAGCTTCGGTTTGGGTCTGGGGAAGCTTTTTTGGTGAGCTTTTTTTGGTGTAACTTTGCGCCACATGCATCAAATTAGTTGAACTTTGCTTTAGTGGGCTTTCATGCTGGGATCAAACGGCCAAGCAAACGAAAATTCTTATTGCGCAATATTATGAAATAGGTGACTCGGACCAACATAGCTATATTACTATGCTTTTTCCCTATATGTGTGGGTATGGGCCGAATCAAAGGTAGGAAAGAAAACTCGGTGTATGCATGTAATACGAACGACGACGCGAAATGCATAGTTCAGCGCTCCCGAAATATAGGTGGTGCGAGCCTCTCTGGCCTAAGCAAATCAAAAAGAAAATCTCTTGTTCTGTTGTGGTGGATAGCTATGTTATGCTAAGGGAATATATTGAAAATAATGGATGGTGTGCAGAAAAACTGAGTGCAAGTGTTCACTAAATTTTTTGGAGTGAACACTTAGTTGGGCGTGAATAAAAATAACTTTCGGTGTGAATAAAATTCAGTTTTTGCATTAGTTTGTGAGTGAACACTCGTAAAAGTTGAGGGTAGTGGCGAAGAACTTAAAACCCAAAATGTGTGATGTGTTTGATTTTTTGGATGAAATAGATGAAGAGATAATCGATGAAGCATCAAATTAAGAAACTTCAATCAATTTAGAGAGCAATTTCGTCAATTTATTAAAATTATGTATATCCATGCTTAATGGAAAAAAGTCATGTGTACAATTCAAAGCACTAATTGCACTAGGAAATTTATTTTTTGCCAACCACTCCTTGTTTGCCTCCTTCATTTCTTCAAGTGAAATTGGAAATTTGATATATTTATCTGTTCTTGTGCATATAGCACTAAACACCTCCCAAATTATTTTGCCAATTTTGTTCTATGGATGCCAAGATCTTCACCAACACCGATTTGAAAGCCCGGATCACCTACATAATAAGAAAGTTTTAATTTTTTCAAGCTATAACAAGCTTCTTCGCGAGTTTCTGCCACCCGAGGCGAAGGAACCAATAGTTGTAGTCTTTCAACCTCTCCCGAAGCTGTGTCTTAACGAGAAACTGATAAAATCGTCATTTCTACAATGGTCTAATAATGAAACTCCTCCCAACCTTTCGTTCCTCCGACTCAATCTAAATTAAAGCATCAGGAGGCACAGGAGAACACTTCTCCAGTACTCTGACATCACTTTCTGCTTGAATCAGCCATGAATCGTTTGGTGTGGTGTCGTGTAAGCCTTCCATATTTGATCACTTTTGTGGGAATTGTCTCCGAACAAGAGATCCTGATTTTGAATCATCACAACATATTGATTTAGTCTTCAATTTCTCAGTTCACATTGAGTAATTCATAAAAGTACTATTCTCATCGATCTAGATAACGTTACAATCGGGGATCAAATTACCCTCCTTTTCTTAATTGTATGGACAGCGTAGTGTGAATTGTTTTATATCACGGACGTTTTAGTAGAATTCATTCGCTTGGTGCGGCTTTCATCCTGTGTATTATTGTAGCTTTATTAGTATAGCAAGTCGGCTCTTGGATCAGTGACGTCATCGGTTGTGACGTCGGAGGTAGATGTGGTCTGAAGTGTGAGTTTTTGGAACATCGCTGTGTCTGGGACGAGCTTTCGCGCTTGAGATGGTGGGGTTGGGTCTTGGATGAGCTTTCGCGCTGGTGGTGGAATCTCGGGTTTGATGATTCAATAATAATAATAAAAAGAATTAGATTTCAATTATTCGGGATCCGGTGGGTGATTTTGCTCGGGATCCAATTCTCGATGGAGTCTTCCTATTAGTTTTAAAGCAAATGCAGTTTTAGGGAGGATGATTTATCTTTTGACTGCCAAAACTAAAAGTCATTAAAATAATAACATCTTTTTTTTTGATAGAAAATATCATATTTAATCTTGGCGGTTTCCGAGATAGCAAGCAGCATAGATATACTAACTGCAAGGTCTTTCTTTTGTTCTATAATATAGATTAGGGTATGGCCAATTCTAGCCTGACTCGTGATACAAACCCCTCTTGTGACATAATGCACTTTTAAAGTTGTATTTTATCGATATTGTTCTACCGGTTTGGCGTTTTGTTGGACCATCTACTCTAAATGTAAAGTCATAGAATATGTCCAAATATTTTTAAAAGTTGCTGGGCAAACCTGTTTGACTTTCTTCCTCGACAGAAGTTCTGATTGAAATATTGATACAAACATACCCATAACCCATTCTGACGAATAAGAAAAGTTAGTAAATTTTTTATTTTGCTAACGATCACATTTTCATATGTACATAATAAATTGATTCCTTTCGTTTAATGTTTACCTTAACCTGTAACAATGTTCAACCTAAAAATACAATAACTTCAGAGCTACCTGTGCGCTGTGCTCCCTCCCATTCATGCGTGTATGTGTATAATTTAATGCTTTATTTTATATACTTCCATACAATGTAATAAAGTTCACCAACGTTTTTCTTCCAAATCAATGAAAACCCAATAATGCCAGATGCTGTGGGTACGCGGCTTTCCGTTAAATGGATTTCCCATGTAGATGAAGGTTATATGCGTCTTAAACAAAAAAGGTAAAAGGTTCGCAACCCGCTTCACAACAAACAGCGATGAATATTTTGTATGCCCTTGTGGTCCTGTACCCGTATGTGGAAGTAATTAAATGTGTGTCCCCTATTATTACTCTTAAAGGTAAATGTTTACATTAATTTAAGATTTTTTGATTAAATTTAATTTTTAACTTGATTCTTATTTTGTTTAATAATATTTTTTATCAATTTCGAATGACATTTAACAAAAACTTCTTGTTTACAATTCAATATAAATGCCAAAAAGCATTTCGCCATTTTTGTATCAATTTAGCATTAAACTTTCGGAGAGGAAAAAGTTTTAAAACAATTTTTCAGTTTGTTTCTTAAAATGTTCTTTTTTGAACAACTAAAACAAAAACTTTCTTTTCTTTTACGAGACTTTTGTGAATGTTTTTTTTCTTCAGTAATGTTGCCTTTCATTTTGATAGAGAGGGAGAGGAATACTCTAAAAATCAGAAGTTAAAGTATGTATTTAAAGTAAAAAGCTTAAAATGACTCAAAGGATATCATCTCTAGCCCTACAAGTCAATTTTATGATAAAATGCAGATTTTTAATAAGGTATAAGCAAGAAACGTCACGAAACTTGGTTTATGTATGTTAAATGGAATATCCGTTAAGTCATCTGGAAAGTAATTTCTGGAATAACATTAAGAGCAGCCTCTGTCAGCCTGAAGGTGAATAAAATTTAAATAATTTAAATGTGAATATTTTACCCTTAGAGACTTGTAATATTGATTACTTTCGACCAGGCACTTTTGTTAAGGGAAATTCAACGGGGAGCCTCCGTGCTCTCATATTTCTTTGGTAACTTTGTTAAGAGTTTTATTGGGGGTTGTTCGACCAAATTACAACAAGGAAAATGCCATTTAATTAAGATAGATTGTAGGTTATGTCTTATAATTTTTTGTTTCAAAAATTTGAATATGGTAGCGTAATTTTAGATTAACTTTTATTATTACCTCAAAAAAAGTCAACTTAATCAATTTGGACTAATGAAAATGGATAAGTAATAGCAGGTGGCAGAAGAAACAAATTGGTCGTTTCAAGTACTAGTCGTGGGCTTAAGGAAATGGCCGGGTGAGGTATTAACCTTTGGGGTTGATGACGGTAGAACGTACGGAAGTGCCAATTCGACTAGGATCACTATGTTATTTGTATGGTGTTGGTGTTAAAGAAAAGTCAGCAAGGCTAAAAAACTGGCAAATATCAAAAGGAGCTGGTTACAAACTAAATGTATTAAGAGCCGTAAACATCATCGAGGGTTACCTTTAACCTTTAAGGTTTGGCACATCTTCTATAATATTCTCGAAAAAAATTTTGTCTCTCGCTCTTACTTCTAGTTCAATGTAAGCCTCATTCTCAATGAAAACCTTACTTAAATAACGTTAAAAGTTGATGGTAGGCAAAATAAGAGTTTTTAGAGCCACATATGAAACTACGCCGCGGGAAATGGAGTGCTCCAATAGCCATGTGTGAATGATCCTTAAAAAGCTTACAGCGCTCCCCTTCCCAATACCAGTTCCATATACTTTTTAACATTGCTCCTTTTTGTGCTCCTTCAAAAGCGTTCTAGGAGAATTAGAAAAAAGCTTTTTAATAAAGAATATTCATGAATATTTTATATTGTTCATCTTTTGCAATTGCCTTTTGCTTTCCAAGCGCAAGCATGGTTTTAGGCTGCATTCGGTAACGTCATCTGCATGACAAATTGCAAAAATCAAGAGTTTGGTAATGAATACTGCAGGTGTCGTTCGTTCGGTAATATCACCTATTGTCAATTGATGCCGAAAATTGTGCAGATAGCGCAGTTTCAATTAAAATTCCGTTTGTGTCAAAATCTGTTTTTTACTCCAATTTCGTTTCTTCACAATTTTGGCAAAACTATCCCTTTGATTATAGTGCTGAGAATCAACTAAAAGTTCCATTAATATATCTAATACACAATTCGCTTTCAGTTCCATTTTCAAAAAATTAAACATTTTGTATCAAGAAAATGTTATTCGGTAATGTCACAACTCAACTTGCATGAAAAATCAAAAACTTAAAATGACATTAGTCGATACAGTTGATTAATGACTACTTTGTCATGCAGATGACTTTACTGAATGCAGCCGCAGTCCCCCAACTAAATTCTAACCACTTCTAAAGCTTCTTGTCCTCCTTGCTATTGAATATGCTAATGTCACCCTTTATGGTCACGAAGATGATCGCCCGATTTCTTTGTACTATAAAATTTATGAAAGCTCCAGTAACGCTCCTTCGGGAGCATATTTAACAGCGCTCAAAATAAGCTCCCCTGAGTAGCGCTCCCAAGTGGTCGATATCGAATTAAAAAAAACTCCCTATGTAGACAGAAAAATGAAATTTTATTATGATATGTACAGTATGTTTTTTAAACCTAAGAACTGTTTATAAAAGAATTCCTATATTTTCTCGGGATATTCAATAATCACTTTCTCCGGGTCGAACTGAACTGTGTAGTGGACAGTAAAAAAGTCCAACCCAATAACTCTATCCTGAGATATTGTATTCCGCAAGAAAATGTCCTCTGCAGAGTAACTGTTGAGATGGGAAGTTTCCCAAGACTTTCAGGAGGCAGTCGATGGTAGGGTATAAGCCCGAGAGACGTATTAGCACTGTTATCACAAGGGTACACTTTTCACCGAATTTTAAATTCAGCTTTGACAATTACTGTATTCGTTTCTGGCAAAACTGCTACATACTTTGTAATGCATTGCATTGCACTGCATTGTCACTGAACCAAGTTTTATTTGTTTACCCAGATGCCAGCTTCTTCCCGTACTGCAGAATGCTAGACTATATCTAAAACCGAATCATACCTAAAATTTCAGAGGTGGAGGGTTTCTTTCCTTCTTATCCATTGTATATACTTATTTGGCAAAATTCTTCCGTCATAGAGGCCCCGGAATTTTGAATTCTATCATGAAACTCATGATTCTATGAGTTTCTATCATAAATTCGTTATTTGCTACCCTAAAAACTCCAATATACCGATTTTTATTGGAACCAGACTACAATTGGCAAACTCGTCGGCCATATTGGTGCAATTTAAATTTGAGTTTTGTTCATAAATTCGTTTTTTGCTACCTTAATAAACTCCAGATACCCACTTTCATTGGAATGGCACACAATTCGCAAATTCGACGGCCATATTGGCGCGGCATTTTTGAATTTATAAGTTTTGACCACAAATTTGTTATTTGCGACCTTAAAAACACCGTTAAACCCCCTTTCATTGGCATCGGAACAAAAATGGTAAATCCAACCATATTTCCGTAGCCATTTTGAATTTCGGTCATAGTGCATCTAAGCTTTGCGATCACTTTCAACTAAGCTCTACATGACAGCGCCATCTAGGAGTGGCTCTAGAAAGTAATAGAATAGCCTTTCTTTCTTTTAATGTAAATAGCACATGGTTAAAATTTCATTAAGATCGCTTGCACGGTGTAGGAGCTTATTGTGATCATACGGACATACATACATACATTCATTCTTACAAGTGTATTCAATCTAATGGTACATCCAATATGGCCGCTTCCATAAATTGGGGGATTGCCTTTTCCTTTACAACTCCCCGACATGGGTATCAAATGCAAGAATATCACCAGTACAATGCAGTAAGCTTTGTGAGGTCATTTTATACGGGTGTGGAAATCGCGGTTGTTGACATACTGCAGAAAGAATACTATTAGTATTTGGAACGGCCCAATAACAGTATTTTTAAGAAGTATCCAAGGCATGTTGCTAGTTCGGTAATAGAGATTGTTTTTCAGGTGAGGTTATTAGCCTCTCGCCAATCTTACTTGGAACTGTTTAGTTCGATCATATCAGCCTGTCCTCTCTCATAGGATAGCTATCAGTGGATACCACTAGAAAGATATTATTACGATGGCTATCGACTCTTTAAAGCATATGGGGATTTAAGTTTGATCTTTGTAAAAAAGGAATCAATTAAAACATTAATTAAAAACGGATTATTAATTTATTTAAAATTAAATTAAAACAGCCAATAATCACGTTTCTCGTAATCAATTCAACGTAATTCTCCAACAGTAAGATAAAACCTTTTAATTATGATAAAGCTTATGATTAAAAAAATTCTGCAGGCTACTGCAGTTAATCCTGTGTTTCAAACAATTCAGTATCGAATCAATTATGGACATTATTTATGCTCAAAGGAAACATAACAAATCCCTCCAAAAAAAATTCCGATAATAAATCTGTAAATACTGCAAAACACACAACAATAATGCCAGCAAAAGTCCTTTCAATGAAATTAACCAATCTCGAAAAGAAATCTTAGAACACACCTAATTACTTTGAATATGTTTATCTTTTTCCCTGTGATTAAGGCTTGTCGTAACTCGTGATAGACAATGATTGATTACCTTTCTTGTACGACAGGTGCGCAAATATGTAACTTAAGTAAAATTTCTGTTCAAAGCCACAATTTGACATATTAAGTAGAATTTGGAAAAAATTATCGGTTTCCCTTTAATCAATCACCAACATTTTCGATATTTACTTCAAAGTCTAGACATAAAAAAGGAGCCTTGATTGGGAAAATTTCAGGACTAGGTTTGTGGTAATTAACATGCGAGTGAAGTGTATATCTGCAATGCAATTAATTGAAACACTCGACGTCGAATCAAGTGCTGTGAATTCACTTTAATCTAAGGCTTCAGCTGAATCCTCACTAAATTGAAGGATAAGATTAGAGGAAATCCACCCAAAGCTGTCCTAAACTTTTTGTATTCAGACCACCCACGCGGAATAAGCCGAAATACGAGGAAAAAATTTTCGTAAAGCAATTTAAAAAATTAAATTATAATCTTCAAAGCCATTGAGATGTGGTAGTGTGGTGGGAATATTGTACTTAAAGAGGAAAAAAAGGAGTTTTTATTTTGCCACCAACAGAGTGGGAATAACAAGTACTTACATAAACTAGCTTCAAAGGTAGCAGAATGAATGGGGTTCCACCCCAACTGGAGAAAAAATTATCAGAAGGAGTTTTATTTTTCGATAATTGAAACAATAATTAAAAACCGCAGAGTTAGTGAACGTGATCAAAAGCAATTTAAGAGGCGTTCTTTATTACATAAGTGGGACACTTCCACCCTAGTAGAAATACAAATCGCTGAATTGTGTGGTAGTTTACTTTTTATATTGGGTTGTAGAGCTTATGGTGGATTTATTGAAGATGCGCTCAAGCGATGTGCCTCATGAACGTTTGTAGATAAAGGGAGAAGTGGGGATGATACGAGATACCAACCCCACTTTGCCCTTTATACAAAAAGCTCGTGAGGGACATGCGTTGGAGCGCATCATCTAAACCGGCTCATAAGGTTTAATTTCTCCTCTCATCAAGAATTTGTGATTATGGGCGGTAAACACTAACGAGGATTAGCCTTATCCATAATTTTATCATAAACACTAACTCAGATTATCCCGCATAAATTCGAAGATTGAGATTAAGATAAGGCTTTATACCCTGAACAAACAGCGCTCTCTAACTCTCAATTTACGCTAACCATCGTTAAAGGCCCCCATACACGGTCAAATTGAATGTACATCCAGATTTTCATCAAACCCATAAGCGCAACGTATTTTGGTTGGCCGACGGGCTCACAATAGATAGTTTTGGTTGTACATCCACACTTTGATGTATAGCCAATTTGACCATGTATGGGGGCCTTTACTGGCCCTTGTATCGCCCTTAATTTCTGGTGATTAGCAACAATCCTTAATCGTCAATACTTTGATGATTATCGAGAGGTACATTGCTATTAACTTAATCAAGGTACTCCTAAGCTGGCCTTTGCGAAAAACGTCCTCAATCTAATTGTGGTATGTTCACTGAGGTCCTCTTCCACGTGTCCCATTCGCACTCGTTTTGTATATACTTGTTTTGTCTATCTGTTTTTGTTTTGTCTATCTGTTTGCGACTCTGGCATCGGGGCATTTGAGAAACAACTCACTGGAGTGTTATGCCTCCTGAAACGAGTTGAATCTCATCAGCCAAACGATGACATGCGCTTGGTGGAGCGGGGAAGGACTAGCGAAGGCTATGACAGGAGGAATCAGGAATGTAAAGAGGGAAGAAGAAAGAATGAAAGTTATGTGGGTGGGAAGGTGGAAAAGGCGAAGGAGCGTGCGGCTGGCCGGGATTCGAACCCGGGACCTCTGGAATAGCAGTCAGGCGCCTTACCCCTAAACTACCGAGGCCTTACTCGAACATGAGCAAAAATAACAAAAATAATAATGAAAAGAAACCAAAACAAATAGATGCACAGACGACCCGTCACAACAACGTACAAGGGCTAGAACCAAGGGCTGCAAACATTTCCCCCTCGGGGGAGTCTCAGCTTGCTTCAAATGAGTAGTCAGCTCTGGCTTTGCGAGTACCAGCCACAATACTTCAAAGTCAGGCAACGTAGCCACTGGCGTGCAAGTAATCACAAGCCCCAAGAGAAGGTACAATCGCGCCCTGTTCATTCTCGGAAGAATTGCAGAGAATGAAGCCGCCCGTACCATCTCGGAGAAGAACAAAACCAAAAAAGCAAAATTTCAAGCAGTCGTTGAGGATTAGAAAGTGCTTCACAATGCAAGGACAGCAGGAGCGGTAGCCTCCCGCGTTAAAAGGGGAGATCTCGAGAAGTTGGCTCAGCGTCTACAAATAGTGACCAAAAAGGAAAAAGCTCGAAAGACCAACCAGAGTCAGGGAAGATTCTTCTTTAGGAGTCCTACAATCAGACTCAATGGGTATCACGCCAATGAGCGAAGTAGTGAAGGATCGTCTTCTAGTGGCACTAACCGGTACTAATTCTAGCACCGGCAGACTCCCGGACCTTCTCTACCAGCGAATGGTCATGGAGTTCGTGTTGGGTGATGGGAGTATCTTCGCCGCCACAACAGGGACATCCCTATGGACAGCTGGAAGGTGGTCAAGGTCGAGGAACGCCAGCGAAAAGCACAACCTCGATACTGTTAATCAATGACGAGTGCCTAGAGGGGCTCGAAAGGGTTGACTGTAAACTCCATTTTGAACTAAGGCAGGCATAGATAAAGGTTTTCAAAACGGTTTCATCTAACGAAGGGGCTGACTCTGATGAACAGCTAGGATCAAGTAACCATCGAGGTTGAGAGGAAATTAATCTACAAGCTCAGATGCAGCGGTCAAAAATGTAACACCTTCCGGCTGTGTGAAGCGGGTTGCTGGGTCGAGAAGACCTATAGGCACAGTAATATACTGCGCCCTCTACCACGGGAAATAGTATCAGGACCTACCGACTACACGGTCGCCAAATTAAATTTCGCCAGTGACCTAATATCCGGATGAGGGTAATTCAGTTGAAAATCAACTTCATTGCATGAGCCATCCTCACATGGTATTTTGTTGAAGAGCCACGCTTAGCCGGCCAAAGAGTCTCGTAAAACCGTCTTGAAAAAAACCCGCCCTGGTACCACGGCGTTTTCTTTTGTTTTAGGCTGAAGCCACACCGAACCAGGCAGAACAAAACAAAAGCAAATTTCCATACTAATTCACACAACTCAAAGCAAAACAAGCAAAACAGTTTTCCAAAATGTATGGAAATTTGCTTTTGTTTTGTTTGCCTGGTTCGGTGTGGCTTCAGCCTTACAATTAGACCTTTTGGGGTTCCCAAAACATACCCCAGATTAATGAGTGAGGTGCTGAACAATAATCAATTTAGGCCACACTCAAAAGTTACTTAATAAAATCTATGTGAACCAAAACATTTGAAAAAAGAATTAAGAAAAACAAGAACGACAGTTAATATAAATCGGTCGTAGGACGGGGCCGCAATGAGATAGAGATATACTCGGACAAAGCGATCTGTGAAAACTAAAAGGTCAAAGTATGTAAACAAATCATCCACCTACTTTGGAATAATGATCGAACAGCCCCCGTTATCAGTATGGCCACCGCGAGGACACCGTCCAAGATGAAGCCTCCAGACCGGGTCTTCTCTTCCTGATCGTGAATGTAGTTAGTTCACTTCTGCACGCTGTGACCGAGGGCACTAGGCAGGTCGCCAAAAGGAAGGCAATTACGAACTGTATTTAGGGTGAGCGTCATTCGCGCAATATCAGCCTTTAGCGGAATAGGATAAGAGATAATCTTCCCTATTTGAAGTTCGTACTGCGCCGACAGGTGATTTTACTTCGACGAATTCGGGATTTGGGTGAGAAAAAAGAAATAGGTCAGAGAAATAGGTCCACTATTTGAGGTGCCTGCAAAGAGCTCCTAGCTATAATAGATGACTTTTTGTAAGAGGGTTTCAGCTGCGCCGGTTTGATTTTCACAGTCTTGAATACCGTTTCAATCGTCAAAAGCCGTCGTACCAACCATCAGGATCAATGAAATGTGTCCCCAAGATTGAACTAGGGGCATGAGTAGTCAGTACAACCCGTTGGTCAGTGTGAAGAGTGAACTCAATAACGTGCTGCAATTTTTCACTACTTGTTTTTTTTATTTTTCACTTATTTATTTTTTCTATTCATTTATTTTAAATTTTGTTTCCACCTCCGCGTGTTTAATGGTCTAGAGCAGCAGGCGCCCGCACTCCTTGCTGACCCAGACCAAACTGATGGATAAAGATATCTGTTACATTCTTCGAAGAAATTGTCATTGAATCGCCAGGGGGTTGTTTTCTGCAATATAACGTGTCTTATGTTTTTGACATAAAATGCTGCTTATAACGTGACATTAAATGTTACTTGTAGCTATGTATCTTAAGTAAATTTCCTAGAACTTCCTCCTTCTAAAACGTCTAAAACATCCCTTACCTAGCTGCGTAATCAACAACATCTTACACAATCATTTAGTACGTAAGTACGTATCATCCCTTGATATTAAAATAAAAATGTTTTCTGTGCACTCCGCAAGGAATTTGCTCAATATACTAATACTTATTCAATTTCTTCCAAGAAAAGGCACAAAGGGAAATCTCGTCTTTTGTTACATTTGTGGAGGATTTGTGTAGGACTCATGTTCAGATTCAAATGCTGGAATAATGTTGTTGCTCTTCTAGGATGTCACTCATAATCGATTTATCCGTGCAAAAAAGCATGATTTTTATGTAAGCCCGTTTCAATTTTGAGCGTTCACTTATTTTTATGAATAGCTTAAAAGTTTTGTGAATGTTCAAGGACCAAGAATTTCTGGTATCAATTTCAAATTCTTAGATTAAACACTAAATCAATTAAATTGTTCCCGGTGGGATTTTTGTAAAAAAAAAAAATATGAATAGGATTTATAAATAAGGATCTAAATGGTATTTGAGATTTAGGTGTTTTGTAGGATTTTGTTTGGGGGAGTATTAAGATTAAAGATGAAATAAAGTTGTTTATTCAAGGAAGTACTGAAGTTAAAACCGTTGGATAATTTATTATGGTAATTATAGAAGAAACCTGAGCTTAGGCAAGAATATCTAGAGATTGGAGATACAATACTGGGAAATATTGGCTGAGTCAGGGATCGAATACCAGTTGAAGGATGGAATGAATAAGTAAAAGAATTATTTTGTTAACAAATACGTGTTCGTGATTTGCTAGAAATGAAATAATTGAAACCTGTAATTAGTGAAGTTTTCACTTCAAATGGGATAAAGGACTACAGCACGGTGGTACTTGACCAACAGTTAAAATGCCCGAGAGCTGAGCTGTTCATACGGGCATGCGACGGCAAAGGACCCCGCATTTTTCTATAGAAAATGACCGGCTAATTTTCTGAAAATTTTACAGGTTGATAGTTCTCAACATGTATATCAAAAGTCCCAACGGGCATAAAGCCCCATCAACCCACCTTCATTCCCAAAACCCCCAACTATCCCTAACGGGCTATGGGGATATAACTGATTTCTGAATGTAAAACAATTTATTCTTGTAGTCCAGCCAACGGCAACCCTCTTTGACTCTTTAAACATCGACCATACAAACCCTCCCCCCAATGTCTCCCCCAAGACCCTTTCTATGGATTTTTCTGATAAGAATTACAACGTAAGCAAAACAATGACACTTCAACCACTGACCATCTTACCCTCAGGTAGATCAAAAGTCTCCTCTCTATCTGCCCTCTCGACCTCCACCCCCATCACGCCTCCCCCAATACTGCTCCGAGAAAAAACCGGCCGGTTACATTGCATTTAGTACGTATAAAGTAGTTGAACTCAGGTTGAACCTGAACTCAACTACATGTAGATGCGAGACGAGTTGCGTTAGGGTCGACTGAGCTCGACTTTGCTCTGCTACCTGGGTTGAGTTTAAATTATGCATACAGATGTGAGTTCAATAGTTGAGTAGTTTGATGACGATCATCTCTATATTTTGTTTGTGATTTTTGTAACGTGTGGTGCTTTTTTATTTTCAACTCAACCTCAACTCAACTATTGAACTCATCATGTAATACATACTAATTATTACGCGAACTACGAATGTGTGCAAAGTTTGAAGTTGATCGGTTATATTTTTTTTCCTTTTAGACTATTATAACTCTTCAAAAAATTTTGTTTATTAAAATTAATTTAACAAACAATGTAAATTGTTGAATGCATTTCGACCGATGTAATCGGTCATCATCAGCAACACGGCTAGCACTAAAGGTCTAAGGATTTGTAACTAGATCTAATATATATGTAAATTAATACTGCCTCCCAAAAATACACAAACCAGGAAACAAAATGACAGAAAAAATTGTGTTAGCAATTACATCTCCTTGCACAAATATTGCCAAGTGGTTAGTGAAAGAAATGAAACAGTTTCCCCCCTTCGAGAGCTGTTCCGTTAAAAACTCTGTTGAATTCACGGAGCGCATTAAGGGGGTAGAGCACAGTAACGGGCATTGTTTGTGGGTCATTTTCATTAATTTATTGCTAACTAACTAATAATGTTACACTAATAATTTTTTTTTTATTATCTTCCGTACATATTAAAAAACGTTTAAAATTTTTTTGTTATGATATATGTTGCTATATTTCGATATATGTTGCTTCGCACATCCCTATGATTTTCACGCATTGTTGGATGGTGTACATGATTCTGCGAAAACCAGTCGTCTGAGGCAAAAAAACCAAATATTCTCATCATCTATATGGTATTGGCTATCGCGTCACGTAGCCTTTTTTTTAGCATTTTTTGGCAACGAGAAAGAAAATCCTGAATTATACATACGTTTTTTCGGCACAAATTTCATGTTATGATTGTTAATAATTATTGAACAAAGCAAGATATTGACAAAATCCTACGTGACGCCAGAGGCACTCATCCATAAAAGAAGTGTGTCAAATTTCAAGTCAATTCGTTAATTAGATCTTGAGATATCATGTACACCGTTTTGAAAAACATCGTTTCGAGAAAAACGCGTTTGAACATTGCACTGTGGGACAGAGTCCCAAATTTCTGGCCAAAACGTGAAATCTTGATTATTTTGTGATGAAATTTCTAACTCGGTGGTTTTCGAGGTGGCTGATTTCAAATTTAAAGCAAAAAAAAAAAAGAAATGAATTTTTTGAAAATTTTACTGTAGTCTACCCCCTTAAATCAATATGCATCAAAGATGACGAAATTATGGTCTCGTTCGACGTGACGTCACTTTTCCCATCGATTCCAGTTAATTTGGCTTTGAGAGCTCTAGAAAATCATCTCTTTAAACAAGGGTTACCAGCGGAGAAAGTGAATGTGTATACATATAAAGGCTGCAAAAATGTGTATGGAAAGCAACTTTTTTGAATTCAGGAAGAAGTTTTACCAAATCAAAAAAGGCACAAGCATGGGACATTCACTTTCACCACTTATAGCTGAGGCGTTCATGTCTTTCTTCGAAACAAATTTAAAAGAAAAAGGTATCCTTCCAACAGTTTGGCACCGCTATGTAGACGACATATTTGCCATTGTCAACCGTAATGAGGTAAACAGTCTACTCACTATTTTAAATAGCCAGTATGAAGATATACAATTCACATGCGAAATTGAGGACAACAACAAACTAGTGTTCTTAGATCTGGAAATACAGAGGAACCAAGGAAGTATTAGTTTTGCTATCCATCACAAACCAACGAATACTCTACGTTACATCCCAAGTGACTCCTTCACGCCTATACAGCATAAACTCATCATCATCATTGTGCTCCTTTAATCCCTCATGGGACATAGGGCGGAAACAGTTGCCCTCCAGCGGACTCTGTTTTGCGCGACAGCTCTCAGCTCCGACCAGGATCTCCCAGTTGTTGCGGCTTCTGCTAATAGGGTTCTCCTCCATGTTGTCCTAGGTCTTCCGACTCGACGGGATCCTTGCGGATTCCAGTCGAGGGCCTGTTTGGATAGATTTTCATTTTCGCGTCGCAAGGTGTGGCCAACCCAATTCCATTCCTTCGTCTGATTTGGTCGTCTATCCTTTCTTGGCCGGCACGGCGCCATAGTTCTTCGTTTGAAATTCTATCCTGCCAGCGGATTTTTAGGATACGACGCAAGCATCTGTTGACGAAGACTTGTAGGCGCCCTGTGATGAGTTGGGTGACTTTCCATGTTTCGCAACCGTACAAAAGTACTGCCTTCACGTTGGAGTTGAACAGCCGCAATTTGGTGTTAGTTGAGATCTCCGTTGATCTCCATATGCGGAACAGGCATGCATATGCGCCTCGTGCTTTATTTATTCTGGAACTGACATCTTCTTCTGCACCGCCATTTTCGGTAATAATACTACCGAGGTAGCAGAATTTATCGACCAGTTCCACGTCACGGTTATTCAGCGCAGTGCGTTCAATGGTGTTTGCATTTATCCGCATTTCTTTAGTTTTAGTTGGATTTAGCCTTAAGCCTGCTGGACTACTTTCTGTTGCCAAATTGTTAATCATGTTTTTGAGGTCCTGGTGTCTGTGGGCCAGCAAACAGATATTATCTGCGTAGTCGAGATCCTTAAGGCGGTCTAACAAACCCCATTGTATGCCGCCTGTTCTACTATCTAGAGCGCCGACAAAGATGTCATTTATTACTATAAGAAATAGAAAAGGCGAGAGTAGGCATCCTTGTCGTACTCCTGAGCTCACCTCGAAGCTGTCGGATAATTTTCCATTATGGAGAACTCTGCATTTGGAATTGTTATATAGGGCTTTTATCAATTCTATTATTTTATCAGGCAGTCCCCTGATAGCATAAACTGGCTGCTTTCAATTCTCTTGCACACAGGCTAGTAAATCTTCCATTAACAACGCCCAACTATATGAGAGAATACAAATACATTCATAATGCAGCCAGAATCAATGGTTATGGAGCCAAAATAATTGATAACATAATCAAAAAACATGCCATCAAAAAGAAAAAGAGAGATTTGTCTACATTGTTCTCTCAAAATTCACAATCGGAAATAAATAGAGTTTCAATTATTTTTGCACCAGAAGTTACCAACAAATTAAAAAATATTTTTAGAAGAAACAACATGCTAATGGTGTTTTCCAATCCTTTCAGATTAAAAAATCAATTTATTTCTCTAAAAGACAAAAAAGAACCCTTAGATAAACCAGGGATTTATGAGATCACTTGCAACGACTGTAACCGTAAGTATTATGGACAAACGAAACGTACGAAAAAGATTTAAAGAACATATGAACTACATAAAAAACAATGAAGCCAACAAATCTTCTTTTGCCAGTCATGTTTTAGGTGAAAAGCATTTTTCCACATCCGAAGCCAACGTTCGTCTATTACAACACATAACGGACAACAGAAAATTAGACGCATACGAAAGTTTTTACATACACAGAAATACGGACTCCTTAAATGCTGACAAAGGAAATATAGATTCCTATTTATTTAATTTGAATTAAATAGCATAACAGTTGTTTTTGTATCCCGTTATTCCATTTATTCTATTCAAACAAAAGAAATATAGATCCTTTTTTCTTTAATAGACTTAGTATACCGTTAGTATACATACTATATTAGATCTACTATATCCTTAGACCTTTAGTGCTAGCCGTGTTGCTGATGATGACCGATTACATCGGTCGAAATACATGCATTTACATTGTTTGTTAAATTAATTTTAATAAACAAAATTTTTTGTACATTTAATATAAAGGTGTTGTTAATATCTTAAACAAATTTTAACGTAATAATAGAGAGTGTACGTTTTATTCTTTAAAAACTCACTAAATTGATATTATAACTCTTCCGTAATTTTGTGTTGGCCGCCATTGTGAATTTGGAATGACGCCACCCAGCTAATTGTATTCTACGTGTCATATACTTTCATTTGATAAGCAACTCAGGGGCCACGGAACACAATTGCAAAAATTGGCCACCATTTTGGAATCGTTTTGTTGATTTTTTCAAAATAGTCTGATTACATGGTCATCCAAACTAAACGTGTATGCAAGCCTAATCGGGAAGACAAGAAAGAAGGAATTTGAACTATGTTGCATAAATGCAAGGCAAATGACGATGCTGTGGAGTGAATCCGAACCACGGACCTCTGTTGTTGGCAGTCGGCCTCCTTCACCCTGCTGAGCAAGATGTGATTACGTCTGGCACTGATGAGTACTGTGACAGAATTGGTGTAACTTCATGCTATTTAAATTTTTTTAAGTTTTACAATTTTTTTTAAGTCTAAATATCGGAACTAGCGCCCCGTCGAATGGCGCCCGTTGCGTGTGCACCATTCACACCTTTAAGGCGCTGCCCCTGGCGTAAGCTGGCCGCGGGGAGATTGAAAGATAACAAAAAGGTGGTTTTTAGCACGGGATAGAGACTTACTGAATCGAGAGGCAGGATCTTCTATGTAGAATGTTGTCCACCTTGCGTTGCACCTACGGTTACTTATGTAACCAGTGAATATGGTTATGTAGCTTCGTCGAAATACGCAGAGACGGTAGGCCGCTGTTTCGTACGCCTACTGCTCCGGCACTAGTGAGCAATACTTCAAGGGACCCTTATACGGTCACATTAACGACCGCTGATCGAGTGGTGATAGATTCTCGCCACTCTCTCAACAATCCTAGAGATCCGTGGTTCGTAGAAGTCGCGCCAAAAGAGTTGATGCCGGAGCGCGCAGCTGGGGAAATTAAAGCTATGCACACAAATAAAAATTGCGCACATATTGATAAGAAATGCGCTTATGTATTTTCAAAGTTCCCCTTCAAAATTTGTTGCGACTAGGCTAAGGGACGGGAACGGCATGCGGGGATTCTACTGCGCATGGAAAACGCGACTTTCTCGGCATCAACTCTTTTGGCGCGACCTCTATCCACTCCGCAACATGGTCTTTCGCTTTTTCATTACAAACAATTCTCTACTCTCTCTCTTGCGAGGCCTGCAAACATAATACACGAAAAAGGCTTCTCCTGTTCGATCATCGAAGTCAGCATTTTGTCGGAGTAGTTTGCAGTGGGTAGAATACATAGAACAGCCGGGTGGAGCTGTCAGTTTTTTGAGTGTTCACTCTAATCTCTTTCCACCACCACCAAATACGTATAAAAACACTTAACCATAGTTGGTTTCAACAAAAGTTAAGCCGTTTCAAAGTGAACAGAGGTGATGGAAAAGGTGTTCGAACACGTCGAAAGTAAACAGTAAGGTGACATTTGTGAAATTGTATGGAAAAACAGCACCACTCAGAACTAGAGGTAAACCGAGGACATGATTAAATGATGCGATTAAAGTTGATATAAATTAATTAAACATAGGCAACTGGGAAATTAAAGTTCAGGAACGGTTCAAATGGAACAATATTTTGAAGAAAGAGGCAAAGATACCTCAAGGGTTGTAATACCAAGAAAGTGGAAAAAGAAGAGTTATCATTGGTATGGAAAAGGAACTTTCTTGATGTTGCGAAGCCGCTCTCCTACCACAAAATTAACAATTCGTAGAATTTCAAGCTAAATTCCTATCTTTAGAGTCTTCGAATAACGAGAACTAAGTAATATTGGATTTAATAAAATTACAATTCTCTCAATTCAGTGTACTATAAATTTCCCAGAAATAACCATTCGCATTTCTATTGACTTATCAAGAATTAAATTCCTAGTTTAAAATTACCAAATTAATATTAATTACATGGGATATATGTGAGTGAATACTCTCAAGAGTCTCCTCAAGTTTATTTTCATAGGCTTGAAAAAAAAATTCAATTTACATCGTTTCTGTGGGTTGGTTGTAGATGGAAAGATTACTACAGTGATGGGTTTCTAATTAGGACTAATTTATTATTTCTCTTCACTTTCATCCCTTTTCAAACTGCGTGAGCAGTGGTTGGTGGTTGTATTGATTTTTTTTTATCAAATTCGAATTGATGGTAATATTTAGGTCTTAAAAAAGAGGGGGTTTTCAGGGTGCGTATCAGTTTGATCAGTGTGCTTTGTACTATACTTTGGAGAGAGGATTTCGCTTAACCTATCAGCAAACAAGTTAAAAAAATTCTTGGAGCCACGAAGAGTGTTGAGATCATTTGTAACAACAGGTAGATAGCTTGTGGTCGTTTTCAATTAATAAAGTCGAAATTTTTGGGGGTTTTTCTAATGCTATCCCCCATAGAATTAATGTAAGCAATTTAGGCATCTCTTGACCTAAGACTAAATTCTGAGTGTAATCATGTTATATAACTTAATCTCTGATTACGTGGAGATAGAAAATTTCTATCTAGAATTCTCCACATGAATTTAGCTTCTTGACGATTTGATGTAAGTCGTTGATATAAAAATATAACGTCAGTAGGTAATGTGGCACTTGAGTCTGGGAACCATTGGGCGGAGCAATAGGTGATAATTGCATTCTTTGATTCGTTAGCTGGCGGTTCGAGCTGGACGTTCCCGCAAAGAATACGCTGCTGTCGGTGCCGCTGGGTCTCGAACTGTATTCACGATTCGTTCCCATTCTCGACCACGTCTCGAGCCTCGATAACTAATAATCGTTGATTTTTCAAGTCGGCCTAGATATTCTTTAGCCAAGTTTTCTTCGGCGCCAAACGTTGAATTTTGCAATATGTCGGAAGGATCGGAAAGATCAACGTCCGGTTTAGCCATCATACGACGACGCTTGGATATGTTGGACGATTTCAAATGGCACGTGTTCGGTTTCCAAAGCTCTCCACAAGCTCCATTAGCTGACGTAGAGCGAATATTTTATCCATGCATCCTCGATAACACTCAGCTAAACCCAGCTTGTTCTTTCCGGCACGTTTGCTGTCGATGTTTCGATGCCTCGATTGTATGGTTTTCGTAAATACTTTGCGATGATCGAAATGAGGCCAATACCGCGATAATTTTTGCATTTCCGATTGTCGTCTCTGTTCAAAATTGGCACAACTATCGCTTTCTTCCACGCTGACGGGAGACGATCCGAGTGCCATGAGTCATAACAGAGCACATGGAGTCTACGAGGTGTGGCTATTAAATAACGAGACTGACGCTGCTACAGAAGAAGTGCGCATGCGCCAAACGCCAGTAACCAACAGCTGTTATCGTGAAGCCTTCTCTTTCGAATGTAGTGCCTCTCGCTTCTGCAAACAAATCAGTACAGCCGTAGCCTTCGTTCCCGTTAGAGTTGTTTTTTTGTTTCGCCGGAAAAATGTTAAGCGTAACAGTAGAGCAACGCATTGTCGCAACACATTCCGCATTGTCTGTTAAGAGGTTTCTAGCCAAATTCAGCATCCCAGTGTTAGACCATCCGCCTTATTCGCCGGATCTTGCGCCGTGCGACTTCTATCTGCTTCCTAAGGTGAAATCTGCATTAAAAGGGACAAGATTTGAGTCTGTTGAAGCTGTGAAAGAGAAAGCGGCACGGGTCCTGAAGGAGCTGACAGAAAAAGACTTCCGGCACTGTTTCGAACAATGGAAGATTCGCATGGAGCGTTGTAGGGATAGAGGAGGGGTGTATATTGTAGGTGATAACAAGTAAAAATGTATGAAATAAAAATAAAATGTTTTACAGCGTCAGTCTCGTTATTTAATAGCCACACCTCGTATTCCCGGCGCTTTTCCATTTTTAGCCTCGATAATTGTCGATTCGGTACCGAGAGACTGATTCGTCGGCTGTTCGTTAACGACTATTCGAGTGCTGGACCTTGTTGCGGATCGTGATTGGGATTGTCTTGTACAGCGTCCGGTACTCGTGCCTCGACGCACGTTTTTGAGTGGATGACGGAAAATGCTGTTGCCCACGATGAAATTGTTTGACGCTGCGAATGAAATCAGGCGTAAGCCGTTGTCGTTAATTACTCCAAATTTGCCCAGCCTGTTCAATCTGCTCCTGAATGTGCGTTGAAGTCTCCCGCGAGTATGATTAATGCGGTTTGAGGTATCGTATCCAGCGTCTATTGAAGCTGATCGTAAAATTCGTTCTTGTATGTGTCCACGCTGGTCTCGGTTTGCGCCGATGGTTATAACCGCCAAACGCTCGAATATCGATTGGATTGCGTTGACGCTACTGGCAGCCCGTCGATTGACCATAGACCCGGCATCTCGTCCCCCACCATCGGAATAGTAAAGCGTCATCGTTTCATCGATTGTTGGCGGGACGATCGTCAATGCCCCGGATCCGGTAGGTCGTAGTTCCAATAGCGCAATAAGTGATAATTTACATTTTAATAATTCCATTGCTATGATTTCCTTTTGACCGACTTGATGTCCGTGTCTTTTCTGCGTTAACAGAGAGGCCAAAGAGATTGGACCACTTCCAAACCCCTCGAAGAGCAATCTCCATACACAACCTAGCTAATTGTGAAGAGCAACTTTCCGGATACAAGATCATCATGACGTTCGCATAGACGACTTCCTTTGTCTTGTCGTTGTCGAAAGTTTTTATGATTATATCCATTTGCTTAACCTTCTATGGAGCATTTTAGTTTACTTTAGTTCTTTTCATTGCAATTTTCATAAACATTAGTCCTGTTCACACCAAACTCAAGGCATTAAATAAAACCATTCGAAATTGTGACAACCATAATGAAACAAACTTTTTAACGTCGTGTATGTAATAAATACAACTAAACTAAATTTGTCAGAAAAAGACTGATTACACTCATTAAAGTCTTCCACAACTCTGGTGAAAAGTCTGTTAACAAGTAAATTGAAATTACTGGGAGGAAGACAATATTCCCCCCCAAAAAATTGTTATTCTTACTTAGATACACCCATGACACATGTAAACATTAACATTAACATTAAAATGTCTTCAGGGATAATTTGTATTCGACCCGAAACAAAATTTAATTCTAGCACAAGAAAGTTACACAAAATCCTAAAATGCCACCCTCCAGATCTCAATTATATTTCTTCCGTGCGCGCGTGTAGAAATGGAGGAAACTTCCGATGAGGCATTTTCTATCTTCCACACAAACACAGAAGATTTATAATGACACCGGAATTGTGGGTGGGTGGGTGTTGTATATATAAATATATATCCTTATAATATGTAGACGATTCGGAAAACCAGACCCTAACAACCCCCCGGGTATTTGCCCGGTACCCTATGGGGCTTCCTCTTCAATACCAAAAAAATTGTGTGCTTTTGTCTTTTGTGGAAAAGGTAAATTTGATGCTTGTCAAAAATCTTTTTCTTCTGTTGGTGAATAGTCAGCCACCCACCGGCAATTTGCCTCGAAAATATTTAAATAGCAGCAATATGGAAATTCTACGGAAAATGCAAAAATTGTTCTTATTATTGTCCTTTAACAATGAAACCATCTCAAAACACTGGAAAATTCCGAAATTTATTTCAGATTCACACGAAAAATTGCTGCCGAGAATATTTGTGTTGGACCAAAATATTTGTCACTTTTCTTTGTCTTGTTAAAATTCAAATAACAATAAAAGAAGGTGACAGGGGGGTGGGCATAGCGGACTTCTCAATACGATGAAACACAAAAACAGATTTTCCCAATAAAAAAATTCAAAGGACATAAGAAAATGTGACAATATCCTTGTGGAATCGTGTTAAAAGACTGTCATCATCTGGAGATTATCGATGTAAGGTATAATATTAAATTTTCGGAAAACAAGGGATGAAGTAAATAAGGGGATGAAAGCGATTTGATTGAACTTTGTAAGGATTCACGATGCGTGAAATTTTAGGACAAAAATACCTTTTTATGATATAAAATTTTTAAAAAAAAATCCTTAAAAATGTATGAGTTCGTTAAGATATACATATGTCATGACAGTAACAGAGGGGATTGAATAGGATTGTTTTCGATAATGTATAAGTCTTTTCCTTGCTTGAATGCACAGAAAACCTGCCTCCACCTGTATACAACGCAAGACCACGACCAGCCTCATCACCTTGATCCAAGAAGAATGCCTACTTTCCGATGGTTAGTCTCTGCTCATAATCTTCTTTCTATTGTAATGACGCAATTATCACCTATCCACCCAATGGTTCCCAGACTCAAGTACCGCATTACCTACTAAAGTAATAAATTGTTATCCACACGTTTTTCCCCATGAAAATGGCACTTTAACATTGCAAAAATGAAGGGTTTTTTTGGGTTGTGTAGAGGGGTCGGTGTTAGTTTAAATTTGAGTTGTCGGAGTCCTCGGCACCTCATTTGGCCGCCATCTTGGAAAAGGTGTGCAAATGATTTTTCCACTATATCTCCGTAACAGTACATCTTACAGAAAAGTTGTAAGGAGATTTTTTGTTTAAAATTAAATTATCTGCAATTTATTATATAAGCTATTTTGTCGTAAATTTAATAATGAAGAAGTTATAAGCCTTAGAACACAAAAATTAGTCACAATATTTTCTTTTATAGGTTATAACTTTTTTTCCGTCAATTTTAACAAAGAAAGAATAACAACTTTTTTTAGAACGAATAATTTTCATTCATTCTTTTTTTAATTTTATTCACTATGAGAAGGGGTTTCGTCACTCCGTTGTCGTTTGGTCCCAAGTCCAGGATGTAAAAAGAGGAGGGTGTTCGACCTGCCGAAACTAAACAGAATTGGGAAACTAGGCAAGAAACTGTATGGATACACGAACTAACTATTCACGAAATAATGCCACTGAATCGGAGGTAGCCGATGCGCCAGAACTCTGGACCAGGCATGCTGGTAAGAAGTGGGTCACTGGCCAAACACCCAAATTAGTCACACCGAAAATGGAAATTCAATTCGTCGCGTGGAGTGTACGAAGACGAGATGCTTTTTACTAATCAGTCAAAAATTCCCAATTTATGACTCTGTAACGGCCTAGCGCTAAATCTGTCCGTATCAGCAACACTTGAATCTGATTTCGACTCAATGTACTGTGGTTAGATCAACGGTCTGCCATACAGCAGCGTGAAACTTGCAGGACAATATAATAAATTTAAACCCAAGTCCAAAGAAAGGCATGTCTCGGTGTAAGGTGGCTTTGTATACGGCCGCATTAAAGCAATGAACCTAATTGTCGATCTGCCTCACGAATTCAAAACGAGATGCTGCTAACAATGTCATTGACAAAGAGAATAAACACCAATGGCCCAAGATGACTGCCTTGAGGTTCCCCGAATCTTGCTATTTTTCATTATTGCTATTTTTCTGTTATTTATAAAGGATTGAATCCAGTTAAGTAAAAATGAGCGAGAACCAAGAGTTCTAAGTTCGTGAATTAACAAGCTGTGTGCAATTCTATCAAAAGCATTCACACAATATCTAGGCTGAAAACATCTATTTGAGCACCATACTCTGAGGAGTTAGAGATGAAGTTTGCAAAATAAATAAGGTTTTTGACAGTTGAATAGCCGGTCATAGAATCGCGTTGAGCGGGGGTAATAAATTCTCTCTCATTAGACTATACAATTAATTTTTTTTAACAGATATCATATAATTTCCTTAGAACTATTAATTTTGTGTGCCAGTTTCATAAGCTCCAAGATGTAAGATGACGTATGCCTGACGAGGCCATCAAGCGGGTTTACCCAGGGCAATGCGCTCTCGGACGTAGCGGGCAGTCATCCTGCTAACGTTGCCTTTCTCTCATTGATTTCAATCCTTACTGCCAATCATTCTGGGTCGGTGTCAAGGTGCAATGAGAATCGAGCCGATGATCAACTTGGCTGTACCCAGTGTATAAAAATAGCTCAGTCGTGAACTGGGTGCTCCGGATACCTGGCGATCTCTGGCCTTACCCGGGTACTGCGGCTCTTTGCCCAGGCGAATTTGTTACTCCACTACTCGTGTGAGTAAGTATGGACAAAACTAAACAAATAAAACAAAAACACACCCACACACTGTCGGCATGCGACCCCCTTGGGTCTTGAGAGAAGAGAAGAGAAGAGAAGGAGAAGAGCACTTAAGTATAGGTGTAATTTAGGCATGCTTCCAAGGCTTGACAAAATTTAATACAAGGACCATGAGGCAGGAGTTAAATATGTGCGGTAGAACAATATCGCTAGTTATTCCTTTGGATTTGATCGCTTTTGGAGTAGAGGTAATTTCAAGAAATTCAATGCAACAAAAGCTGCAGCAATCGGATTAAGCTTAGAAAGATATATTAGCCAGACGTTTGGTAGATATAAAATATGCGTTAGGCGTTTCAGAAATACGATGGCAATGATCAATCGTTTGAAGTCCAAGTCAAAAAAATGATCTTACAATGGGCGAGGACCGGCCGCTTGGTTTTTTAAGGGGCATATGATGGCCATAGAGTTTTTAACTATTTTTAATGGGAGCACATGACGGCCAAACTTGATCAAAAGATATTAATTGGCCGATTGACTGAGCTATACACACGGGCATACGACGGCAAATTTGGACCAACAAAAAATCTGTACCAAATGTATTGTTGATACACGGGAACTTGATCATTTTCGTTTTGTTCAATCGTCCTTTCGATTTATCCTACTTAAAGATAAGCATTGCCCGAGAGAAACGTGGTCTCGCCAGTCGTCGGTTTGTTAGTAGACAACTGGTACGTGACCTGGTTAGAGTTTTATGCCTATTGGAATGATTCTAGTCTCGCCAATGTGAGGTAGTGTAATAATGTGTATCCCAGTCTCCATAGCTCTTTCAACTACACCAATTAACCCCAAAAACTAATTTTCTTAAGCTCCTTCAATTCTAAAAATACGATCTTCACACCAAAAACTTTCTGTTAATAAAGGATTATCCTTAATCCACTCCAAAGCGAAATCAACATCTCGTAAAATAGGCGATTACTGCACCTTCACTCCAAGAGTTTTGCAATTATTTTATAATAATCAAGCAATTGCCAAGGATTTAGAAAAGACAATCCTTTTCCAATTAAGCAATCCAATGAAATCAGAATAAAGGTGTATTTGCGGCTTAATCAAGAACGGGATTGAATGTAGCACCTGAAGGATATCCCTGCATCATGACAATGCCTCCATTTATATCCGGTCGAGAACTTTCTCTGTACACAAACCACAAATCCTGATGTACATATATTCGAGTAAACACACGTGTTAGGGTTCAATTACGAATCTCAGAAATTCGAATACCTTTGGCCAAGGATAACAATGGGGACGAAATGGATTCGATTTTTCTGGTTACCAACATTTTGATTACATCCATTACTGGCAAGGCTTCCTCTAGGTTTCAGGATCGCATTAAAATAAAGAAGCTCTTAGGCTGTATCACGAAGCGTGTCTCCGCTGGCACAACAAAAAACATAAGTACAGGAGATGTAGTGGGCGTCTCCTTAGATTAGGTGGTTTGCAACCTGCCTTATCACATCAATAATATACGGTAACAGAATAAGCTCCGTTAACTGTTAATGGGTGTTCGTGCTGGTGAAGTTCATGCTATTAAGTGAGTGATTTTTGAAGGATTCCGTGCTAGATGACAAATTATCTGGTGACATGGGATCAACACGTCTAGGGACTTATCGTAGAGCTGTATTTTTGTGCGCCATTATTCATCCGCTTTTCTCTTATTTTGGGGGTACTTTTATGCGGTTGCTTAGGACAAATGTTAGTGCGATACTTACAATTACTACGAGGAACAGCCCTGCTATTGAGGTGCAAATGCAAGCTGCTTCCTGTGGTTATATCTGCAAACAAGACCTAAAATAACAACAATGACCTGTTGTAACTCGAGTTTAATGAGCTCTTAAACCTGGGTGGGTGATACCTTTTGGCATAACTACGTCTGGTTGACTTTCATTTATATGAGTATGGAAATATTTCTAGAACAACAAAGTTTTTAATGAGTTTCTCCATTGTTTTCGAAGAGACTCTTTTAATTGTAGGTAAGCTTGAGATCCCGGCACTAACAATTTTGGTGAAATGGTTAGATTACCACAATTGGTTGAAATCAACAATTAAAACATTTTGCACACGAGAGAATAAAAATAAAATATAACGCTAGAATCCTGAAAGATACCGTAAATTCAAGGATAAACAATTATTCTTATCAATTCTAGTGTGACATGTTTTTCAAGCTCCAGCTATTAATAAAAGATAACTTGTGTCCATGTGGGATGTGTTTATTTATCGAATGATTGTGATCCCACACAAATTGTTAATCCTATTGTAACCGATTAGTAGATTTACATCAAAAGTTCGGATTTGGTTAGTGTTGTCCCAAATGGTGTTGCAGATATCATGACAGTTTTACACAGGATTTGCTTAACAGATGCTCTGATAAATGACGCAAGCACAAGTTCTATAAAGTTAATAGATAACGCAGTGAAAGGGTCAACGATAAACGAAATGAATCGATTGCAAAACAAAAAAGAAACCGTAAGGCCATTTCCAAAAATCTTTGTTTAACATAGGTACACGAATACAGACTAAAATTTGGTTTGGAAATTGAGTTGGATATACTATAGCCAATTGCATTGAGGTACACTAGACCAAGGGTGGGGCACCAATTTATAACATGGGTCAGAATAAATTTACGAATTTTTCCGCGGGCCATAGTAGTCAATTGACACCTTTTTGTGATCTGTATTTTTTTTATATAGAGTTGAGTTGGAGTTACTCCGCCGTCGTCTAGTCCCAACTCCAGAGTGTGAAAGGAGGAGGGTGGTCGACCTGCCGAATTGATAGAAGAAACTAGACAAGAAACCACATTTTTTAAAGCGGCACCGACAGCAGCTTATCCGTTGCGGGGACGTCCCGTTCGGACCTCCAGCTAACGGATCAAAGAAGAACAAGACGACAGTTGTCCCTTACAATATGTTAAATTGTACTGAGGCCTCAATTTTCTGAAATTTCCCGGTTGAAAAATATTATCCTACTAGTGTACCGAGACAAATGAGGCGAGGTGATTGTAAATACGAGCTGGAGAGACATTTCTTAGCGGCAAAACTTCCAACTTCAAATTAGAAGAAGCACCTCGACTCATTCGACATTGTACTTGCTCAAAAGAAAAAAGAGGCATCTCTTGCAAACTCAATTTATAATCGTGTTCTACCCAACACTAAATTTTTAGTCAGCATGTGAAGTGAACGATGCTTTCCACCACTCTCGGTAGGTATTATACTAAATATTTATTTGTCTGTCCTCTTTTTCGTCTAACATCACAATCTTTCGTCTAACATCACAATAGACCATGTAGTTGTATAATAAACGCCAATGAGAAGAAGAATTTCTCATAGTTTTCGCAGACCCCCGCTCCCCCCAGAAGGATGTTACAATTGCGTTAGTATGATGGGTGAATCTGACAAATTCTCTGAAGCAAAGTATAAAACCGGTTTGGGTATGATGATAATAAAAGAAATAATGTATAGTTTCGGTTACCTCTAGGGAAGAAAAAAGTAAGAAAGTTATGTAGGTGGGAAATTTGGAAAAGGCGAAGGACCGTGGGACTGGCCGGGATTAGAACCCGGGACCTCTGAGATGGTAGACAGACGCCTTACTCTCTAGGCTACCGAGGCCCCCAGGTTAAGATTCTTTATCCACTGATACTCTAAAATTGACGTACATGTTGATGAAAGGTTGCTGGCTGACATTGAGCTTACTAGAGTTAAGCTTATCGTACCGTACCATTAATTTTTTTCTCATTCTCGCTTATCTCGTTCTGACATCCCATCTATTATTACGGTTCGTATGGTTTACGTTTATAAAGAAAACATTCACAAGTCATTCTTCTACTTCAAGAAGTAATACCAAGTAGTAGTACTCGAAGAAGTAGGTACTACCAAGTACTCCAAGAAATACTGCAAGAAATGCTACCAAGTACTCTAAGAGTACTACCAAGTACTCCAAGAAATACTGCAAGAAATGCTACCAAGTACTCTAAGAGTACTACCAAGTACTCCAAGAAGCTCCATGCGTCGCAACAACTGGTTCATAGTTACGACTCATAAGAGCGGGGCAAGTTCTCCTCCTTGCGGAGTGCCTCTATTTACGACCCTTCGGGCCGAGCTGTCGCCTAAGGCCGAACTCACCATCCTGCCAGTAAACAGAACATATATACTAAAATTGGAACGATACAGAGAAGTATTCCTTGGTAACGGCATGTCTTAAAGCACAAATACCAGAATGAGAGGCGCTATGTTCGGGGTGAAAGTTAGTCTACGTAGGGCGTGGGTATGTAAGGCTTAGGAATGCCTGGGTAGTTTTACACCAGATTTAATGAGTAGGGAAACGACTTGCTAGAGTACTAATTTTCCTCGTAAGCTTTTGCTGAGGTACTCTTTGAGCGAGTGTTTACTAGATGTAAGTTTTTAACCCTGAGTTAGTGAAGGCAAGTATCGAGGGTGACTAGCTCGACGTTATCGTGACAGTGGCAAGTAGTTTGCGATAACGTTTTGTTTATCTGGGGCATGTCTGATGTCCGTTGTAAGCTGTGAAATTAGACTGAAAGGTCTGGTCGGTTTTCGAGAGTGTTTGGTCATTAGGGCGCTAACCAGTGGTTTGTGATCAGTGCAGACCAGCAGCTGTACTAACTTAAGTTTTTTTCTCAGCTCACTTATTTTAAATTGAGGAATCTACGCAGTTTTCTTGGTTACTGAAATTATTAATTTAAGAAGGAGGGATTTTTAATACACAAATCTGCCAGTAATTGAAAAATACTTCACAACTGAAAGAATATTAAAACTTTCTTTCACAAAAAGATACACAAAATGTTTTATAAAGCTCAATTTAAACTTGTAATCCCATTAAATTATTGGAGTGAATCTCCTTTTTATGACTGTTTTGCCTGGCATATTATTCCCTTTATAGTGTCTCTTTACAGTCAGACAATTTGCAGCCCATCCTTACTCAATTGTTAAACCAATAAATGTATCCAAAAAAATATATGTGAAATTAGCGGTCGTTGAACTTTAAACGCAATTTAAAAAAAATTGCCTTCAGGATCGTATTTGGATATACTCGTATCCTGAGGAAATTTCTTTAAATCCCACGCCTCAAAACAGCTAAAAAAGCAATTCTCTCTTAAAAGTTCATCGCATTGCCACAAAATACCTTTCAAAGGATATCCAAAAAATAAATAGAAGAGGAAAAATAAAAATCTACGAGCAAATAAAAACATTTTTCGTTTTACGATACCACCGCCACACCACCACCACGCCGCCACCACCAAACAAAAAATGGAGTGTTCAAATATTATTTCCTTTTCGCTCTTTGAGAGCCTCAAAATCCAAAACACAAACTCCCCTGGGGTGGAATGGGAATCAGACGCAGGATTACTTTGCATATATCACAAGATGAACGGTTTCGCTTATTCCTTTATTTTATGTTCGAAATCCTGACAAGGATTCACTTTTGTAGAACAGAAAATGAGATTGGAATCAAATCCTTAGATACCGGATGATATGTATTTACTTTTTTCCAAAAAAAAAAAACATTGTTTATTCTCCTAAAAGACACGATATTCATGGCTTAGGGATGCACAAAAAATATGCTCCAACTCTCATCCTTAAAGGATCCTTAATGCTCTATTCTAATTCGGGGCACGTCTTCCGGGGCGAATTTTCATCTGCCTCGGGCCAGCGGCTCGCTTATTTGAATTTGATGCCTTTTGAAATTTAAAATGCGAGCAGCCAAACGCAAGGAGTAAAAATTGGTGTGTCCTTAACCCACTACTACAAATTCGATTGAAATTACCATAATTACATAATTTCGTTTACTATTAAGGGATAATAAATCTCTCAAGCCTCCTCTGGTAAGCAATCTTCGACAGCGAAAGGTGGCGACGACGATGAAAGTGGAGGTAAGTAATTGAGTAGTGAATAAACAGGAAAATTTACGTGAAACAGGATAACACGAGTTAAGAGCAATCAGTTTCAAAATTGTTGCCAGCAAATTAAGGACTTAATAAATTTCTGCCGGAATTAGGCTGGGGAGCAATTCTGCTGGCAACAATTGCTTCCTGCGGCGTCTGGCGTAATAAGATATATAGGATCAAGACGTATTCCTTTATGAACTTGTCCAACCGAATAATTGCGTCAGGAAAGAAATTTTTTCACTCATACTTCGAAGTTGTTTTTCTCTTTAAAAGTTTCCAGGAATTTAAGGGAAAATATTAAAACGCCAGAAGCACACATGTGTGAGAAATATTGTTTATTATTCGATTTTTTTTATTAAAATAGTGAAAGAAGTTCATGTTCGATGAGTCTGGACTATGCCAGCGTGGAGTGTGAGCGTGTGTTGTCGGTAGCTCTTTAAATTCGTTTCTTAACAATCAAAAAAATCAAATCGGAAAAAAATCAAATGAAGGCCACTTCTACTACCTCACAAACGAAACGTCCCGCTCTTTCAGCTTGGATGCTCGTCTATATTGACCGTCCAAATAGACCTGGAATCGCCTTGTTTAAGTAAGCATAACCCTGAAGCAAGGCTGCTCCTATTGGGTATATCACTGTTGTAAGAAGCTGTAACTAAAATTAACAACCTTGCATAAGAGAAGCCCCGATACAAAAATTTTTGTTTTGATATTTGTAATATTCGGGGTCTTCTAGGATGTTTCTTATCGGCAATGCGCTTTCGGGTCAAGCATGCCATCGCTATTCTAGGACGTAACATTTGATTGTGATTTGGATCGATTTCTGGTTTTTCTTAGCACACAAGTTTTCCGGTGTTAGGAGAGTAGCCATATATATTGGGAATGACGTGGCCTTTCATAAGGTATGTAATAGTAAATCCTTTAATTTTAACTGTGTTGATCTCTTTATAACAAGACAGCAACATTGTCTCTTCCTTTCAGTCGTCGCGTAAATTGTCCTAGTGGAACGACAGATTAGCTGCAATGCGTAGATTTTAGGAGATAGTTCAATAGGTTCAATAGGGCAAAAAATACTGGGCATTGGGATGAATATAGGTCAACCCTAACATCCTACTACAAGGAGTTGAGACGTTCCAAAAGGATTGCATAGAGGAAACACTGTGAGAGCCTTCAGGCTCTACCAGAGACGACCAGACTCCAAAAGATACTTTCCAAAAACTCCTACAACGGAGTGGGCCTTCTCAAAAGGGAGGTTGACTCTGACACTTCTAACCTTGAGAAGGCTGCTCAGCGCGCACTTTCCAGGATCATTCCCCAAGACCGCTTATCCATTGGATGCTGGGTATAGTCATAGGATCATCCCACACCGTTATTCCAGCAGTCCTTTTGGGAATATCTTCGACCGTGACAAGGTTAAATGGGCAGTGGCCTCTTTTCAACCTCATAGGTCCCCGGGAGGAGATGGAATTATCCCGGACTCCTTCACAAGAACCTCGCTCTGATTCTCAACAACCAGGTCTCTCTCTTTAGAGTCAGCTTCAACTGGGAATACATTCCAACCATCTGGAGGAAAGTCGTGGTGGTTTTTATCCCCAAACAGGGCAACAGACCCCTGGAGCTTCCCAAATCGTCCAGACCTTAACCGTAACCTCGAAGGTCGAGTAGGAGGAGGAGTATTTTCCCCAGAGCTTGGGATTGAAGTCTCCTTTCGACTACCCGATCACTGTAGTGTATACCAAGCAGAGGTTTTAGCAATACATGAGGCTGTTCTACTGATCAACCAACAAGGCGACATAAATCGGACTGTTTACATCTTTTCAGATAGTCAGGCGGCTCTGAAAGCTCTTGCGCTCTTGCACAAACAGCTCTAGAACTACCTCTGAATGTCGCAGATCTCTTAACGAGATGGCTCAACAGTTCAGGACCCTCCTCGTATGGGTGCCTGGGCACCGAAATATAGAGGGAAATTGTAAAGCTGACGAACTGGCTAGGAAGGGCACGACCGCTACTCTCCTTCCGGAAAAGGAAAGAGTTGGTATGCCTTGGGCCACTTTTAAACTCCAATGCAAACAGCGCACAATGCTACAAGCGAAAAAGCATTGGAGAGATCTTAATAAATGCATGGTGGCCAAACTAACCTGGCCCTCTTATGATCTTCGGCGGACCACCTCATTACTGAGTCTCGGTAGACCAGACCTCTCAGCTATAGCGGGAGTGCTTACCGGACACTGTCTGATAGGGACGCATGCGACCCGCTTAGGTCTTGAGACCTACGATTTTTGTAGAAGCTGTAAAAATCCGGACGAGGAGGAAAGTGTACTACATCTCATCTGTCACTGTCCAGCCCTATGCAGAAAGAGACTAAGCGCATTTGGCGAGCCCTTTTTAAACACGCTTACGGAGATCTCAAAGATCGGGATCCCGCAACTTAGAAGATTCATTACTTCCTCGAGTTGGTTTAGCGAAGAAACGACACTTGAACAACAAGTTTAAAGTGGGATCACTATGGCATCACAATGGGCCTATCCTTTTGGCCTAAGTGTATGAGCTCAAACCAACAGCTCAGCCATATCTAACCTAACCTAACCTAACCGTAACCTCTTTTCTTTTGAAAACGATTGAAAGGCTACTAGACCTTCATATTAGGTGCAAACTGGAGCTCTCCCTTCCTCTACATAACACCCCCTTACAACACTTGGTCAGCAAAATCGGAAAAGTCTTCATCGCTAAAGAAACTGCTTTTCATCGAAGGTGCTTTCGACAGCATTGGCTATGATTCCATTTCTAGAGCACTGGCGCTCAGAAACTCAAATCCAGATCCTCACACGATTGAGTGGATAAATGCCATACTAGGTGACTCTACCATTAGTGTAAAGGCTATAAAGGGCTGCCCTCATGCTGGAGTCTTATCCTCGTTACTCTGGTCACTAATTTTGGACGAACTTTTGATCGAACTAACTGAATCTGGTTTCGATGTCATTGGTTATGCAAATGATTTTGTCATCATTATCTCTGGGAAGGCTGACCATTACAGAGGTCATGAGAACAGCACTCCGAGAAGTTCAAAGACGGTTTACTATGGAGGGTCTGTCAATCAACCCAAATAAGGGTGTACTGGTACTTTTCTCCAAACGCTACTAAGTGGACCTATGCCCTATCTGAATCCAAGGTAACTCAGTTGAGTACTTAGACTCAGTCAAATTTTTGGGAGTAAAGTTAGACAAAAGACTGAACTGGAACGTTCAACTGGACTACGCCATCAGTGAAGCCACAAGGCCCATATGGGCCTGCAAAAGGCTTTTGGATAAGCCATGGGGTCTTACACCTCAAATGTTGTACTGGATGTACAATACGATCGTAAACCTGTGGTCACTTATGGCTCTACAGTTTGGTGGCCCAAGACTAAACAGGTTACGTCGATCCTCAAGTGCAGCAAACTGCAATGGCATGCTTCATCATTTTTTTCCATTGCGCTCCTTTAATCCCTCATGGGACATAGGGCGGAAAAAGTTGCCCTCTAGCGGACTCTGTTTTGCGCGACAGCTCTCAGCTCCGACCAGGATCTCCCAGTTGTTGCGGCCTCTGCTAGTAGGGTTCTCCTCCACGTTGTTCTAGGTCTTCCGACTCGACGAGATCCTTGCGGATTCCAATCAAGGGCCTGTTTGGCTAGATTTTCGTTTTCGTGTCGCAAGGTGTGGCCAACCCAATTCCATTTCCTTCGTCTGATTTGGTCGTCTATCCTTTCTTCTGTCCTGCCAGCGGATTTTTAGGATACGACGCAGGCATCTGTTGACGAAGACTTGTAGGCGCCCTGTGATGAATTGGGTGACTTTCCATGTTTCGCAGCCGTACAAAAGTACTGCCTTAACGTTGGAGTTGAACAGCCGCAATTTGGTGTTAGTTGAGATCTCCGTTGATCTCCATATGCGCGGAACAGGCATGCATATGCGCCTCGTGCTTTATTTATTCTGGAACTGACATCTTCTTCTGCACCGCCATTTTCGGTAATAATACTACCGAGGTAGCAGAATTTATCGACCAGTTCCACGTCACGGTTATTCAGCGCTGTCCGTTCAATGGTGTTTGCATTTATCCGCACTTCTTTAGTTTTAGTTGAATTTAGCCTTAAGCCTTTCTGTTGCCAAATTGTGAATCATGTTTTTGAGGTCCTGGTGTCTGTGGGCCAGCAAACAGATATCATCTGCGTAGTCGAGATCCTTAAGGCGGTCTAACAAACCCCATTGTATGCCGCCTGTTCTACTATCTAGAGCGCCGACAAGGATGTCATTTATTACTATAAGAAATAGTAAAGGCGAGAGTAGGCATCCTTGTCGTACTCCTGAGCTCACCTCGAAGCTGTCGGATAATTTTCCATTATGGAGAACTCTGCATTTGGAATTGTTATATAGGGCTTTTATCAATTCTATTATTTTATCAGGCAGTCCACGTCGCCGTAGTGCCTGCCATATAAAGCTCCTTTTGACCGAGTCGAACGCTTTCTCATAATCTACGAAAGCAAGGTAAAGGGGGGATCGGAATTCAGTAGACTGCTCCACTATTATTCGTAAGGTGTTGATATGATCAATACATGAGCGGCCCTTCCTGAATCCGGCCTGCTGCCTCCTAAGCGTTCGGTCTACTGCCTCACTTATCCTAGATAGTAATATATGGGACAAAATTTTGCCCACAGTAGATAGTAAACAGATGCCTCTCCAGTTGTCGCATATTGTTAGGTCCCCCTTTTTTGGTATTTTGACTATGATACCTTCCATGCAATCTTCCGGAATGGTACAGGTGTTCCATGCTATTTCCAGGATTGGCTGAAGCGCATCTGCTATGAGGCTTGAATCGGCTTTCAACAATTCTGGCGGGATGCCATCTTTTCCAGCTGCTTTACCATTGGCCATCGCATATATTGCGGTTACTATTTCCGTCTTGGATGGAGCCTGGGTGGTGATTCTTATTGGCTGTGCATTGTTGCTGGTTTCCTGAGGTTCCTGAGTAAATGAACCATTCAGGGCGGCGAAGAAGTAATCTCTCCATCTTTGGAGCTGCTCCTCGTCGCTGCATGGCATGCTTGCCTCTCCATTACCGGAGCTAGGTGGACCTGTCCCACAGCTACGATGTAGACAATCATTGGATTTACCCCATTGCATACCTTCATATGGAAATAAGCCGCCATAAGTACCTTGAGACGTCAGATCTCATCCAACTGGCCTTATACAGCCAAAGAATGCATGGAGATCCTTAACAATATCCCTAACATTTCCATTTGTCGCGTATCCAACCATATACTTGGTGAACTGCGGCTCCAGAAGAAATTTAGGGCGATTATTCCTGATCGTTCTCAGTGGGAGGAACTTATTCTTCCTGGGGATCCAAAACATCACCAGATTCTTCACGACAAGCAGTAATATTTCAAACCTACAAGATTTACTGGTGACCTTCTCGTATGATTTTCGGGATACCTCAACCAAATTCATAACTGTAGAATAAATTTGAAACCATTGGTATTGTTTCAGTTATAAGGAACTAGAGTAAGAGTTTTCTTTCTGGCCGGCGAATCTGAACCTCACACCATAACTGTCGGTGATCTTCTTAAATGATCTGCTCTAAACCTCTAACATACTTTACAGTTTAGCTGGTGATGATTAGGATGGTGTTCACTATGTGTTGCGAGGGTCTGTGGGTTGATGTTGGGATTCTCTGCGGTGGAATCCGTTTCTTTATTTCGGGCCCGCATGGCGTAGCCTCAAAGCTCCTCTGAAATCGATGGTTGTTCATTGTGACGAAGTCGGTTTTAATGAATTTTTCTTTATTGATGTTTCTGGTCTCAACGGAGTGAACAGTTTTGGAACATCAATTATTCAAAGATACTTCATGATTTTTTTTATCTTGAACAGTACTTGTCGTGGCCCCTGTGTTGAATGTCGAGTCGTGCTTTGTGACAAGTTTTTTGAGTTGAAGAAAGTGACGTTTTAATCGAATTACGATTTTCAGCTCAGTGGCCTACACAGTGGAAGTGCTAAGTGCGATTTTAGCCCCCTATGCTGAAAGTCGCAATTCGTCTGAAACGCCACTTTCTTCAACTCAAAAAACTTGTCACAAATCACGACTCGACATTCAGCACAGGGGCCCGTGTCACTATGATCGGGCGCGGCACTTTCATAGGTAGGTGTAAATGATGCACTTGCACCGGGCGCAATTTCAGAAATGAGGATTTAAAAAAAAATTAAAACTTAGAAAAAAAAAATATTGAAAAATCGTTCCCGGACTCTATTTTCATCCATTAAAAGGGTTCATTTTTATTACCACGATTTTTTTCCATTTTTTTCTAGATAAAATTCTGCGAGCGCATGATATTCTACAAAACTACACAATTTGCGTCGCTTTACTTTAACATGCAAGAAAAAAGCGACAAATTCACGTGCAGAAACTAAGCTTTAATGAGGATATGCGATGGAACGATCACATATTCCAAACGCCAAACAAGCAACTGAATTCTCAATACCTCGGATTTCTTAAGAGTTTGTCCTTACGCCAGCAACAACTTTGACCCCCTTCGAGTACAACTTTAAAAAAAAATTATATTCACCAAATAATCACAATTTTTTAAAGGATAGAACATGAAAATCTTTTTAAGTAAATAGTGTGTGTTAAGAAGTTTTCTTTCTGTTTTTAAGGATATTTTTGTGTTTTAAGGATTATTTCAATTCACAAAATTACCCTCCCTTAATGTGTTTTATTTTCGTAATAATTTCCTCGGGCGTTTGGAGTTATAATTGGGTTGAAAACAATTTCATTATGTTTCACCGAATGGCTGTGAAGAATTTTTTTCAAATATAGTGCTTTTGTGGGCGTTATTATTCAGCTCTTGAGTTGGGTAATTTAAAATTAAATATTAATACATTTTGTGGTATTTTCAGGCACTACTCTGTTAGGTAGAATGCTTAATCATTGCCATCGGATGGAAAATGATTATAAATTATTAATAATAATGTCAAATTTTATTCAAGGGCAAAATTCACAGATCTGACCTTCCTGGGAGATGTTTTTGAGCTTTAGTTTAATTAGACTAAACTAAAAACTTCAAGGTTTGATTTATACAAAATCTGTTCGTACAGTGAAATCATAATTTTACCCTTTTTTCAAAAGAAGTTAAAACTTTTTTCAGTTCGTTTTATTGGATTTCAATCACCCTTTTCCATGTAAATACAAAACTCTTTAGAATAGGCAAACCCAACGAACCAATTATATCAATACTGGCCTCGATATTCTAGTGGTTGAGGTCTATGTAAATCCATTCATTCTTTACACAAATTCCGGGCTCTTTCTTTCTTCTGCAGGTAAGCATAATGAGCAAGAAAGCCGTTCGATCTTCGAAGTCAACTTACTGTCGCGGTAGTGTTGTGTTCCCGACTTGAAACTAATTTGAAACACACCAGCCACATTGAATTTCATTTCTCTTGAAGTTTGAAAGTGTGGTTTGAAAGTTCTTCAACTTTCATTTGACTTTGCCTAGTGGATTCGAGTTGACTCGGACTTACATGAGGTAATACATTTTTCCCTTACACGATGGTAAATTGCACTGAGGCCCCAATTTTTTGAAATGTCTCGTAAAAACTCATTTTATAATCGTGTCTTGCCCAATACTATCTATAGTAATAAAAGAAAGTGTCTGTCAGTCTGTGTCTGGCAGTCTGTGTGTGTGTCTGCTTGTGCGTACTGTCTCGCGTTGGAGCCAAACTATAAAAGATAGAAATCTGATTTTTTTACGTCATGTAACCGATCAACCCCAAATTTTGCCCATATGCATAGTGACAAGCCAATATGACATTTTATAACAAAAACAAGATGGCGACTCCAAGATGGCGGCAGAATTTTGCTATTTCGTTTCCCGATCACCGAAATGGGTAACAAATGAAAACGAAAATATTACGAGTAGAACACCAAATGACAGCCAAGCCGAAATGGCGGTCTACCTTTTTCTTTAGAACACACTCGGCATTGGTCTTAAATGAAAGGGTATGACGAGGAAAGTACAGTAAGCTGTGTGATGTCGTAATGGTTTAGCCCGTAAGTCGTTTTGAAATTGTATTGCTGGAGGTTTACATATCCCCTGTATTTGTGTAACCCTACGAGATATTTTTACGAAAAGTTGTAACATTATCTAGGGTTTTTCGCTAGTTCCTTTCCTAAACTCCGTGTGGATTGCCCTATAGGGCCCACACAGAATATCTGACGCCTTGCCTTATTTGCGCCTTCTCATAAGGAAAACCCCCATTTGGAGAAAAAATCAGTTCTACCCGATCCCTAGTGGAAAAATTTGAGAATTTCGGCGTGGATATGTAGTTCGGTTACGGTGGCGAAAGCTTTATAGTATAAAGCACGAATGTATACGCACGGGCTCCCAACTGAGTACTAATGACTCCAATGCTGCTTGACTGCTGAAATCGAAGTAGAATCGGTTTATTGATTATGCGAAGTGACACCCTTCACGGTCGCCAATATAATTACCTGAAATATGAAGAAAGGCAATGAAAAACACTAAAGCTACTAAAGGCATGCCCTTATTTGCCACATGGGCATCAAACGCTACAAGAAGGTATCCCCATTTTAAGTGGTATGCGTGTGGGGTTTACAAAGTTTAGGATATACAGTCATAAGTTTTTAATAGCTCTAATATACATAATCAGGCGTGTTCTGAAATCTGCTGGAATAGATTTTGCTGGAGTTTGCTTACAATAGTATGCTGCCAAAGCATGGAAATTTCAGCGGAGTTCAGAATGGATGGATCCTAAACCTTTATCCGATAGAGGCTAGCTTCTGGGCCAATTTCGAAAAACGTATGCAATTACAACAATGCGCTGGCACAATAATTGTTTCTTTTTTGTTTTTTTATATGAAAAAACCAAGCTTAGGCGTAACCCTTTATACTACCAGTCCGTCATGTCGTTCAGTTCATGGTGCAATGTCTAGTAGTAAGCTTGGTTTGAAGAATAGAGGAGAATAGGAAAGGTTAGAGGGGGTCTGGAGGGTGTCTGGAGAAGAAAATGACGATGAACCTCACGTTTGAACTCTAAGGTGTTGTACGAGTTCGGAAATACTGACTGCGGGAGATTATTCCACAGTCGAGTTGTTATATTCATAAACGAACTTCTAAACCGTATTGTGCGTGAACGGGGGGGCTGTAGGGTATGGGGGTGAGCCGAGCGGCTAGTCTTGTGTTGCGGGAAAAATATTGCCGTGCAGGCAGGAGGCCCTGAATTGCAGTGGAACAGTAGTCATGGTAATAGCGATAAAGTATGGAGAGGGCTGCTACATTCCTGTACTCAATACGTTTCAAAAGTGAATGTACCTACTATTCATGTATTATAATCCTTTTTTTCAACCTGAACTGTCCCGGAGAATTTATAACTTGATTCTACACAAAATTATCTCGTCTCGACCAACCAAAGAAGTTTTTTTAAACAAAATTTAATCAGCAAATGTGCATGGGAGCAGATTATGAATATCACCATTAATTTAAAAAAAATGTAAGATGTACCAGTACATCAATTTTTATTTAACCTCTAAAAATAGATCAGACATTTTTTTTTATTTTACTCCTTAGGAGCTTAACTGTAAGGATAAAAAGAGTAATCCCTTATGACTGAATGTAATAAGTTATCTGCTTTGCACACCACCATTGTCAGCTGAATGAAAAATTCATTCATATATCATCGTAAGAACGTTCAAAAACCGTACATGAAAAGAAATTCTATGTGAACATCAGTGTGGTTTCACGCCAAGGAGCTCTAACGCTGATTAGAACGCAATGCAAAATATTATGCAAAGATACCGAGTGTGTTTAAACGTCTTATCTGCTCTTGTTTCACTAGGGTGTTAGTAAAAAATAAATAAATAATAAAGCGTGGGTCGATGTAACTAAATGTACCTTTTCATGACGAGTGGTAAAGCAAGCCAAATATCTCAAACAAATTCATAATATGAAAAGGGGCTGAAAACAAGGGTTTGTTATCCTTTTTAACTTTCCAATGGGATTTACAATATCCTTGTTTATTTTAAAGAATCAAGGTGAAACAATATTACTTGGAGCCAGGCTCTTGAAGAATGTGGTTCGTTGGTGTCCTTATGTACGGGAAGTAAATCTCTTTTTAAGGTTATTTTTGAGAAAAAGGATGTTGATAAATTTAAGGATATCTAAGAAGAATATCTTAAATCAATTTTTATATAAAAAGATTCGCATATGAAAAGGTATGAACATTATTTTTTTTATATATAAAAAAGCATAATAAATGTTTAGGAAATATTTCTAAGAAATTTTCTTAAGACCTTTGATGGGTTCTTATCTACATAAGAAATATAAGTTCTAAAAGGATAATCTTCCGTGCATTTACATCACGGATACAACCTTAACAAAAACGTACATTTAACCCAACCCCCGTCCTCTCCGCAGAAGCACCTCTTATACACGTACAAATATTTTATCCTTTTTAGCATTATTCTTTTTTTTTTTAAACCGACGATTTTATTACAAAGAACAACTCCGACACGGGATGGCAGGCAGGTAAGACTCATTTATTCCGCAAAATGTGAAAACGCTTTTTATTATTTGCATGACCTGTGACCTCCGCGCTGCTTACAGAATTCCATTGTGTTCACAAATCCTTTTTGAAGTTGTTTTATATAAGTGCGCGAGAGAAAGAGAGTGGAAGGACCTTCGTCATATCCTTCTTGGAAGTACAATTCTTGCAAGAGCCTTTGAGCGCCATTCAGAATTACCGCGAACTTATTTATATAAATGTCACAGGTGTGAGGTGAGTGTTTTGGCTTAGACTTCTACATTTCTTCTACGTAAACTTTTTGAAGGAGTTTTTAAATAGTTTAAAACTTTTATGAAAACTTTTATTTGAAAGGATTTTTCATGTTGGTAATTTCACCTTTTATTTCGCCTGTCACACCATGAAATTTTTTGAGCTTTTCAAATAAATTTTACGCTCCCTTTTTCATATTAATAAATTCTCACTCCTAATATGGATGGGGATAATAAAATTTTACAACAAATTTCACATGAAAAAGGAACAAAACGAAAATGTTCCTTCTATAAATCACAAATGAATAAAAAATTCGGAGTTTATTCAAAGCTCTTTCTGTAAATGAAATGTGTAAATATTTTCATGGTACAAAGGCCAAACTTTGGACAGTAAAGGTGATGTTTTATGAATACTTAATCGACCCGACAGGATCAGACAATAAATAAACGTGACCGATAAAGTTTGATGATGTTCCGCTTTAATGGTTTAAGGGGTTGTAATCCTTCTGTCATCAAATTTTGGGTTGGGTTATCTGAACTTTAGTCCGGGTTTTATGAATTTAAATAGAATTGGTATTTTGACTCTTTGAGGATAATTAATCGTTTTAAATGATTCTAAGCAGAAAGGACTGCAATATTGGCCTCTCCGACTGTGATAGGTAATGGGTTCAGGCGTCCGACTACCATCAGAGAGGTCCGCGGTTGGAATCCAGTCCACGGCATGGTCTTTCGTTTTTTCATTTATCCGACCTAGATAGCTTGCAACCTTATTTATTGTTTTCTTGTTTGACAAAAAATTCTCTGCCTTATCTTCTGCCATTGACTGTTTAGTATAATAAGCAAGGAAGTCATCTCCTGTTCAACCACCAAATTCAGCATTCTGTTACGATAGTATTGGATGGGAGCCGGGCCGGTGGAATAAAACCGCGTGTTGGAGTTTGTCAGTTCTGTCATTTTTCTTTCTTACTATTTTTTCTACTAGAGCTCTCCGACCTTTTACTCAATAGGGGTGCTGCACGAGGGGAAAAGAAGAAGAATAAACCGAAACACCACCTGGGGGAATATCACTTCGAACGGGTAACCCAGTTTACCTGTCTGAGGTACACAATTGACAACGACAATGATGAGACGGGTGCGAATAAGAATAAACGTCGTCGCAAATAGAAGATACTTCCTATCAATGAAATCCAGAGAATCCACAGAAAACCCAAAATAAGAATCTACAAAACTATCACAGCTAGCTAGCATAGCTAGATATGGGTGTTAAGCATGGAGTATCTCCCAAAAATCCGCAGATAAGAAGGATATATTTGAGAGGAAGGTTCTCCGAAGCATATACGGCCTAATTAATGATGCATGGAGAATACGCTGCAATTATGAATTGTACGACTTATACAAACAGTGTAACCTTTCGACACATGCCAAACTACTACGTTTACTTTGACCCAGTCATGTCCAAAGAATGGATAACTCAAGGATACCAAAAAGGCCTTTATTTACTTCCGGATGGAAAAAGTCCAGTTGGCATACGACGGTCACGTTGGGAAGACAGTGATGTAACTGCATAATGGCGCGACTAAGTATTGGGCGCCACTTATTCGAGGTATTGCCCCCTTAGCCATAAGCCCGGAAAAGCATGACCAAGGAGTCAACACCATACATAAGAAAAAACAAATTCCGGACTCCTTATCCTCCCCAACCGCCGATACTAATGCCAGGGGGATGTGCTGCCGGCCACACGGAGTTCACTAGCTCGCCGGGGGGGTCGTGGGGTGTGTGGCCGGGCCTATACGCAGTATGGTTCACCACTTACCTGTGACTAGGCAAATTCATCTTCACTTCCAATCATCCCTCGGGCCTCGCCTGAGCCGTGTCATTGCAATCCATTTCCCTGACAGCTCATAGTATCAGCTTCAGGAAAAGGCACTGTTTAAGAACCCTGAAAAGAAATGACATCCGCCCCAACCATTCCACAAAAAAAATCTAACACACGGACATTCTATTTATACTCATTTAATAATCCTGTCTATTACAGGAACAATCATCATACCAAACAATACAATGAATAATCATCAACGTCAAACTTCCACGACAATAAATATACAGATCCTTGTCAGATATCAAATTAAACGCTCAATTTCAACAAAATTAATACATCATTATCATAGGTACATATGTATGAAGACTAAAGAAAAAAAAAACGCGCAGTAATGGTACCAGTACTCCCCGCTTTGTACAAACGATGCTTCTGTATTCTTGGTTGTGCGTTATGATAAAATTTAATTATGAATCGTTCTTCTAGTCGGGTGTGCAATGTGGGAATGCTACTTAATATTCTCTGTTCCTCCACTTCAGGACTGAATATATGCACTATGAATGCAAGGAGCTTAAAAAACAAAATGGACGAGCTGAGGTATATGTGCGACCGTACTAAAATACATGTTCTGCTAGTAAGTGAGACTTGGCTTAAACCTGAAATCCCTTCCTCTTTTGTTTCCCTACCTGGCTTTTCGCTACATCGCAATGATCGTGTTGGTCGTACTGGTGGTGGTGTTGCCATATATGTATCCTCTATGCTTTTATCTAGTGTTCTTGGTAAGTCGAGTGGCTCTCAATTTGAGTTCATTGCTGTTGAGATAAGATCGAAATATGATAAATGTGTTGTCGTTAATGTATACTGTCCCCCTAATATATTTAACCCCGATATTGCTGTTGAGTTGCACAACTTTGTTTCACGCTTCTCTCTTCATTATGAAAATATAATGGTTGCTGGAGACTTTAATGTAAATTTGCTTAGGGACAATTCACGTGCAAACTCGCTCAGATTCTTTCTCGCATCTTTGGACTTACATATTCTTAATCATCTTCCTACTTTCCTGAACTGCTGTAATCCTTCCCTACTTGATGTTCTATCTACAACCTCTATTGATTCAGTGTTAAAACACAATCAAATTCCCCCCCCTAGCTTCCTCGATCATGATATTCTGTTTCTCTCCATTCGTTTTTCCTTTCGCCACTCTCCTATACATTCGTCTTTTTCTTATCGCGATTATAAGAACATCAATTTCGATCGGCTCTCGGAACTAGCCACGTCTGTGCCTTGGGACGATATATATAACACTACTTGTGTTGACACTAAAGTCAATCTCCTGACCTCTTTTATTCGATCTCTTTATGATCGGTGTGTTCCCTTGGTTACTAGAAGATGCAATCTGTCTTCACCTTGTCCTTGGTTTTCGCGTGAAATCCGTGATTTGATAATGCAGCGTGAGTCCATGTATAAACGTTATCGCAGGACCAAGATCCCTAGCTACCTAAGCGAATACAAAAAGCTTCAAAATCTCATCACTAGTAAGGTTATCTCCGCTAAACGCGAGTATTACTCCCGCAAACTTGATCCTGCTTTAAAATCTAAAAAACTGTGGCATAATCTTCGTTCTTTGGGTATTCATGCTTCGGTGCCTATACCCTTTGATACTGATGTTAACCATCTTAATGCATCTTTCATCCAACGTCCTCCTGATCCTGTTCCCTCCACTTCTTCTAATTCTGTCTCCTTTGATTCTCTTAGTTCTGATGGCTTTAGCTTCCGCTGTGTGGACTCATCTGAAGTTCTTAAAATATTGTTGTCCATCTCCTCCAACAGTGTTGGATTTGATGGAATTTCTCCTCGATTTATCAAGCTTCTTTCCCCCCTAATTGTGGAAACTTTAACCCACATTTTTAATTACTGCCTAACAACTTCCCAAGTTCCCTTGCTATGGAAAAAAGCCATAGTAATTCCATTACCTAAAAAATCCTCCCCCTCTGATATATCCGATTTTCGCCCTATCAGTATTCTACCCTTCCTAGCCAAAGTTTTTGAGAAAGTCATCTATATTCAAGTTCTTGGTTACCTTGATTCTAAAAATTTCCTCTCTAAATTCCAATCTGGCTTCCATAAACTTCACAGTTGTGAAACAGCTGTACTAAAAGTAACTACTGATCTGCGCGCTATGCTTGACCGAGGTGACATTGCGATATTAGTTCTTCTTGATTTTTCTAAGGCGTTTGATTCTGTGGTTCACTCGCTTCTAATTTCCAAGCTTAGCCAGCTCTATAACTTTTCCTCTTCTGCAATTCGTCTTTTTTCTTCTCTTCTTTCTAATAGACTCCAATGCGTGCGGCATAATTCCATTGTATCATCCTTCCTACCTGTATCCTTGGGTGTTCCACAAGGCTCAATCCTTGGTCCTCTCCTTTTTTCTTTGTATGTTAACGATCTCCCTGCTATTATCCATGGATGCTCCTTTCATTTATATGCTGATGATCTACAGCTATATACTTCATGCACTCCTAGTCGGATTGAATTCTGTATTTCTGATCTCAATAATGTCTTATGCCTGATAAATGAATGGAGCTCTTCCAATTTCCTTAAACTTAATCCTAACAAATCCCAAGTACTCATTCTTAGTCGTCGCTCTCTTTCTCTGGACAATATTCCAATTATCTTACTTAATAATGTTTCTCTTCCCGTTGTTGACTGTGTTAATAATCTTGGCATTGCCATTAATTCCAAACTATCCTGCTGCGATCATATCTCACTCATGATTTCCAAAATTTATGGCGCGTTACGGAGACTTAGGCTTTATGGTAGTCTTTTATCATCGTCTATTCGGCTCAAGCTAGTTAAAGCTCTTATTGTTCCACACTTCCTCTATGGCTCCCTTGTATATATATCCCTTGATGCATCTTGTCGTCAACGTCTATCAGTCGCATTTAATGATTGTTTAAGGTTCATTTTTCACTTGCGCAGATCAGATCATGTGTCTGGTGTACGAAACTCCCTACTTGGTTGCGACCTCTTCTGTTTTGTTGATGTCGCTGCATTGGTCCTAGTGCATAAAGTTCTCCACACGAAAAGTCCTTCTTATCTCTCAGAATTCCTCCTTCCTCTGCAATCCATGCGTTCGATTAAATTTCGTATTCCTACACATTATTCCCTAATGGGTAGCCGTTCCTTCTTTGTGCATTCGATTAGACTTTGGAATAACCTTCCTAGCAATATTCAAAGAATAGGCACAGCCAAGACTTTCAGAAAGCAAGCATCTCTTTTTCTATCTCCCTCTACTTCTCTTTAGTACTTTCTTTCTTTTTCTATTTCCTGCTCTTTTCCTTTCTGTCTGTCTCTCTCATAGTTTTTTAAGTTTAGGTTAGTATATCTATTATGTAGTTATTCTTTTTATTTTTTTTTATTTTTAATGTACTCTAAAAGATGTAAATCTTGTGTACTTCCTGGTTTATATAATAAATAAATAAATAAAAAAAAAAAAAATATTACAACCAACCGAGTAACTTAACGGAAGAACAAATTCCCCGGAAACAACACAAGAAATAAACAACACAGGAATGAATAAAATAGTTCCAGCAAGGGGCAAAATAAATTCATAAATAATTATAAATACGATTAAAGTTAATACTAACTACATTTAAAATTATTATTTAGTAATAAATAAAATCATGAACTAATTTTTTTTATTTTATTTTGTATATTTTTGTGTGTGTGTTTTTTTTTCTTTATATTTATTGTATATTTTGTTTTTTCTCTTAATTTGTGGCGTACTCACGAATAAAAAAAAAGAATGTAACCAAAAAAAAACCTTACTAGTAATCTTGTGTCTTTACTCTCCTGGACTGCAAGAATTTGTTGGACTTCTACCGCAGACAATTATCAATTATATCTTTCGCGTCCTCCGAGAAAAATAGTTTTTGATGCTTTCCCTACGGGTTTTTCAGAGCACACGAATTTTCTCCTTCTTGTTTCTCTGTACCAAGTTTTGGAATGGATTGAAAAAAACTAAAACATGAGCCCCTAAAATGGGGTTAAATAGTGAGCTTCGCCTTAGTTTTTCGGGTGGGCAGACAGATGCTGGATATATCGAGCTGTCAAAATGAGTATGAAATTACCTACACTATTGGCATCATTTATGCAGTAGATCATATGCTGGGCAATCTTATCGGTTGTTAGAACTTCTTATGGGTATTCCTCAGGGTTAGTTTGTCGAACATTGGAGCTTATAATGTCGACTTCCTTTGCAAAACCATCATCTCCGCTTGATACAATCCCCAAATCAACGTTATCATTGTCGAAGGTATGTATCCTCATCAGACTTCTTATTATTTGTAAAACGAACAAAATATCTCAAGTTCCGTTCGCACTCACGCACCCGAATGCGAATAGTTTTCTTCGTAACCAAAAATAAGGCCGAAAATGATTAAAATTACAATTAAAACTTTTCCGGTATTTTCAATTCAACTTCAATTAAAACAATTCTCAAAAAAACTCCAACCGCATCAAATCAATTCCGTTTTCTTTTTTTTTTCTCTTCCAAAACAAAAATCGTCCTCTTCAAAATATTTTTTTCCTCGCCTCCTCGTTTAAAATTTTCCTGTTTCCGCAAAGTGATTTTCTACAAATTCCCCATTACAAGGTGATTTCAAAATAAATTTCCCAACCAAAATAAATGTTACAACCGACCGTTACAGTGATGAGGCTGATCCGGCAAAACTCTTCAATATCAGTAACTAGAGCCAAGCTGCGGAACAGAGAGGAAGAAGCTGATGGAGGCCAAGGCTCGAATTGGGCTGTAGCGCCATCGAAGAAGAAGAGGGTTCATTCTTGCTCTTTCAATCTCATAACTATTACTACTATTTACCCCGTTTACGCCTGGGTTAAACCTAGGTTCAACTCAACTCAGCTCTCTTACCTGAATCGAGTTTTCATATACGCGGGTTGAATTGTAATTGGGTTGGAGTGACATTTGTTTTGTTTGTTTACCATCCGTGAAGTCCGCCTTCGGCATAAGTTTTGTGTTCGGTGTTTTTGCGCCTCCTTGTTTCATCAACTCTGCTGGGATGTTATCAATTCCTGGAGATTTGTTGTTTTTAAGGATCGTATGGCACTCTGCATTTCTTCCAGGATTGGTAGATTTGTTTCTTTGGTCTCATCGTTATGTTGTAGACGGGGCTTTGGTACATGCTGTGTTTTGTTTTGTGCCAAGTTTTCCTCTATCCTCTGGACGTAATTATTGAGGAAATTGAGGTTTTTTCTTCTCCCTGCAAATGTTTTTTGTTGTTCTTCTTGTTTCCTCGTATTTCAATTTCTTGCTGCTCGTCGGTCTCCTGTATATTTTTCTATTTTTATTATTGGCTTCCATAGCTGCTTTACATTCCTCGTCGTACCATTCACTGGCACTGGCTGTACGTTTGTTACTTACAGTTTCCTTCATGACATCTGTCAATATCTTATCCATTTCCCCTCGCCTGTGAGTGCGTTATTTATGTTGGGACCTATCCTTTCTGCGAGAGTTGCCTGATATATCTCCAATACGGTCTATTCTTGCAGGCGATCAACGTCGAATTTCTTTTGTTTGTTGTCTCTTTTTTCTTGAGTAGACAGCCGACATCTGAATCTAGCTTTAACTAGAAAGGGGTCCGATTCACAATTCCCACCTCTGCAAGATCTTATTTGGAAGATACTGGAAGCTGCCCTTCTGCCATGAGTACATGGTCTATTTGATTGTGGTATCTTTTGATGGGAGATTACCATGTGTATTTGTGAATATCCTTTCTTGGGCAATATGTTGAACTGTCGATCATATTTTTGCTCATTGCAAAATCGATAACACGCTGTCCGTTGTCGTTTGATGTTTCATGCTTTCCTTTCTAATGGTCGGTCTGTGTCAGTTCTCTCTTCCTTTTTTGGCTTTGAGGTCTCCTATCACCTTCTTGATGTCATTGGAAGGGGCCGTGTCATATGCGTGTTAAAGCTTATAATAGAAAGTGTCCTTTGTCGTGTCCTCTTTCTTCACATTGCTCTAGGTCTTCCAGCTCGACGGGTTGCCTAGGGCCTGTTTGGGTAGATTCTCGTTTTCCCACCCAATGCAATCCAATATCCTTCGCCTGCCATCTATTCCAGCTGCTTTATCGTTACAATTTATTTCTTGGATGAGGTACGAGCAATAATTCTTATTGGCTGTGCATTGTGAAAAAGGAAAACTGAGCGCGGCGAAGAAGTCATCTCTCCATCTTTCGAGTTGCTCCTCATCGCTGCACAGCACCTTTCCATCCGCAGCTTTTACGGCAGGCTTTTTAGTAGAGCGCTTTCCCTATAGAGCTATAGTTTTAAAACTTTTTTAACATTTTCATTATGGGAACGAAATTCTTGAATTTGTTAATTTTTGTTTGCGTTTTGGTGGAGTCCCATGAGTGGTGGAGGCCCCTCTATAGCGCTTGTTGCACATACTTACATATATCCGCCACTTCCAAACAAACTAGCTGGGTTCCAAAAAGCTTCGGTGCGATACTAATGGATTATTAGCTGGTGTGAGCTCCAACCTGAACATGAAGTGCTGGAAGAGTCTTTCAAATAAATAAAAAGAAAAATCTCTACGTTTAAACCAAAAGGAAGTTAAAATCATCATTTATATTGAACTTATAGTAAAAATATACAAGATATCTTTCTAGGATATTCTGATATTAAATCTAAACCCATTAAGCTTTTTACAATCTGTTCAACTACCCGAAACAGCAATTTTCTTTAACTGTCCAAACATTTTCCTTGCTCATTCTATGTCTGTAGAAACCATTGCATTATATGAGTCAATCATTTCTGCAGCACTTACTACAACACAATTACGAAAGCAATCGATATCTAGGTAACTGAAGCAAAGCAATGATCAATAGCGGATGAACAGTTCTCACAATTCTATCAAGTGAACGACGATTTCGTGGCAGTAAATTGACTATCCGACGGATAGGAGTGCATTTCCGATGACATTGAGAGGATTTTAACAACAATTGATGCATTGTTGATGGTAGGTATTGATGTCCTTTTCGCGTTAGTTATGGGACTTCAATGATTTTATTTTTTCGAGTTTGTTCGATTTTTACAAGTTGGTTGGAAAGTTAATACACTACTAGCAATTTATAAATTTGCTGTCAGTTACATAGGAGTGAGTAATTTTTGTATTGTAGTTAGAACCTATGGTATCATCATAAATACACATACATACTATGGTATCATCATTTCAATACAGCTTTCAGCGCAACGTCAGCGCAGCTCTGTTTCAAGTAGCAGCTTCAAGTTGGTTCGAACAAGTCAGCTTTTTCGAAATTACAATATCTTCCAAATAATTTATTCTTCAAATGTCTCTTGTTTCCTTTATATACTAGACTTTTCGTCTATTTAGTTTTTGCGAGATTCGTTTAATTTTTTCTATTATTCGTTACAATAATCGAAAGGGAAATTTCAGTTGCTGTTTCAGTAGGGATAGCTCACTATATGAATATGATGAGCACGGTTGTACTTCCCAAGGGAAGAACATGAAAAAAGACTCAAAAGTGGGCGGGTCAGAGACATTTTTAAGAATAGGGAACAATTCGGTGATTCCAACACTTTAATTAATTGCTTATTGTATTCTACTTATCATACCCTTTTATTTGATATCCATGACGAAGGGATTGAGAATAAAGAGGTAATCCGCCCTCTCGAGATGGCCGCCATGGATCTAACAGTATATTGAGTGTACTATATTGCTTATTGTATTTCAGTTTAGTTTCAATAGCGTCATGGTCTACCTATTATTTGACTGCTACGTAATTTTGAAATTTTCATTAAATGGAATGATTCAATTTAATGACACACATTTACGAAGCTGTCAAACAATAGATAGGCCAGGAAGCTATTGAAACTAAACTGAAGTGAAAATTCCCCAAATTACCAATTTTTTTTAGATTTTTCAACTGTTCCCCTGTTTCTTTTGGTTGAAGGTATAGAAAATCGCCTACGACCTTTTCCCAGTCCTACCAAATACACACAAAAAATTTCTTAAAAATCGGTCAACCCGTCTCAGAGGAGTTCGGTAGCAAACACTGTGACACGAGATTTTTATAGATATAGATGTAGATAGATCTCATTACAACTAAGCGTTGACTTATCTCCATATCTGTCGTCAGTTTTTAGGAAAACCTGGGGCTTCAAAGCGAGGTTTACGCTTTGGTTATATACGACGATCATAAGTCTCATGGTCACTTAAGCATTTATTCTATGGCGTGTCAATACCAAGTCCAAGAGGCGCCGTGCTTATTCTGGTCATGGTTAAAATGCTGGTCTCAGTCAGTATCAAGAGAGCTAAAATCATCTATTCGATTGCGGCTATGGAAGGCTTCCTGAACATTAGTGATGAGCAAGACTTTTCTTGCAGTTCTTCCTTTTATTGTACATTTAGCAAGATCAAAGCCTGAACAAGACAAGACAGGACAAAATAAGGCTACAAAATCAAGATAGCAAGACTTTTAGCTCATCACTAAATGCCTAAAGTCTCGCAGTGATGAGCAAAAAGCCTTCGAAAAAGTCTTGCTGAAAGTCTTGCAAAAATTCTTGCAAAAGGCTTGCAGGCTTGTCTTTGTCCTGCTAAATGTGCAAGACAAGACTTTTTGCTCATTATACTCTAGTATACAACAAACGCATTTGAATAAGGAAAAATTTTAATTGAGTAGTAACTAAGATCATTTGAACTTCTCGATGTTGTTACTTAAATATTTTAATCGCTTTCCGACATTAAATGGTGTGGAAATCATTGCGAAATAAAATTTGAAATTCACCCCAATTCTATGTCCAATGGCATTTTAAGCAAAAACTATTCCAACAAACATGAGTAAATAATGAATCGTGAGATGGGATGCCATCACAATTCCTCTAAACAAATTTACGAAAATAATGCAAAATTCCTCTGTCAGGATAAATTGTCTCCTCTCCTCTTGGACATATATAAAATCGTAAATAAACAAACATTCGCACTAAGGGTGGCAATTACTTAAATTAAATTAAATTAAAAAAAAAGGAAAAGAAATTTAATCAATTCGATCGAAACGAATTTTAATCCCCTCCTAACATAGGCAGCGAGTCGCGTTTAATCTAATTCAGTGCCAATAAATTGCTCAATTAATGTTGGCAATAAATAAACAAAATGAAAGTAATTTCCCTGCAGTGCCTTGTAAAAAGGACTCGGCGTCACAAGCTTCCAATCAATATATGCAAATCTCAACAGCAAACTTGGAAAGAAGGAAACAATGCCGAGTTTTTTGCGAGGATATTTCAACAGATTAAAAGGGTTAAATTGCATTCCACACAAACTTCACCCGGAGTTTTTCTCGTGGAGTGTATTGGCGTTACAACAATATGTACAAATAAAATGTGTTCAGAAGGAACAAAAGTATGTTTAAGGACTTGACAGGATAAGAAAACAGTTGTTTTGTATGGTTGCAACAACAGCAGCTTTGCACTGAAAATTCCATTGTAATTTTATATACGGCGAATCTGTGTAGTGTGGAGGTAACGAGGCAGTGACTGGTGCAGACATGATGCCATTAGAGTCTTTTCATGCTACAACAAACTTTATTACCATCAACAGAAATGTAGTTTCGACATTTTATTACTTTTGAATAATGTCCTTCCAGCTTCCATGACTGAGCGATTTTCACTACCACCCTCGTCAGTTTTCACAGAACCCACCCTCACACTTGACTTCATTTATCAGAAACTAAAGTTGCACGTTAAACTTTTCCAACAAAGTGAAATTATTTGCTGGGGAATTTACATAATAATTGTTATTTTAAATATATATACATAGTGAAGTCAATTGGGATTTATATGGAGCTGCGTGACCTGCTGCTGTTCAAATGTTTCACGTGTTCAGAATAATGATTGCATTTTTTTATATTCAAGGACTGCAACTGATTTAATTTATGAATTTTATGAAGGATGAAATGAAATTGATACAGAGAGGGAAATTAAAATTTTGTTTTATGTGCAAATTGACTAAACAAAGAAAGCAATTGGCAAATGTTGTCACATTAAACAATTCATGCATGATAACAAACATTTTGTTTATTATATTGTCGTTATTGATAAATATTTACGAGCTCGTAGAATTTTGATCATGTTTTAAATGAGAACCGTGTTGTTACTGGTACAGATTGCTCATGGTATTTAAATGTTATTCCAGATTTTCCTTAGTACTTAAAAGGGAGCCTTGAGTTTTCTTATTCTTTAGCCACGATTGAAATGATCCAATCTTCTAATTAAGTTAGAAAATGTGATAAGTAAAATGGAGAAAAGGAATTGCACAATATACTACAGCTGCAGAGATAAAGAGAACATTCTAGGTACGGCATTAATCGTAAAGCCTAGTGTCCACTATAAAGTTTTTTGGCTAGAGCTAGAGAAAACTCTACCTTAGAGATGCGTAGAGAGATGTATACAACCTCTAGAGCTCTACACAAGCGCTTTATACCCACTCTACGTGAAAGTTCTCTACTAATAAACTCTACATTGTCTAAGCATTTTTTGCGCGCTATATCATAGAGAAAAACGCACCTGCAATGTACTCAGTCAGTCAGTCAGAGCGCGTGATAAAGCTCCACTCAAAATTTCTCTAGAGCAGCTCTACGGTGGAGTAGTAGAGACACGCTGCAGTTTACAAACTATAGGTAAAACTCTACACTCTACGCTCTACAATCTACCGAAAAAACTCTATATTGGACACTTGGCTTAATAAAAAGCTTAAAACATGCTATAATAGGATTCGAAGCAATAAGCGAAACAATGTGCAAGATACGAATTAAAGGCAGTTTCCAAAATTATTCACTCATTAATACATATACATGCTCCAGCTGAAGATGTCTAATGGAGTAGAGTTTCACGAGAGCGAGACAAGACAACAGTCGGCCGCGAGAGTGAGACCACTGTTGTCTTGTCCCGCACTCCAGTGCAACAGTGATATTATAGTATTGTGTCGCGATAGTATCGCGTTACTCTCGCGAGAGTCAGTGTTGCACTCTCGACCTCCCCCACCCTTCGTTTTTGCCCTGCAGAGAATTTAAATACATGAGAAATTCCTTCACAGGGGGCCGCCTCTGCGACAATCTGTTTGTGCCTTTAAGGGGGTAGAATTAAAGTTGAATATGAAAAAAGATTTAAAAATTGTTGAAATATTATTAAAAAATTTAGGAAATTTATTTTAATCCCACCCTTAAATCTAAACAGAATAAAAAATACATTGAAAAAGAATTTCTTTTCGTAGATGCAAAAAAAATTAAATGAAAAAAAAATTTAACATAAAATTAACATTTAAGAGAATTTTTATTCCCTCCTAATTAGAGTTCACTCTGGGCGAGATACCCTTCTCAAGAGAATCCACTAAGAGTGTTCAATTAGTTTTTATTCACACCACACAATGTCTCCACGAGAGTAGTGTCACTAGATTAGGGACGCTTCTCTCGATGAGGCAATGGGATAATGGGATGTTTAGAAGGGTGCACTCGCGCTCTCGCCGGCGTGTTGGGGATTTACTGGCATCTTTAAACTCTGGAAGACTGGAGTTGTCCAGCTCATAAATATATTACGGACGAAAAAATAAAACTCTACTTTCTATAGAATCGGGAAATCCCGCAACGATCCGGGACTGGGAAATCCCGCGAGATCGAGCGAGAGCGCGACAGTCTCGCATTCGATAGTGTTGTCTCGGTGAGACTGGGAATTTTTTACTGTCGCGCTACTCTCGCCATGGGGCAGACGCTGTTGTCTCGCGTGTTGTCTTGTCTCGCATGCGACAGTGCGGGAGTTGCAACACTAGTGTTGCATTTCGTAAAACTCTAAATGGAGAAAAGGAGGCTTTCTACGAAAACCTTGAGATAAACCATTGAAAATGTCTCTGGTATGAAGTAAAAGTAATTATGCAAAAATAGCGCAGGAACGAATCGATTTTTTAACCATTGGAAAGCACAGTATACAGAACGAGTGCAGACATAATGGTGGTAGACTGGTGGACTTCGTTACCTCCATGGTAGTGGCTAGAACGAAATTCCAACACAGAAGAATACACAGAGTAACCTGGAAATCTCGCTAGAACGTACCGTGGAGCAAATGTGGACTCATGCCATTTTCTAGTGAGTGTTAAGATGAGAGATAGGGTATCATGCGTCAGGACAGGAGGAAGGAGAGAACTAACCGAGCGAAAATATAATACCACGGCCCTCCAAGTAGACCAAATAAGAGAAGAATAGGTAGCAGAGATGTTAAGAAGGTTCGGTGCATCGGATTACGAAGCTGCAAGTACCAATACCAATATTGATGAGGAGTGGGCTTAACTAAGGACCATAGTAAGGAAGCCGCAGCCTGCAAGCTAGGTTATGAGACACGAGCAAAACGTCAAGACTGGTTTGATGGAGAGTGCAAGGTGATTCTAGCAATTATATCTATTCTATTCAAAATCAGTGGATTCTATAATATAATTAATAAATGTTGAAAAGAATATTTTTAATCGAATCACAGACGACAAGATGCTATACAGCCTTAGACCGAAAAGATATACTGGTGACCTTTTTTCAATATGATCACTCGTTTTCCAAGAGTCTAGGTAATTCCCGAAAAATAAGATAAGACGAACACTTTTCCAAAGGTGAGACTCATTTCTAAAGGACCACAGAATTTATACTGCCAGATCCAGTGGATTTATTGACGTCAGTCTCCTTGAGACACTTCACGAGACAAAATATTGTTGCATCTGGGTCCCCAAAAACCCAAGAGAAATACTCGAAGCACAAATATTCCTCCAACGACAACGAGTGACAGTTTGGTATGATATGATTTTCAGAAGGACGGACCTGTCACACAGCTCGGGATTAAAAATGACACCTCTTGTTGAAAGAGTCTGTTAGATATGGCTAAAAATCTGTATTACAAAAGACTACCTGATATGTTTTTACTTCCTCACCTTTCGTTAATCAATCTGAATTTTGTTAATTTTTTCCTCATTTTTTGGCCGGTTTTTGGACTCCAATTAGTTTAGTCTATATTTATGCGATTGATTGAATTACAGGAGAATGCACCTAGGCACCCTGATACTGTTATTATCGTTATGCTACCCATTTCATTACTATATAGAGCGGTCTAGGGGAAAAACATCGTTAAGAGTAAAGAACTAAGAAGAAAGATGCAGAACCCATTCGGGATGAATTAAAGATTCAAGACTTTACACAAGAGGGAGAGTTTGTGTTGTTGATTTACTATTTTCCACCTTCTTATGCCAGGGTGTAGCTTGGGTAGCTTTGTTACCTAAATTTCTCCCTCAACCTCAACTTCGAATTTACAGTGCGAGTCGCTAAATTTATCTGAATCCTTCTTTTCAAATGGTCCTCTTAGAGTTGCACATTCGTGGCTACTGATGTTTTGTGCTAAACCACCCAATTGCTAATGTCATTAAACAGCTGCAGTGTGACGGATCTACAAAATTCAACACTGAATTAAATATTCCATCATTTAAATGGAGTTGAGTTTACCCATTTTATTTGTATTGAGCTGCTCTTGCTGAACTGTCTGGTAAAGTTTTCAGGTTGTTCACTTAAGGGTTAAATTCTGCGAATCGTTATGCAAATACAAGACAGAGCTAAGGAGTGCAAGCGTGAGTCTGAATTTAAAATTGATATTCAAGACAAAAATCCAAACCACCAAGAAATATGCGAAAAGATTAATGAAGTGCAAATTTTAAAGCTGCACACGTTTTACCGGAGACTTTGGAAAAATAATGAAGGATTATCATTTACTTAGATCAGTGTTAAGGATGTTTTTGTTGTATGTTTCGGATTCTGAAGTTTAATATTAATATATTTCTTGTAAAAATCGATGTAAAATTCTTGTGTATAAAAAATTTAGCACCTTCCATCACCATTATTACATTTCAGGATAAGGAACGTTCAAGCCTACATGGAACAGCAAGGCTGCCACGTCGTCACTGCGTTATTCTGTGGCATATTTGACACGTGGCTATAAAATATTCATAGCAATGAATTTGAATTTTTATTTATTTATTTAGTTACAAACGGGTAAACCAGGTCCAAAATATAGCCTTAGCCGAAGGCAACACCAGAACAAGACTGCAGTTACTTATTGTCTTGGGACAGGTGTAATATTTTTTGGGAAAGAAAATGAAAAAAAAAAAAATATAAGTAGTAAGTAAATAAGTATAAAGTAAAAAGGAATAGTTTTAGTATGTTTTAATCTAATAAACACTAAGAACTTAAGCGAGTTATATCGTTAAAGTAGGAGCATAATTTTTGTGGGTGGGGAGGACATGAACAGATAACCGTTAAAATAAGTTTTGTGAGAAATAGTCCATGGAAATGGTACTTTAATGTTGCAAAAATGCAGGACAAGGTTTTATTTTTGAGATGTGTAGGGGGGGGGGGGCAGTATAAGCTTAAGTTTGAGTTTGCGGGATTCTAACCGCCCCCCCCCCCAAATTGGGCCGCCGTTATAAGCCTTGGAACACAAAAATTACTCACAATATTTTCTTTTAAAGGCTATAACTTTTGTTCCTTCAACTTTAACAAAAAAAAAAATAATATCAAGTTTTTTAGAGGGTTTCATAACGTATAACCGAAGTGGCAGATATACCCTACCCTATTCAAGACAATCCGGCGGTTAGGCGGCAAAACAACATCAAAAAGTCGGGAGGAACTTTCGCAGCCTGTCCCCATGGGCGTCCGCAGCGGCGGAGAGCATTCTTCCACAAGCTGTACAACCACTAGCGGCCACAAGGTCCAGCACTCGAACCGCCGATTATCGAACAGCTGACGAACCACTTTCTCTATACCGAACCGACAATTATCGAGGTGATGACGGCAATAAAATCGCTGAAAAATGGAAAAGCGCCGGGAGTAGGCGAAGTAACCGTCGTGATGATCAAAGCCGGAGGTGATGTCTCAACACAACGACTACATATCATTATAAAACCCGTATGGCATTCGGGTCGTGTCCCGTCGACGTGGAAGAAAGCGATCGTTTTGCCAATTTTGAAGAAAGGCGACAGTCGGGAATCGCCAAACTACTTAATCATACAATCGAGGCTACAGAAATATCGAGAGTCAACGAGCCGGAAATAGCAAGCGGTATTTCGACCACATCGAGGATGCATTGATCAAATATTCGCTCTCAGTCACCTAATGGAAGAAAGAATTCGTTGCGGCAAACGAACTGTGCACGTTTTCTTCGGTTTCAAATCCGCTTTCGATTGGAGCAGCTTGTGGGGAGCCTTAAACACCGAACACCTGCCATTGAAAGTCATCCAACTTCTCCAAGCGTCGTACGATAACTCAACCAACTGCATATATTCGAAGCGACTTATCCGAGGAATTCCCGATTCAAACAGGTGCCCGACAAGGAGACGTTGCTTAGCGAGTTCTATTCAAAGTTGTGATTGATGTGATTATGCGTGAAGCGTTCGATGAACGACGCGGAATTCGATACGACAACAGCTTCGTAACGCGCCGTTTTCGCTAACACGGATGCCGAAGCAACGGATATCTTATACGACATTTCCGCATCGTCCGGTCAAACTTGTTAAAATCAATGCGGAAAAGACCAAAGTGGTCACAACGGACGGATCGAAGGCCAGTGTTCACCTCAATGGAACTCAAATCGAAAAGGTTCAAATATTTGGGATCATTGATGAAAGAAACGAAAGTGGCATCGACGACCGACTTTCACAGCCGGATCGACCAGGCAACAGCAACATTCGCCTCGCTCAAGTGGTGCATAACGAACAAATATCACTATCAAAACGAAAGTACGCCATTTACCTTTATTGATCTTTCCGAATCTTCTTTATAGATCAAAAACGTGGACACTGCTCAAACTGGAGGTCAAGAAGCTCGAGGTCTTCCAAATGCGATAATTGAGGCAGATTCTCAGCGTCTCACTCCGCGATCGCCTTCAAAATGAGATAGTTAGGCAAAGATGCGATCGACACTGATCGAAGAAGAAATGCAAAAACGTCGACTACGGTGGTTTGAACATGTTTGCCGAATGGATGTTAACCGCCTGCCACGTAAACTTCTCTGGCGAGACACTCGAAGAAAACCTCTAAAGAATATCGAAGGCGACCTAATGTGGGGACGTCCCGCTCGGACCAGCGGCTAACGGAAGAAGAAGAAAGAAGTGTACGCTACGTTACTTATCATTTTGGGTCAGCCTTTAGGTGGGATGTAACTTAAAGTTAATCTGCAGTGACTTGTTTAGAGTGATTTACAATTTGGCTCACGCTATTAGTGTTTCCAAAGAGCTTATCAACTCTGCCAAACTGATGTCATTCGAGTAATACAGCCAGTTTACATTGTGAACAACGAAATCGACACCAACAATGATTTCACATTGCGGGTAGAAGAATAACAATTCGGAGATTTCTAATATATAACAATCAGGTAACAATCACAATCTCTCATGTGCACTAGAGTGTATCCAGACACCTGATAATGATCTAAGTGGATTGCAAGTGTAGTGTAGTGTAGTGCAAGCTCCATATTAGGTTTAAATCAGTTCCAATAATTCAGTTAATATTCTTTCTATTGAAAATACTGTTGCCTTGTTTTCTTATTCCTAAATGTTTCTATATGCTAGTTTATTTGATTGTTGCTGTTTCTTCGCTTGTTTTGGAATATAAATTCACATTATAAATTTACACACATTATTAGTTACTAAGTTACAAACAGAATAAAATTCTGATAGCACAACAAGACGGAACAGATTTAATAAAATTTATTTAATCAAAACCATCAATATTGATCTTGAAACTCTGATTAGAAGTGGTTCAATTGAGACCCGACAGAGGAAACCTCAGCCTTTTGTCATGGGATGACAAAAAATTCAATTAAAAACAACATAAATGAAATTGGAAATCCCTTGAAAATATCCTAAAAATTCCAAAGAGAATTCCAAATGGTCCTTCCGCCGAGCTAACTGAAATACAAACAAAACCACGCTGGCTGTTCCCTTTTCGCCAAATATATATTATTCATACTCAAACCTGTTTGCGCTGATTCAGCTTGCAGCATAATAAATTCATAAAATCGCACAACAATACACCTTTCCAATACGCCGTGGTGAGCTGCAGATGAATGATGTGATGTATAGCCTGAGGGTCAAGAGCGGGAGTCCTTAATAAAAGTAATCAAAATTGGTTTCATCACTGGGGAATAATCGACCGATGACGATGGAGTCGGGACGTTGCCAGTTTTCAGTGGCGGCGGTGGAGGATGGAAGTCCGTGCTGGCTAGATTCGTGAAGTCTCAGAGGAAATTAAAACTGTTCGTCAGCGACTGACGGGGATAAGCTCGCCCCCCGACGTACAATGGGTGACGTCGTAAATCTTATCAAGGGCAATGTCTCCACATACTGATGATGCTGGGGAATCTAATTTTCTTTAGCAAATTGCCAATGTCTTTACACATTCAGGACTAAATAACGAAGTGCGCGTAAGAACGTTGATTTCCGGCTCCATCCCTGCCCCGAAAAAAGGTCCTCGTCAGACTGTGGCAAGGATGCTGTATCGTCGAGGATGTGTTTGCAATTTCATTATTCAGGGGAATAATAAAGAGACATTTATTGATATGTGAATTCAGATCACCTTTGCCTAATGATAACGTACGAGCCTTATATTGACATTGAGCAATGCTGGGTCTAAATTAAGGACGATTATATCAGGGAGCGATTTTGTATGCCTCAAGAGGGTTCCCATTATTTAGGACGACATTTTCAGGGATTTTGTCATTGTTTATTAATAGAATTAAGGTTCGAATAGGTTTCAAGGCTGTAAAAAAATTGGATAGGACACCTTAAAATTCATCGCACAAAAAATACAAAAAAAAAGTTAAGTATAAAAATCTGACAAAGGTCGTTGTTTCATGCTGAAGCCAGGCAGAGTCATTATGAGCTCGGGACGGGACTCATTAAGTCGTCCTTATGGGGACGATACCACTTTGTTATGAGCTCCAAGTTAAGGAAGTGAGACGTAATTCATTACAGCATAATGAGATCAACATGCCATCTGCTTGCTAATGAAGTTATCATGTACTTGCCATCTAAGCAACTCATAAGAGTAAGACCAATGGCTTGAAAGGAAGTCTTTATTTTTTCACTTATGTTTGTTTTACAGATTTATGTGATTACACTTAAATTTAAAGCATTTATTTATGATAATAATAATCCTTAATAGCAATTATGAGTAACTAATAAACGCTCTGGGACCCCAGGCCGTATGCCCCAATCCCACTGTGAATCTGACTCCTTAAACTTTTATTAAAGATATCAAAGCACCCCATAATGGCTATTCCAGTACTGTGTTTATTATCTCTGTAACGATGTGTAATTTGCTGACGGTCTTTAAGTAATTTTTTCGTATTTAAGTCCCCAACCTTCGTCGTTAGTACATCATGGCCAAATTAAATTGTTGCTCCTTTATTCCCTGGATGTTTATTTGGCTCGGTTGCCTAGGTGATAATTAAGGCCAGAATCTTCTGTCCAAATGATTAAGGATAAGGACTTAAATGTGGGAAAGAAATGTGGTTTTGGGTTTTTTTTTCCATTAAATTATTAATCATGGAAATAAAATGGTTTAGTTTTATTGGAGTAAAAGAAAGAATTTGCGAATACTGAATTTTTCTACTGACAACCTGTCCCGACATTACCACATTGCCACGAGACCTACAATAGAACATCGGATAGGATTAATGAAACCACGAAGACCGGATATGGTTTCCAAGGAGCATGATTTACTACTTTTTTCTTGGAATGCAAGGACACTTTATCAACTTGGCAGACTAAGTATTTTTAGTAGACGAATTTTCTAATAATAGTACAAGAGTTGATATGGACTGGACTGGGAATCTTAGAAAAAGAAACAACACAATATTATTATTTTTGGCATAACATTCATTGTAAGAAAACGAAATAAACATCTAGGATTTGAGGCCATAGACAATTGTTACTCAACGTGGGGGTCGCGACCATTAGATTTAAGGGGTGTCACAATCTGTCCTAAAACAATATATTATATAAACAATATTAATTATTAAACAATGCATTTTAAATCATAATCAAATGTAACAAAGTATAACCTTGCAATAACAATCGTATAAAATCCAAGAATTTAGCTTCGATTTTCCTGGTAAAGGTCGGTCCACACATATCCGTGACGTGACGGCGGCATCAGTGCAGAACCGGGGGCATCAGTGAGAAAGAAAATATCGGCACAGATGTAATTCCATGTAAGCAAATTTGGGAAAGAAATACCTTGCGACAGTAATTTTTTGATCTATCCCAGTCGTGTTTTTTAATTGCAACGGGACAGTTACAAAGCGGCCGGCTGTGGAGAGGTTTTGCTTAGACGAACAAAAACTTGTATGGGTATGGGTGGGGGCAAAGCGGAGCAGTGGGCGTTTTGAATTTGGGTTTACATATCTGTTGGAAATCGAAAGGAGACAAGTTACATCAAACCTCAAAACCAAACAAGTTACATCAAACCTCAAAACAAACCAAGTTGTATCGAACATCAAGTACAACAAGCTCGGTATCAGACATGTCATTCGGGGATCATGCCCCCCGTAGATGCATGATCGGCTGAGAGCAGTTATCCCGATCGCCCCACCATTTTTATCCTCGACTCACAGCGGTTACCCAGCATAGGAGATTCACAAAGGAAGACAGTAGCAATCCAGAAATTGTAACAAGCAGAAGTCAGCAGAAGTAGAAGTCAGCAGCAGGGAATTCTCTATAAATTACTTATTACTGTTATTAGTTAAAATAAATAAAACGGAAGTTAAATTAAAGTTCTAAGTTGAGTTATTAGTGTAAAATCTCGGCCCTTTTGGTGTTAAATTCAGTGAATGCACCCCGGAATTCACCCTTCGAAGAAGATTCAGCCCCCCCGGCAGATCAGCACCCCTTAGGTTAGGTTAGGTTGAAATGGCTGCCCCCACCAGGGAGCCCACTTAGGCACGCCATTGGGCCCATTGTGATGCCATTCTGGTATTGGGACATAGTTCAGGCCATTTCAAGCCATTTCGAGCTTTTGATAAAGCGACAGAGTCTAGAGACACCAATATTTTGCAGCTCGCTCAATCCATCAAGGAAAGGTGAGCCAAGGAAGGTCCCTCTTTTCCTTGCTAGGGCGGGACATGTACAGAGAAGATGGGAGACAGTTTCTTCCTCTTCTTCATTACCACAACTTCTACATAAGTCGTTGTGGGGGAGTCCTAATCTTTCGGCGTGTGGGCCGAAGGGACAGTGACCAGTCAGCACCCTTACCACGTGGCTTATCTCCTTTTTGTTCAACTGAACTAGAGATTTTGAACGCTTTGCGTCCAAAGTTGGCCACATTGCATGAAGAGTGCGACAAACCGTTGCTGTGGTCCATCTCAGCCCGGCTCGAGCTAAGTTGATTTTTCTCACAGCTAGTTAATAGGTGGCTAAGGGCATTCCCATTCGGGTTAAGTGGGGTGTCCTTTCCACTTCGGTTCCCTGTCTAGCAAGCTCATCTGCCCTACAGTTTCCCCTAATCCCACTGTGTCCAGGAACCCAACACAGTGTTATATCAAACTGAGTGGCAGTCTCACACAGAGACCTGCGGCAGTTCAGAAGAGTCGTGGATGTTGTGACGACAGAATTAAGAGCCTTGAGGGCCGCCTGGCTATCCGATAGAATACATATATTCTTATGAGATATATTATTTATCTTCAGCCATTCGAGAGCCTCCCAGATCGCAGTGACTTCCGCTTGGAAGACGCTGCAATGGTCGGGTAGACGAAGAGAGGTATTTATATTTAATGCCTCAGAAAAGATACCAGAGCCTACATTATTCCCAATTTTTGAGCCATCTGTGAAGATACATAATGACCCAGTTGGGATAACACCATCTGTCCAGTCATCTCTGGCCGGAATGATGGTATTGAAACCTTTCTCCAAGGTCCACGTAGGTGTAGTATAATCTAGGTTGTTCGCAGTGGTGGCGAACTTCCTAAGGATGGATGAATGGCCATATGAGTATGGAGTCCATCCAAGAGAAGCCTTTGTCCTGGCAGCCGTCCAGGCTGCCATTTGCTCGGCGTGTATATCCAAAGGGGTAAGATGCAATAAGACATCCAGCGCAGCTGTAGGGGTGCTTCTCATTGCACCACTGATACACAGCTCAGCTGTTCTTTGGACCCTTTCCAGTATCTTACGATACGTAATCTTCTGTAATGCAGTCCACCATACCGATATGCCATGCATAAGTATAGGTCTGATTACGGCTGTATAGAGCCAGTGGACGATGCGGGGCTTAAGGCCCCAGTTGACTCCGATCGTTCTCTGGCATAAGAAGAGAGCTGTTTTGGCCTTATTTGCTCTTTCTAAAAGATTCGGTCTCCACCTTAGTTTCCTATCGAGTATGAGACCTAGAAATTTCGCATCCTCCTTTATATGCAGTGTTTCATTACAAAGTCTTAAAGAAGGAAAATTGGGAAGTCTATGCTTCTTTGTAAAGAGCACTACTTCAGTCTTGGCTGGGTTGACGCCGAGACCCTTTGTAGTGGCCCAATGAGAAAGAGTATTCAATGCTTGTTGCATTATATCTCTTATTGTTGAGATGTACTTGCCGGTCACCACCAGCACAATATCATCAGCATAGGCCACCGTGTTGCACCCAGACTCCTTTAGAGTTATCAGTACTTCATTGACTGTCATATTCCAAAGGAGCGGCGATAAGACCCCACCTTGTGGTGTGCCTCTTTTGACCCGTCTGACTTCTTCCGAAAGCCCCAGGCTAGACTTTATGACCCTGCACCCTAGCAGCTGATCAATAAAGGACCTGGAGCACCTATCAACATTCAGACGCTGGAGTGCCCTCGTGACCGCAGAGGGTTCAACATCCCCAGCACCCCTTAATTCCCCCGAGTTTTTCCACAATATCATTCTGTATTTTTGTAACCCTATGATATATTTTCGTGAATAAGGTATCAGGGTACGCAGAATACTCCCATAAATATTGCCAACTTTTCCGTCTGGAAAACGCAGGCAGTAGAATTTTTGTAGGTTTACCGTGCTTTCGATCATAGAGTTATCGATCGAGAGTTTCGTTGTCATGTAGTTAGATCTGCCGTGCAAAGGGCAAATGACCTATCAGTCCGGGAGGCAGCGTTGCATTTTGGTCGATAGGGTCAGCTGTTTGCTTCTGAATATAGCTTGACACAATTGGAAACATGTCGATTTTTTCTAAATCCTTTCACTCCTCTTCAAAATTTGTCAACTTTTAGTTAAAATAATATTAAAGAAAAAAATAATCATCAGATGCACTGAAGAGGGTATTTCATAAGTCAGCTACCCCTATAAACCGAATATAAAAAGTGGAGTGCTAAGTCATTTTATCCCTCACCAAATTTTCACACGGTATTAATTATGTTATCGAAATGATAAAAACAATAATCATCTCCTCTTCCAATGGTAGAAACACCATCAGCTAAAGTATTTTAGTTGTTGAGGCTGCCTACAATTTCAGCGTCCCATCAGCTGCCGCTCATTCTCGGTAAATATAACTTTTAATATATTAGATATATTTTGCATTTGAATTTTAAAATTTTCTGTATTTTTTATTTCGCAATGGTAACAGCATATTTGTTTTACGTTTCTGATGCATCAAACCATTACTGAAAATAGTTCCATTCACAAAAATAGTCTAGGTCGTATGCTTTTCATAGGGCACTGGCTTTTTCGTAGACTGAAAATGCTGCCTTGGCTAGGCTGAAAAATGAAAGAAAAAATTCAAAGGAGATTTTCTCATGCAAGAGAGTGAGGTCACTATACTCAAACTTTTCTTGGCTGAATTTTTAACTGGAATAAATCTTACGTGCTATCTCCGTCACAGAGTATAACAGATTTCGGCATTTTCAGCCTAGCCTAGATAATCTAATCTAGTAGGATTAATCAAAAGGACCATTCATTGTACATAACGAAAATGTTCAAGTTGCGATAAAAACAATTCAACAAAGCATTTGTGCATATTCTTTTTGGTTTAAATTTGCTCACGTATACAGCTCAGTTTTTTGGCCATTTGAATTTTTTGGTCAAGTTTCGCCGTCGTGCGCCGTATGTGCCCCATATAAAATGGTTAAAAATTCTACGGCCATCATATCCCCCTTAAAAGCCAAGCGGCCGGTGTTCGCCCGCTACTAAGGCCGAAGTCCAATGTGAGCACCGCACCGGGTCCTGGTACTCAAAAAGGTGCTTGTCAAATCAAAACCTCAGTAGGTATATGGAACAATAGTTGTCGTTCGAAGCGTATTGACTGAAATATGATCTGAAAAGATTTTCATAAAATTTGGCCGGCCATTTTTTTGTTTAAACGACATAAGTGATTTTTTCACCTACATGATATTTCGCGAGCCAACAGTGATACCGACTTCGTAGAATTTTACCTAAGTTATAATCTGAAAAGATTTTCATAAAATCCGGTCTAGCAGCTTTTTTGTTTAAACGACGGTCAAACTAAAAATGATATCGCCTTCTTTGAGGGGCCGATCGAAGCATTTTAGCGAAAACAGTTAAAACAAAAAATTTCATAAAATTCGGTCGAGCTTTTTTTTGTTTAAATAAAAAGAATTTGACTAATGGTTACAAGTACCTTAAATTCATCAGATTTTCTGATATCTAACAAACTCGTTGGAATGAAACATGAAATTGTTGTTAGAATTATTTCCCACATCCTGCAGTTTCTGGAATTGAAGTTTACGTCCTTTGTTTTCTTTTATGTGAAAGACTAGAGTCTCAGGAAAAGCCCTTAGTATTTCTTGGTATAAACAAAGTGCGAATTGGAACTCCAGGTCAAAATCGTTCCCCAAAATGTTTTTGGGGTATTCTCGTGATTTTTCCTTCTCCACCCAACGCCACACGTCCTGGGCCCTGCATTAAAATTGGTAAACACTCAATTTGTTAGCACTCAAAAATCACTCAGAATTCGAGAAAGAAAATTTGGAACGATTTTCGTGGGCTCCACACAATCCTTAATATTTTTTTCTTTAAATGATGTTAACTTGGAGGCGTCCTTTACTCTGGCACGCAGGCGTCCATACGCTCAGGAACGGCCTTGACACTTTGCACCTATCCATCCAAATAAAGGGAAAGAGAATACATATTTGATGTGATTTTTTTATGTTTACCGAATATCGACAACAGGCGAGACTAGTATTATTTAATATTTCAAAATTTTTGCTATATGTTAGCTGTGTTAGTTGGAAGAATCACGTGTATGAGCTTGGTGGGATTTTTTTACAATTTGTTGTTATTATTGTTCATTTGTTATTAAAATATCTAATCATAATATTCATTTATCATACTGGGAAGTGGATCGTATCGACCGAAAGGGTGAAACCCACAACCCAATTAGTTTATTTTTACTCGGTGGTCCAGCGACCAGTAACCTAGAGTATGAAACCCAAGCATGCAGCGCACTCTAAAATATAATTAATGAACTTATTCTTACCACAGAGTTTAATTTTTTTTAGTAATACATTGAAATTCTCCTTTAATGGGCCCCAATTTTAGCCCCAGGCTCCGTAGGGCTATGTAGACAAAGTGCAAACTACTTCGTGGGAGGAAGACATAGAGTATAAAAATGAGGAGAGGTCTACCATGCAGAGAGGTGCATAATCCTTTTGTGGCTTCGACTACCTGCCTTCGAAATTAAAATCATTTTATTCCTCCTCCGGGAATGGAGTAAGTAGTTTTAGGGAAGGCCATTTTTATAAATTAACTACTACAAAGCAATAAAAGCAGGCGTCTTCTGGAGTAAAATTGGACTTATATTGTCCGTGTTTGTGATTTACTTGGATAAAAACAGCTCACTGCACAGCGCAAGCTTGCTATTTGCACCTGAGTCCCGTGTCTGGGGCAATTTTTTGCAGCCCGGGAGTGGGTGGGTACCTATACAATATTTTTTCGTAGTTTATTTATTATGTTAATACAAATTTCTTTACTATATTTTTATTGGAAATAATTTTATGGAAACTAAAATATTATAGTCAAAACTATCTGTAATTGTGCAAGAATCATGTAGTCAAACTCTACCAATACCAACCCCTACCAATATGCAACTGGAACCACATTATAAGTCTCATACATCCCTTCTAGTCCATTCAAAACGCGCGTTAAGGTGTTCCAAAATAACACCGTTAAGAAAATCGAACCCTAAACGTTTTTGGGGTCGCTGATCACGAAAATCGGTCACGGTCCCGCGGTCCTAAAACATGGGCGTCACCCTTAAAAATGCAAAAAACACCCCTTTTTTAGGGGGTTTTCGCGATTATTTCAATATTAATGAAAACGAATGCGATGAAATGCACTTTTTTTAATATTTATTTGCGAAGGTGGTTGATTTGTACTAAATTAAGGCGAACTTTATGATAAGGGGTAGTCCTAAAGGGTTGAAACTACCCCTAAATAGGCAAAAAATAGAAAAAATTTGTATTTTTTTTTTCAAGTTTATGCTTAAAATTCAATTTTTTCCATTTTTGGCCGATTTAGGGGTAGTTTCAACCCTTTAGGACTACCCCTTATCATAAAGTTCGCCTTAATTTAGTACAAATTAACTACCTTCGCAAATTAATATTAAAAAAAGTGTAATTCTTCGCATTCGTTTTCATTATTATTGAAATAATCGCGAAAATCCCCTAAAAAGGGGTGTTTTTTGCATTTTTAAGGGTGACGCCCATGTTTTAGGACCGCGGGACCCCGATTTTCGTGATCAGCGACCCCAAAAACCTTTAGGGTTCGATTTTCTTAACGGTGTTATTTTGGAACACCCCCTCCCCCCTGTTTTGAATGGACTTTTCGTGAAATCGAACTTTTCATTTATGTGAAAATGTTTCACAAAATTTCATATGACATTGCACCTTCAATATCTAAGGGGAGGTCATATGCTCCTCTTTTTCAACCCCCCACCACCATCATCCAATTGAGTTTCTTACCTCGAAAAATGTTATCAGACTTATGGGACATAACATAACAAACCATACGTGACATGGCGGAGTGTCAGTTTTCAGCTGAAGTTCATATCATGAAGAGAAAAAAATTGCTGTCAAGTTTCTGGTTTTGCTGTCTCGGAAAAGTTCTCAGGTAGGATTTTTCATCATCTGAAATTATTTTCAGGTAGACAGAGTCGTGCTTCTGGGGTTGTAGTTTAGAGGATGATTTATCTTAAACGTTGCGAGTTTATTTTAAGATTTTTTGTGTATTTATTTTTACATTTTTCATTCATTTATTTTATATTCCAGGTAACCACTACAAGGCACGTCGGGGCTGCAGCGTCTTGAACATAAATTTTATGGAGTAAAAAATTTGCATTAAGAATTTTCAATTTAAACAATTTCCCAGCGAAATTCAATCACGACGCGACACCCCTATGCTTCCACGTTCGGGCTATACATGAATACCCGCTTGCTCACACTACATCTACCACGGGACAAAGCTATGGCTGAGGTGTGAAGAATCAATAAAGGTGATAAGCGGCTCATCAACAGGTGTTGAAAAAGCTCCGAAGAGGAGTGCAGCGCGCAATCGATTATATCATGGCGTATTTATGGGGGGTCTGGCCCTTTTGTGTCTTTCGCTTGGGGTTCCACAATATTTTTTACTTAAGCTCCAAAAAGGCGGCAATTCGTCCCATCAACTCCCCTTTTTCATTATATTTTTTTCACTTAATCATGCGTGGCAATTTTATCTTGAGTGTAGATAAACCTCGGATAAAATAGCTCGCGCTGAACTTGGCCCTTGATAGAACTTTTCACCTTGCGTGCGGGGATTAATAATGGTGGATGCGTGACGACAGTTCTTCCTCCTTTTGTAATTTTCGTTATTGTTTCTCGTTTATTTTGATTGGTTCGGTTTTTTGTGTATTCATATCCTGATTCCGCGCCGCCAGGAAGTTATTAAATTGCTAATTTCCTTCTTGGGAGAGAAGGAAACACGTAATAAGCTTTTAAATGATTTCGTTACTGGAGGGTGGGGGAAAAGGTGTGAATTTACTGTAGGTGTTATCTGTAGAACGTTAGGTGTATGCTGGGGGATTTTCTCGCCCGGGATGAAATGGAGCAAGTGATAAAAATCGATGAGACTTCCTTCTGGCGGATGGGAGGACATAATTTACAAGTCTATGAGATATATGTTCGAGAATCTCTTTTATACAAGCATTTTCCTTTTATTGAATATCTAAATATTTATGAATACTCTCGAGATATTTTCAGGGTTTATCAATCTTTTTTTCGTGATTTTCTTAATGTTTATTAATATTAAAGTTTTGGGAAAGAATAACACTATTCATGACCTTTTAAAAGTTGCTATTCATGATTGATCGTTTGGCAGGCGCAGGCGGTACTAATAGAAACTTTAATTTTAAAGCTTCAAATTAAGAAGATTGAGATTAAGATAAATGGTTTTTGGTCTTCGAAACTCATGCAGGATTATATATAGTAGTTTTTCAAATTGGCCTTGACTCTCTGGTCCTTGTTCATACGTGCCTTGGTAATTTTAAACAAGACCCAAAGCACAGGCCGCAACGACACAACTAAATGCTCGCTTGAAAGATAAAAATTCGAATGTGTTTGAAGCTTAAAACATCGAAATTGATGCAATGGTTAGAGAGTTCTTTGCGTTTGAAAATGGAGAAAAATTATGAACAGTTGCATTATATTTTGCAATTTTATTATGTTGCGGTTACGTTGAAGTCTCTTTATGAAAATCTGCTGCACGGAAATGGTTCGCTCGGTTTCGTTTTGGCAATTTGCATGTGAAAGATGAGCCCCGCTCTTGCCGTCTTCTTGAAAAAGTCCAGCAAGATAGGCAACAACATAGGCGCAACAACTTCAAATGCATTGGGGCGGTCCAATAGTCCAGTCAAAATAGACGAAAAAAAGCCATAATTGGAAGATAATTCCGAAGTTGCTGAAAATTGGAACAGCCGTTAAAAACATTATTATAGGTAAGCTGTAGAGACTGCCACGCGATTGGGCGGCTGCAAATTTTTTTATTCAAGGTCAAAGGGTCAAAATATCAGTTTTTTGCAAATATATGCTAAACCGTACGTCTTATCAGAAAATTGTGTTTACAACGTTTGTAGATTAGGCGATTATCTACAAAAAAGTATATTATACATTTTCTCGTAGGAATTGCCATTTCTGAGATATTGTCGTTTTAATAAGTTAAAATACTCATATTCTATCATTCTCGACTTGTAAAGGTCATCAGAAATTTAATAAATCCTTTGTTGGAGTACGCGGCTAATATTTTCAGGGGTGATTCCTGGGTATATTTGGAGAAAAAAATTGTTCTACAGAGGGCGGCTATCTCCACTATCCACTAAGATACAGGGTGATTAGGGAAAAATTTTTGCTTTTTTTTTAAATTTACTGAAATTTGAATAACTCCTAAAGTAATTATGATAGAGTAGCCTAATTAGGCTCATCTTTTAGGTAAATGTGTATTCTTTTATTTGGTATCAAGCACAGCAACCTGAGTGACTCCGTTCAAAAAATATATAGGCTCAAACAATGCTTAGAATCTAGACCTGGCAGATTTCTTCGTTTTTCTCAGAAAATTCGTTACTAACAGTACATTTTTTTTTGCTTTTCTGATGCACCAAACTATTACCTACAATATTTCCATATACAATAAATGTTTATTTTGGGTAGTTTTGTAGGTAGTAGTAGTAGTAGTAGTTTTATCGTGTTTTATCGTGAACAAATAAAAAGTTACTCGTCTTTCAACTGCGGCATAATAGCATTGGTTTGAGCCTACATATTTTTTGAACGGAGTCACTCAGGCTGCTATGTTTTACACCAAATTAAAGAATACACATTTACCTAAAAGATGAGCCTAATTAGGCTACTCTATCATAATTACTTTAGGAGTTATTCAAATTTCAGTAAATTTAAAAAAAAAGCAAAAATTTTTCCCTAATCACCCGGTATCTTAGTGGATAGTGGAGATAGCCGCCCTCTGTAGAACAATTTTTTTCTCCAAATATATCCAGGAACCACCCCTGAAAATATTAGCCGCGTACTCCAACAAAGGATTTATTAAATTTCTGATGACCTTTACAAGTCGGGAATGATAGAATATGAGTATTTTAACTTATTAAAACGACAATATCTCAGAAATGGCAATTCCTACGAGAAAACGTATAATATACTTTTTTGTAGATAATCGCCTAATCTACAAACGTTGTAAACACAATTTTCTGATAAGACGTACGGTTTAGCAGATATTTGCAAAAAACTGATATTTTGACCCTTTGACCTTGAATAAAAAAGTTTGCAGCCGCCCAATCGCGTGGCAGTCTCTACAGCTTACGTATAATAATGTTTTTAACGGCTGTTCCAATTTTCAGCAACTTCGGAATTATCTTCAGTCAAACCTCTAATTTGACTGGACTACAACAAAAATTTAGATCCCAAATGAATTTTTTTTCTGGTAGAAAGTTCAGGCGCCTGAAAAAGACTAAAAATGATTTGTCTACTCACTGACTGCGTGCGAGGGTGATGGATTCCATCTTTATAGTCGTGGAGTCTCAGACTAATGGCAAAGTACAATAAACTTAAATTTTTAAACTGATATTGAAAAAGAACTTGTTTTACCCTTTAAGTTATCATAAACACTCGCTGATACCCACGATCTCGTCCACGTCCCATGTTACAGTATACGTTAATCTAAGCCCCCGGGTTTCAAGTAATGGACGACTTAGTATAGAGAACCTCACGCCTGTAGTCCAAGGGTAGGTAGAGCATTTTGAGCAAGGAAGAATAAATTAGTAAGATTATTCTTTCAATACCTCATATTAATTTCTCAAGACCTTCCTGTAAACAACATTTCTAATATTTTTTTCTGGTTGGAGATTGGCAGGCGGTCAGCAATTTCTCAGATCCAAACCAGTCTCTTTAAAATGCCCTGGGACGTGCTGTTTATGAGGCAGAAAAAAGTTTAATGAGAACTAAGCACATTTCGGTACTTAAGCATAGTAGTTTGGTTTAACATGCGAATTATACCATGAAGGAAAAATTTCAATCAATTAAACATAGACTTTTCTCACCCCTAGTCATCTGTGGTCTTCACATAATGAAAATCACACACTAATGGCGGGATTTGTGTTTTCAGGGATATATTATGTAATGTTAATTTTATTACAAGTCATAAGGAATGCCGCCCATTTGGCCCCATTGAGGAAAAATCATTGCTCGTCGATTCCGTGTGGAAAAGGGAGGCTGAAAATTTAGAGAATCTCGACGTGGATATGTAATAACTGCGCCGGTGTCGAAAACTTTATATTTTTAAACGCGAGTGTCGTTTTAATAATACGGTCAACCAAGTGAGTACTAATTACGTCCTCTGCTTAACTTCTGTAATCGAAAAAGAATCGGTCTATTGAGTATGCTTAGTGATACGCTTCACGGTCAACCAACATAAGCAACTCAACAACAAACACTAAAGCTTTGTATGAAAACTTAATGCTCTCGCTTCACCGAAATCAGTTCAATAATGTTCAGTTCAATCCACATAAGTTGCTTCACCGCCTAAAGTCCAGTTCATGTTCAGTTCGTGCTTGAAATTGTTGTTGCATTTTAGCCAGAAGTCAGAAACGCAAACACCCACTGAAATGACATTTCACTATTCCAGTTGATTTATCTCTTTTGAACGAGCTTTTACGTTCAACTTCAGTTCAAGACCAGTTGGGCGAACTGAGGTTTGTTTATCGTCAGTTGAATATGTTGAAATTGTATGCGAACTGAGGTTTTTTTAAAGTACAGTTCGTCAATTTGTTCGAACTTGCGCAGTTTGGCCGGTGAAGCCGGGGTATTTCTTTAACGCTTTTTAAAAAGCTTTCCGAAAACGTAGGGCAGATATTGCCTCATTTTATTTGAAATAAGGTTTGCCCGCTGATAAGGTATACGTCACTTCAGTACCGCTCCGAGAGGTGCTTTTGAGAGGTGTTTACGAGCAAACTCTTCGACATGACCCTCATTTGCTATATGTGGTTCTCTGCAGGAACCTACGGGGAAATTGCTCTTTAGGCATACCCCTGAAGCAATCCCTTTTTTAAATGGTAGTCTGGTGGGGTTTAAAAAGCTTAGGCTATACAGTTATAAGGTTTTAATAGCTTTAATATAATATATTTAGTTTTCGCGTGAAAAGCTTTGCTTGTGTGCGGCCCTTCGCCCACATTGCTTCGTTGTCAGCGACCGCAATAGGCCTCCCACGTTTTGGCTAGTACATGAAATATTTATTAAGGGTATGGTACCCAAAGCGAAAATGCGTGTGCTCTTTTCATTCCATCCCCAAGTGCTCCACGGCCCCTGTTGTCGTGCCATATCTGCTTCGAAGACAATTAAGAGCAGAACGACCTAGCCAAACCGGGCTGCAACATTGTATTAATTGGTTCGAAATGGGGTTTTGGGTCACTCACCAATGTAGTGAAGTGAACCCTTGATGGTCTGGTAATAATGGAACTTAATGACCTCGCCCCGTTTCGGCGTATTTCAGAAGTGTGATCTAGTCCTGTGTGATCTGGTAACGCGACCAGTGAAGCAAGACCACTTGCCTCGCTTAAAGAAGCATGTATTTTCTCTTCATGTTCTCTGCCATCGTGCACGAGAATAATAAATCTGAGATTCGGTGTTCGAGCGATGTCTTCCTCCCTTGATATGCTTGCAGGCGATTACAGGAAAAAGGGTAAGAAATGGCTGTAAAGGGAAATACAAGAAAAAGTAGTGTTACCTATTATTCGAGGGAGTAGAATCGAACCACAGACCTCTGGAATGCTAGTCGGGCGCTTTAACCCCTAGGCTAGTGGAGAGACTCTATGTATACTTACTTAAAGGAAATTTTATTGGAGAACTTAAGGTGTTTTGTTGTGTAGTCTATGTTTTCTAAGTTTAGTCATGATTTCTAACAAACAAATAAAAAACCTCTTGGATGCTATGGGACAGCAAAACGTATTGAAAGACAATCTTCTGTTTCGTGTTGATCATTCTCTCGCTTTAAGTTTGTATTTTGAAATAAATGTGAGGAATCCACATTTAATGGTTTGAGTATAAAAGTACATTAATTTATTGGAAGCACCTCCCTGATGAAAACTTTGTAGCAATTATAAAAACTTATAACGAAGTCTGAAGAAGTCTGAAAAATATCGAGTTTGTCGAAGTTGGTAATGTTAATTAAATTCTTTGAACTATGAAGAAAATCTTTGAGAAGTTGATTCAAAACACTTCTGTAGGGTAATCAAAGCACTTCGAACTATTTCTCGTTGCCAACGAGGACGAGTCGTTTGACCTGAAATAATATTAGTTTGTAGCTGGCAAGTTTTTCGAGAATTGCAAGTTTTATTGATTTTTTCTTGCTGCACTCTATGATTTTCTTAGATATATATATAAATTATTTTCAGTTTCTATTAAATCTCAGAGGACCATGGCCATATCTCCTCGTTACACTAAGTGACCCACCTTAATTTTTATTATTACCTACAATTTTCTATTTAAACACAAAAATAATGACAAAAGCAAACCACAATTTCATAAAAATACACCCCTTTTAACTTATTAAGACTCTAATTTCATTCCACCGCATCCATTACCTACAATTAACAAACCCAATTAAGGCACAAAACTCTTGCTTTCCGCGCTGTTGTAAATAATATTAGCAGCTGCAATTATAAACATTTTGAGTAATGATGGCCCCCAGGTAAACAAAGCTGCCTTAAATTTGATACAAACCCAATTAGCCCGGCCAATCATCAAAAATTGGGCCATTGCTATTTAGCGTGAAAAGGTTACGACTCCCAGAAGCTGGTCCTTGTCATCGAAATAGGTGTGGAAAGGATTAATAAAAAAAAATGGTTGCCGTAAAATCCTTTGTAGCCACTCGCTTCTCTTAATTTTCTAATTAAGGACGTTGGAAATCTTCAAGGGGCTTCCCGAGGAAATCGTTTATTGCAGCATGGAGCCTCCGGCTGGGTACCATCCCTCCTCTGACAGATTCTAACTAGGAAGAGTACAAGCTGGTTAACGCTATAGGAGTCCTGCTACCAGGACTCATTGACTAGTGAGAATTTCATAGAACAGATGGCAAACAAAGTTAGTCCATTAGTATATTGGTGGGGGGTTTCTTGTTAGTTTTTAAATTATGTTTAAGGAGGTTCTATTCGGGGAATATTTTGTAGGGAATTTGTGCATTGGATGTGCGTTGATAGGAAATATTTGAGTTAGATATTAAAGTAGGAACGCCAGATATCTAATAATTGTTATAATTTATAGTTTTACTATCAGCCTGGTAACATTTAGGTTTTTGTATGTGGATCTTATTCTTCCTTCTTTTATCAGCTTCTGGGTTTCTAGGTAACAGTAGAAATTTTTGAACTCTTCGGTGTAAACCTCTCAGGTTCAGCCTTCTTTAAAAATCACCTTTTCTTAATGACCTTGAATAACAATCAGGATTATAAAAATAATAATAATAATTCATTTAACATTGTACAAAAGAACATAATTCTTACAACCGTACAAACAAAATATTAATTGGGTAAAATATATGACAGAGATAAAATGAATATACCATAATACAAACTAAAAAAAAAATAATATTAACAAAATATAAAAAATAATGTTTTAATAATAAAAAAAAAATGGCAAGAAAAGAAGATAAATGAAAAGAAGATTCAAAAAGTGAGTGACCCTACAAATTGTTATTTGTTAGATGTTCCTTCAAGAGCCTGTTGAATAATCGCCAACAGGACGCGCTTCGCACATAAACGGGTATTTTGTTCCACATCCGAGAAATTTGGAACAAGTAAGAGCGTTCACCATATACTGTTCGTATACGAGGCACCAAAAGTGTGGCAGATTGTATGCTTAGTTGCAAGAAGTTAAGTTTTTGAAATAAATATCCACGGCATCTGCTGTGTATAAGTTTAAAAGTGAATTTTAATCGGTGATATTTTAGGTAGTTTTCAAACGTCATACCTAGCAGAATGGGAGCATAGGGCGTGATATGATCAAAAGGACGCAATTTAAAGACAAAACGAAGGGTATCAGTGAACGCGACTTGTATTTTTCTTGAACAGAGAGCATCAAGTTTTGAAAAAATAGGCTTCCGTACGTGAAATAGGGCATCACCACCAGGGCAAGAGGCAATAGATTAGAGGATACCCAAAGTTGGAGAAGGCAGGCATACACCTTACGAAGGACACTTCTGGTTTGGTTACACCAACTGAATTTACAGTCGAGCTCGACTCCCAGATTTCTTACAGAGTCAACATAGGGTAAAACATTACCATTCATTTTAATTGAGAACAGATTTTCAATGTCAATAGGAGTTTTGCTGACGACAAGGCAGGACGACTAGGTAGGGTTCAGCAGTAATTAATATTGAACTGACCATTCAGTCACGCGTTTCAGATCACTGTTTAGCTGAACAGTACAATCCTCGATAAGTTCAAGAGGTTTGCTTAAATAGATCTGCATATCAACAGCATATAGATGAGTGGAATAATGTTTGATTACATTTGGAAGGTCGTTTATATAAAGGCTGAAAAGCAAGGGGCCCAGGATAGTGCCTTGAGGTACTCCACAATGAAGAAGCGCTGGTTCGGAGAAAGATTCTTGTACCTTAACAATTTGAGAGCGCTCCTGGAGATAGCTTTCAAAAAGTTTGACTGCAGTAGGGCCGAGTCCAAAATTTCTGCCTAGTTTTTCAAGTAACATCATTTATGGTCAACTGAGTCAAATGCTTTTGAGAAATCGATTAGAACTAAGATTGCAATTTTATTGTTATCAAGTGACTCAAGAATATCAGTTGAAACTTTTAAGAGAGCGTTTCGAAACTGTGCCCAGACCTGAAACCAGATTGCCATATAAATGGCGAATACCAAGTGAAATACCTCTCTAAAACTTAATGATGGATTTTATCCGGGATAAACTATGTTGATGTTTATAATAAATTCATGGATGTTTTTTGTGCCGTTAGGGTTTTCTTTGATCTCTTTTATGCCTTAATTCATAATCCGTAATCTATTCTGCAATTCAGTTTAGTGAACTAGAGTTAGTACATATATAAGGCAGTTACTCAAATGCACGAACTAAAGGTTATGAGGGAGGAGTAAAACCAGCTGCGTAAATTTTTGTATGAACAGGTACATAGTAAATTTAGTTTGTTCTTGTTCTTAGTGTACACAGTTTAATGTTAATGTAATGTTAATGTCACAAGTGAGGAAGGGATAACTGGGACAAAAAACCCCAAGTCAGAAGGGGCCACCAAAACGATATGATGTATGATAAAACCCAGCTTAGGAGTCACCCTGTCATTCTCTTAAGGTCATGGTGCAATTTTTGGTAGCAGTCCTGGTTTGAAGAATAAAGGAGAATAGGAATGGTTACGGGGGCAGGGGAGTGCTCAAAGGAGTGTCGATGAACCTTACGTTTGAACTCTAAGATGTTGTGCGAGTTCGGAAATGCTGACTGCGGGAGATTATTCCACAGTCGAGTTGTTTTATTCATAGAGGTGCTGTAGGGTAAGAGGGTGAGCCGAGTGAGCTAGTTTTGTGTTGTGGGGAAATATTGCCGTGCAGGCACGAGGTCCTGAAATTCAGTGAACAGTTGCTATGGTAATAGTGATAAAGTATAGAGTATGCTGCTACATTCATACGGTGGCTTAAATGTTCTGTAGAGACGCGAAAGGTGCCATCACCAAAGAGTTTGACAGCATGATTTTGCATCTTGGATTTGGGGGCCTGCACAAATATACGAATTGTATTGAAGGCGGGTCCGATTGTACCAAGGCATTGTAGGGCTTATTTGGCGATTGGAGTATGTGATAATTCCATTGCCGATCTGCCGTTAAAGTTACTCCCAGGATGTTAAAATTTTAGTCAGCCGTTACATTCTCTTCCCCCACTGAGATAGGAGCCATATCGGAGTATGCTTTGGTGGAGATAAGGCAAAACTTCATTTTGGAGGCGTTAAAGTTATGACTCTCCAATCAAGAATCGATTCAATATCTCGGTTGATCCAAGTACATCAGTTCGCGGTGCTGGCATATTGTCGAAGGCAAAGTACCGTCATAAGCGAAGTAGTGAAGTGGGTTGGAGGGAATTGAGAGCAGATCATTAATGAAGATTAGGAAAAGCGCGGGTGATATAATTAACCCCTGGGGAACACCGGCCGAAATGGCGTAGGGGTTGCATTCAACGCCGTCCAATAATACTTTTTGTCTACGAAAGCTTAGATATTGAAATGAAAGATAAACATTTTTTTGTAGCTATAAGGTGTGGTGATTTTGTTTGAACCATGTTTCTTGTTGTTCAATTTTTATTAATTTAGCGGTTTGGTTTCTTTCTTGCCAACACTGATTGCCTGGATTTACTTTTGAGTGTCACTAATGTATTATTGCCTTATACACAACCAATTGGAGATTTAGCATATAAGAAGGAAAACGTCGTGGCACCAGGGTGGGTTTTTTCCAGACCCCTAATTCAGGTTATTTTTTGTATTGCCTAAATACACTGTTGATCTACTATTTACCGGCTAATGTTTATTAACACAAGTATCTTACCAACGGATTTTTAGGATACGACGTAGGCATCTCTTGATGGAAAATAGTAAGTGCCTTGTGATGAATTGGGCGACTTTCCATGTTTGATTGATGTTTAAGCATGTGGAAACTAAATCCAATTACGGGTAAAAGCTACCCTTGATTCTAAATCCCGAATGGTGAACGCGTAGTAAAATCATTAACTTTATCCCAATCCTGGATTTTATTCATGATAATCAAGTGGATGTTAATGATCAAATTCTAAAAAGGATTATTCTCATTTCGGTTCGTTTTCACGAAAACATTTACGGAAACTTTTAATCAAAGAAGGTTATATGAAAAAATTTTCGTAATTAGAGTACTACTTTACACGGAATTGAAAGAGCAATAAAACTTAGAACGAACAGACAGTAGTGGATCCAAAACTAGTTCTTCATCCCTAAACAAAATTCTCTTTCCCTGAAATTAATTGGTGTGATTCTTCACAGCGCTCGTAAAAGTTCTCATTTTCTAGGAACAATTACGATGTATTTTATGGGAGTTGTACGTCTTCAGTATAGATAAGACTTTTATCCGGAAATGAGGTGAGTGTATTTAATTACCGGAAAACAATATGCTATATATTTATAAACCAACCAATAATTCCACGAATCTAGATATTAAATCTTAAAGCTGTGGTTAAGTTATAATGAAATTCCCTGGGATATACATATGTATGTTTGTACTGTAAACATTCATTGAAATTCCCGTGGAGGAAACTTTTTGTGAAGTTTTGATAAAGTTCAAGTTTGTATTTCCATTATTTTTCATCCCCCACTTCTTAGTAATTACGAGGATGATGGCCTGAAAATTTTCTGAAAATTTATATAAAATTTTATAAAGGAAAATCAGGACAGAAGTGATGCGCTGTTTTCAGGCACTTACTGGGAAACAAAAAAGATTTTTACTTAAGAAGTTTGTAAGAAATAAATTGTTTTAAAAATATTTTTCGTTGCAGATTGAATTATTTAGTATCAGCGTTCATAAATAACTATAGTATCCGATTACTTTGCAGACAGTTTTTACCTCGGATAAAGTCACTCTCAGTTTAGCTTAAGTAACCCCAAAAGCTAGACGGGGTATTAATTTATACATACGAGGTATAATCCAGTCAAGAAAGAGGCCAATAGTTAAATAGTGATTTTGGAATAGGGGTGGGATTATTTAGAGCTGATGAGTACAATCAGATGAGGAAGCTTGCATCTCTGATTTTAAGGTGCTGTTCTCAGCTCCCTATACATCCTTCCTTTAGCGCTTGTCGAAATGCCACCATTCTGTTCAGCTCCGTTTAGGTGTTGGGATAGGAACAAATGAAGGCTGCCAATAGTTATTGATTTATTTATTTGTGCCCTTAAAGTGGACGATGAAGTGTTTGCGTAGTCACGTTAAGTATTACCTTTCATGGGTGTTCGTATGGAAGTTTGAAAGGCTTTCGTACGCAGCGCTGGTCCTAGCCTTTGATAAGGTTAGAGCGAGATTGATATATATGTATTCGTAATGGATCATTCCAAAAGCGAGTATCGTTTTACCAAGCGATCCCCCAACTATGTACTAACCACGTCCAATGCTGCTTCACCTGCGCCAACGAAAGAGAATCGGTATACTGATTATGCTATTGGCACCTTTTATGGTCACCAAGGTTTGCCTGTTTTCTTCTTACTCACTTACTTATGCTCTTTGAATCCCTCATGGGACATAGGGTGATGCCGATTTGTAGCAATGGTGTTTTTATGGGAGCATGTTCCTCACCCCAAGTTGCACCCCGTGGAGCTGGAATTAGGACTTGCTAACAGAGCTGCTATATGTTCGTCTGTATTGTCTCTTCATGGGTTTTGATAGAAGTGACAAAATGAGTGCCACCACAAACCGTGTTTCCTTTGGTACCCGTAGCGGGCTGCATTTGGAAAAGTGTAATTTTTTCTCAGTCGTACCATGCCTGTTTCGGGTACCATGCGGGCGTTATTTTTGAGTATTTTTTTTAACCCAGGCCCACTGACTATCTTTCAAGTAGAGGTGAACGTTATTATGTTAGCCGGCACCAACGAAAACTTAAAAAACGCCTACTAATCAGATAGATAACACTTCTCTGTAAGCTGAGCTACAAAAAAGCGATAATTTCCGGTAGGACCAAATCAAAGTTAGTTTGGGACTGTCAGCACGTTATTGATGAGCTAGATACTTTCAACCAGAGTCGCCCTTATGTGGGCCAATGAAATCAATGTAGTGACGGCACTGTTTTCAAGGAAAAAGTATAAAAATCATACATCCAAGAATCGCCTTATAGCCTTATGACACTGGCTTTTTCGTAGGCTGAAAATGCTGCCTTGGCTAGGCTGAAAATGACGAAATCTGTTATACTGTGTGACAGAGATAGCATGTGAGAGTAAGAACGATTATCTGATTATTATAACAGATAGTTGTGAATCTAGAAGAAACCCGTGGGGAAATAATTAAAATATTTAAATTTATTATGATTTAAATTAAATTAATTTAAATTTATTGCACAGTAGAACACCGATTATCCGAATTAATTGGGGGTTAGGGCAATTCGGATAATGAAAAATTCGGATAGTTGGATATAGATTGGAAATATGGACCGATAGAATTCCTAAAGTTTGTTTTTTGTTTTGCAATTAGTGAGCTTACTTCCTGGAGAAACTTTTCAAATTGCTGTGGCATCCTCCTCAAAACCTTCTGGTACAACCTGCTGCCCACTTCCTCTATTTCCTTTAATAATTTATGGAAAAAATCTTCCGATTCTCTGAAAAGAAGCCACAATGGGGAGTTCTTTCACGTTTTTTTGTTTTTCTTCGCAGTTGGTGTATAAAATACACTTTTTGCCTAAACATTAAATAGGCAATTAAAATCCTATATTTCTATCCATTATTATTATATTTATTTTTATATAATATTGTCACTTTAATTTATTGTTATTCACACTTCGCCACACTCTTTTAAATATATAATTTTTATCACTTCAATTATAAAATGAATGGTAAATGTTTAGAATTGGGGCTCCAGAGTAAAACAATAGCTCCAATTTGAAGATATATTCAAAAATATTTCAACAACTTCAAATATCGACATCTCGAAAACTAAGTAAAATATCAAAAAAAATTATTATTTTCAAAATTCAGATTCCCCCAATTCGCTACCCGCGCCCTTCTGTTGTAATAAGAAAAATATGTTTCCCACTCCATGAAATTACTTTGGGCAATCAAAAAACCCACTAAAAACCTCAAAAATTTACCCTTCAATTAATTACATATTATTTATTATTAATAAATAATTATTATCACTTAAATTATATTTGTTGTCACTTCAATTTATTTTTATTCTCACTCACTGTTATAAAAAGTCTAGAGATGCAGCAAACTGTTATAAAAAGCATAGAAAAAAGAACATGAATTTCATTCTTTTCCTATGCTTTTTATAACAGTTTTCTAGACTTTTTATAACACTTAAAATTCAGCCAAGAAAAGTTTGAGTATATTCCTCTCACTCTTACATATGGGAAAATCTCCTTTGAATTTTTTCTTTCAGTTTTCAGCCTAGCCAAGGCAGTATTTTCAGCCTACGATGAAGCCAGTGTCATAAGGCTATTAACCGAAATATTTTGTACACCTTTTCATTTCAACTTTTTCTGTACGGCAATCTCTGTCGAAGAATAGCATGTGTTGATCCAGTTCAAGTGCAAAAATATGCATTTCAAACCTAATATTCACTCTCAGAAAATTGCTTCGTGCAAAGCGAAACAGAATTATTTACTGGGATATTCTCAACACAGGTAAACTCTTACAGAGCGGATCGATGCCAAATCCCATGATACTTGACTCTTGATTTATTTCTCGCTGTTGAAGTATCCGTGTATATCCTTGATAGATGCTGTCGAATACTTTCTGCAACTCAACATTTTTGTATCAGGAAATCATTTTGGAAGGTTGTTTTAAGATAATTTTGTAGCCTTCATTGTCGGTTATAGAGACACCCTCCGGCAAATTTGTGGTATTCTGACCATAAGATTCTTAGACTAAATAAACAAATACACAGACTTGTATTGATAAGAAAAAAATAAACAATTTGCATAATGACGACCCCAATGACAACCAAATGGAAATAATGAAAAAAGTTCTTCAAGAGAACCTCTTTAAATCAGCGAAAAGAATTTGTTGCTTCGCAGGGCAAACATCGTCCTCATTGGTCGGAATCGAAATTCTGTGGAGTATTTGGGAGTCCAATTTGACTCCACCATGTAAAAGGACGAATATTTATTTACTCGCGCGCTTTTTCATCCTGACTCATTGAAAACGGAAAATCTTTGACTACTTGATGGGAATTTTCCACTTTGCTGGGTTTTTTAAGGATTTTTGTTTTATCTTCATGAAAAAAATTTCTCGTTTAAAGTAAAATTTTTGGCAAACATGGAGAAAATGAAAATAGGGGGAAACAAATTTGTTTTTCATTCATTTTTATTTTGGAATTAAATAATTTAATTAATTAAGAAATTTTATATTCCTCAGCAAGCACTACTGAGGCATGTGCTAACATCCTCAAAGCGCTCGAAGCCCTTTAAGCTAATGTTTCCCGCGCTGGACAGATAATCTCTGTAATTTCCCGAAATCTATATTTTTTTTCTGCCCAGTCATGGATACCTTATCTGATATCGTTAATGGATCTTAAATTAAATGAATTAAGGATTCTGTGCAGGCTTTTAGTGTTTCCTTTGTGGCCGATTGCTATTATGGGAGAATGACATTAAAGCCATGAGATATTCAGGGGCTCAAGGGCGGAATAACATTAATGCAAGTGGCGCTTTGGCGGAGCTGAAAGCGCCCCGGGACGTGTCGATATCAAGGTGGATTGTTGCCGAGGCACACCTTGGAATTTTTAATATTAATCTAGAATATTTTGTATTGAAGTACAAGCAACACGGTTTCTGTAGGCGCGAGGATAAAGGGAATTATATGTTTTTTTCCTTGTGTGAAATGAATTTTTATTAAATATTTGCTGATAGACGCTGTGATGAAAGAGATATGATGTTGCTATGGCAAATCCATTTGCGAAGAGAAAAGTATCCACAAATGTCCTGAAAGGCTTATTGTGAATGGGGGCCCATTGACCGAATGGACAGCAAGAAAACACATTCCGATTTCAAGGTTCTATTAAGAAAGCTTTCATCCGAGAAAATTATTGATTAATGCTAAGACACAAGAAAACCCATAATAGAATCATCTCCTTTTGTTTCTTTTTCTCTGTGTGAACTTTAATTTCTTTATTACATGAAAATAATTTGCTAAATACAATGTTACACGTTCATTTGATGCCGCCATATCTCTGCCAACTTTACTTGTGAACTTTAGTTTTCTTTCCTAAGTTCGCCTGTTAAGTCAGCTGTTGAATGAGTATTTAATGAGATCCCAACTAGTTCCATTGGAAGCAAGAAATGACTTACTCAATTATTAGTTTAGTTCTAGACACATTAGGGACATAAGGACATAATGTATTAGGAAACATGAAAGTGAATTTTTGGAGTTGTATGGACTTGAGTGACTTGCCTCTACTTGGCGTGCTTAAAATCAATAGTTTTTCTTCACACTGTAATATATTATTAGATAAAATATTAAAATGTCATAGATATAAAATTTGTTGGGTGGTTTCGGAGCAGAGCGTTTTAGGTGTCTGATATCCATCAACGAGGCTGCCAGGTTGGTTTGATTTTTCATCTATGATATAATAGAGCTTTCCACTACACAAAAAGAGCTATAATTTGAGCTCTAGTGTTTTGTACAAAAAAAAAAAAAACTTCAGGAAAGTAGTATGCAGACATGACGTTTGGACCGCTGGGTTGCGGAAATAAAACAATATGCATTATCGCAGTCAATAGCTCATTTGAAAGATACCGCATTTAATGGGCAGTCCACACTATGCGGACGTAGATCCCCCGCGCTTTTTGCCGTACGGCCTCAGACAAAACCGCGCATAATCAAATCAATTTTCATTTGAAAGGCCGTATGCGCTTCTGAAAAGCCCGTATTGTGTGGACCTACAATGCACTTTTTTTTAGCACAGCCTTAATATGTCCGCGCAGTTTGGCCGTACTGCCTTTCCCATTAAAAATACCGTAAAAAAAGCTACCTAAGTCCGCGTAGTGTGAATGCACCATAAGTGGCCGTATTTCTATTATCTACTATATTTTCATATGAGCAATAGTTATCGGAACATTTTTTTAAAACAAAGGCGTCATCAGTTATTTCAGGCACGTGCACTACGAATTTTGGCGTTGGATTGCTCGCAAACTTGGGGCCTCGGTAGTCTAGGGGTAAGGCGCCTGACTACTATCCCCAGAGGTCCCGGGTTCGAATCCCGGTGGTGCCACGGTCCTAGCCTTTCCCAATTTCCCGCCTACATAACTTTCCTTCTTTCTTCTTCCCTCTTTACATTCCTGATTCCTCCTGTCATAGCCTTCACTAGTTCTCTTCCACGCTCCACCAAGCGCATGCCATCGGTTGGTTGAAGAGATTCAACTCGTTTCAGGAAGGCATAACACTCCAGCGAGTTGTTCTCGATGCCCCGATGTCAGAGTCGCGAAATGGTTGAGAGTTGGTGGAATAAAAATATCGCAGTCAGGTTGTGACAGTTCCTTCCTCTCTCTTCTCTCTATCTTCCGGCTAGAGCTGCTGTTCGACGGTGTATACGGAAAAAAATAGATTGTCGACAGTACAAAGGGACTTTCCCTAAGCCTCTAGTCTGCCACATAAAAAAAAAACTATATAAGCGAAACGACGATCAAGGGCTCATTCTGAGGGTAATTACTAGCACTTCAAGGTTTTTAATGGGCATTAAGCCAAAAAAAAAAAAATTTACGAGTTAATCGCGAAAATTTGTATTCAACCCCCACTACATGATCATGGTTGAACTTTGACCGACGATAACTTTTTGCCAAATAAACTCACAAAGCTCGTTGAGGGAGCGTTTTCAGCTATCATTGCATGCAAACGAGTTATTTAATGTAAACAAGCTCACCCTCCTTTTCAAGATAGCGTCTTTTCTCAACCCACTGCGACCCTCCAAATTTGGTCTTTTTATTGTCCGATGTACCCGAGAAATTTCCAAAAAAATTTTTGTACATCGTAAAATCCAATTTCATTACTAATTTCACTGGACCAAATTTGGAATATGGGTCATAGCAGCTCCTCTGTTAATGTTACTCTAGGATGTTAAGATGGATGTTGTATCATTCGTTAGTTATAGATAATGCAGTTGAGCTGGACTTACACGAAGGAGTGCAGTACATTTGTCCCTTATACAATGGTAAATTGTACTGAGCCCTCAATTTTTTTTAAATTACTGGTATATGAGTGTTTATCGAGATAAATAAAGCGAGGTGTAAATTTTCGTAGTGGAGACACATTTCTACTTTTTTTGTGAAAAAAAAAGGAAACTTTGGTGGGAGAAGGGAACTCGAGCCACGTACCCCTGGAAAGGTAGTTGGACGACTTAACACCTGGGCTTGCCGATAATAAAGGAGCCGTTAAGAGTAATGTCGTTTCTGCGCATCTCTAAATTTCTTCTCTTCACTATATTCTTTTTTTAAGGATAAAGTGACTTATTTATTTGTGAATAATTAAATGTTAACCCGAGCAAAAATAAAAATATTATTATTGCTCCAGTCAGTATATGGGAACAACTTGTCTTTCGAAATCAAGCTAAGAATGAATTTAATGAAGATATTGGTAAAAATTAAAAATATAGCTTACTTAAATGTCAAAAACGGTAGGGCGCTTTTCACCTAAATTCCACAAATATTAATAATGGAACTTTTTATTAGCATGCCATGCTTTTTCATATTTAAAGGTGCCCTTATACGAGCAATCTTTTGAGCAATAATCGCCGGCAGCAGTAATGGAGCAATCTGGAGCAATTCAAGCAATTTACGCCAACGGCAACAAGTATCCATTTGAAAAAATGTTTTGCAACAACAATTATAAGCGATATGGAGTAACTGAAAATGCTCCAGATTGCTGCACTAGTTACTCCATTACCGTTGCCGGCGATTATTGCTATAAAAATTGCTCGTGCATGTTGATCTTAACTAATAATCTAGGAATCAGGAGTCTTAAACTAACACTAATATCAATAAACATGACTTTTGGCAAGCTACCAGTTGAAGAGTACTTTAAGAAAAAAAATATTCTGCAAGCGAATACCTATGAAAAGTCAGGAAAATTCCCAGGAAAACTTGGAAAATTGATAGGAAAGCTTGGAAATTTCGAAATAGTTTATAGCAACAAATACTTTATACAACATATAGCAACATATACATATATACGCTTGACTAAAATCTTTGTTACTTCGTTTATGACTAGGTCGAAAAGTTGAGTCGAGATTGAGTTGAAATTTCGACCACCATATATGATGTTGAGTCGAGTTCACTTTGGGTTGAAATAGAGTTGATTTGATATCAAAACATAACCTCAAATTGTTGTATAAAATTTTCATTTATGGATACGTAAAAATTCAGAACGGAATAATTTAATTTTCCTGTACCAGGAAAAACATCGAACACAAAACTAACGCCGAATGCGGACTTCACGGATAGTAAATAAACAAGACAAATGTCACTTCAACCCAATTTCAACTCAACCTGCGTATATGAGGTGAAATATCAACTCGATCCTGATAGGAGAGCTGAATTGGGTTGAGTGGACCCAGTTTCAACTCGACATCCATTTATGACTGGGTTTAACCTGGGTTGAACCTAGTCATAAATGGGGTATGTAACTTCCTTGTTTTTGGTCGAAAATTCATAAACTGAACTTTATATTAAAAGAAAATCCATCAATAATTGTGTTACATATATAGCTGGAGGGTGTCGGCAGAAGCGGTTTGTATTTGATATTCAAAGGTGAAATAATTATTATCTTTGATAAATAAACAATCTAATTTTACTAATTTTTTGCGTTTTCCTATCGAATATCTTTACAGGTTGAGTTCGGTCTAAGATTCACTAGGTCAACTTTGAATAAATCAGATTGAACCTTCATTCCAAATTTATCTTGGGCCTAATTGAATGAAATTTTTCGGTGCCTGTTATTTTTTAGTTTGCTCATTACAGATAAACTTGATTCAACTAGGCCCAAGATAAATTGAGAATAAATGTTATATCTGATTTGTACATATCTGATTTGTACCTAGAATATGAAAGCATATGAGCTATGTTTTGCATTGCTATTCATTTCAATAAGAAGGCATAAGCATCTATCTTCGATAATGAACACACATATTCAAAACAAAGGGAACATTGTACGTATGGTTAAAAACTCTACGGCCATTGTATGCCCCTTGAAAATCCAAGCGGCCGGTGTTCGCCCGTTGAAAGGCTATTTCTCTGGAGTACTTGAGTGTGTAGTCAAATGAAATTATGAAAACAAAATGATAATTGCTAAAAAGCATATCGACTCGTATCAATCAAGAATTGATAGACCAACAAGTTTAGGCAATGACGTGTTAAGGGAGAAAGTTGAACCAAACTCGTGTCGAAAAATCAACGAACTGTTCAACACTCTTAACCAACCTTGGTTGACCATCCAAGAACATTTGCAGGGGATTGGTAAAGTATGCAGGCAGATCAAGTGTGATGTAAAAGAATGAAATCACTTCCAGACTACTAAAAAGTGTTTTTCTTTCATTAGGGCCATGTTTTTTAAATGACTCTCAAGGGCTTCTACCCTTAGTGTGCCTTCGATACTACTACCAATATTATGATGTTTTCGTCTTACTACGGTGGGTGCAGAGATAGGTTTTCAACATCTTTAGCATATTTATTTCACGGTAGAAACGCCTAATATCTTTACTGTTGCTATTTTCACTGGTTTTATTTGCTCAAGAAGTCTCATTTTCCTTTCTTCATAATTTGTTCGTGTCCCATCGGACAGGTAAGTAATTTTCATGCTAGTTACACTTCTTTTGATTGTTTTTTTTTTTTTTCATATTTGGTTAACAAAATAAACAAGTCGAATCGTCGTTACACTTTAGCTTCATTGATTATAGACATAGAGTTTATTAAATAAAAGCGTAGTAATTCGATTCTAATTCTAACAATATTTATTTTATATATTCAACAGCTGCTCCCAATAAATGTAGTGAAGAAGGTCAAAAGCTTGTATAAATTTAGGGTCAGGTCCTTTTTTGAATCAACAAATATCAGGGCACAAAAAACCATATAAGTACACAAACTATGCATTATAAATGTATTAAGGAAAAATTGAAGCAAACATGTTGATTTTTGTTTATTTATACATACAAAGAAAATAGTCCTGGAATAAAATGATTACAACAACAGATTCCTATAATGAAATAAAAGTATAAACGAGATAAGCCGTATGTTAACGATGAGCACATTTCCGCACCACAAAACAACAAAAACAGGACACAGCTCGACCATATTTCTTTCAATTTCCGTCTCTTTTCACCACCACCAAAAATAAATACGAAATTGTTCACAGATTGCCGCAGATTGGAAAAAAAGGATCTTAATTACGACCCAAAAGGATCTGTTTTATTTCCAAGGATTCCCTTACGAGGCGCTTGGCTAGTGAACACAAACGTGCTGCATTCATCTACTTCCTCTTCTAGGACGTGACTGACGCCTATATATAAAAGCTCTAATTGCAGGATAGCTTCTTGTTCCTTAGACAGGCGGAACACACGCACAAAACATGAGATTCATATTGAAGGATTTCTTGCTTAAAAAAATAAAAAAGATTATAAAAAAATAGGACGAAGGACATAAAATATAAACTTAGCACGGAAACCGAATATTTCAGGCCTAAGAACGTCAGTTTCTGGCTGCTGGTTTAAGGATCCCAATTAGAAGAAGTGTAATTCAAAACCGCGCATTAATCCTTAAGACGTTGAAAAAACCGCGCGTGGGTGTCAGGATGTTGGTGAATGGCAGGGATTTATCCAACAAATTCCTTTTCATTAATCTCGCTTCGTCCTAAACTGAAATAAATGTCGGCAGAAGACACACACAAAAAAGGTGCAAATCCCGAGTTTAGTTTTTAGCTGCTCAATTTATAAAGGACTGCACCAGTACTGGGTGGGGACGGTGGCCTTGAGTATTGAAAGTTCCCTTTGAGGATTTTTGGAAATTTATAGGATTAGGCACCCTTAACCATTTTTCGGGGGTGGTTTTTCCAAAAAAGTTTGAATTTTCACGAAATACAAAGCGCCTTTCGTTGTGGGTTCCTTAAGTTATTAGCGGACGTGTTCGGAATTCATCAGCACCAAGGGTGGGTCCTCAGGGGATAAATTACAAATAGCCACACACGTAGATCCGTAAAAGTAATTTGTAATTCTGAATAGGCCAAATACAATACATAAATATAGTAAAACTTGAACACATATTGACGTTCCTTTGTATGTGGTGTGAAAGTTAATACAGGTTGATAAGATAATCCAAATGTACACAAAACTAGCTACGAGGGGTTAGAGACTGTTTACCTTTTCTGGGTTCACCGGAAAGCTAATAATTAGAGTTAATCCCAAGTCGCAATATGTTTACACTTCACACTTTCCGATCAGCTACGGCTCAAAACATTTTACCATCAGAACACACACTCTCGATCAACACACTATATAACTTTCTCCGGTGAAAGCAACTAACGAGCTCGCCAACACCTGATAAAATATGGATTTTTTTACTACGATTTTTCTTCTACTTTCTTCTATTTTTTTTTTTTTTTTTTGTAAATTCGTTTTGGTCCTGTTTCAGTTTTCCAGCTTCTGTTCTTCACTTACGATTGGCTCAAAAAGGAGTCAACTTGTTGGGGGTTTCGTACAACCGTAAGTCTGACATCCGACTGGTGTTGGGTTGGAAAATTTTCCCTTTTGGAAATAGAAAGCAACAGCTGCAATGAGGGTTCACCGAACATGCGGGTGGTAAAGCTTAAGGTGTATGCCTCTTTTTTTGGGGGAAGGATGGTGAAAGCTTTCGAGTTTTATTTATATTTTCCCGGAACAAGGGTGGCCAGCTTAGCAGTAATAATTGGCAGCTTGAAAGCTTGTGTGATAGCGTGAATGATCCAAATGTATATAGTAGCACTAAAATTGCAATTAGAACGGACGTACTAAAATATTAACTTAATTACTGCGAGAATTTAATTAGTCTCTGTCTGATGATTAATCTAGACATATTGATTTTAGTTTTAGCCATGGGCAGATAACAGGTTCTTAACGTTATTATTTGTATTTATGATTTATTTTCATTTTTTAATATTTTTTTTTTGTATAAAAAAAATGGATAAAAAAACTTTTCAGTTAAATGGTTTTATTTGAAATCATAAGCTGTACCAAAAACTAGAAAATAATCAACAAACAATCATGGACCTTCATGAGATTCTGACCTCTGGTCAGAAATGGTGCAATATGTAGTAGCCGTACTATTTTCTAGTGTCGTATTCCAAGGGGCACTTTAGCCGTGTTTTTTAATGAACTAATAGTTCATTCATCGAGCTCATTAAAAAACGACAAGGGAAATTTTATGTAGTGCCTACTTCGGTGCTTAAATTCTAAAAAAAATCAATTATTTGTTATAAATTTGCTTTCGTCACTTCCCTGTTGTTTTTATTTTTAAATTACGTTTTTCCGAACGCCGAAAAGTATGCAACATTGCGAAAAGAAAGGGAAATTTTGAAATTTCCCAAAACCTCGATAGAGAGCCCGATAAAAATATATATGAACACTCGAACAAGCTCACGTCCTTCGCTAACGAATATCGACTTTTAATGAATTAAACAAACAGTTCTGTAATTTTGAAGTTGAACTTGCTTTATAAAGTTGATTGCCGGACCAACGAACTTATCTACTTCAGAAGAAGAAGTCGCAATCACAGCTCCTGCCCCGGGTGAACGGGTAATCACTTTGGCTGAAGAACTCAGAGGTGATCAACTGGTCAACATTGGCCGACCTCCGCAGCACAAACAAATTAGCAAATTACAACTGTGGTGATATTTTTACCCGAGGGTGCTCTAAATTTAATCGTAATCGTGTAATCTCAGTTTCAACACATTCCAGCTCATCTCATACCTTACCACCGATGTACTTGGCTCCTTAATCCATATTCAAATTCGAGGCCAACTGGTCACAGGACGAATGGGACAATCGTCTGAAGAGATTAAATGCAAAAAGGCGAAATCAACGAATAAAAAGAAAGTGACGAAGCAATCTCGAAGTGCGTTAGAAAAACTCCACGATTTCAGAACTTCGGTGTCTAATAATGGAGTAAAAGCTTACTGTATTATGGACGCACGGTTTACGACTTCTTCGCCAAGAACTTCTCAATCCCCATTACAAAATGTAAGATTTCATTCCGGAGTAGAAACAAGAAAGCCGTGAACTTCAAGCTACTTCTAAACTGCGAATCTGATGTCTTCAGGTGGATCAGCTGTTGGAAAGAACAGGCAGCTATCGCCAGTAGACGTAGACGTGAAGGTGAAGCGAGAACGTACCCAGACGGAATAATCCTGCCATGAGACATCACAGCAATAGGTTAAGTAATAGAATTAGTATCTCTAGCCCTAAAATAGTAAGTAATAAACGTTATTTATATCAGAACCCCCACCCCTCCCACTAACACGATAAACTCACCCCGCCCTACTATTAACCAAATTCGAAAACCCTCGATTCCATATTCAAACTTTTGCCAGAAGTCAAATATGTAGTTATTGGTAGTCGTTCCTAAGCAGATACCAGCGAAATTCATTCAAACAACCTATGCCTCTTAAAGTTACAGCCAGAGGTTTCAGACCTGATTGCAGCACATCCTATCCAAAGCAGCATAAATACACCCGCTGTTAACCTTTCAATTCCGTCACAGTTCCAACCATAGGTCGTAAATAGTGAACCTATAGCAACGGACTTTCTCGTGAGTACTAATAACAATACTTCCACGTCGTTCGTTACCATGTTTCTACAACATTATTTTTAGTACCATCGACAAACACGTATCCAAAATAGGGCTAAATTCTCGGAGCCATGGTTAGACAAAAATATTACAAATTGTATCGCACGATAAGAAGACAAACTGATGTTAACGAGGAATTGAGATCTGAATACTCTAGATTAGCATCAGAATTCACTTTTAGGTCCCGTGAGGCCTATACTGCATATCGAAATAATGTCGGAGAAAATATCTTAAAGGACCCTAAAAGATTCTTTGACTTCGTTAATATAAAGCGAAAGACCTCAGGGTATCCGGCAACAATGACGAATGGGAGAGTTTCCTCCTCGAGCCCCCAAGATATATGTAACATGTTTGTAGTGAGATTTAGTGAAATCTTTGCTCCTAAATCCAACTCAACGTACACTGACCTCACTCATTTTGAAACGTCAACGATAACACGGTTTCAGAAAAGGGCGTTCGACCAACTCAAATCTTATGATTCTTAACTCTAAACTTCTATGTAGTATTGCGAACGGCCAACAAATTGATGTCGTCTACACGGACTTCAGCAAGGCCTTTGATTGCGGGGACCACCATATTTTGATTACTAAGTTATTCAAATTTGGAATTACCGGCCCTGTCCTGAAATGGATAAAATTATCAGCGTAGAACTCAGGTCGTCAGATTCAAAGATTTTTATCTAAAGAAATCGAAGTAACTTCAGAGTTCAGATCGCTGCTCGATGCCGATTTTTAATGGATTCAGATCACATTTCCAAAATTTATCCGCCATATTGGGGCCACCATTTTGAATTTTCAAAGTTTGACCCACTGACATATAGAATGGACTGCTCATGAGGAATTTTTCATGGCACCAATTTGTTCCATAGGCTACAAACCTTTTTTCACTCCATGTAAACACCGGAATCACTTTTGAAATTTACATTTTTTTAAATACGTACTTAAACATTAAAACAACACAAATATTTTGTTTAAAAAAATTAATAAACACTATTTTCACTTTTTCACCTTTTAAAATGCCTTTTTTTTCATTAATTTGCAAATTTTATGTGTATCTGATTTGTTCTTAACGCCTGTTTTAGAAACTGATATTCTGTATGTCAAAATCCGGGGGTCTATGAGGAAAAGAGCAAAAGATATAAACATCACTATACCCGTCTATTTTTTTCTAATTGATTTAACCTGATTTTATTTCTGTCAGTCTGATTTTACTTCTGAGTGCTTCTGTCAGTTTGGGGGCTTATGGATGAGCGAGTCGACTATACCTTTTTGGTGCCATCGGTTTGTATGGGAATAATTGCTGATGAGCAGTCCATTATTATATGTCAGTGGTTTGACCACAGAATCGTCATCTATAGGCCTAAAAACCCCCCGATTCCCATTTTCAATGGAATCGGAAGCCAATTGCAAAATTCGTCCCCCATCTTGGAATCGCCATCTTGATTTTTTACAAAATTATCAGATTCCATTGTCACGGGAACTCAATGTGTGCTTAAAGTTTCATAATAATCGGTTAAGTAGAAGTAGTTGAAAAACTGTCGCAAGATTTGAACCAAAGAAACAAACAAACGAACAAATAAATAAACCATTAGAAATCATCCTTGTCCATAGAATTTCTCAAATATCACACAAAATAACAAAATTTAAAATAGCCAACCAAGAATTTGTGTTTCAATTAATTCTCATGAAAGCATGAAAAAATAAAAAGCTGTGATAGTGACAAAAAAATAACATTCGGTCCTAGTTATGGTCCCATTGAAAATCAGTCCCGAGTAATGACATTGCTTCCATAGAACCGAGTTATCTCAGCTGCTGAATGAGTCCATCCATTGGGGTTTTGGCTTAAAACCTCTGTTTCATTATTCAACTTTTGGGTGTGATTATTAATTAAGTTCGCGCATTAGCCAAACAGCTGGTGAATGACAATTCGTATAAATCTCTGGGTTATACTATGAAATTTAATGTATGCATCCCTTGCATGTGAATTGGTGAGAAAAGGGTTACTTAATGGATTTTAAGGGAATTTGTAATTGAAAAATTTGGTGGTTAACCTTAAGGATAAATCAAGTATGAAAGTTTTTACTAGTTTAATGTTTTAATGGTATTTCATATAAAAATAATTAGGGTTTTTACGATTATTTGTGATAACTACTATATGTAGTTAAAACTCCAATTAAACACTTTTTAAGAAAGGGAACATATTTGAAGAGCGTAAGCTGAAGTTTCACCATTTATACTAGAAGTTTGCCATGTCGTTCATATCATGATGCCGAAGGGTAGATGAAGGTTTGGATTGGTTAATGAGAGCGTGGAACGAACCGGAGGTAATGAACTCTTGAATGTTATACGAGTTCGGAAACACTGTCTATGGTAGATTGTTCCACAGATCAGTGGTTTTTTTATAAACGAATTCTTACACTGCAAAAGACACTAAAAAGGGAATTGTAGTTTTCGGCCAAAGTACCATGGTTCCGGGCCTTGGATTTGACTGCATTGTTAGGCAGCCCTGAAAAACTGCCAGGAAAATTCTGGCGAGATTAGGTAGGCGGAAGCTTGATAGGGATTGATAGGGAAAACACTGCAGCTGCTACACCCGACTCTGATTTGGATCCGTCTGTGTACAAGACAACGTTATGATCCTTGTCAGGTATGAAATCTTACAATTCCTCTCGGGTGATCCGGATATTAAGTTCACTAACGAAATTTAATTTTGCGACCTTGTAGTAGGTAGGTTTTGATACCATTTCCTGTGGTAGAGAGCGCAATTAGGTAATGGGTATTTGGTGTAAATGATTACCAAATGCAAGGAAAATAAGCGAACTGGTACCAAGGCGGTTTCTTCGATTTTTATTTGCAGCATATCTGAGATATTGTAGATTGACTGGGCACTCACTACCTGCGACACATTGGGAATTGTATAGTATGGAAGGTGTTGTTATATTTGTGATTCTTTCGTTGGCAAATTGTATGAGTTTGGCCATTCATACACGAGGGACCATGGTTCCGGAGCAAAAGATTTTTTATGGCAAGGGAGGCGTGCGTGGATGTAATAAGTGGAGAGTTTCGTGCTTCGGTGGAGACTTTTATGCTCCTACTTTTGGCCTACGAACCCGGAAAGTACACACTCACACATTAATACTTTGCCATGGGGTTAATAATAATAAAATTTTAAGCTTACAAAATTATAAGTAATGAACTGATTTAAATAAACACCCGACTAGAGTAAAAATATTTGACATTCACTAAAAAAACAAGCAAGCTGCTTCCTTTGCTATTGCTCCGTGTATTTTCAGAAAACTTGCAGCAAAGCTTTTGGTTGCAGAGCTATGATCCCTCGTGTATGAATGGCCTTAGCGTATCAAAGCTTTTGGCAGAAATAAGCACTATTTTTGGTACCATTTTCGGTTTTGGTGTTGGGTGACTTGAATTTTTTCAGGTTTATATTAGATGACGACCTAAAGCCCTAACTTACCCCCTCCAGTAAATTTTCCGCGCGCCCTGTTTTTTTTTGTGAGCGACCCCGGCCAGTGCAGAAATGCTGATGCATTCCGTTTTGGTGGAATATGCAGTTTAGGTGGTACTTCCGGAGGTAAGACACACGACGACCCCTCTCCCTCGGCTAGCCAGCCATGGTAGTGAACCCCGGGAGTACCGCTGTGATGGTGAGTTGAAATTTTCTCTTGATTGATAAATTTTAGTAAGTTGTACGAGGTTCTGAAGGTGGACTCTTCGGGCAACCGGCCACCGCGCCGATTCCCCATTTACACCTTTCAACCTCAATGACTATTACTTCATCCAAGCGCTCACTGTTGACGTTTTGAAAACCTTTATCCATGCCTGCCTTAGTCCAAAATGGAATTTATAGTTAACTAGAATTTGTAGCATCTCTAGGCGCTTGTCGTTGATTAATAGAATCAGCACCTGAGCACCTTCCAGTTGGCCATAGGAATGTCTCTGATGTGACGCCGAAGATACTCGAGCACCATCTCTGATATTTTGGCCTTGATGTCGGCCGGGAGAAGGTCCGGGATTCTGCCGGTACAAGAATTGGTATCGGTTACTGCCACAAGAAGGTGGTCTTTCACTGCTTCGCTCATTGACCTGTTACCCGTTGAGCCTGATTGTTGGGCTCTGAAGTAGAAGTTTCCCTGACTATGGTTGATCTTGAGAACTTCGACAAAGCATGCTTTAGCTCGGAGTCAAGTAGACTCCACAGGACCTGTAGTGACCGGGTAAAGTTTAATTACCAAACTTTACGCAATGTCACACAACAACTTCCGACACGATCAAAACGATCAGTCGGAACACTCAATCGATCACCGAACGCAAAGTTCAGTGATCTTGCCGTTTTCCCCCGTCCATATCGGGACAGCCAATATCCGGCATCTCAATAAACTTACTCTCCTGTGAAAGTTCCCCGATTGACAACGCGTACACGCATAACTAACAATAACCTAAATCAAATAATACTGTAGCAATAATAATTACTTACCATAAAAAACAAAATATCATAGTGATAATAAAGTTTATATTCAACCAACTAAACAGAGTTTTTATTAATAAATTATATTAGCCGTGCACGTGGTAGAATATAACTATAGAACCTTGTCACCCGAGGGATCATAATTCTCAATAAAGTAATCTGTGCAATTCGAGGCCACCCCTTTCAATCACGTCGTCTGACTTTAGATGCTGCTACACCACTGGATGGGCTGGTGTAGCTGCATCTACGCCGATGTGCATCCAACTACGCTGGCGTACGTACGACAATGAAAATGAAACGTAGCGATAGTTGGACTAAGGCTATCAATAAAATTTTAAAATTTGAGTTATGAAAAACAATAGTCGCGTATCCCAGGATACTATAATGATGAAAACTACCATAGCTTCATTTGTCTAAAATTGATGGCCGTACTTACAAGAGGTTCTGCAAGTGACACAAACTTCAGGATATACAGGAAATAACCTCGCTTTTACCTTCTGTAACTAGGTGATAGTAAGAGATAGTAAGAGAGGATTTCCACTTGGTTTCTACTAGCAAAGCAACCACGGAAATTGAATCGGTTTGATGTTAATTGTTGTGATTTCGATTAGCTTGTTGCTTGTGGTGAACTGATTTTTTGCTGACTTTGTTGTAGGGTTGTTCCTAATGGCTGGTTGCAGATTTTGTTGGTCAACGGTCCCGAATACTATTGTAATCGATGATCAATTTTCCGGACTACTGCCTTTTAAACCGGATCACAGCGGATATTAATATCATTATTATCAAGTGTACTTTTACAGAATACAATGCTAGATCTGTTCTAATCTTGACGTTAACGTTTCTAGATATTTCCAATGCTGAACTTTCGCCAAATGATTGTTACTTTTCTTATCTGTTCACAACTGTATGATTCTATGAAGAATAGATGATTCAAAGGTCGAGAGGACGTAACAGATGCAATACGCCAATACATTTCAATTCATTCACGTTTTCAAAACGGCATTTATTTTATCAATTATTACAAACTTGGTGAAATGTTTTAGTAATTTAAGATCAATAAAACTAGGCATAAATAAAATATCGAAAGTTCAGGTGTTAAATTAACACAAAAACTTAGAAAAAAATTATCTTATCATCCTCACTTAACACTTAAACTTTTAACATCTTAAAAACTGACAAATTTATTTTTAATGAGTAATTTGAACCTAATACATCGCCACACTTGGACTTTAAATTCGCGCACGTCTCTTATCAGCCATTTTGATTTTTTTTTGTTTTCTAAATTGTCTTAATAATACTAGAAAAATGGTGTAATCGTGAAGAGAATCACGTCAACTTAATTAAATTTATAGCAATGAACTTGTAATTGATAGTGGAAGGAGATAATCAAAAAAATAAATTTGTTTATATAAAAACATTTCAGAGATGTTTAGTGAAGATAATTTTTTTTGGGTCTACTAATTTATTGCTTTCGTCTAGTCAAAATTTCTAATATTTTTAATGACGACGCAGGTTTTAAATGATTGCAAATTCCTTTCTTTATTAATATTATTTTATTTTTTGGTGGATATTGATGCCAAAATTTATGGCATCATTAAACTGTTGTGCTCTATATTATTTTTTAATTTAATTGATATAATTAAACTGTAATTACGATAGTAGAAAATTATTTTAGAACGCAGCTAAATTTTGATTTACTTTTAAAAACACTTTATGCGACGCAGCAAATTTTTGCGATTTTTTTTTATGATGCAGTACCTAATCGTAAACAATTCAGTTGGAAAACAATGAAGAAGCACTTTCTTTCTAACAACACATATACGCTGTAGTAATACAATATCAAAATTTGACCATTTTCAATAAACCTCTCTTTTAAGGCATGGGGTTAACCCAAAGGTTATGATTCGACCTGGCACTGCCTTTCTATTTCTCTAGACTATGGGTAACTTCTTCTTACCTGTCTTCCACTTTGCAGATATTTCCTTGCCTTTCTTATAACGGTCAGCGACGGTCATGAGCTACGTATAGATCAATTGCATGGTGGGTCAATTCCAAACAAAAGGAAGACATAATAGAGTAGTACACATGGAGACTCTGGCGAGGGCGCTGCGTGTACGGGAGCTATTCTCCTTTAAGACAGAAGACTTTGAGGATCACTAAACCTGGAGCCAATGCTTTCATTTACCTAGTTTATAGCTATAATTGGAAATATGGATCATACAAAATTTGTTGTCGTATAAACGGGATAATTCGAATTATGACTTAAACCGAATTTTTTCGACTTAAACTAAAGTTATAAGAATATAATCGCGAGCATCTTCGATATTAAATACCCGTTTATGTGTTAATTCGTTTTGGTTTTGATTTAAATCAAGATTTTTTATAGAGTTTAGCAGAACTTACACGAGGCAGTACATTTGTCTTTTACAATATGGTAAATTGTACTGAGGTCTCAATTTTTTTAAATGTCCCAGTTGAAAAATAATGCCAGAGATAAATGAAGCGAGCTGTGATTGTAAATACGTAGTGGATAGCCAAGGCTTTCTTCTTTCTTCCTTCTAATTTTTCACACTTGAAATTAGATAAGGTGAGATATATAATATACATTGCAAAGACATAGGGCATTTTCGAGAATTCACCATGGTAGCTACCAGTCGAACCAGAAGTTAATCTACCACGTTCAAAAATTGATTACTTGCCATAAGTCACCACTCAACATGTTCTACTATTCACCAGTAAGGTAACCTGAGTCTCACCAACAGGATAAGGGGGTAAGTAATCGACGATAGATAAATTTCTGGTTCGACTGGTAGCTACCATGGTGAATTCTCGAAAATGCCCATAGGGTTCTTACTTAGTCTGAGGCAGTTTAATGCACATTAGAATCAAACTCGTAAAAAAGCTCTTTATTGGCATTTATTTTTCTTCTCCGCATTACATTGGCACCTCACTTCCTATGAAGTATAATATTGTACTGGCTCAAAAGTAAAAAGAGGCATCTCTTACAAACTCACTGTTGTCGTATCCAACACTGAATTTATAGTCTGCATTTGAAGTGAAAGACGCTTTAATGGGGTAAATCACAACTATCCATCACTCGGTCCTCACACTCAAACAGGTTTGTGTATAATGTAGATATTACACTAAATATTCATTTGTCTGTTTCTTTTTCGTGTAACGATTTTGAAGCCTATGTTATTGTACAATTTCTTGGGGAATTTCTTCTAGTTTTCACAGATCCCCGAGAACGATGTTATAATTGAAGGGGTAAGTGTAAAAAGGATTCAACTCGCAAAATTGGAATTTCGAGTAATTTAGCTTCAAAGATTTCATCTGAGCTTCAGTTGGGCGTACTTGAATCCTTCTTAAATTAAATATCTTGGAACTTTCACAAATTTTTGACTTTTTAACAAAAGTAAAGGGAAGAGTATTTGGTGACGATCCCAATTTTACCAAAAAAGTAGAATCCTAAAATTTTCCAGTTTAACTCTTTATACACTTAGGTACCACTTCAATTGTGTTAGGCCTTCCGCACACGTGTCGATTGATTCGTAACCCCAGTTGCAAACTTTTGCACAATAATCACGTTCACAACCAATTTGCAACCAAAATGAAACATTTGTCCAAGCACGAGCGCAGCTAATTTTTGATCAATCGGTGTTCTCTAACCACAAAATTTTAGTTACGAAATTTTTTTTAATAAACTTTGACAGGAACAAATGCAACCACGCAACTGAAGTCACTTGCGACCGGCAAGAACAGTTGCAAACTAGTTTTAAATCGGTCTCGTTTCTGTCGACATGTTGGACTCTCACTTACATACACGGGCAAGGTCACAAGCAAGTTGCGTATGCAAAGGGGATTGCTAATCAGTCGACTCATGTGCGGAAGGACTTAGTGTGATGAAATGGTGGGTGGATCTGACAAACTTACTTAGTAAAGAAAAAACAAACTTCCCTGCTACCTCTTTTCTATAAAACCGGTTTGTGTATGGGATTATAAAAGAAATAATGCATGGTGTAACTTTCCCCAATGGATGTAAGTTTTAACATTAGTACTAATTTATGAGCATACATGTGCGTTAAATTCTCTATTTATGCTAGACTAATTGCATCAAAAAATATGTATTCAAACTTTCCGTATATAATTTTATAACTAGTTGGGATGTGGGTTTGACCCCTTCGGTCCAAACGATTAACTTCCCAGTATGATGAACGAAGATGGAATAAACTGACTTCTTACAAAATAGTTATACGTTTAGCACTATTGGAAAATTGGCTAGTATCAGAACTGAGGACAAAGCAATACCGTGAGAAGCTAGTTCAAATAACTATAATAGTAGTAAATCCACCAGATTTTTCTAGAGAATTTGTTTTTCCTGCACGTTAGCAAACAAACATTTCCTCCTTATTTCGTTCGCTGCACTAAAGCGGGTGTTCAAATTCGTATTGAGCGTGCTGAAGCGCCGTTGACAAACTGGGAAGCGAACGACTTCAATTAGAAATTCCAAGACTTTCCGGAGATATTAGCAAAACTGTAACTGAAAAGTACTTGTCAGACTTGACCAAAAAGAACAAATTTTGCAGTAACTACTGGAAACCCTGTGATGAACCACAATTTCCTCAAACTGTATCAGGCGTATAAAACAATTCCCCGTCAAAAAGTGCTAATCCAAGGTTTGAGAAATTCGTGATGTTTGTAAAAGGTATCGAAATTTTTGCACGATTTTTAAAGGTTGTCGGATTTTGAAAAGTGATGTTTTGTTCGAAGGCTATCGCTGTGAAGAACCCAAAAAAGGTCACTTCGTTTAGAACGGGTTTCATTCTATCGAGTTTATTAGATATTAGCAAAACTTGTCAATTTAAGGTCTTTCTGACAATTAGCCGAAGTTTTTCTATTTAAACAAAAAAGGCCCGACCGAATATTTTCGATTTTCAGAGCATTTCTTCGTAAATATTCTTTTTTCGGCACCTCAATGAAGTCGATATAGTTTTTAGTTCGCGCGGTATCGTGCAGGTACAAAAATCATAAACGTTCTTTAAACAAAAAAAACAAAACGGGTTCGACCGAATTTTATGAAAATATTTTCAGATCATATTTTGGTTAATACTCCTCGAACGGCACGTCAACTAAGTCGATATCTTTTATAGTTCGCGCGATATCGTGCAGGTACAAAAATCACTTATATCATTTAAACCAAAAAACCGCTCGACCGAATATTATCAAAATCTTTTCAGATTATATTGTCGCTAATACACTTCGAACGGCACCTCAACTATAAGTCAATATCTTTCGTGGTTCGGGCGATATCGTGCAGGTACAAAGATCACTTAACGCCGCTTAAACAAAAAAACGGCTCGACCGAATTTTATGAAAATCTTTTCAGATCATATTTCGGTTAATACGCTTCAAAGGACACCTCAACGAAGTCGATATCTTTTTTGGTTCGCGCGATATCGTGCAGGAAAAAATGACCACATCCCTACGCACACACACACATACTTCCTCCCAATTTTTTGCTTAAAATGCTCCTGGGACCTTGAAAGATGAAAATACGTTGAAAATTTCGATATCGATTTTCGGACCGATTACAATAACTTCCTATACTGGGAAGTTAACAATAAAAAAGCAAATAAAATTAGTTTTGAATAATTGAAGACATCCCTGAAAGTATCGAGTATTTTTTGTTACAGCGCAATTTCTAGTTAAACTTGCAAAGATGGTAAAGATATCTTCAATTCAACGAAATTTTTGATAATAATATCAATCTCCACCACAATCCTTTTATTCATCGAAAAAGTTATCGAAGAATAATAATATAAAAATGAAATTATACGATCAACGATAAAAATTTTAATCCAAATCCGAAAAAAACACGCAACAGATTTCGTCTATCTACATTTTGCTTGTTAGAGATAGTTTACGATTAAATCATAAATCTAGAAAAAAATATGATTAATCTAAAGCATTTAACACCAGCAAAGTTCCTGTCAAATCTACCTTTAACTGGTTTTATATCAATGAGCACTTTAGTCTCTAGTTAAGTTGAAGGGGCTCGACCAATTGTTTACCAATTTCTTAAAGAAACATGCGATTCTGATAAATTGTTTTAATTAATATTTTCTATAGAATAATAAACTAATTCATCAAAAACGTTGATGAATTTCTTTTATAATCGGTTATGTAGGTTAATTATTTGTCGAAATATATATGAAGATTGATAGAGTCGTTGACCAATTGCTTTACTTTATCATATTCACAATCATATTTATGGTTTTAAGAATTGTGGATGGGAAGGCAGAAGGCCGACGAGTAATTACTATCCTCGATAAATTGTCAACCTCGACCACAAAACCGACTTTGCTGATTTTTACAAAGCAGGTTCAAACTTGGGGTGCTGTCAATAATGCACTGTGCAATACTTAAGGAGAATTTATATCCCGAGCACAAGTCGAAGAACAAAGTGGCCCCAGTTGCGAACCTACGGTGAGGGGAGCATAATTTTGGGGCGGCATTTTTTATATTTAGTTTTACTTGTAAAAAAAAAACTTCATAACTTTACTATTCGATTTCTACGAATTATGAATTACTATGTGATTTCGAATATCGTCGTCAATTCAGGGTTGAAAATATAATGTCTAAAAATTTTGCTCGGATGCGGACATCAATGGTGCCGACTTCAAGCAGAAGTTCTATCTACTACTCCGAATGCTATTGAATGATTATGTCACGGTATACAGAAACAAGGTGATGTAAAAAAAGACTGACAACATCAAATACCGTAGAAAGCGATGCGGAAACAACAACAGCTTCCATTTTGTATGGAAAGCGGTCACCAAGCGACGTCAGCACTAAAATGACATTTCTCTTTTACATTACCTTGTTTCTGTATACCGTGTTAAGGAAGCACGGCATACAGAAACAAGGTAATGTAAAATACTGTATATTGGTAATCTTAAAAATTATTTTACTTTACATTTTAAGCTTGTTTGATTGTGTTTCTTTTTATGCCAATAAAAATCGGGATTGAAATCATCTGTTGACATTGGCGTGTCGTTCAAATGACTTTCACACTTCATTATTTTGCTCCAAATATTTCCAATGATTTATTTACGCATCGTACTAATATTGTGTATTCAATCACGAAATCGACATCGGCTTCTTAAACATAAAAAAACAATGTTATCAAAGAAACATAAACAAAAACAATAATAAACGTCACAAAAGTTGATTGGCTTTGGTGTAGTTTCCACTTGTCATCTAAGTGACGTTTATTCACCGCGCTATCGCTACTAACAAATTTGTCGTTGAGATAAATATTTATTTATTGTTAATGCCATTAAATAATTACTGAGTAAATATACCGAAAATAAGAATAATTTTTCATGGTGTGAACATACGAAATGAAGAGAATTTTAACACAATAAAAACGTGCCTCGATGAAGGTTGATCAAAATAAAAAATATACTTATTTAGATGAAATTGTGGATTTTCTCGACTTGGTTACAACCTCTCTTTTTTTGGACGTCATTCGTTCCAAACGTGAATTTCTAAATAGAATAAATAAATCTAAATTAAAAATGCTGCTCAACAAAAAATCAACAAAATAAAACTTTCTTGGGTTTGTTAACTTTTCTTTTCTTTCACTTAAATAAAGCGCATTTAGAGAAACGCGTGCCAAGCACTTCTGTTATGATAATTGTTATCAACAGAAGCAGTATGAGCAACCCACGATTAGTTTGGATTTGCAACCTACAAAAAATTATGATAGTAAAGAGCTGCGGGTTTTAGTATTATGATGAGGAGGAAAATAAAAAAAAAGAGTTAGGAAATATTTTAAAATTTCAGAAAACACTGGAAGATAAGAATTTCTGTGTATTTAGCTAGTAATAATAGAAAGTAATATCAGAATGCTAAGAAAATAGATTATCAGCTGTGCCCTCTCCCTCCCCTTCACTAAGATTTCATAACATTATTACGTCGAAAATTCTACAAAATATTTGTTCTGAGTTCATCCAAAAACTTCCAAAAGATTTCAATGTCACAGGTATTTCTTCTTCGTCTTCTGAATTACCTCCAAAACAAACAGGTGGCTTTGGTGATTACTGTCTTACATAAATATTAGCTAGGTAAGAGCACCCCTCATATAGAATCATATCTGGAGTAATAGAGCTTGGTTGATAGCATTTGGCAAGTTCTAAGCTAATAACACACAAAACGTTATAAAAATGGCGGTACAACCACTGGAAATCTCAGCTTTTGAAAGTGTGTTATTCCAAAACGCTGAAAGCGTTTAATTTTAACGTCATCCATTAGTTAGAATAACATTGTATACATTTTTTAAACACAATTTAGTGTTTAAAAGTGTCTACTATGTTTGGGTGACACCACAATAAAACACTTTAAGTGTTTTGAAATAAAACACTTTTAAAAGCTTAGATTTGCAGTTACACTATACTTGACAAACATATGTTGCTGATATAAACATTGTCGATAGTTTTTTCCCCCAGGCTTTTACAGTTTTCATTGCTTACATGCACCAAATTAATAATCGATTCTCTAGATAAAGATACCATCGCTGTAATGCATATGGTTGCTTCTTGGTCAAGGAACACTCAACTTCTAAGTGACAAATTCCCAAAATTGATATCAGAGCTGTTACACCCTCTTTCCTTCTCTTACAAAATAAGAGGATAGATTGCATTTAAGGCATCACCGAAACGAAAAAAAAAATTTTCGCCGCTTAGGACAGTTCTTCGTCTTATAGGCTTTCGAGACGATCCAATCAAAAATAAGTTCGATGTCAATGTCTAGCAAATTGGACATGAATTCAGGGTCATGAAGCCATGGTCTGTACCGATTAAAATTAGAAAGGAAACTCTCAATCAAGTTTACCAGGACCAAATTGTTATCAATAGCTTGAAGTTTTGTCAGCGGAACAGGGTGCCAGGTTCTATCAAAGTCCTTGGATATATTGTACATACCTAAAACAACCAGCCCATACACATCGAATCAATGCAGGCTTTTGTCCAAGTGTTTTTTAGACATACTGAAAGGCTGCCAGTAGATCATTTCTGTCTAAACCGGTACTACAGTACTATTTGTTGTTTGAAATGGTCCATAAGTGATGGCATAGTACTGTCAAAAAACTTATAATAGTTAATCGTCCTTCGACAACCGTATTCTCTATAGGCGGGTTTTTAAGGTTAGATGCGTTGATATATACCTGGCATTGGCATTTCAATAATATCCAGGTTTGGACCGCTTTTTGAACGAATATCGATTCCTCCGAAAGGATGTAAAGATGAAAATCGAAAATAATTTTATGTTTGAAGAAATGGTTTCATTTGGTGATCCACGTCCAAAAGAAAGAGGTATGCGGAATATTTTAGACTGCAATATGTCTGCAATCCTTGATGCAGCAAATTTAAGTGATAGAAAAACAGCCATAATTAACACGCGAAAAAACGTGTGATCTGATTCTTCCGAATATAATGTGAACAATATCAAAGCTAAGTGTGATATCGAAAAATTTTATTTCACATTTTTGTCTTATTTTGTGGTGCCTCATTAAAATCCATCGTCGAAAAGCAGACCACGGAAACCGTAGGGGTGCAAAAAATGGAGAGGGGGTGAAAAAATTGGACCCGAAAAAGCAACCTCCGTATTATTCCTTTTTGAGATATTATCAATTGAAATCTGTTGATGGAAGTCGGTCCTCACATTTTGCATACTCATCCACCTCCAGCGCCTGCACTGCATTTGTTTCCTTCCTGGGTCTAAGTTCACAGTGTCTCGACTTAGTTTGATGGGTGATGGATGGGGCAGCCCACGTGGTGAATACTGCGAACAAGTTAGGCCTATTGTGTACTTGGGTAAACTATACTTCGATCCATCCATTGGTCCACCAATGACGAGGAATTGAGTCAATACATTGACGCCTTGCTCACTTTTTCTGCTCCACTGACCAAACAGACTGCATATCATCCAAATGTACGAAAATGCTAATGAATTGTACGTTGAAATAGCACGCATTTTCATTTGTTAAATAATAATTATGATTCGATTATTTGTTAAGTTTGTAAAAAGTGCCGGCGATAGGTGCAAAGCTTTTCTTCAAAAGTGCTGTCGTCAAAGTGGAAGAACGCAAAATTTGATATTTTAAAATTTATTACTAGCGAAAATTAAGTCTAAATATTTTAAAATATTACAGTAGCTCTTTTTTATTAGTAGAACAAAGTAGAAGAACAAAACAGAGTGGCCCAAACAAAATTAAGAAAAAACCTCATGTATCACCCTAATGGGTGTCCTATCTGGGATTGAATCAGTGCAAAAGAAATGTCTCCTCCATTTTGCCTTGAAAAATATACGTCTCGATCTCACTATTTGGACAGGTTCAAAGTGCTTGATTTCATAGCGTTGCTAGGTAGGAGAAAATTGCTTATATGTATGTATCTTGTGTTGGCCTTGAGGTCCTAAGTGGAAAACTTAAAGTACGGCTTCTGTCAGACAAGATTAAACTTTATGAAACGAGAAATGTTTTTTTTTATTTGTTTTTATTTCAGACGATTCCTGACATTGATATAAAATCCACGATCGGAATGAACCTCAGAAAAGGAGGTTTACGTAATAGGTTAGATCTCTGTCATTTATAATTAAATAATATGCAATGTTAAAATATCGATTGACGTAAACTGTAACGTAAACTTTGATATTAGAAAAAATATACTTATGTAAAGTTGCGTGAATTTTTCTTTCTTTTCTTCTATTCTAGTTTCGCCGAATGCCAGTTTACTCTACGGAAATGTGAGTGAATGGATTACATAAAATAATGATTTATTATTATAGATTTTACAAAGAGCGCCGTAAAGGAAGTATTTATCGGTCCATGAAAATCCAGAATTTGTCGGAATATAAACTTTAAAAAAACAAAACCCTTACATTATGATCTCATTAATTTTAATTATTTTATATAATATTAATAATTACAAGCATTAAATATTAAATATAATTAAATTTAATATTTATTTAAAAGCGATAAAAACCAATGTTAAATAAATATCTAATAATTTCCAACAGCACAAATCAAATAATCACTAATTTTCTTACAAAAAATCTATGTTCACTTCGTATAACAACCATACCTACCAAGCTACGAAGTAAAAAAGTGAAAGTCTTTCGCAAACTATTTTAATTTTTTATATAATCAAACCTTAATGAATTGTGAAATTATCAACAGTATCACCTGATTTTACCTTATCAGATTATAAAAGTACCATGGAAAGGTTCAAATGCGAATATTATCAAAAACTTGGGGCCAAGTTTGACAGGTCTAAATTTAAAAGTTGAATAATCACATTTAGGGTCACGTCGTCGTTGTAAATTATTGGAATTTATTAAAAAACCCCATCGAAGGAGGGAAGGTAATAAATTATTTGTCAATTTACTAAAACATTATTTTTTGATAACAAAATTGTTGTAATTTAGTATTTTTATTGCGTTTCCGCATAGAAGCTGAATAAAGTAAGTAAAAAATTTGAGTTTTTTTCGGTGCCTTTTGCATTTCTTAGAATTTTTAAAATTATGTAAACACAAAACGTCACGTAATATATGAATATGAGATTAATTGTAAAGGTCAATGTTAAATACAATTATTAAATAATAATAAAAAAAATGCTTTAAGTAAAGCAGCTTAATCTCCATATACATATATCACATTTTCTAGTCACGCTTTAGGTACAATTGTTGTTAAGTGTGTTCCGCAATTCAAGAATGCTATTACATGAGACTAATCAGTGGTCAAGTTAGTTATCTCACAGTAAATAACCCCTAAAGAGCCGATCAACACCGCCCCATTCATTAAATCTGTCATATCTTCTGTTTCGGAAGCATTCCCTTCAGATTTTATACACACATATATAAATAGCAGCGGCCTAAAGAACTCGGTTATCAGTTACAATGTTATCTTCGTTATACTTGGCTGAATCTATGAGTTACGGATTTCTATTTATTGCGAGTGCCTAGTGCTCCACTTTAGTTACAACTGAAACTTTGAGTCGTTAAGACATTGTGAGAAATTGAAAGTATCTTAAATAATTGAATTTTTTTCTTAGTTGTGTTTAACATTTTTTTGTATTGGAATTAAACTACTAAATATAAGTGAAAAAATAATATGGAGCCTGTTGATACAAATTCAATATTAACCCCAGAACTCGGATTTGAAAATCCACCCGAGGATAATATACTAACAACCGCTCTACGCGCGTTAAGAGTGAGCTTCCCAAAAGTGCCGCATTCTACAATCGCTAGTGAACTACCAAAATCATGCGTTTTACCTGAAATTTCGCTTGAGAAAGTCTCTAACCACGACCACATCTCCGACTGCTGGATCGTCTTATACGATCGTGTTTACGATGTTACTAAGTTCTTAGACGAGGTACTTTGCGACAGCAACAACCAAAAATTTGCTTAACAAAATTTTCATACTCTTATCTCTATTTCAGCATCCAGGTGGCGAAGACGTGATTCTAGACTATGCTGGTCGTGATGCAACTCTGGCATTTCGAGGTACTGGACACTCAAAATTCGCCCTAAAACAGCTACAAGATTACTTAATTGGAGAGCTGCCACCTCAGGAGCGACTCTTTCGTAGAGGTGAGGGAGGAATTAGATTTTCAGATATGCCGGAGTAAGATACCTGCTCGACTGATATAAAAAGACTTGTTTTGTAATATTACAACTATTATTAACTCCTTTCTTGAATCTTTTTTATTATTATTATAATAATTTTGCATCAATTATATATAAGATTTAATTCGTGTTAAGTTTTTAGATTATAAAATTATTAGGGTTAGTGATAATTTATTTAATTTTTTATTAAAAATATTTTTTTATATCTAAATATATGTTCATAAAATTTAAATAATCTTTTTTGTGTCTTAATATTTTGTCTACAATATTTTTTTAAGTGATTTGCAGAATTTTTTGTTTCTTCGAGATAAACTTTTGACAAACTGAAATTAAATATTATCATGCAAAAAAATGAGATTTTTGTTGCATATTTAATTAAGTTCAATCTTTCGCACTGTGTCGTCTCGTGTTGATAAAAGTAAATATTAAATGCCACCGCAAAAAACTTTAAGATTATTAGAAAGTGTCGCTTTTGATGGCTTGGATATGACATAATAATTTTGTGACGCATAGGAAGTATAATGATCTAATTTAACGACAGGAGGTTTTTTTTTTCTTAAAACTAGTTACCACAACACTAAAATAATTGAGGTAATACGATAATCTGTTTTTTGTGGTATAAGTATTGAAAATTGATCGATTGGAACTTGGGTTATCTGTAATAGGCATTTGTATAGGAACAAAATGTACGCACAACTATAACATATGTTCCCATGCTTATGTCCTTATCATTATTAACAACGCCATTAAACAATTGGTCGATATCGTAGGGCACTCGCAGAGAACATGAACGGCTGTATATGTGATCCTTGGGTTGGCTGCCCGAAGAAGCCAACTTCAGATGCAAACACAAAAAAACATAAATTTATACAAAAAATCAAACCAACCTGAACATCGGCATTACCCCAGTCCTCAGGTGTGGGGCATCCTCGCCGGGGGATCGTAAAGTAGAGAGACTCTGGAGCTACCACCTAAACTACTGCACCACCACTTACCTGTTTGTGAGCTCTTCATCATCAAGGCGGAACCTGGGTACTTACGGGAGAATATCCGGGACCTGAAAGAAAAGTAAATTCCGAGGTGAGATCATTCACCACCGCTATGCCATTATCGGGCCTTAGCCCATCATCCTAAAAAGTCTATTAATAAGTCGACAAAAAAACATCACCAAGCTCAAATGAAACAATAGTTATAATATTCCGAACCAAACCTTAATGATTACTACATCATGCTTATACAGCCTTAAAACTTAATGTACCCATCAATTAATCAGTAATCATTGAATATTTAAAGAAAACAAATCAATATCAACTCGGTACTCGACTAACCAACTAGTAATGTAGTAATTACCCATGGGGTTATAGTCAATATGACCCGAACTTAAGGGACAATTATCGCATAAAACGCGATGGTACCAGGCCGTTTTTCATGTTGTTTTTTTTTAATAAATCCGGTTTAAGAACAAATAAAAATCATTACCCGTAGTCAATTCGTCACAAAATCTATTAAGATATTATATTAAACAACTAGTTGGAACCCGTTGCGCCTCGCTACACCCATCGGAGCAAACTAAATTGACAATTGCTTCACCCCTGGGTTCTCATCTGCAATGTCACTGACCCAGGTTTTATTTGTTTACTCAGATGCCAGCTTCTTCCCGTATTGCAGAATCCTAGACTTATACCTAAAAGAGGTGGAGAGTTTCTTTAATTCTTATCCATTCTTTACTTATCCTAATTTCTCACGAAGCCACATACACAAGTAGGTAGTTAATCTCCACCAAACCCGCAGCCTACCACACACTAATACCGGCAGTTTATCTGAGAGCCGAATCAACAACCCTATAATCAAACCACCTTTCTTGAACCCATCACAGCCCCCGGTTGTAAAAAATACCTTAATATCGGCAGATTCATCTGAGAGTCGACTTTTACTTTCGTGTTTGAGAGAAAGAAAGGTCTTTGACATTAGTTCGGTAAAACCTGGATCAGTCTCATTATCTCGATCCAACAGGAAGGTCTACCTATTGATCGAGACACTCTGCTCACATTTTATACGAAGTATCATGAGCATTACCAAATTACCGCCGAACAAGTAAGCAAGAACCTCTCCACATATGCTTCTCATGTCAGATCTCTGCATATGTCACAGCTGCAAAAAAGAAACAATGAATACTATCGCCCATAACTAGTCTCTTCCGTCGCACCCTTTCCCTTTTCATCCCATAACCAAAAACCCAACTTGCCTGAAGACATAAGACTTTTTTACCACAATTGCAGTAGTATGAGAGGAAAAATAAGAAATCTTTTCATTGATGCGAAATCGTGTCTTTTCAGTATTCTCGCGATCACCGAAACTTGGTTAAATAATGCATTTCTAAATGAGATTTTGGACAATAACTGAACAATCTATCGTTACGATAGAAACCGGGCACTCCACCGGGCACTCGAGAGGAGCTGTCCTAATAGCCATCAAAGACCCTCTATATAGGGTATTGATCACCACATATATGTAACCCAGTATGGCGTACACCTCTGCTTGAAAAGCAGTCGTTTGTGTGATCTACGAAATCCTCCCAGTGGGAAAAATTGGGAGCGATGCACAGGGGGGTGTACTTGGAGCACTCTCAAGGGAGCTTTCTTGGAGTTTTTATTAATTTTATATAAAAAAAGAAAACGGGCAATTATCTTCATGCCCATGAAATGTGACATTAGCAAACTCAATAGCCCGGCTCTCGTTCGATACGGAGGACAAGCAGCTTTGGAAGTTGATAGAGTTTAGTTGGGGGACTGCTTTGGTAAAGCCACTCTCGGGCTTGGAAAGAAAAAGGCAATTGCAAAAGATGAAGAAAATAAAAGCTTTTCGATACCGGATCACATACCCTCAGGCGCCCATGAATTTTTCTTTTTTAAAAAACTTTTTTATAATGCTCCAACAACGCCTTTTTGGGAGCATAAAAACGTATGCTCCCTCGCAATGACATGCAATGTTAAAAAGAATATAGAACGGGTATGGCAACGGGAGCACTCTATGCTCCTTTTGGAGCGCTCCAAGATGGCTTTTGGAGCACTCCTTTTTCCCACTGGGCTCCATCTAGAGCTTGCTATTGAGGTGTTATCTCTGTTCATTACCCACAGCGGCTTCTGTACATGCTTCATTTCCTTCTAGTCTAGCGAATTCATCTGTCTTCTCATTGACCGTTTTTTTTTGTTTACCCAGAACCAATGAAAGAGTGATCCTGTATCACCAAAAGAGAACTACTTCTGATAACTACCTTAACTCCTAATATTCGCCTCTATTATTAGGAAAGCTTAAGAAATTAATATTTTCTGAAAGTTTTATCCATCTTTCAATGACATTACGACTAATTTACTTTTCTTTTTCATTTCTTCATTATTTATTTGGTTATCTTATGCACCCAGTATCTCTGCGTCTTTTACGGCTAGATCATGACACCCGGAAATTTCAAATAATAATAATATTGTAACTCTTACTGATCACCTCAACCAATTAACATCAATAAATTATTTTTAAAAACAAATCCCTGATTTCAAAGAGCCCCAAATTTGACCCCCAAAGACGTCAGAGAATAAATTTCGGTAGCTTCAAAAATTGCGCACCTAGAGTTTTCATCAAAAACAGGCGATAATCTCTACAGAGACCCCTACGATCCCGATAGCCAAACACAAGACCTAACCACTTGTAGTTGCTATGTGTTTGAGAGGTAAGGAAAGAAAAACTGAGCATTGACGTAAAAGAAAGCACATTTATCAGTTAATACTTTTGTTGTTTTGTTCATAGGCGGCGGAGAGCCTGGGCATAGAAAGGAAAATGCACAAACACTTTCGCTTTGACTGGGGAAATTCACAACAAAAATAATTCATGTACACCTTATAACCCAGAACTTTGGAGGGCCGCTTCGAGGGCTGGCGACGAAGGAGCGTGGTCGAAGGGCCGCACACAAGCAAGGCTTCATTCATTCGAAAACTTCATATAAGAGTTATTAAGACCTCATAATTTTTTAGCCTAAGCTTTTAATCCCCACGCGACTAGCATTTAAAAAGATTATAGCCTCATGCAACGTAAGGACGCTATGCTGAAAATGAGCGGCATGCCGAAAGTGAACCTTTTTCTTAGTTTCCTCATGAACACCACACAAAATAAATCAGCGATACTGAAATGAGGTATACCTTAGCGATTTCTCATAAGGTCCCTATGAGGCAAACCTCACTACAAATGAAATGGGATATCTGCCTTACGTATTTGGAAAGCTTTTTAAAAAGCATTAAAGTAATACCCTTAAGCTTTAGTTTAGTTCATACAAAGCTTGCATGGCATTTCATCTTTCAATTATGTATGTTGGTGATCGTGAATTTTCACTCAATAGACCGGTTCTATTTCGGTTACAGAGGCTAAGCAGCATTGGACGTGATTAGTACTCCGTTGGGGGACCGCATTGGTAAAACGACACTCGCATTTAAAAATATAAAGCTTTCGACACAGTTCCGCGGAGTTATTACTCACATATCCCCGTCGAAATTCTCACATTTTCGGCCTCTTTTTTCCATTCGGGATCGGGCAGCAATGACTTTTCCCCAAGAGCCAAATGAGGCATTCCTTATGACGAAACGCGAATGAAGCAAGGCGTTAGATGACTTGTGTGGACTTATAGAGCAATCCACGAAGGTTCCACATGAAACAGTTGGGCACGCTCCGCCAAAATGTTAGTCGGGCTTAACCCTATTACCCCGTTTCTCCGCTTTCCTTTTGAGGGTATTTGACGGCAATACTGAGTAGGAGTTGGTGGGACATAGTCTCATGGCCACTGCTGCCTTGTTCCGTTCACTAGACTCTTACTACCTTTATGACATTATAGGTCCTGTTCAATGATGGCCGATTGAGTTCACAGGACCATCTTCGGCTTGAGATTGTATCTCTTGCCGAAGTTTTTTTATAGTATGAAGCTATGCAGGTTTTCTTTACCCTTTCCTCGATGTTCGTTTTCCAATTCAGTTTTGCGATCGGGGGTAAACTCAAAACTTTCACTCTGGTGGATAGAGTAAGGTTAGTGCTGATTTCGTTCCGTAAGTCAATGATTTTTTATTGAAATATCAAAAAAATGTTTCTTAAATATATTAATAGATAATAATATAAATTTTTTAAAGCTTTAACTATTCCTTAAAATCCAAATTAAATATTTTCCTCTTCAAATTATTTTTAAACCAAGAAAAATTAAAACTCTCACCTAAGCAAACCAAAAAATCTCGTAAATCCTGGCCAATGTTAAATTTATTTATTTATCATTTCTTTTGCGTTCACTTTCTTTATCCAGTACTTTCTACTTCTTCTTTTATAACAAAATGTTTGTCCAGGAATTACTAACACTTAATATTATAAATCAAATCCATATTTACACAACATTAGGAAACTTAGATAAGAACGTAAATACGTCAGGGTGATTGTCATTCGCATACATACGATTACGAGATAGAATGTTTCTTCTAAACAAATTAACCCCCAGCATTGTATAATTGCGTTTTTTTATTCAAATTAGTTATCAGTTTAATTATATTGTTTGTTATTCTTGTTTTTGTTTAGTATTAAAATCATGCAGTAGTCGCAATAATATATTTTTTTTAGCTAACATTGATTAATTGTAAAGTGAGCTATTTATACAGGTAAGTATAAAATACGGTTTGGTACCATCTTCGTCCACCATCTACGTCCTATTTAGATGTACAAATTTAGCATTTGTTACTTTAGATTAAGGATGATTCCTGTTTAAACAATAGTGTTTTGTCTCAAGTGTCGATATTGATTTATAAAATTTACCAGTAATTAGCCATTGTATTGAAATCTGTCTGTTTCTTTACAAATAAGGCAAATGAAAAATAAACACTGCTGAATCTGGCAATATAATAGATTGAATCTCTATTTTCTTATCTAATAAATTGTTTGCATTGGTCAGCTGTGTTGATTTCGAGAAAACTATGAACCTCTGTTTTGTGGCTGCCCTTTGGCCTTTACGATTATTGAGTAGCTATAAACGCTCGTTGCTGGACATTATTTTCTGTATTTGTGGTCAGGCAAAAATACCAGCTTTTGTTTTGGCTTCCGATAAATTAGAAACGAAAATCTTTAAATATTTCAAAAGCTTCACAATCTTAACGAATTGCTTCAAGTACTATACCTATATCGGTTCTGGCGCAGTGATGTTATTGGTTGAAGTCCAGAATATCAACGCTAGTGGTGACATCTCTAGAATAGTACGCCCACAGTGTCACCAGAGATTACAACCGATGACATCAAGGCGCCAGAGCCGACATAGCTATACCTACTACATACTAGCATTCGTAGATCTCGTCGATGTAAAGTTTCGAATCGTCCTCTCTCCCACAAGGACACCAAAAAAACTTACTTATATATGCTCATACTGAACTTTAAATATGCATTGATCAAGGATGTTTTGTTTAAATATTTTTTGATGTAAAGCTTAGAAAATAATCATTAAAATAAAAATTCAAATAAAATCTTGTTATTTGTAGACCTAATGGATTTGATGCAAGAAATTGACTAGAGATCGAGCCACGTTTTAGAAGTGGAAAATGGAACATAAGCAAATCATAACTGGATCGCTCTAAATTGATACAAAAGAAATCATGTTTAGTGAAGTTGGAAAAAATGCATCAGGAGTAAACAATGCTTTGTAAAACAATGGATTACTAATAAAAAGTAGAGAAGAGTAAAAAATGCGATTGAAAAAAAGCAGCTTTGTCTTCTATCAACACTATCAAATCTCTTTTAAGTCTTCCAGAACATAATTGCCCACCGTGTGCTGCCTGGATTTGCGTAGAAAGCAAACAACTGTTTCTCTCTTGCTCGTCTCTCCGCATCTACGGCAACGACGCTATTGAGGAGGTCATATGGGCCAATCCAATATCTCTTCAGGGTCTATTATGATCGTTCTAGAAATTGAACTGGTTTCCTGTGCTTTCCAGCTATGGCTGGCTAGTAGCAGGCGGTAGTCATAAATAGGGCGTTTGACCTAGACTATAAGGCAGCTTAACATCTCAATCTCCGAGCTTCGGAAAGAGCCTACCTGACCTGAGTTCGAGAACATGATTAAGGAAGGTTGTAGACTCAAAACCAAAGTATTTGCGAAAATAAAGGATGTGGATTGTGATAGTTAGTTATGAAACCTATAAAACGACCTGGTGAAAGAAGCGAGCCCTGGGGACACCTGCAGAAATGGTGGCGCTTTCACAGGTGTGAATGGTGCACTTGCATTATACTTTGAAAAAAATTGAAAATTATTCTCGCGGGTACAAGAAATTACACAAACTTACCCATTTCTGTCCCAGCACTTTCTCATGGAAGAAAAACCGGGAAAATTTTACTTCTTCTCGTGCAGGACGCTTCCAGAGATTTTGGCTTCATAAAATTTTACTCAAGAAATGTTGCTCGAGATTTTACTCAAAACGTGAAGGAACACACCTTTGTCTTCGAGAATCAGAAGCAAAAATTCGGGAAATAATCTCCTCAAAAATCTCTCATATTTTTATAATACGCTGGAGCACTTTTTGAAAATTCTGTAAAAGCACCATATCCACTACTAAAATTATTCCAATGGCTCTGAATTGTGTATAGCTGTTAATCTGAATGATTTAAATTTCAGGGCACTGTTGCTACACTTTAAAGTTATGTTTCAAGAATTGTTAAAAGTGGTAAATGATGGAAATGAGAACAAAATTTCTTGTGGCGAGAATTCCTCTTTAATTTTTCTATTTTGTTTGTTCCTTTACTGTCCAAACTGTCTAAGAAATTTATATGGCCATTTCACACGAGCCAACCAACAAAAATTGGTTGTTGGAATCGTCCATTCCCTTTTGAAATTCGGTGAAGAAGTCGAATGGGTTTTCACAAGAGAAAACTTTTCCAACGAACTCTTAGAATAATTTAGCTTGTTGTTGTTGTTTTAGTCTTAATTCTCCTTTCTGCCATAAGTTTACCTTTTACTAGCAAAAGGATCACAAAAAACTACACCAACCACACAGCTGCCCCCCCTCCTCCATCGTACTCTCCTTCTCTCTTCTCCGCAAACGACGTTTTCAGCATATTTTTGTTGGTTGGATTTTGATCCATGTGAAACTTCCAATGTTTTTTATGTTATACGCATTATTATGGTGCAATCTTAAATTTTTCGTTAACTATGAAAATTATTATTTATCCCATCCAACGAGTGTTTATGTCTTTTTCCATTGCCTCCTAAACTGCGTTCAAACATGAACAGCTTAAGGGGCGCAATATGGCATAGTGCACCGGGCGCAAAAACCCAAGCACCGGCCCTGGGTGTGGGGTTTCGATTCGATGCCATTCAATACGACCTTGGTTAAACGGCTATTAAACCAATAACAATTTAGAACTCACCGAAGCGATGTATACTTTGATGAATGTGATAGTTCGTTAGTTGGCCCATCTAGCTTACCTCTGCATTGCACCGCTACTACAGCTCATCATTGCCGAGTCTAGACTTAACTATCTAGAAATATTTCAATACTACATCCCACACGCATCCGGCACTTGAAGCATACCCCACTGTGCCTTAGAAAGTGCTAGGACAGTGAACTGTTGGTGGTCTGTAAATAGACCAGTGTCACAACGCCATCTCATGTTTCGGAGCCGTCGATGAATATCCGTAGTTGAAACTTCCGTTTGACCATAGCTTTCTTGAGGTTATTTCGAACGCAAAATGAACTTACTCAACTTTGTATATATGTACATATATTTCGTGAATCTTTTTTAAAGTGGTTTAAAATTTTCGTTTTGCGCTATACCTTAGTATATAACACTTATTGTATAGCAAGAACTACCAACGTCTACACGCGGTTTTACCAGGAAGAGCTCTTATGCTGTTTTGTTGCAAATAATACAGGACAAGCAAAAATTTTCTTTTAAATTTTTAAATCTTGACAATAAATCAATAATTTTAAATACAAATAAAACTTTCTTTACAATTATAATATAATTCCGATATCAAAAGTTTAAGCTGAAAATTTTTAATTAAAAAAAAAAATGCAAGAAACTTCCTGAATTTTAAAGCACTCCAATCCAACCACTTCACAGAAATCCAAGTTCCTCCCTTCGTACACATTCGAGAAACCCACAAAATCACCTGAAAATCTTATACGTGACAAGGACAATTTACTGCAGCTTTATCGCGGGATGTGTGTGTGATAAAAAAACAACCAAAATTAAATAACAATAAAAATAAAATAAAAAAGAAAATCAAAACCGACTCAAGTTCACGACTTATCAGCGCCATATAACCGTAGCGTAATACGTGAGCCCAATGAGAGGCGCAAAAGAGATTAACTTTGGTATAAAAATAGGCTTTTTTACGGGTAGTAATAGTACCAACTACTAACGAGCTGGAAAGGGGAGGAACAGGCGTAAACTGTGCTATCTTTATGGTCCTATTAGTCATACCGTGGCCGGTATACTCGCGGACCACCCAGCTAGGCTGGTCCGAACCGAATCAAAAATCAACAATGCACAAAACCAAGGCTTATCCGTTTAAAGCAGCCATAAAAGCGTGCATTATATAAAGCAGTTGCATCCGTTGATTAAGCGCTGCTATCAGTAACTTTGGTTCAATTAAAATTTTGATTCAATCAGAATCACCTCTGATAAGGCGGGCAGTGCGCATTTCCTAGTTGTATGTAGTTTCTGTAGCGAAAAGCACTCCGGGCGCAGATAAGCCAACTCTTCCACATGCATTCCCACATGGCGTTAGCGAAGCGGCTTTTAGCACGAATTAGAAACACATTCGCTGTTCAATTTTCGGCCTATTTAGATAAGACGAATTTCCGCGTTTATCTGGCGCGCGATTTTTTTCATAATGATGGTAATAAAATGGACGCGTGCTTTTGTGTCGTTGAACTGTGTCTAAATGTCGTTACACTTCTATGGAATTTGAACGAGTGTTAGATTCTAAAATTACTCGGTTTTTTTTATAAATATGTATGTTAATTTATAAAATTTTATTCGACAAGCAATATAGACGACGATAACACGACCATTTAGGCTATAATCTTATCGAGCGAATTTTCAAATAAAAATTGTTTGTTGATTTGAATCATTACTAAGAATCTTCATCTTTTTTGTGTTTCAGTTTTAAACGAGTGAATCGTGTTGCTACTCAGGGAACAAAGTGAAACGAACTCTTCTGAAACAACCAAATCCCTCATAAATTAAAAATTCGGATCGATACACAAAAACTTTCTACTTAAAAACCAAAACTCTTTGAAAAATCTTACAGGAGAAAGTGCTTCTTACTAGTCCCAAACATTTTCTATCTGAGAGATCTAAGCTCAAGAACCGCCCTCTTTACGTCGAATCCGTCATGACGTTGGTCACGTTATAGTACAATCTCTAGAAGCAAACTTTGTCGGGTGAAAAATATATTTCGGGTTATGAGGAGTAGGAAAATGAGGATGAGGATTTGAACCCTGCGTTTGAACTCTTGGACGTTGTAGCAGTTCGGGGAAAAGACAAAGATATTTTCACACCCAAGTTGTTCTGTTTCTGAAAGGATTTCTAGTTTGTAGCGTATTCAAAAAGGACGCAGTAGACAGAAGGACAAGTCCAGCGAGCCTATTTGGTACTGCGGGTGTAAGATTGTCGTGGAGGCAGGAGGGTATGTATTCCACTGAAAGGAAAGTAGCGATGAAGCCTTTTTTTGTGGTAAGATGAAGCTTAGGAGTCACCCTTTGTACTACTAGTCCGTCATGTCGTTCGAGTCATGGTGCAGTGTATAGTAGTAAGCTTGATCTGAAGGATAGAATAGAAAGGATAGGTTAGGGGTCTGGATGGTGCATGAGTAGGTGTCTATGAACCTTGCGTTTGAATTTAGAGATGTTATATGAGCTCGGAAACACCGACTGCGGGAGACAGTTCCGCTTTGTCAGAACAACAATATCCATATAGTGGCACAAGGGGTCAAGTAAGTGGTGCCATCACCGATGTCTTTAGAGACCATTCGTTGTGCTCTATCTAACCATTCAAAGGTGGTTTTCAAAGCCCTGCCCCAAATAATGGAGCTGTATTCGAGCAGAGGTCGTATAAGGTTTGTATATTAAGACCTGGGCAGTTCAAGAGACAATGCTCAGATAATAACATAAATAACACTATTTATAGGCGCGTCGTAGCCAAAAACAACTAGTCCCAATTCTGAAGAACCAAGAAATCTCAAGGCAATGCAGAATCTACAGAGCAATAATCCTACCTGTTCCATGCTACGGGTCTGAAGTGGGACCATTGACCCAGCAAGCTCGAAACCTTCGAAAGAAAACCCCGAAGAAGTTGAACGAATAAGCTGAAGAATAGTAAGACAAATTGTACGGTCCTCAAAAAAAAAAAGATATTCCGAACTTTCAGAGGTAGATCAACAGGAAATAGAGCATAGGTCGACCAAGAGAGTAGGGACACTGGGTACTTTGTGTCGCACGTACAGCAATATTCCTTTTTTTTAATTTGCCTTCTTAGACTGCTGGTCTTTCTTCTTGCACTGCCAGCATTCTTCGTATGCATGCCCTAATTTCAAACAAGTGATTATAATCTTTTCATATGCGTAGTAACTGGATGCGTGTTCAAGAGAGTTATTGGAAACTGATTTATAATTTGATCTCTAATTTGAATGGGTTTGATCTCAAAAATAACGCACCTTCTTTCCCCCAACACAAGATTAGCCAACTCGGCCCATCCCGGCCCACTGCAGACCTCCCATTCGTTAATAAATAGAACAACTCGAATGTGATTACGCTGCTTGCGTTACTTGCGTCGCTTGCGTTCCTTGCATTACTTGCTTTAACATCTATATTAATAAAAGAAAGTTTCTGTATACATGTATGTATGTACATATGCGCAGAGCTTCGAAATTTTGCACGAAGATCCTTGGGTATATGCATATCGAAGCCCGATTTTCGATATTCAAAATGGTCGCCGAGGTATGACCGAAATTCAAATGGCCACGGATTTTTAAGGTTGCAAATGAGGCCAGTTTAACCCGGGCCAACAGCCAACCAACAAAAATCTGTTGTCAGCGCCCATTCCCTTTTTAAGCTCAGTGAAAAGTCACATGGCCTTTCACTCGAACCAAATTTTCCAACGAGATGTACGTCAGAATGCTTTAGTGTTATTTTTGGAAGATAAATCCGGCTGCCTGTGACACCTGTGGAAACTAACGAACCTGCTACGAGCTTACAGTTCAACTTCGTGATCGACTCGCAGATATCCACTGGCTCGCGAGGAAGAATCTTAAGATAGCCAGTGACAGGATGAAAACAAGGTTCGACCTCCGAGCAAACTAAAGCGGATACCATGTAGGTGACCTCGTTTGGCTGTTTAACACTCGGTGGCGGCAAGCAACTTCGGCGCCAGTGGGAGGGGAACTATAAAATCCTTACACGGATCAACGATATTGTCTACAGGATTCAACAAGGACCTTAAGCAAAGAAGAAGATCGTGAACATAGACAAGCTGTGCCCATATTATCAGCCGGATCCAGGATGGACAACTGTTCGGGACGAATCGTCCTAAGAATGGGGTAGTGTTTTAGTTATGCGCCATCTCGGGGGCCTCGGTAGCCTAGGGAGTAAGGCGTCTTGCTACTATCCGAGAGGTCCCGGGTTCGATTCCCGGCCAAGCCCCACGGTCCTTCGCCTTTTCAAATTTCCCACCTACTACATAACTTTCCTTCTTTCTTCTTCCCTCTTTACATTCCTCATTCCTCTTGTCATAGCCTTCCTTAGCCCTTCCCCGCTCCGCCAAAGCGCATGTCATCGGTTGGTTGATGAGATTCAACTCGTTTCAGGAGGCATAACACTCCAGCGAGCTGTTTCTCGATGCCCCGATGTCAAAGTCGCAATAGTAATGGTTGGAAGTAGGTGGACTGAAAAATATCGCGGGTAGGTTGTGGCAGTTCCTTCCTTCCCCGACTAGAGCTGCTGTTCGACATTGCACTCTATATGAAGAAAATAGATTGTCGACAGTATAAAGGGTCTTCCCTGAGACTCTAGTCTTTCACATAAAAAAAAAAAAAAAAAAAATCTGTTAGAACTTGAATGAACTGTTATTTGTATCTATCTAAACTAAAATTGGACTAGAATCGGAACGGACGGTGTTGTGGCGCATCCACACCATGAAAAAATTAATAAGACTGTCAAGACACCACGACAGAATTAATAAATTGTACCACTGCAATCGCCACCGCAACCGCCACCGCAACCGCCACCGCAACCGCCACCGCAATCGCGACTACAGCCGCCAACGCCACCGCAATCGCTGCTGCAATCGCCACCGCAATCGCAACCGCCGAATCTCACCCAATCTCATGTGGGAGAGGGGGATCTCGGCCATGTAAAATCGAACAATTGCAAAAACCACCTTACGTTATTTATAGACGACCTCTTTCTTGAAATATAGTCATTTTAAGACTCTTAAGAGATTCAGTTAAATTTTACTAAAAATAAATCGAACAACCTTTTTCCGGCTTTTAAGGCGTTGACCACTTAACTAAATCACGAATAAGATAAAAATTTGACAACTTGCTTTACTCCCCTATTTAAATGTATAGTAGATTTCCACGGATTACAGGTGCTCAAATAATTGTAAAAGCAACTTCCCACAATCCTTTTCGCCCTGAATGATTCTAATTTGATAACCACCTACCGCAATATATTATAGCGCATTCTACCGTATTTTTTTACAACTACACATTTAGCCAAGCTGAAAACCACCCAAGTTCAAACCATGACAAAAAGCTCTCCGGAAAGTATGCAACAAGTTTCTTTTCTCTTCGAAACTCAAAATTTTATTCGAATCCAAAAATTTCAGTTACATTAAAAAATCACTGAATCTCAAATTCACTGAAAATCAAATTCAATTTCACCGTAATTCATTCACACTCCTCAGGTGTCACTCAAGCCGAAATCTCCAATTAATCTTTCTGATGGAAGTGCACGCAGCAGCAACAACAACAAATCCCCGGAAAGAATCTTTCTGGTTGTTGTTGTCTCCCTCAATTGGGCCTCACCTTGTTTTCGGAGGTGTAGACAACTTCTCAAAGCACAGTTTGACGCGCGGCGCGCTGTGAATTAATCAATTAGCCGCTGCGGCCGCCGTCAATTGTTGTGTGTGGGGGCTGCACTTGTGACACGGATAATCACCTGTTGTGCTCCAACTGATTTTGTGAGTCATCGCCATCGCTCCTCCATCGCTCGCGCGCTCGCCATCAGAAAGCTGGGTGCTGTGCACTGACGGGGGCGAGGTTCTTAGTGCCGCGCAGCAAAGCCCCATTACTCGCCATTTTTTCCCCGGCCTGCAGCTTCTCGTTTCTTTAGAAAGATTTGATTAAGATAAAACGTCGAACGGCAAAGATACAAGACAGATAGTTACCTGAGAGGTGGCTCCGATTATCAGAAATGTGTCACTCTGCTTCCTGTTGGGCTTTTGTCGTTGTTATTTGAATTTAATTATGTGGATTCGATTTGAATTGTAACGGAACACTTTTGTTTGGTATAAATTTTGTGGGCCTTTTGTGCCCGGAAGTAACTGGATTCGGCAATGGCTTGTTGGCTGTAATTTATGCTTGTATTCTTCTTGAATGGAGGATGATCTGCGGTGCTTCGATAAAATGCTAATTTTTGAGAAATCAATCCCGGCAATGGTGTTTGCATTTGAAGATCGCACGTAGCTCAAATCCTTGATTTATAGTTTAAAGTGTCTTGATAGGCCTAAAAATACCTAGAAATGCCTAGGATAAATTAACGTGGACATATTAGTTAAGTAATAGGTGTCTAAAGTAAAAAAGGATTGTTGGTGGCATTGTGCAATCAGAGAAACACATTATACTTGATCTAGTTTTTTCAGTATTATCCTACTGGAAGAAACACTTTTACGTTAATCTCTCTCGACTAGCCCTACTAGCCGATGCATCAGATATAGCTGTAGGGGTAGTACTACAACTGGTGATTGATTGATTTAGGTTTTACTCTAAAAAGTTGGAAGAGATGCAAAGGAAGTATAGTACCTACAATCGTGAGCTCACAGCTATATACCAAGTGGTCAAATATTTTCAGGACCTGGTCGATGGAAGAGAGCTAGTCATCATAACCCTTAACGTATGCGTTTAAACAGAAGATATAGAAAGGTTCTGCCCGACAGTCCAGACAGTTGGACCTTATTGCACAATATTCAACGGACATACACTACATCAAAGGTGAGGAGAACAGCGCGGCAGATTTCCTGTCAAGGCTAAATATTCTGAACAACCAAGATATCGATTTCAGCAAGGTGGTCGGAAGAACAAAATTCTGATATAGAGTTGCAGCAAAATCATCTGAGGAGAGGAACGCTCACGTTAAAAATGTTTAAGGAACTGACAAACCCATCATTTGGAAACGGCAGGAGAACAAATTCGACCATGGATTCCGAGTGGTTTTGTGCTTGAAAAAATGCATGGATTAACGCATCCCGGTACAAGGGCAACTAAAAAACTGCTAAGCGAACCGAGCCAGACTATCGCTTCCAACATGTTAATATTGACGTGATTGACCCGGTACCTACTAGGAGCCGGTATTGTCTAACGATAGTCGATCGTTTCTCCCATTGGCCGGAAGCATTACCGATTCCAGACATTACAGTAGAGGCTGTTGCAACGATCTACATTAGAGGTTGGATTACAAAGTACGGCGTTCCATTAAAAGTAACAACGGATCTTGGTTGTCAATTTGAGTCAGCCCTATTTCAGGAGCTGACCTAAGCATTAGGAATCAAGGACCTGTGAACTACGGCCTATCACCCGCAGGCCCATGTCATAGGGGAAGCTGACATCACAGGCTTAAATCAGCATTAAAGAGTTATCTCTCAAAGGACTGGACGCACAGCTTACCGCTAGTATATTTAGGGCCTACGCTCAGCATTCAAAGAAGATATCAAGGCCACGGCAACAGAGCTTCTCTATAGATCTACGATACGGATTCCCGGAGAACTAATAGTGCCCAGCAGGACACGCCCAAATATGACGGAAAGTTCAGAACCTCCGGAGTAGATTGAAGACACTGACGCCCGCTGAAATTCAGTACCAAAATTTTCAGAGTGATTTTCGAGTGCTAACAAATTGAATTATTATCAATTTTAGTGACGGGCGGAGTAGGAACGATTTTGGCCTGGAGTCCCAATTCGCAACCCGTCTCCCTACTTCGGCACTTGTTGAGAAAAAATTGTCTTCCTCGCCTTGAAATTACTAGTGGAGCACTCAAAAATCACTTTGAAAACCTGAAATTCTAAATATTTCCCTCACATGCCTATATTGTAATTAGGAACATGATTGAACCCATAAAACCTTGGAATATATGGCGGGCTTAAGGCTTGGTCTTGCAAACGAAAAGTTTTGCTTGGTATTACTCAGCTTAAATGTCGTCCATTTATCCCTATTAGATTTAGTCAGGCACGGTCCTGCCAGAGAGGCAAGTAGAATGCAAAACTATTCTAAACTATTCTAGGACAACTGAGCAATTAATGATTTGGGTATTCTCAATCATTTGTTTGGAACGCAAGCTATCGAGCATAAAAAGAGAGATTTTTGACTAGATAGGCTCCTACCGTATTGGAGAAGAGTGGCTTCGACTATCGGACTCTGGTGACTGAATACTGACGGTCCGCGCAGGACGGCAGTCTGGAAACCGAAATGCCAAGGACCAGACCTAGACACCCACCGTCCTGCCCAAAGTTTTTGGCCCCCCCGAAAATTGGTAGCACCAGTTCTCATATAATCTAAGGGAACATTCATCATGCAGGGGAGCAGGAACCACAGAAAAAGCAAAAACATTTGGACTGGAGTCGCAATTACCCTCTTACTGGGTCAACATGCATGCCCAGACTGCCGCCATTCTGCGCTAAGGTTCTGGACTCTGGGGGGAGTTGGGAAACCCACGGAGCATACTCGAGCCCGCTTTCGTGAACTCCTTTCAAAGATACAGGCAGTACTACGGTCGGGAACCCGGTAAGCTTGAACAGTCAAGTGTAAGCGACTGGGCAGGCTGCTAAACTTGTTGCAGCGGTCTAGCCCACGAATATAAGCTATAGGGGTATAGTACGATAGACCAAGCGAATGGCTGCGGTACTTTCAGACTCAAAAACTAAAAAAGAGGTAGATGATTAGAACACTAGAATTCGGCTATTTATAAAAATTCTACTAAAACATCGTTGTGAAGGGTCGAGCGAATGGTCGAGCTTTATCGTCTAATAGGCCGTCGCGTCAGGGTCGCCAGTACAGATCCTAGTGTGAGCTTGAAGGTGAGACAGTGGATAGACCAATGCCCAACGCCCTCGGAAATTTTTTGGAACCGTTGTCCTCTATTGTTGCTATCCTCTTGATCCTTCCTAACTTTATGATATTGTGGATTCTATTCAGCGCTGACCCCCACATTAGCAAGAATTGGACATATGACGACAGCGTTCATCCACAGGACAATCTTTGGCTTGAAACTTTGGCTCTTTTTACTTTTTCTTCTATGTTCGACTTCCAGTTGAGTTGTAGGTCCAGGATTAGAGTGATAAGGTACGTCCTTCCAAGAAGTCTACTGCCAAGCTGCTGACTTTTTTCAGGTATCGTTTCATGATAGCACAGATCACGTTTGGAAACAATCATCACCAGGTCATTTGAGGATGCAACTACCTTAGTTCGACTTCTATCTACCTTTTGCAGTATGGTGTTCATCTTTACTAATTACAGCGAAGACCACTACTCGTTTCGGGTTCCCTTGATGGCGTATTTGTTTGCCATCTTTCTTTCCAAATCCGTTTGTATTATTTCCAACCTAAACATAGCCACCACCTGTTGCTTTAAGGATTGCTTCTACGTTTAGGGCTATGAGAGTTGATACAAAAATTGGAATAATCAAAGCCCAACGAATTTTACCTTCATCTCATTTTCAGTCGGGCTACAGGTCGGTTGGGAATTCAGAATTACCTTAACACAGCAATAGTCCAATGAAATGTGACTACACGAGTGACAAAATAAGTGCGAAATCCAGCCGAACAATAAACCCATGTACAATGTTTCCCCACAACATTATTCAATATCACCTTAACACCTGAAATTATCATCGGGCCGAATGCACTAATCAAAAGTTCAGGAATTCCATATATTCATGCTCCATTAAAAATTTCAAAACATTTTCATTCAACATCGGGCGAAGTGCACCTTTTCTCACCTTATGAACCTGTTCTTGAACCGTTGTCGTTGTCTAAAATAAAAGACATTTTTCAATTTCGCAAAACTCAATTTGCTTAAATCGTTCTCGGATCGCGCAGCTTTCCAAACGTCTCACTTCTGCGCGCGCGGTTTCTTGTTGCCCAATCCGTGATCCCTGAAAGGTGATAAAGTAGGCAACAAAAAAACCAAATATGAGCGAAAAAAGTGTTTCGCGAACCGATTATGTCACCGCGTCGCAGCGACAACTTGAAGGATAGGCTCGTGCTGACTCCATCTCGCCGCGATATACATATTTCAAAATAATTTCGAAGTCTATGTTTTCTGTGCAGATCTCAAAATGCCGGCAAATTATAATCAGCTGCGGAACTTCCGAACTGCATATATCCACCGGCATCGCAGTGCACCTTTTGTGATTCCCGTCCTATTGGCGGCGGCGCGCTTTCCGTCATTGTTGTCAGCCCTGCGCAAGTGCTCGGCAGCTCGTTACCGGGGAGACTCTATCGGTGACTCTATGGTGGATTTCCACACTATCGATCTCTACCTCGACGGAACCAGTTTTGCCACCGACTGAGTTCTTGACAAACTGCAGACTCCGGTGTACGAACTAAATAAACATTACTTAAGGCGGGACGTCGACGGCGCAAGCGGCAAGTGGAGAGAAGGAAAGAGTTACTAAGGAAATGTCTTGGCCTGATAGCGTACTACCTACTGGTTAACCCTTGACCCTTTGCTGCATTTTGTTCTACGTATTCACTTCACACTTCGCAATTTCCTTAGGAGTGTTCTTAGCCGAATCGCAACGGACCTATCCCAGTTGGTTCAAGTTGGGTGACTTTTTGCTGATAACTCGTTAATTTTCCGATTCTTTCGGTTACCGTGAAATACTTGCAACAATTTCTGAATAAAGATATCAGAAGGCCCCGCAGAGGTTAGAGTTTAATTCGGGCCTAATTCAATTATGATTTGCCTTTGTTGGGAATATTTATTTATGACTCAATCTATTTCGCAAGGAGCCTGCAATAAAAAACCTTCAACAAGAGTAGAAAAAGGTGCAGGGCATAGCAGTTATCAGTTTAAGTGCGAGCACGTAAGGTAACTGCTCTACAGAATTTCAGGAAAAGAACTTATTGTTATCAGTTTCGAAAATACAATCCACAACTCATCTTGCTCACATACTCCAAGTCACTAAACAAGCGTATCAATGCCTCGGCTTCCTTAAGAGATGTAAGTTTCTCCTTCATCCAGCTGCCTTGGCTACAATATACAAGTCGTACATTCGGCCACGCCTTGAATACAACTAGTATATCTGGGCAGGCGCCCCTAAAACCACCTTGGCTTGACTAGACAAGGTGCAAAACCGCGCCATCAAACTCATTGGCGATAGCACCCTTTGCATCGATTCTTTAAGCCGCCGTAGGAATGTAGCAGCGCTCAGCAAGTTTTACCGCTATTATCATAGCGACTGCTCCACTGAAATCAAAAACCTCCTGCCTACACGGCAATTTTTTCCCCGCAACACAAAACTAACCAACTCGGCTAACCCCTTCACCCTACAGCCCTCCCCTTCACGCACATTACGTTTTAGCAGTTCGTTTATAAATAGAACAACTCGATTGTATAACTCTCTTCCGCAGTCGGTGTTTCCGAACTTATATAACATCTCAGAGTTCAAACGCAAGGTTCATCGACATCTACTCATGCACCCTCCAGACCCCTAATCTATCCTATTTCATCTTTCCTTCAGATCAAGCTTACTACTATACGTTGCACCATGACTTGTAAGACATGACGGACTAGTAGTACAAAGGGTGACTCCTAAGCTTCATCTTACCACAAAAAAAAGGTGGCAATAAACACTTCGGCTGTCATGGTGGAATGAAAAACCACCTTCAATAGGTACTATAACAAGGACTATAAGGACTAACCAACGCTCAACAAGGAACCCATTGCCTTAGCCAAGAAGGATACCTGACAGGGATACCGCCAATTTATTGCGATCTTAGGACATGTCAAATTATGCAGGATCTTCTCCAAAGAAAACTCTACTTCCTTCTTGATACAAGATCTATCTGGACAGAATAGCAGGCGGAGTTTCTAGAGCTACTAACGAACCCACACTTCGACGGATGGACAAACGAAGAGGAAGCTGCAGGTAGTGGGCGGAGATGCCGGACATCTAGATCACCGATCTTTGATCTGGTAGGTGTTTGATCGTTGGGATCGTGGAAATTCGTTTATTGGGGTTTTCGTAAATTTGTAAATTAGGTTGTACGCGGTCGCCACATACTCCCCGAGATGTGCGCTTTTATCACAAAGGAGAAGGTCCTCTGGGCGATTAATAACTTTTGCCCATTCTGATTGTCTAAGCCGCAAAAATTGCCAGGATTCGTAACACCATTGCTGGTGATCAAGCTTCAGAGCTGTGTCCTGTGAGTGGCTCAGTCCCCGTGGCTTGGAGTCGGGCCCGGGTCCAAAAGCGGAATAAGGGGGACTGAACCCATCGACCAAGATAGCAGTCCACGATCGGCCAAGAAAAAAAATATCTGCAACCGGTTTTACTCAATCTGGTCCCATTCTTTACCACTTTGGCTTTAACGCTTACGTTATCGAGAGGTTGCTCTTGCCCAACACCTTCTAGTCAGCAAAATCGACAAACCCCTTCTCGCGAAGGCCATCCATCATTATTGAGTTTTTCCTCACTTCTCTGAACATTCTAGAGCATTCCGAAAAGTTTAAAGATGTACGACGAAGAGCCTATCAAGATGATCCAGGTGCCTTTTTTAAACGTACCTATGACCTATTTGTATCCACGGCACGACATTGAAGATTGAGTATTCAGATTCAGCCAAATATCATGGAGTAATGCTGGACAAGAGACTGAACTGGAACGCTCAACTGGACTACGCCATTCAGGCGTCAGTTCTCAATTGCAATGGGTATTTTCCAGCCTGAAATTGCATGCCATTGAGATCTGCGCTAGGGTAAACCTTGAGAAGGGTTTAGAAGGTACCAACATTAGGATTTCTCGGACAGTCAAGGCACTCTTAGTGTGGAAGTTTTCTTTTAAAACAGCTGCAGGGTGCTTTGACGTAGTCCAGCTCTTAACAAGGGAAAATAGGCTAGTTCTGTTGCTTCCACTGCGGACAAGCTCACGAGGATGGGGGAGAGTTAGTTGGTGGATTGAAAAGTTTGGAGATATAATCGTTGAGGGATAGGACTGTTACCACTATTACCATTTAATGTGAACATTGAAAAATATTGTGTTTTGAGTATCCCTCAGTAATTGGATACCCCCCTTCAGGAAGAACAAGTATTCCTCAATACCAACCAATCTTCATCTGAAGCAACGGTGCATTTCAGGTACATTTTTCTTATCATTATTTGTGCAGTGGAAGAAATTGTGGTGCTGAAAGTGAACAAAATAAATAAATATTAAACCACCTCTGTCCGTTTCTGGGAGAGGAAGCTGGTATTTTAGTAACTATTTTAGTAGCCGGTAATTCTGTATACAAAAACCTAATGTACTTATCGAATCTCAAGTAATAGCAATATCTTAAAGTTGAGGAACCGCTGACTTAATCTATTGTGAATCAGTCCCAGGTCCTAAACAGGCTAACCTTAAGGGGCGTTATTGCTTTAAATAGGACGGACCTGAGGCTGTTGCTGGGATATCTGACTGTCCCTGTGAGGCTGCGGTACCACCTCTACAACATAGGACTGCCTCAGGAGGCAATCAGACTTCCACGGATGCTCTTTTTGAAAGTTCTGATCTGACCAGGCTTAGAAATTAACGATTATTAAACAATTTCTGATCCTCACTCAGGTTTAATTAAAAACCAATTAAAGAACTTCTTAGCCCATCCCAGAGACCCGACGATTTTAGTTTGCCTTGTGATTTTTCGCTCTTCCGCGTTACCCATTCTCTTCTATCTTTTGAACTAACCTTATTTATAACAACTGCACTGAACTACATGCAGGACGTAGTACAACGGGTGATACCTAGCCTTGGTTTTTCTGTTATGACGACTGTTATGAGGAGGCGGGAGGATGTCGAAGCAGATGGCGATTTTTGAGCTATCGGATGTTGTAGTTCGGAAATTGCCTACAGATTGCCTACGAGTTGTGAAGTTGAAGAAAGAGTTCTACACGGTCCACTGATTTAATACCGGTGCTGAGCGCGGGTGGATAATCAGAAAAGCACCCCTTCCTCTGAAAATATTATTTGGTAACAACCTTTCCTAAAAAGAAAAGAAGGTAGGTCCATTCTGGGCCTGGGCCCTCTCCTGTGGAATAGTGATGAGCAAGACTAGTCTTGCAGTTTTACCTTTGCTTGCACATTTAGCAAAACCGAAGCTAGACCAAGTACTACTGGGAGATCCTGGTCAGAGCTAAGAGCTGTCGCGCAAAACAGAGTCCGCTGGAGGGCAACTGTTTCCGCCCTATGTCCCACGAGGGATTAAGGGGCACATAGATAGATAGAAGCTAGACCAAGACAAGACAGCACTACAGCAAGATAAAGATGGCAAGACTTTTGGCTCATCACTAAGTGGCAAAAGGCTTGAAGTGATGAGCAAAAGGTCCTACAAAAAGTCTCGCAAAAAGTATTGCAAAAAGTCAGAACTTCTTGCAGTCTTGTCTTGGTCTTGCTAAAAGTGCAAGACAAGATTTTTCGCTCATCACTGTAAGACTTTTGGTACCTACTTAGTGATGAGTAAAAAGTCTTGCTTGATTTTGCTTATCTTGATTTTGCAGTCTTGTCTTGTCCTTGTCCTGTATTGTCTTGGTCTTGCTTTTCTTGCTAAATGTGCAAGACCAGTCTTGCTTATCACTATTGTGGAACACAATATATATAATGGTTTGTTGAGGCTAAGCCTCCCATTTTTAACAGAAGTACATATGGCCCCAGGACAGCCACACTTGACCAAAAGATTTAAATGACCGAGTACTGATCTGTATACACAGGCATACCACGGGCATATAAAGACCAAGTGCATAATATTTTCGCTGATTTATTATAGGAGAAAGAGAGCATAGGGTGTGTGAAAATATCTCCATATATGTAGATTTCATTCAGCCTTCTGATGCCCGCACATGGCTGAGGACTATGAATCAATCACGGCCGATGTTCGCCCGTTGTAAGACCATTTTTTTTTAGTCGGGGTATAAGGAATTGGAGAGAGCTAGCAAAACGTCGCGACGACTGGAAAAGTATATAAGAGACAGAAGAAGAAACCAGCGAAAGACAGTTTCTAGTGATATTCATTTAGTTTTCGGTTTCATTTCCCAACCGAGGAAGCTGAAAAATAATTATGGTAGGCGATATTTGCGACACATACTATTTTTGGATGTCAGGAGCTTCAGGGGAGCGGACACTGGAAGCGACCACCATTTGGTAGTAGCAACTATTCGCCTTAGAATCGCTGCAATCAGAAACTTTCAACGTGAATCTATAAACCGTAGACGGTTTAATGTTGACCTCTTGCGGGAGAGCGCTAAAAAGCGAGAATTTGCTGGAAACCTGCAGCAAATATTAAACCAGCAAACCGTTTCTGACGACACAAATATTGAAGACCTGTGGAGTACAACAAAGGGCGCTATATTGACGGCTGCGGAAACGAGCATCGGTTATGTCCAGAGAAACATGCAACATTGGATCTCGGACAGCACCTGGCAAAAAATAGAACGCAGGAGGGCCCTCAAAAATAACATAAACTCTACAAGCGACCCGGATAGACGTCACCAACTGGAACGGGAGTACTCCAAATTACACCGGGAGGTAAAGAGAAGTGTCCGGCGTGATAAAAGGCAGCAGATAAACGAGCTCGCAGAAAAAGCGGAAAACGCGGCAAACACAGGCAACAGTAAAGTGCTGTACCAAATTACTAAACAGCTCTCGGGAAAGCACTCTACTAAAAAGCATGCCGTAAAGAGTGCGGATGGGAGGCTGCTGTGCAGCGACGAGGAGCAACTCCAAAGATGGAGAGATTACTTCTTCGCCGCCCTGAATGGTTCACTTGCACAGGAACCTCAGGAAAACAGCAACAATGCACAGCCGATAAGAATCAACACCCGGGCCCCATCCAAGACGGAAATAGTAACCGCAATTCATGCGATGGCCAATGGTAAAGCAGCTGGAAAAGATGGCATCCCGCCAGAATTGTTGAAAGCCGACTCAAGCCTCATAGCAGATGCGCTTCAGCCAATCCTCGAATTAGCATGGAACACCTGTACCTTTCCGGAGGATTGGACGGAAGGTATCATAGTCAAAATACCCAAAAAGGGGGATCTAACAATATGCGACAACTGGAGAGGCATCTGTCTATTATCTACTGTGGGTAAAATCTTGTCCCACACTATACTATCAAGAATTAGAGAGGCAGTAGATCAAACGCTTAGAAGGCAGCAGGCCGGATTCAGGAAGGGCCGTTCATGTATAGATCACCTCAACACCTTAAGAATAATAGTGGAACAGTCTACTGAATTCCGATCCCCCCTTTACCTTGCTTTCGTAGATTATGAGAAAGCGTTCGACTCGGTTAATAGGAGCTTTATATGGCAGGCATTACGGCGACGTGGACTGCCGGATAAGATAATAGAATTGATAAAAGCCCTATACAACAATTCCAAATGCAGAGTTCTCCATAACGGAAAATTATCCGACAGCTTTGAGGTGAGTTCAGGAGTACGACAAGGATGCTTACTATCCCCATTACTATTTCTTATAGTAATAAATGACATTCTTGTTGGCGCTCTAGATAGTAGAACAGGCGGCATACAGTGGGGTTTGCTAGATCGCCTTCAGGACCTCGACTACGCAGATGATATCTGTTTGCTGGCCCACAGACATCAGGAGCTAAAAAACATGTTAAACAATTTGGCAACAGAAAGTAGTCTAGCAGGCTTAAGGCTGAATCCGAATAAAACCAAAGAAATGCGGATAAATGCAAACACACTTGAACGAACTGCGCTGAATAACCGTGACGTGGAACTGGTAGATAAATCCTGCTACCTCGGTAGTATTATTACCGAAAATGGTGGTGGAGAAGAAGACGTCAGTTCCAGAATAAATAAAGCACGAAGCGCATATGCATGCTTGTTCCGCATATGGAGATCAACGGAGATCTCAACCAACACCAAATTGCGGCTGTTCAACTCCAACGTTAAGGCAGTTCTTTTATACGGTTGCGAAACATGGAAAGTCACCCAATTTATCACAGGGCGCCTACAAGTCTTCATAAACAGATGCCTACGTCGTATCCTAAAAATCCGCTGGCAAGATAGAATTTCAAATGAAGAGCTATGGCGCCGTGCCGGCCAAGAAAGGATAGACGACCAAATCAGGCGAAGGAAATGGAATTGGGTTGGCCACACCTTGCGACGCGATAACGAAAATCTAGCCAAACAGGCCCTTGACTGGAACCCGCAAGGATCCCGTCGAGTTGGAAGACCTAGAACAACGTGGAGGAGAACCCTACTAGCAGAGGCCGCAACTACTGGGAGATCCTGGTCGGAGCTAAGAGCTGTCGCGCAAAACAGAGTCCGCTGGAGGGCAACTGTTTCCGCCCTATGTCCCACGAGGGATTAAGGGGCACATAGATAGATAGATAGATAGACTATTTTTGGCATAAGACCATTTCTTTTGCAAAGTGTAAATCATTTTATTTTCCATTAATTTTACTAGTTTCAAGCATCTAAAACCACCCAAACCCAACCCAACTGAGAAAACTCTCAGGTTATTTGCTTAAGCTCCATCTTAGTTTCCTCTGCAAATGCAAATTTGTTTTCATTCTCGCAACAAGAACAATAAATTTACTCCCGCGTGTGTTTATCAAATGGCAATACCATAAATCTCCAGCAAAGAATAAAATTAAAACCAGCAAAAAGTTGCCCGATCTCAAGTGTGAATATATTGATAGAAAACTAAAAATCCACCAAGAAACACAACCGAGTCTTTTGCAACTTGGTAAGGCAGGTAAGAAGCAAAAAAGACCAAGAACAAGAAAAAACATTAAAATCTCTTGATGGATCAAGCCCAGACGTCGACGACTTTCTTGGCTCTAGCTAGGATGAATAAGCTTGAGACAGACAGACGGGCTGCAGGTAACCACAAGCAGAACAATAAGTTCACAGCCTATATATGCGCAGTCTACGTGGGCTCGGCCTATGCAAAGCACCTATGCTAGTTTTTATAGACGTTTAACGATTTTTTAAAGCCGGCGCTTAGCTGCAAGTACAAAGTACACTTGAGGTGGAGAGCGATCCGGATATGGGCATGGGCATACGACTGTACCCGCAGTCGCTGCCACGGAATTATTTATGGTGACCTAGAGAGAGCTGAGGCACCGCTAATAAGACTCGTTTCAACATTAATTGCCATGATCTACCTAGGGTACCTATGCCGTACATGAAAGCCCTATCGAGTCGAGGACTATCGAGTCGAGATAAGAGCTCGAAATTTTGTCGAATAAATTAATGAAGGCGTCAGCGTCATATTTGTCGGGCTGCAGACGACATTGACATTTGGCCACTGTTGAGGATTGTCGAAACTCGGGCGCCGCAGAAACATGTTTATGCTGCGGTGGCCCCTCGGTGCTACATTGGCTGCTGCGCGAATGCACGGCTGTAATTAATATGTTTCAGGTGAGTAAGTATTCAATTAAGGAACTTCACAGGCACAATGCGACGTTTTGAAAGTTATGATGGATTTTGGTTGATTGCTAAGGTTAATAGAGTCGATATTATTCAAGTGTTTGGGGGAAATGTTTATACTCGAAGCTCGTTAGATGCAAGTGTTTCGTATTTTGCATAGTGTGGAATAACATGTTGTACTTGAATATGTGGTAACTCTGGTTTAATGTGGAAGCTTCACAAACCCACTGAATTCCGCGGTTGTCCTGCTACGACCAATGATCAGGTGATCATGCTAAGTTAGCCATCGCCCAGTTGCAGGTTCTCCACTTCTTTGACAAGTCTCACTATCGCCGAAAGGATATAACCCAAAACGAGAGTTAGAAGAGCGTGAGAGGGTAGATAGAGTTATGTGCAGGCGACGTTAGGGGTTAGGGGTTAGTTATATGTTCGTATCGGATCACATTTCTTATTTAAAGCTTTGAAGCCTCTTTCAACTCCTCTTAATTGCGATCGCGTGATCTTTGCTCGTTGAAGCTAGACCAAAAATGTTTGTAGTCTTGATGTTTAAACCTCTTCCCAGAGTACGACTAATTCATCAGCCCTCCATTGAAAAGTGCTCTTCTACCACCAGCTCAAAGAGCCCAGCCAAAGAGAACGATAAAATCTGTGTTATTTTCAGCATAGGCAAAGATTCTTTTCATGCTAGTTTCGAATCTTCTAAAAGAATGAAAGTGTACGAAAACGTCGTGTCACCTGCAACAGAGGATCAGTCAGACGCAAAGCTGCACAATCTGTTAGCATTGTGCCCTACGCATTTGTGAGTTCGTCATAAAGCCCTCTTTAGATTTAGAATCGCCAGGATCCTAGAGACGCTACAGAAGGCTGTTGGTGAACCTGGTGCCAATATCTTCCGAGAGAGTTTCATTTGAGCGCGATCATCGAAATATTTGGTCCAGTCTTCCTAAACTGCTGCAATGTCTAAAAATAACAGCAGCTGGTTTGCTACTATCTGTGAAGACCTTGGTTTCACAACTGGAGAATATAAGAACATAGACGGAGTTTGAGAAGGTTAATGAAGCTACAAGTGAAGAGGGAGCAGCACTTAGTTCTAAAGCTGGTGACATATCCAAGCGTACATTCGTTGCATTCGTTGACAGATAATATAGACGTGTGTATTCAAATGCAAGCTGACGGAATATTCCGTGAATGGAAGGCATGCCACGCAAAAGTCGGGCTACTTCAACTTTTTCTGCATTGCCGCATTCGAGAGAGCACACACAAGCATAAGCACACAAACACATGAACACGTTACTTAGATTTTCGGGCTATGTGTGAAAGCCGGCACGGAACGCACACCATGTAATTATGTGTCAGAGGAAATTCGCCGGATATGGGTCGCGCCAAAAGAGTTGATGCCGAGAAAGTCGCGTTTTCCATGCGCAGTAGAATCCCCGCATGCCGTTCCCGTCCCTTTTGCCTAGTCGCAACAAATTTCGAAGGGGAAATTTGAAAATACATAAGCGCATTTCTTATCGATATGTGCGCAATATTTATTTGTGTGCAGCTTTAATTTCCCCAGCTGCGCGCTCCGGCATCAACTGTTTTGGCGCGACCCATATCATGGAGCCGCTGAATGCAAGGCATGTACGCTTGTATATGTCACCAGCTTAAGTTTCCAGCTACGAGCGAGTTTCCAGAGCGAGAAAAATACCGAAAAGAATGGAACACAAAACAAATGCCGTTTAATAAGCAGTGTCATGATGTGAAAAACGATTTTCAGAAAAAAAAAAATTGTAGTTATGATCAATCAATTGAAAGATCGTTATGACCAAAAATGACTTAAGACCCACATTCGACTTGAAAACGTTCTTTTGGATCTGATCTTGAGCCGTTTTCTTTTATCTTTTATTCACCGAAGAACACTCCTAAATGCAAAGTCTCACCAATATAAATGGGGTCACCAAGTGATTTCTGCATTAAAATGATATTTCTCTTTTACCACGTTATACAGAAACAGAAGCTCATGTAAAAGAGACGACAGCTTTGAGTTACCGTAAAAAATGGGCACCTAGTGATGTCAGCCCTAATGCAGAAGAAGCAACAGCCTCGATTTTATATCGAAAGCGGGCCCCATGTGACGTCAACGCTAAAATACCGTATACGGTATACAGTGTTTTACATTACCTTGTTTCTGTATACCGTGGAAAAAGTCGTAAGATTTCACTACACCTAAAAATCAGCTTCGGTTCGTGGTCGACATTTCCCCGCTATTCCGAGCAGGGGATACTATTGGAACAGAAATTGGGTGATTTCTTAGTCTCGCGGAATCCCGCACTCTCTATTGGAACAGACCTAATAAGGGTATTCATGTCATTTTTCAGTTGTTCAAAGTGTCGTCGTTTTGTAGCTTGATTGGCATGAAGGTCCGATTTAAATTTGAATTGTTAGTACCACCGGGCACAAAAATCAAGAATGAGCTCAAGGTCCCTTTCTTGTACTTGTCTTAGGTTAGGTTTGGTTAGATATGGCTGAGCTGTTGGTTTAAGCTTATTCACTCAGGCCAGAAGGATAGGCCGATTCTGATGCCATAGTGATCCCACTTTAAACCTGATGTTAAAATGTCGTTTCTTCGCTAAAACCATCTCGAGGAAGTAATGAATCTTCTAAGTCGCGGGATCCCAATCTTCTGCCAGGGTGCTTAGAAAGGGTTCGCCAAATGTGGTTAACCTTATTCTGCTTAGCCGGGCAGTGACAGCGGAGATGTAGTACACGTTCTGCCTCGTCCAGATTCTTACAGCTTCTGCAAAAATCGTAGGTCTCATGACCTAAGCGGGTCGCATGCGTCCCTATCAGACAGTGTCCGATCAGCACTCCCACTATAACTGAGAGGTCTTGTCTCCCGAGGCTCAGTAGTGAGGTGGTCCGCCTGAGAAGCCCCATTTCTTCCCAATGGATTTTTTGCAAGCGTTATCTGGAAATGAAACCTATGAAGTCTACTTCAGGTTGGAAGTTTCGGTTTTTATTCTTCGCAGTTTAAGGTATCCTGAGCGAGAACAGAGAAATTGTTGATATAACTCACAAGAGTTGTTTTTGTTTTAGTCTCTATTACCCCGTTTATGACTAGGTTGAAAAGTTGAGTCGAGGCTGAGTTGAAATTTCGACCACCGTATATGACGTAGAGCTGAGTTCACTTTGGGTTGAAATAGAGTTGAACTGAAATCAAACATAACCTCAAATTTTTGTGTGAAATTTGCATATATAGAAACGTAAAAATTCAGAACGAAATAATTTTTTGTTCCTGTGCAATCACTGAACACAAAACTAGCGCCGAAGGCGGACTTCACAGATGGTAAACAAAACAAAGCAAATGTCATTTCAACCCAAATTTAACTCAACCGCGTATATGAGGGGAAATATCAACTCGATCCAGGTAGGAGAGCTTACTTGGTGTGAGTGGACCCAGTTTCAACTCAACCCCCGTTTATGACTGGGTTGAACCTAGGTTTAACCTGGGTTGAACCTAGTCATAAACGGGGTATATACATATGTTGCCATTCTTTCCACCAAAACCTATTACGATTTAAAACTGTATCGATTTTAGTTACTGCACTGTTTTCACAATCACGAATTATTTTTTCACTGCCACTTGCTGCAACTATTACGCCAATCTATGCCACACCACATAATCCATTCATATTAAACAAAAAGTCTGAAAAGGAACCGGATTTCGAAACATGCTCATTTTAAGACAAAGAGCCTTAGATTGTCCATTTAGATCATAAAACTCATACAGTTATTAATCGGGCATAAAACATGGATTACTTAATAGCATACGGATATTACCAAGAGTCTAGAAAATGATTTATTTCCATCTAATGTCAAAATGGCTCTGCGTGCTAACCTGCTAACTACATCCAGTGCCGAACTCCTTAAAAATAATACTTACTTTCACTTTACGTTTTGCATATAGCCAGTGGTCCCACTGTGTCCAGACACGTACACAAAAACGCTTTGCACTTGACTTGAAGTAGTCGTGTGCCGCATTTGATTTATGATTTCAGTTAAAAGTGTTTTTGTTGTTGTTGTTGTTGTTGCTGTATTTCGTTTTCTTCTAATTTGAAAGAAATCAAATTAATTTCATCTCAACGGGGCAAATCACCTTGAACACTTGAGGTGTGAATCGTTCAATAGAACGTTAATGTTCACCTGCTGTGCGATCTTCTACAATTCAAGACCAAAAAATTTGTTAAATCTTTGGCGCCCATTCATTTATGGATTGAACTTTTTCAGTTTGTTTTTTTTTCCATGGGTTTTCATTAGTAACTCTGGGGATTTTTCAATGGGCCTTTCGATTACGTCTACAAGATCTCTTCTTACTTAATCAAAGTTTTCATTTTTTTCTAGGTTGTGAACGTGATTTGTTTTTAACAGCAACAATAGAAATATATATTCGGAAACTTTCAACAAGTTTCTTTCTCTGATGATAAATATTGTAATAAATAGATACAAAGAATTTTTATTGTTAATCATAGTAAAAAAAAACGTGCATGTGAAAGTTTTGAAAATGTTATTCCATTTTGTTACATTTTCGGTTGATGGTCTACAACAATAACGATTTATAAAATTTTCAAGTCCGTGTAGCCTTGACTTTAAAAAAGCAAATTGTAGACATTGTAGACGTTGGACATAATGTATACATGATTTTTTCAAATTTGACTTTGGACTAGTTTTTGTTGCTGTAATTTTCAACAAAGAAGTCAAGGACAATCCGAGTATGTACTTAAGAGACTTACAAGTACAAGATTTCAAACTCGTGGCTCAATAGGTCAATTCACTTGTATTGTAAGGAGTAACATAAAACAGTGGGCTATATGTAATACTTATCTGCCTTTGAGGCGAAATTTTGTTTACTTACGATCTAAAAATGTCATCATCAAAATTTCACAATTATTCATTTCAGAGATAATGAAACGGTTTCATTTCTTTGGGAACTTGGCTTCAATAAGTTCCAATATATACTTTCTATGGTCATTTATTAACATGCTTCATATTCACATGCTAAACCTCTACGCACACTTTTTGCCATGTCATACTTCTCTCCGCCAGACTCTTGGAAATAATTCTTAAGCCAGGTTTTCTTCGATGACGATCGCTGAATTATCCAGTCTGTCGGACGGTCTGGTATTAGAAGTTTAGGTGGCAAGCGCTTATCATCCATTCGGCAGAACGTTCTGCAATGGGGTGATCTACCGCAGTCAACGTTTTTGTATTTCTTCTTCGATTAGTGTCTGTTAATCACATCTTTGTCTAACTGTCTCGTTTCGAAGGCGATCGCCGAGTCAAACACGGAGAATCTGTTTTAAGCATGGCATTTGGAAGACCTCGAGTTTGTTGACGTCCGACTTGAGGAGTGTGCAAGTTTCCGATCCGTAAAGAAGAATCGCAAGATTGAACATTCGGTAAAGGCGTACTTTCGGTTTGATGTTAGTATTTGTTCGTTTCTATATGCACCCCTTGACGGAGGCGAATGTTACTTTTGCCTGACCGATGCGGCTGTGAATGTCGGCCGCCGATGCTACTTGTTTGAACATCGAAACTTGTTCAATTTGGGTTCCATTGAGGTGAGCACTGGCTTTCGATCCGTGCATTTTGAGCACTTTGGTCTTTTCGCATTGATTTTTAACCTGTAACGATGCGGGAAAAGTTGTATAAGACGACCGTTGCATCGGTATTCGTGTAGGCGAAGACGGTGCTAAACGGAAACATGTCGGCGAACCAAAAGTCGGTTACTAAGTTGTTGTCGTCGAATCGAACTCCGAGTCGTCCATCGAATGCTAGACTCATAATCGCGTCGATCACAACGTTGAAGACAAGTGGCGAAGCAATGTCTCCTTGTCGGACACCCGTTTGAACTGGCAACTGCTCGGATAAGTTGCTCGAATATGAACGCTGGTGGCTGAGCCATCGTACTACACTTGGAGAACTTGGATGATTTTCAATGGCACGTGTTCGGTTTCCAAGATCCTCCACAAGCTGTTGCAATCGATGCAATCGAAAGCGGGTTAGATGAAAACGACGACAATTCGTTTGCCGCAACGATTTCTTTCTTCTATTTGCTGGCGGAGAGCGAATATTTGATTAATGAATGCTAGATGTGGTCTAAATCTCGCTTGTTCTTTCCGGCTCGTTTGCTCTCGATGCTTCTGTAGCCTCGACTGCATGACTTTTGTAAATTCCACCCTTGGCATTTATAATTTCGCTTGAAAAGATAATGGCCCGATCCGCCATCGGGTGCACGCACTGCAAGTACATCTTTGAGCGTCGATCGGAATCTCGGCGTTGATCAAAACGTAGTCTAAGATCGCCGAGTTGGTGTTTGAGTGGATGGCGGAAGATGATGTTGCCAACGTTTGTTTGAAGCTACGAATGAAGGAGTCGTAAGTCGTTGTCGTTAATTACTCCGTGACCGAATTTGCCCATCGCGCCTTCCATCATCATTCAGCTTCTGCCTCATATTCAAGCGATATTTTGTTGTGGTTAATGCTTAGTTCCTAGCTGATGCACAAGTTGTCTCTCAGATTCATGGCAGTTTGCAATAAGTTTTTATTTTAATTAAATTGAAGGATTCTATTTTAGGGTAAATCTCTCTCCGACATTGTAGCAAGCATGTATGTAAAGTATGAACTATCAAAGCTATGTACGAAACCATCTCCTCACATCTCAAACCAAAGCATAGTTATTGTTATTTCACTGAAAAAACGCTCTTATTTCACATTTGAAGTGAAGTCCTATCTTAGATTTTATGGGGGATAAACTAGGTTAATGCTCTTGATAAAATTACGATTCAAGATTGACTTCGTCGATCTATACAGCGAATCGAAAGCACCTATGCAGTTTGGAAACTTTCTGACTGTGCCTAGTATCGTTATACAATTTGTTTGAGTTAATATTGCTTTGGTATTGGCATTACCTCTTCACAATACTTTTCTACCAATGCTGAACACGATATTGTATCAAATGGTGAGGTTTCTTTGGCCCCGGAACACCAATCACAGCTACATATAACAAACAACGAAGGTCTCCACTCAGTTGAAAAACTGCAAGTCAGGTTCACAATTCAGACTCTTTTCATGCTACACATAAAGCTCAGTGAAGCTCAGAATTTAAAACAGTTTGACTAAGGATCTTCATCAGGATTAAGTGCTTTTGCTAGACCAACTTAAAACTATTGTGGACAATTTACTCTACAAGCAGATAACAACCAAACTTCTCATACTCATGGTACAATACTACAAGGTAGGCTCACAAGGAAAACCTCTGTTTCCATCTTAAAAAGCTTCTATCATTTTTATATGAGAAAAGATCTGAGTGACGTCACGAGAAAGTTTTTTCCTTTGTGAACTAAGATCTGAGTGACGTCACGGGCCCTTAGAAGCTTACCTTGTAATTATTGTACCATGCTCATTCTCTAGTGGACGATCCAAATGAAGATATTCTGGGCATCGACGAAGCTTTTATGGAGTTCAACTTTTCCTTAAGTATCATAAAACATAACGAGGTATAAACAAACCCACTTTTTCTTCATTGAAATTTTTTTTACCTTACTGGTAGATATATTCGAGGAAACCAGATTCGTTTTTTTAACTGGAGAAACGTATCGCTAGCATTTGTCATAATACTTCATTCTCCAATCTCTATTATTATGGACGCACCTTTTGATGAACAAAGTGTTCACGCTTAAAAGTTGAGGTTGAAGGTCCTGGTGGGATGATGCCACTTTAGACTGAACAAAACAGATCGAATCGCCACTTGTACATATGTTGGTCACCAAAGCGCTGCGGATTTACCACCCTACCGATCTATTACTCTGCTTTTAGTCGCTAGTTTTTCGCACTGTCGTTGATACCTCATAGAAATACGTACCATTATAACAAAAAAATCAAGACCGCCTTCACAATCCAACAATTTCGTACAAATTCCCCAAATGCATACCGCAAATCCTCCCATAAATTCTTCCCCCGAAATTTCATCACTAAAAATCATTTTCGATTTAATCTCCTCGGGCATGCGCTAAAAGTCAGTCAGGTTAAGGCTCTTAAAATATTTTGAAACTTCTGTAAATTAAGGGCCTAATACACTCAATCGAGCAATTATAGGGTATCGCGCGCCCGCGAATATTAAGAAAACTATCCAACCAAATGAAATAATTTAAATTAGGTATTTTTAAGAAAACATAAATCTAGCTATTCATGGTGGAAAATTTTAATATTTTTTATTAGTATATTAGTTATAATGGTTCAAAGTTCCGTACCTGCGCCCGGAAAATACTCCTATTTAGGTGGAAAAATTTTAAAATTTTTTTAATGTACGATAAACTTAAATCGATTATCTAGCTATTCATGGTGGAAAATTTTTGAATTTTAGCCTTCTTTCATGAGTAAATTATGTTTTAAAAATTGTCCACAAAATTTAAGAACAAAAATTCCCTAAAATTCTTCAGTTTTAATACATCAAATTTCCGCTCCAAGCAAATCTCTGCGCTAGTTGTATTCTGTATAAAGCATTTGCGTAATCTTACACGAGATGCGTTTGTATAAGTGAGAGCTTCTGCTTCGGTTTTTGCAGGGGAAATTTCAAACCTTTTTTGTTGCAGGCATGGATGGTGATCGTATTTTCGGGAAAAAATAAAATCTGAGGAAAAATCGGTTTGTTTGGCAAGAATTTTAATGACTTGCTTGATGGTGATTTCCTTGATTTGAGAATTTAGGGATTCTTGCCCGGTGGTCAGGTAGTGATCAATCGGTGTTTATTACCTTGGCTTTATGAAAAACCCAAGAAAATATTTTAGTGGCAAATACTACCTTCAAGTAATAATTAAGTTTTATGACATCCTTGTTTTTCGTTATTGTCTTTTTAGCCGTAACAACTTCCCGGAACTAGATTCGCAAAAAAGGTGTATCCCTTGCACAGGTATTTTACAACATGAGTGTAGATAAATTTTGCGTAAATTCATTTTTTATGGTTTTTATTATTTTTGTATGTAAATACCAAAAAATAAATAAAAATCTTCCATCAAATTTTAAACTTTTAATAAAACTTTCAAATTGTTGTAAATATTTTACCATAAATTTTAATTTTTGTACATATTTTATGTCTTCCCAAATAAAAATTTTACAAATATATTTTATTAGAATTCATTTATTTCGATTTTTTATTGTTTATTAGCCGCACTTGCTAAATTTCAAATCAGCAAAAGCAGCGATATCATAATTTCACATGAATGAAAAATTTAAATATCAAACAAAAAAGATCTATTCTCATATCCCATGACAGGAACAAGTTCGTAGAGTGCATTACTGCGACATTAATTCAATTTCCATTCATAATTATCTAACACTGGCTTCAATTTCTAGCCGGCGACACCGCAGAAGAGATTTCTTGAAAGTCGCCAGAAAATTTACCTCGGGCACGCACTCATAAAGTAAAGCCCAACAAGACATACGAATGCAGCCGAACCCCTTTATTGTGCAAAGATTTCCCCTCCGGCGGCCGTGTTGTGCACTGCAAGCAGTAATTTTGACTGTGTTAGGAGGTTTTTGAGATTGGGTTAGTTTAATTTTGTGACTGTATTTTTTTTTAAGCTTCCCTTAATATTTTGTTGTTGGAACTGAATTTCATGTTGGACTTCGTCGCTGAGTGTATTAGGGCCTTAAGTAACCCAGGCATCTGTTTTGGCATAAGCCCAGCCCGCTTCTGGCTCACTAACTACTGTGAGGCCAGGTGCACCGTTTCTTCTCGATATGCAAATCGCATCTCGACGGAAATCGATTCTAGTTCAGCGCAAAAAGTGACTAGAATTCACCTTCGCGCATGATTCGTCAGGCGTGCGCTTATTATGCATTTCATTTGTTATCCATCGATTCCACCTCAGAGAGTATAGAGCTTCTACTTCAGCTTCTACAATGGAACTTTCTGTGTTTTTTGCGTAATTTTTGTTTTCCGTCATGGAAGAAATGCCGTTTTGACATTGGAGCCGGGTGATCCTACTGCGCAAGTTGAAATTCGGCGTTCGCGCATATTTTCCTATTGTTGAAAAATAAAACAACGAAAACTTTACTTAAATAAAAAATTCGCCGAATTGCTGAAAAAAGAAGTGTTATTTCGCAGAAGAGCGTTGGATTTGCATTTCCAAGTCACAAGTTATGCGTCTATTAGCCTCACAAATTGCTCTCAATCCTGCCTAGAACAATCGCTTAACCTTGGCTCGACTTGAACTCCATGACTCCATCCAGCACCCAAGATTTTTTTCTCTGAATTTTAATTTAAAAAAAAATCCTTCCGATAGTAACGCACCTTCAGAAAAAGTGCGTTGATTTACGCACCTTACGCATCGCAGGTTAACTAACTCCTGGCATTGTTGATAGGGGGTGCTTCGAACCGCGTCGATTTCGCGCTTCACCTTCCTTGACCTTATTCCATAAAACCTTGAAAGACGAATCATTTTGCATTTTGTATTACCTTGAACCGAATTCGGAGCCTGGATCTCCGGGGGCAGGGAGAGTAGAAATTTGTAAAATAGAAAAAATCTAGGAAATTTGTTATTCCTTCGAAAAAGTGTGTGTTGTTATTTTGTATTGTTTTGCCAAGGATTTGCATATCCACACCCTGTGATAGTGGAGAGCCGCGAAAATATATTCATGAGGACGTGCGAATTCGGCAGGTTTCTGGGATTTTTTCCAACTTTCTACTAAAGTGATTCCAAACTAAGAAAAAAAGGAATTTTGTTAGTGGTTTTTATTTGAAATGTTAATCGTTTGAAATTGTCATAGTTTAAGTAGAATTCGGGATATTTTTGCGTAGTTGAAATAGATTTTTCTAGAATTTTAGTGACTTGTGGATCTTGTGTTTGATAAACAAGCAGAATCATCTCGAAAAGTTCATGCAAATTGAACAATCGTTTTTAATTCTGATGTTTTCGATGACTTTTTTCTTTGATATACATATGTATGTACATATGTAATTACAATTGCGGTCATTTTGCAATATTCAGTTACGCACACACGCTAAGATCGCGAAGGATATTCGGTATATGAAAACAATAGTCAAACTTTAATGTTCTCCCGCACGAATACAACGTGTCAATGAAAAGAGATCAGCAGCAAGTATATGAGTAGATGCGAGGTCCTACAAAGGTGCTTGCTGTGGCTCTCCTGGATCAATACCTGGTGAAACAAAGGCTTTGAGCACAAGAAGGTACAAAGAACACTGCTCTCTGAAAGAATGTCCAAGGATATTGTCGGCATGTGAACTAGTGTTTCTAGGACACGAGTATAAAATGAGTTTGTAAGAGGTGCCTCTTTCTCCTTTGAGCCAGTACAATGTCATACTTCAAATGAGGCGATTGTAATGCCAAAATGATAGAAACAAGCAAATTAAAGAAATAAATAAAAAAACCAATGAATAGCTTTTTTCAAGAGTTTGATTCTAATATGCATTAAACTGCTTTCCAGGGTGCATATTTATATTTTCAATCACATCTCTCATCATTTCAAATTGGATATGTTACTGTCACAAAAGAAGGAAGAAATGCCTTTCCAGTACGGCTCAATTCAAATGAGAAACTCTACTCCGCCAAAAGAAGTAAGAGAGAAGAAACCCACCACTATATGTATTTACAATCCATCTGGGGTATACGTTTATTAAACAGTAGGACAATATTTTTCAATCGGGACATTTCATTAAATTGAGGCCTCAGTACATATTGTAAGGGACAAATACACTGCTTCTTGTAAGTCCTGCTCAACTGTAATGTAGAAGCGGATCTTGAAAGTGACTGCAGAACAGACAGTAGGAGTAGAATCACAAGGAGAGATAAATAATTGGCTTGATGTAGAGTGCAGGGCAACTATTGCGGATAGAAATTCAAGCCTCCACGAATACCTATCGAGACCACCAAGAGCGAAACTAGAAGCATACAAAATAAAAAGATGTACCGCGGATAATGTATGCTGCAAAAGATAAGAAAAATATCCAGGATATTTATGACAATTCCCAACACAATGACATCAGGCAGACTTACCGGGAAGTCAAAACAATCAACATCGGCTCAGAATCGGGACCGGTAGAGAGCACAGCTGTGGGAGGACAGGGCCCAATCCCATATGTAGAGCCCTTGAAGAAGAAGAAAAAGTAAATCACATCGGAACCAACTTGTCCAGATTGGATGAGCAGAGATCAACAAGCTGGGTCAATGGATTCCATACCAACGGTCCGAGGAGAGTGAATGTGTAGGTTGGCCTCATCTTAGAAATTGACCTTTTTTTAGGCCGAATTGTGAGTGGATCCTGTTTTAGTACATAAGACAGTGGGTAGATAAAGAACACTCCGAAACCCTAGAATAAAGCAGGTTCTATCTTTCCATATCTGTCTCATTATATCTGGCTCATATCATATAAAGATACAGTTTTATACTGGTTTTATAATGTAAAATTTTACCCAGGTACATTTACTATTAGTTAGTTTGCTTGTACGCTCATAGTACACAAGTCTCAAGGAAGCATGTATTCCAAAATCATTTACAGTAAGGCCTTTGCCAAGCTCTCTCACTCTACTACCGTTCTCAAACTAATCAAATTTGGCTTCCGTGTGCCGTTGTGATGTGGTTCTAGTCATACATAGCCGAAAGAACCTACCAGGTTTTATTCCGTGGAGTCAAATCTAGAAACATTGAAGCGTCTTCTGGTATCCCGCAAGGTAGTCGCTTTGGTACTCTTCTTTTTATTTTATCGATTGATGACATTGTTGCCTTACTAAAGCACTGTAAAATCCTTATTTACGCTGATGACATTAAACTCTACCGTCACATAAGAAGTATCAACGACTGTAAACTTTTGCAAGTTGACCTAAACAACTTATATTGTTGATGTTCCAAAAACAACTTGGAAGAGTCAAATTAGGAAGAGTCAGGTTATAACTTTTTGTAGGAAATGTGGTCCGTTAACTTATGACTATATTTTTTTCAACAACACAGTTTTCTCAACAAGCGTTAGCTCTGTGATCGATTTGAGAGCTAGGTTTGAAAGTAAGGTGTATTTTTCCACTCACATGAATTATACATATAACCTCCAAGGAAAGTTTAGTCCTGGGATTTATAAAAAGGTGGTCCAAGGAATTCAGTAACCCCCTCATTACTAAGCTTTTATTCTTGTCTTTAGTTAGTCCAAGTTGGAGTTGGAAAAATTAAATCGGTTCAAAGGAAGTCCGTCCAATTTGTACTCAGTCCCCTCCCTTGGGATGACCCAGTTATCCTTCCATCTTATGACAAGAGGCTTAAATTACTGAACTTGAGCTCTCTCCATAAGCGTCGCAAGTTTGCTGACGTTATATTCGTTCCTCGACTACTGAATGGCAAGGCGGATTCAGGTTTCTTACTAAGCCGTACGTTATTCAAATTCAGAAATTGCAATGTGAGGGGTGAACCTCTCTTGCACAGTAACTCCTCTAACACCAATTATGGCAGGTATGAACCTGATAGTCGCATGCTTATAAACGTCAACAAAACTATGAGTGTTATTAGCATGTTAACGCGTGAAGTTGTCCTTAAAAAGAATCTTTTTAATGTGGCGTAACTCCTTGTGTGCCCCACTTCCTTCTTTGTTGTTGCACGCTTCTCGGTTTGATGTTTTGAATTTGTTATATTTGTTATTTTATGTTTACATGCCTTAGCTGAGCCACAGCGCAGTGATAAATGTTTCTCAGCCCATCTGAGAAGTGCTCCTGATGTGTTTGTTAGAAGGGAATTGAGGACTAATTATTTTATTCTGAAATTTCGAGCTCTAGGTAGTGTGACCAGACGTCCTCTTTTAAGAGGACATGTCCTCTTTTGAAGCAAAAAAAATGTGTCCGGTATCTTTTTTCAAAATAATGCTTCTTGTCCTCTTTTTGGCCATTGTGCAACTCTTTTTTAAAATTTATGTTTAGCTAGATAATTGTTTTGAAAAATTTTTCGACGAACATTAAATGGCTTAAGCTTAACATTTGGTTAGAGCCGCTGCAAGAGTTTAAGTGTTTTAAATGGATGAACTTTAAAGATATCCCGAAATGGTGTGAATTAGAAAGTTGTTTGATATATTTACAAAATAGAAAAGTAAATATCAATGAGTCAAAGTTGTTCGACCAATTTTGTAATTTTAAAAAATTTGTAGAAGAGAATATTGGGGAAGAAGAATTTTCGACACTATCACTTTATGAAAAATGGGCAACATATTTTAAAATACTCATGTTCGCAATTTTATAATTATCTATTAACAAAACCAAATATTTTAAGAAATATTTCTTCAAATGAAAAATACTCGTAATTTTGATAATCATTTGAATTTATGAATTTAGTTTTTGTTAAGTTTTTTATTTATTTTATATTTTTGTTTCGTTAATTATTCTATAATTAATAATTTATATTTTTTTCGTTATATTTTTTTACTTTTATTTTGTTAATGAACTTTTTTTTTTTATTTGATTTATAGTATTACATGAATTAAGATACATAATCCAAAATGATATTTTTTTGTACATATTTCGTCATTTTTTTCTGAATTCCTTTTGGGTCCTCTTTTTCGCAACACAAAATCTGGTCACCCTAGCTCTAGGTGTTCCTATGACACGCAACTAATTTCGACTCGAGGATATTGCTTTTTATCCAATGAAAGCTTTGTATTTCCCCACTTGCTACAACTTTCACAGCATACATACATAGTACCATGCCCCTGTAAATATGTTATATCTTCAAATAAGCACAACTTTACCTAATCAAAGCTCTCTAAAGCTCCTCTCAATTGTGAATGGAAGCTCTGTGGCAATCCTCACCTCCTTGGCATAATTTGAACAAATCTCAACTCGCGTTTATCTAATCGCACATCCTTACGATATCCTACATCTCAACCATATTTCCATCGTTAACATAAACAGGTCCTTTACAAATAAGGTTTTTTGTCTGTCACATGAGTATTAAATTCTTTTTCCACAGAAAAGGCTCCTTCCGAAGCAAAAATTGTGAAATTTGGCGCCTTCTGTTACCAGGGCAGCATGAAATCCTTTATGAATACCCTTCCTTAAAAGTTTTCTGCATTTCTTAGAGCTTCACACGCAAAAAAGGACGCTCTCTCTATAGAAAACCCGGAATGAATGAATCCTCTTTTTGCGGGCATGCGCAGCAAGGATGCGAAAGGAAGCTCCAAATTCGTGTATATACAATTCGTGAATATTTTTCGGGGTAGAAATTCGGCTTGCAGATGTCCTGTGCTCCTGGTATGCAGACAGGTTTTACTTCTTGATTTAGATACGGTGAAAATGGGCGGGGCAGCACCTTATCTTATCTCTGTGTTATCGTGGGGTAGAGTTGCTTGCTGTGCTGCTGCTGTTTATGCGAAATGAGATGTCCTTGAATATGGGGTAGAAATGGGTATGAATAATGAATATTACTTGATGATTGACCCTCATAATATGTCGCATACCTTGCGTGTTTCTTTCTTGTAAATGCACAAATTCCCAACGCTCTAACAACAAATTTCCATAATTCATTCTCGCTAATTTGTGCGTGACACCTGGAATTTGTTCAAAAGTTTCACAAACAAATCGGATTGATTCGAGAAAAATAAAAAACAAAGAACAGTTTTCAATCCTTGTTTATTATACGAAAAATTTGCAGGTTTGGGTTGTTACCTAACCCACAAGACAGGTGACTGAATTTACCTTTTTTTCTCTCTACCTTAGATATAAGTAATTTACCTAACAAAAAGGGGCATGCAGCTTCGTGTGGCACATATTTCGTGAAAAGTCGTGATCAGCCACAAAAACAGAATTTTTCGCTCTGACACGTTATGTCAGTAAAATTAACCATGCTAGTGGCGTTACCTGACTTTGAGCACTGATTAGTGTACCTGTGCTACTAACGAGATTGAATGAACCTGCAGACGGTTTGGCTATGCTAAGAAGATAAAAAAAAACAACAACCAGGAAAAAAAACACACCTCCTCTCAACTACAGCACAACTCCCTCCCCCTCCCAGGTGTGCAATGGATTTGACACATGGACCGACCGGTAACTGCCCCATAATTGTATTGACTTTGCCCGAGGAGAGAGTGCTGCCAGACAATGAGGTTTTGCACACCTTTTGACCTTATATCGGGCTAGACGTAATTAGAACCGACAGTCAATCAAGCCTACAGTGGCAGATTGAATAGGAAACAATATAAAGGTAATTGCTTATATGAGCTTAGCGGCTTGTCAGGTGGATGAGAGATGCTTCAGGTGGTTTTTCATCTGTGCATTGCAAGGTGTTTGTAACGGTTATTATTAATCACGAATGGAAAGTCACTTTTATTTTCATTTAAGTTTTTATGTGTAAGAAAATACAAAGTGAGAATTTATTGGTTTTTTGAATTATTAAATGATTTTTTGTTATTGAATGCCAGTTTAGGTTATTTTGCAAGTTTTTTTGTGACGTAGTATAAAATATAAGACAGGGACATAAGTCACGAATTTCTTTAAAAAAAAGATCTTTCTTGATCTTACATTGATTCATTTGGAACTTTGTATGAGAGGACAAATAGCGCAGGTTGGTAAAGGCAACAACTCCGTTCAGGGACCGACGGCAGCGACACAATTGACGCTGAAAAGGCAGCATTTAATAATTGCACTCCTGAAAATCCTTTAAGTAAAAATGCCATGCTTGTCTGTCATATTCAGGTATCGGATCATATCTACTTTTTGAAGCTTCGAAACTTCTCTCAAGTCCTGTAAGACAAATTTTCTAAATGCGCAGGGTTTGGTCTTAAGATCGCGTGAGGTTTGGTTAGGAGAATGAGAGCGACCTATTTCAAGGCTCAGGAGGAAAGAGGCCACTAAGCACCCGATAATGAAAGTCCTAGAAAGGACGTTGCAAAGCGGTTGAAAGATGCCACAAGAACTTCAACGTCCGCGCAACTCCCACAAAGGACCTCAAAGAAAAGTGAGGAAAAATTGCTTCAAAGAGGAAACGAAAAACGGCCAAAGAGATCGCCCAGAGTGAATGTTGGCCGGGTCTTTCGAAAAACGAAAAGTGGCCCCTGGAATAAGGAATAATGGAAGCAGAAGCCGAAAAAGTAAAAAAGCAGGAAAAGAAGCTTCTGGGAAATAGCAACAACAAGGTCGCAAAAAATGATAAGATCGGACGCGCTTATGACCACTGCGGCAAGCTGGATACGCGCAGAAATTGAGGAAGGTCAGAGTCAGTAGTGGAGCTGAAAACTGAAGTAGATAAAAAAGTGGATCTCCAGGTTAAATCCTTGCTTGCAGAGACCACCCAGGTTAAGGCCAGCACCAATCAAATAGAGATTGAGATCAGGCTCCTAGACGAGAGCATTTCCAAAGATGAGGTGTGCGAGGCACTGCAAAGTCAGATAGGCCTGCTGCAAGGGCATCGGGGTGAGGAAAGCATATACCGGTAACACTAGCGAAAAAGCACTAGAAGCGGAAAAGGTCCTGTACATTCAAGTTTTGGAAGAAATCTTCTTATGGCAGGTTAGGACCAGCTTGGGCCGCGTGCACTGCATTAATAGTCACTTGAGTATCGGACAACAGTATTTGTGTTACCCTGGCTCTTGGCTTTGATTTCACCTGTATTGCTAGATATTGTTTGAAGATTACCAGCAGCTCCGCCTGGAAGACACTGGAAGACATAGGTTGGAAGTTTTTACAGTGTTTTGGTAGGGATTTGGACTTAGAAACCTGGATTGAAACTCAGTTTCGATGCTACTCTAAGTAATAGACAGCACAGTATTACAAGTAGGTACTAAGTACTTGATGAAACACTTTTTGAAAATGCTGCTCGATTCCGTCATTTGTATGTTTGTAGGAAGAGAATTCCAAAGTTAAGCAGCGCGACGTAAACAGAGTAAAAACGCTGTCGCGATAAAAGTCGAAAACACAACAACTGAATGAATTCAGAAAGGTAAGAAGGTTTGCGCCGTTGCAGAATATCGTGGATGAATCTTAATAGCCTAAAGTTCAAGTAGATATCGAGGGTTTCCTGCCAAAAGGGCGTATCAACCAAAACATGGATTTAGAGGATTCAATAAAAACATTTCAAAAATCGGTGCATTTTTTTCATATTGCTTATCATCGAAAATAAATGTTTTTAGGCGTATGTTTTGGATACTTTTATTCACTTGATGACCTTCTGGCACGAAAAATATACGACTCTAAGAAAAAAAAAAGTTATAAGCCCAAAATCGCGATTTTGTGGATACGCCCTTCTGGCAGGAAACCCTCGATATGATAAGAACAACCTAGGATGTTAGATGAATAAGGTGAAATATAATCATGCATGCGAAGATTATATATAAAGCGAACACAATCGTTGAAAGCCGCAGTAATTTTCCGACCACGCGACGAATCTAGAGAAGGAAATACAACGTGGCCGTGCATTAAATGAGGTAAGATTTGCGATTTTACTAATCTTAATCGGAGGGCATAACTTTATAAGTTACCGTACACACGCAGACTCCTTAAAACTCCAGAAACTTTGCTTGAGTATTCTTTGTATGTAGTCGCAATTGATCATTCTGTCATTTAGAATAACCCCAAGGTTTTTAGCTTTGTTTACACGTCCAATGTGAGCGTGGCCCAGGGATATATGTAGGTGGAAGATCGAGGCCAGATAGAGGATTTGGAAAAAAAGCTATAAACTGGGAATTAGCAGGATTGAGAATCAGGAGATTAGATGAAGACCAGTCAAGGATGTTTTGCAGGTCTGCGGTCAATTTACTTTTCCTAACCTCAAACTTATCTTTAGGCATGGTGGGATAGCGCTGTACGTCGTCAGCGTTCATATGAATATTAGAGTTCGTGACAACGCTGGAAGATTATTAATGAATAAATTAAATAGAAGCGGGCTAAGGATCCACCCTTGGGGAACACCATTTACTAACTTATCAGTAGAAAAAATAGGGTTTAGCAGTTTAGTCAGCTGCGAGCGATTGGTTAGGAAACTGTGCAAAAGCTTGTGGGTGAATAGTTAAAGCTGAAACGAGGATGCTGATAGGTCGAAAGTCCGCAGAAAAAGGTGGTTGAAGTTGAAATATTTGTGACAAAAAAAACGAACTTTGATAACAAGGTTAAAACCTTGAATTTTCAGTTTTAGATAGGTAGGAGTATTTTGCCTTATTTATGAAAATATTTAATAGGGTTGCAAAAATACAGGGTACTATGTAAACCTCTACCATAAAAATTTCAAAACGCCCTAGCGGCGAAACGGGTCCCCTCCAATTTTTTATTCGTCTATCCAAGACCTATACACAACACCCTGTATATTTGGGTGACTTCGTAAATGCCAAGAAACTGTGTCAGAAAACAGTATTAATGCAGTCAAGTCAAAGTTCAGTAAAAGCCTAGACAAAGTTCTGCAGTTTTAAGTTTGACATTTATGAAGTGTGCCAAGGAACAGCACACAAAATTTTTGTAAAATTTGTAAAACTAATCATTTTGCATCATAGCTATTCATGATGCCGAATTTCCCATTTCAATGCAAAGATTTGACGTTTACGATGCAATTATGAACAAAATGCTTTAAAACTGTGACATTTATGAAGTCTTGACTTAAACCGACTGCTTAAATTTTACATTTACGAAGTCACCCTTTTTTGGACTTTCTTAGTGCAGACATGAAAGTCCTTGGCTTCACACTCCCTGGATAATTTAACGGTAATTGGAATGTCCCCTTTACTTGTGTGTTTGCCCCGCTTCAGTCGGTGAGCATCCACTAAGGGAACCAGTTCATGGGTGTCTTATCACAGGTGATCTCAATGAACTCCCTGCCACCTTTAAGGCCCTGCCCATACACGGTCAAATTGGTTGTACATCCAGAATTTCATCAAACCCATAAGCGCAACAAGTTTTGATCGGCCGACTGGCCCACAATCGATAGTTTTGGTTGTACATCCGCCCTTCGATGTACCAAAAACTGAGGTGAGCGCTCGCCTTCAAGATTTGCGCCCACCTCAGTCAGGATGGAGTCACATATTGAGAAAGATTGCTCATTCCTCAATATGCTTTCGGGTAATCACCACCACTGCCATCTCAGCTAACTTATCCTGGTGCGTCTCCTTTTTCTCCTTCTAGATTCTCTGCTTCGTGGAGAATCCTCTGACCGCTGCTGTTTAGACAGTGCACCAGATAGGTCCCGCAGGCGACTGTACCCAAAGTCTAGTAATAACAAGTCTTTCATCTTCATACAAAAATTTCCGACCGTTGATTGTGTGCGTGCATATATGAACATCACTGCTGAGCAAAACTCAACGCATACTTCGTGAACTCGGCCAGACAAAGCCAGATTCTCTCTTTACGATAAAGTATGCATAACAGAAAAGGAAAGCAAATTGAATCAGCTGTTTTCTTTCATAAATCAAAACAAACGAGCAAATATGCACCAATACATCCTCATATAAACTCATAAAATTTTCCGACTTATGATTGTATTCCAGCGCGTATAAAAATGTTGCATTCTCTCTCTGATAGCCTGACATCGTCATTTGAAAAACTTGTGCATGCAGCTGTTCGCCTTTCACTCATTAACCATATTAAGATGAAAGACTTGTTAATTTCTAGACTTTGACTGTACCCGGCAGAAGGAAGTATGGAAGAATGGAGATCGACGGAGATTTCAACTAACACCAAATTGAGGCTGTTCCACTCCTACTTTAAGGTAGTTCGTTTGAATTTGTTTGGAAAGTTCGTGGCAATACAAAACCTAGCAACTTCCATGCAGCCTTCGACAGGGTGACACTTATATCTTGACTTGGCTTTGAAGGGTGTGCTCTCTACTACTGCGTTAGTTGGTAATCTAGGGCCACCACAAGAAAGTTTGATTTTCCCCTAAATGTCTTTAGTATTAGGTACTAAAAAAACAAAAACTTGGTTATGCTTTTTGGTGCATCAGTGCAAAACCTTAAATTTTAATCTACAAGACCGATGCAGAGCGTTTCAAGTCCATCCATCGCAGGCGATTTCAGATGTTATGAATTTCGTTTCTCAGATTAATTTCTAGTCTCCATCCAGACGGCAGTGCCACATGCTAATCGACTTAAATTAATATTTATTTATTGGTCCAGTCTTACTTTATTTTAACCAAATATTTCCCACGCAAGTTTCAACTTCAAGCCACTAATACTATTAGTGGCAATTGGAATTATTGGACCATTACTTCCTTACAGCGAATCAAAGAGCTCGACCATCTCCAGTATTGTAATGCCTATTTCAATATAAAACGGCATTGACGAAAACAATTCTAGCATCCAGCTCCAAACATGAGTGATTCGGCGGCGTCTTGAGGCTAAGACCTTTACGAAATCAATAAATTGAAAAACATATAGCACAGGGTTTTCTTTCGGTTTACAATTTTAACCATTTATGTAAAACTGCGCCGGTTTATTGGTGATGTGAGAAAATACTGTATGCAAATGCTTCTGTTACATTAGATCACGTAATACCGGGCTTTTCAATTACTTAGTGATAACGTCGAATATTCTAATTTTAGCTTTATGCAAAGGGTGTTTTTTGTTGAGGTTTTGTTTGTTTTCGAAAGTTTGTGATATCGGAGAAGGTTTGTAGATAAGCGCGGAAAGGTTATATGAAGTGATCTTGTTCCTGCGTCTTTTTTTGTGGTGGGCACATAATATCTATTTACATTTTTGTGTTTTTTTTTAAATCTATCTCAAGCCGGTCTTTATCTTTCGTTTTGCAACTTCTTGCCAGGGAATTCAACGAATCTAAATAATTTGGAATTTTTATGCATTGTTTCCACTTTACCGAACTCGGCATGATAAATAACAAAGTCAATTGGCCTGTCGACTACTGACCCGTATTTTATGTCACGAATGATTGCAATGCAAAAAGAAAAGGAAAAGAAAGAGATCTCACAGGAAGCACCTAGCTCGCCGCCATTGATTGATTCTTTTAGCGCTGGGTACTCTACAGAGAAATAGATGGTCTGTATGGATGGCATCGGAAATGGGCAACAGCTTCAATTCCTGATTATCATTCGTCCATTAAATCTCACCTAAATGTTTCTGCCACGACATATCAATCCTCGTGATTATTGCGTGCGCGTCCGGAGAATTGCGATCTCATCCTCTCTCGCGGCTTATAGGTACCGCCAGTATTTCCGCCTGACGAATGGCTGCTATATACCGCTGCTGCTGCCGCAATGTTTAGAAACACATCGGGACCAATTGTAATTCAAATCAACCTGATTTGTGCCCCCTTTGTCAGGTCGCCAACGATGGAGACTTCTTTGTCCGTAAAACGTTTCGTTCCCTTATTGCTGGCCCCGTAAAATGCAAAGTGTCTTTCAGATTTGGCTGTGGTTCGTGAGAAAAAGTTTCGTAGCTACACCTTCGGTCGTGACGAGTAATCAAAAGATGTCATTATGTTGCTACAATTCGTTTTCTTTTATCCGCCATTATATTATGGAATTAAGGAACTCTTATCCGCGTCTCATCAAGTGTTTAACATGAGAAATTTTTCTCCAGCCCGGACCTCCAGTCGCTGGCATCGCATTAGATTCAATTGAGACAACGAAATGGGGCACAAATCTTTGGCGTAGAGCCGGAGACGTCTTAAGCCTAACCTGTTAACTTTATTAGGGATTTTCACTATGTCACGAACGAGATCACGGAGCAAAATAATTACGATCGGTGTCAGACTCAGCTATTTGGATTCCGATCGTTTATTTTGAAGGGGACACGGGGTTGAGCATTTTGGTATTTGGAGTTTTGATTTGGGCGAAAGCTTCCATTAATTATTTTGGGACTTTTGCCATGGATACTTTTGATTTTTAGAATATTTCAAATTATTGAGATTGTGAAAAAATTGAACAAACTTTCCAAGTCAGGAAATATCGTGTTATTGTTAAAGATCAATTTGGTTAGACCTACTAGAAGTACATAGTTTAAATTTTTTGGTTAGGAAAATTAAAATTTCATTAATTTTGAAGGAATTTGCACAGAAAGCTTTAAGTAGAATAATTGTAAATCTATGTTCTTGTTTGTAATATCATGTGTAAGGGGATGCTCTGTCGTTATTTTAAAAGCAACCGCAATATCAGCAGAACATGGAGGTAAGGTGTGCGATTTAAGTTGCCACATGCGATCTTTCGTCGTCCTGATGAAAAATTATATCCTTTCTGTTGGCCAAAGATGAAGGTTTACGTTGAGTTTCTCTTTTTAAAAAGTTAAGTTAAGAACACAATTATTATTATCCATATTTACTAATCTTAAGAGCATAAGGCTTACACAAAGCTTCTCCATCTAACTCTAATTTGAATTATACTTTTCGTGTCAACTCTGGCTTTGTCATAGGTGAAAGGGGGCAACTTTGTTTCACTCCAGTTGTCGATATTACATCACTAAATTGTAGGTACTCTAGTAGTCATGTGCAGACCCTAGGCTAGGTGTTCCTAAAAGGCCAACCTCGGATTTGCTCTTCACAAAAACTCAAAATTCGAACTCAACACTGCCATTACAAACAAGACGTCCCAGCAGCTGCAAGGCAGTATTTTCGGCCTCAAGACGGGAGCTTGCTCGCCGGAGAGGTCGGGGTCGGGGAAGGAGTGAGATTCCGTAGGTTCTACCTTAAATACGTGCCTCATCACTTACCTGAATGGGTGGGCCCCTCTACTAGAAAAGGACGCAGAGGCCTTTGGAGAGAATGATGTGAGTAACTTAACACGAAAGCTTAGCTGAACGGGAACCATCTTCAGTCGCTATGCCATCCTGTCGTTCCTTTATCCGCACATCCTATTACCATTATAGAACAAGCAGAACTCCTCACGCAGGCACTTTTATTTTGCACAAAAGATTCTTATCAACAGATATTTTAATTTAGTACACCTCTTAATAACATTTAACAGTTACAAACTCCAATTGCAAGCTAATCAAGCTAATGGTAAATAACTTAAATGTACTTCAACCAACGGTACACACATGAAATGTAGGTACTCAACGCATACAATCTGAAAGATAATCAACAATTTTCAGAATTCTTATGTAAATTATATCAACTGAATGAAGAGCTAAAGTGTGCTAAGTGAGAGTAGCATGACAATTGAAAAAAAAACTTTAATTATAAATCTGGCTGGAAAAATCCGCCCTGGTACCATGACGTTTTCGTTTTTACATCTAGACCTTTCAGGGTTCATAACATATACACCAGATAAAAGGGTGAGGTCTCTCTGTGCACGGCTATATGTATCTTAAGCTGGCTCTACATGATACTATGAGCAAAATTCAACGTTAGACGCTTGCTACTAGGATGCATCGTGATGCTGATCCTCGAATTATATGAGTTTAAATCAAGCGTCCAACGTTCGTATTTGGACACTTTCGGGCTGATGTCGGTATTGACTCAATCGTTGGAAGCCGACATTCAATGAAACGTTCGCCGCATCGTGTATAGCCGACTTTACTCGTACAAAGTAAAACGAATATTGCCTCACTACCCCCTGAAGTTGCTGCCCGACAATATTCACTGAAAGTTTACCGACAGAAAAAAGGAGACCACGACGGCCTAAGAAAAGATGTATAGACGGCGTCGAGGAAGACATACGACGAATAAGGAACTGGAAGAGACGGGCCAGAGATCGACAATCATGGAGACGAACGCTGGAGGAAGCCAAGTCCAACAATAGTTTGTGCAGATCCTATTGACCACTCGACCACTAACGTTCATCTTGTATGTCCTACAAAGCGTCTCAATCAAAGCATTCATTGGATTGGTGAGTTTGGATTTAATTGGATTGTTCTAGATATTTTCAAGGTTTTTGACAAAATATGCCATCCTGCTTCGATGACTCCATTGCCATTGGTATTAGTTCGTTAGGCATTAGTTAGTTCTTAGAATTTGATTGGGAGTTTCCTTTCTGGCAGTTCAATCAAGGTAGTATTGCATTGCGTCAAATACAATCCTTACAAAGTATCGGCCGGGGTCAACTCTATCACTGCACTTTTCCTGCTTTTTATAAATACGTAGAGTCTAACCAAAAGTTAGATGACAAAGAGAACTGCTTCAGACCAAAAAAGTTGAATCTGACAGAACACCTCTACCAAAGGATGCATCGATTTGGTGAGTCCAGTGTGATTGCTCTAGATATCTCGAAGTCGTTTGGTAGTTTGTCACTCTACTCGGTTACCTAAACTCCAAGGTATTGTTATTGATTGAATCAGTCCTGAGGAACTGGATCGTGGGTTTTGCACAGCTTCGGTATTTTGTGTTATTCCTATTGCCTCTATAATACACGTGCCAGATCTTGTTTTCATGATTGTCATGTCACAGAGGCATGCAACTCATTCTTTATTGACGTACCACTAATCAGAAGATCTAAATTGCTAAACAGCATCCACCAATGCTTGGGATTTCTTAGAAGATGGAATTTCCTCCTTCAGCTGCAGGCTCGAATCGAAACCTACGTTCGGTCCCGCCTTGAAAACTACTCGTTTATCTCGGCCGGTCCTCTTAACCCCCTGCAGGGTAAGTTGGACAATGGCAAGATCATTCTCCCAAACTTATTAGAATTGTGGCTTATTACTCCTCAACTGACTCCAGCTACCGTATGAAGGTAGCAGCTCCAGAAAAATATACTACATAATATATATTAACATAGCGACCGAAATAAATTATCCTCTGCTTCCACGGCTTAGGTAGACTCTAGTGTAGCTCTTCGTCTGAATGTTTGGAGATGTATCTTTCGTGCACATATAGACCCTTCTTCCTTAACAATTAGAATAACTCGACTGTGGAACAACCTTCTCAAGTCAGTATTCCTGAACTTATATAACATTCAAGAGTTTATCACCTCGTTCTCATGCACATAGGAACTTCTGTTAGCCTATACCAACCTTCACTTCTCCTTCTAGTTCTTCCTAGTTACGTTTATTCCTAGATATTAACAAATGGTAACTGCTGAGTTTTGATTTTCTATTTTACATATAAATGCCCAGTTAATAACTTGGACCTTCTAAAATAAGATTGAATATTTAACTTTGTTTTTCCCTTGTATTAAGATTTCGCGGCAACCTCTACCTGACCAATTGTTTTAATAAGATTCGCATAGTTTAACAAATCGAGACCACGCATCGAGATTTCCCAAGCAGCACACCAAAACCAATTATTTTAATAACAAAGCTTAGCCAAAATCGAAATGAAAAATCGAAAAAAACAAAATTATTCGGTGAAGTAATCGTCTAGCGGCCATTGAAAATAAAGATATCAATCACGAGATTGCACGGCTGACCCTGATATCCTAAGGGGAACAGCATCTCCTCCTCCGCAAAAACTAGGTTACTTACCAGATTAGTAAAATGCCAAAAAATCATCACCAGCCGATCGAGCCCCAGACTCATATATCAACTTAATTAGACTCGTCCCGTGTCTTTCGCCATGCTGGAAGCCCATATTATTCTAGCCCGGGGCGACTTTCGAAGGCGTGCGTGAATTATGTAATTCGAATGCTCGAATGCTCCACAATGACTAATTCTAATCGCCGAGGAAAGATAGATACCAGCGAGTACACCTTCCCCGTGCGACTGGTGCGCCGTACATGTACTCGCGGCAGACAGAGGAAAGAAGGTAAAAAAACCGAATCTGTCAGGTAGTTGAATCTAGGTAATAAATTTTTGGCGCACTCTTGTTGTCTGACAGTAAACACTCACTCGCTGAGCGCTCTGCGCTTGCGCAATATCTCCGCCGAATCATTTCAAGCTCAATTACACGGTATACTACGCCGCAGAGGGAGACGGTATACTGTGTGCCGGATTACAAATGTGATTGACCTGGCGTACCTGAATGAAAATTAGAAGTGCGCCGCAGAGCGCCCAGAACACACGTAACGCCAGTACACTTGCATCCTGAGTCATTACGCGACTGTTCTTGATTTGTGCCGTCCAGACTCGATCGAATTGGACTATATGGAGTCTCGGATTTGACCATTTGCTGGCTGTTAGATAAGTCAAGGATATCGCCCATAAGTACAATCTGGCGAAAGATAAATAAATTGGTACATTGCAGCTATACACCGTGTATGGCTCAAAGGGAATTGCCAACCGCAGTTGCAGCAACTATCGAGATTTCAAGGCGACTTTAGCTTATATCTAATCACCTTACCTTTGCCCCCGAAAAATTAGCCAAGTCGGTGACCCATAATTACCGATTTGCCTCATTGCCAGAAGATAAAAATTGGAATAAGATAATTGGGTATATACCTGGCAACTGCAAAGGTAGCAGCGAACAGCAAGCAAATTGCGAAGTCAGTCGTGCAAATTCCACGGCGGCCGTCAGGTGCATTTCTACCGATAATAACGGTATATCGACGGTACGGTGTATTATTTGCACTTTATTATCACGTTAAGGAAAAGGTAGGAGCACACAAGCCAGGCTTAATGTGAAAATTTTACGCTCTCCACCACTAATCTAACCTTGGACTATCGGATTGCTGACGGTCGGATATTTGTACGCCTACAATTTTTCATTGCATTTTTACATGCAAGCCGATTTGCGCTTTATTAGTTTTTTTGGAGTGTGTGTGTGTGCTTTTCGCAGGTAAAAGTTGAAAACGTTTTAATTTTAATTATTAGGAAATTTTATGTAATGCAAAAACTATGTTGTTGTTTTTATAGCGGCAATAATGTTATAGGAATTTACGAGTGCGCATGGATTTGAAGGGGCGTGCTATACGTTTACAACTGGGCAATGATTAAGCTAGCTCTGATATGGTCTCTTAGAGGAAGAGCCTGAAGCCTGTAGGTATTTGAAATGGATCATACGATTCGCTGGTGGTAAAAACATTAATATTGAGTACGCACAGGAAGTATAAAATGAAAACATCCATACAATAGTTGGCAGAGGGCTTGTAGATTGGATATCCGCCAGTACTCGTCCTACAAACTCTTCTAACGTAACTTTGCATTGGTATAAACCTCATTTTATTGTGTTTTAATTGTTTCCAAAATTTTCAAGAAGTAAATAAAAATAATTTTTTTTGTTACGTCAGCTTAGATCATCTCTCCACTAGCTTGACACGCATCATCGCCCAATCCAGAGCTTATATAGCGGGTTGGCTATCTATAAAAATTCCAATGATACATCCTTGGGTACGTTCGAGGTTCATTGCCTGGTAAGCCTTCAGGATCGCTAGAACCTCCGCTTGAAAGAAACTATCGCTCACCAGAAGATACCTGGACAATCAACTGTTAGTGGTCTCTACATAAATCCCTGCCCAGACACTTTTTGAAGTATTGGAGAAGTCGGTGAATAACCGTAAATCAAACTTCGTCAGGACGTTTTTGTTTCGCGACTCTTCTCTTGGGGTTATTTTGACTGAGTAGTCTTTCCTGAAGGTCAATCAAGGAAGAAGGTAGTCTGGGGCTGTGGCGAGTAACAAATCATGAGTATGTCGAGTAACAAATCAAGGTCTTGCTGTTATCATAGGGTTATCTGGTGCAGGCCCCGGATTTCCTCAATCTTAGTGCATTGCATGAGTTCAGGTATTTGATGCGACATTTGGAAAGGAGCAGGTGAAGGATCACATCAAGGGTATGTTCTCAGTGTCCCTGGTACCGGTAATGCTGCCGCCCTCTGGGTCTTTCCCAACTGTATCACATTTTAGCTCCGACTAGACGATGGGCACCACACCAGCAAACCGTATGTAAATATTGGACGAACTAAGGCTGTTTTCTTCCACATGATCAACTTTGGCTTGGGACCCCTTTTTCTGCAGAAGGCCTTATTACAGTAATTCTTTACCCTTTCCTCGATTTTCAACTTCCAGTTGGGTTTTAGGTTTAGATCCAGATTCAATTTAAAAAAATCCATATGTACATTAGCTTCATTCCATTGGGCGATCCGGAGTACTCCGGAGTACATGGCCAATGGAACGGGATTTTGATATCAGAAGTAAATACAAGTGAAACGTAATAAGTTCAGGGATATTTGCGAGTACTCCGGAGTACTCGGAAGTAGAAAATATCACCCAATGGGACGCAGCTATTGTTTAAAAAGACTACCAGGACCAGGGTATATTGTTTTTTTGTAATGTAGGCTCGTGCAAAGCTAACCCCGTATATATACATACCTCTGGGATCAGAATGACAGTAAAGTATTAATGGCCCAGAGAACCTTGTCCTTTGTGATGATATCGAGGATCTCCTACTCTCTTTGCTTATTCTCTGAAGCTTTGACTTCCTTTTCGTCTATTTTTGTTGTTTGGTTGGTTTGCTAACTTGTTAGTGCATTAGCGCCGTTTTTGAAGCCACTCATTCTCATGAACACTAGGCTTGTTACGGTTTTTAAAACCACTTTGTAGCATTCAAGAACTGCATCAAGTCCGTTGGTTGATCTGTTGGTAGGTCTTCAAGCTTGTTCAGTATTCTTGGGTTCTTGGGTCTTGGCTAGGGCCGTACATTTGCACACGAAGGGCACAGCAGTTTCTTTTTCATTTGGATCCTTATAACTACAGCAAGGTGCTGATAATGAGTGGAGGTGTTCATACGTCCAGGGTGTGAAGACAAAAACTAGGGAACAGCTTCTGCAAAACACAATCAAAGCTCTGTCAGCAAAGTCCCATCTACCACGCCCACGTCGTGACCTCTTGGCAATGCAGGTAAATGTAGCTAAGGTGGGGGGTCGCACGCGATATTTCAGCGCGGAAAACTGAACTGGTTGGTCACAATCTAGTCTCGGAAAAAAACCGATGTTACGGAACTTTCAGAAAGGCCTCGGACTGGACGGATCACCCTGCAACGACTAAGGCAACGAAATATGGGACACAAATTGATTACATGGAATGTCAGGACGCTACATAAGGATGAGTGAAAAGTATACTGGACGAATTCAAAAGATACTGAGTAAAACTAGCAGCATTGCAAGAGACCAGATGGCGAATTGAACTGAATTGATAAAAACCCAACACAACAATTCCAAATGCAGAGTTCTTCATAATGAAAAATTATCCGACAGCTTTGAGGTGAATTCAGGAGTAAGACAAGGATGCCTACTTTCGCCATTACTATATCTTATAGTAATAAACGACATCCTTGTCAACGCTCTAGATAGTAGAATAGGCGGCATACAATGGGGTTTGCTAGCCTTAAGGATCATGACTACGCAGATGATATCTGTTTGCTGGCCCACAGACACCAGGTCCTCAAAACCATGTTAAAAAATTCGGCAACAGAAAGCAGTCCAGCAGGCTTAAGTTTGAATCCGAATAAAAACAAAGAAACGCGGATAAATGCAAACACCCTCGAACGAACTGCGCTGAATAACCGTGACGTGGAACTGGTTGGTAAATTCTGCTACCTCGGTATTATTATTACCGAAAATGGCGGTGCAGAAGAAGACGTCAGTTCCAGAATAAATAAAGCACGAAGCGCATATCTGCCTGTTCCGCATATGGAGATCAACAATGATCTCAGCTAACACCAAACTGCGGCTGTTCAACTCCAACGTTAAGGAAGTTCTTTTGTACAGTTGAAAACATGGAAAGTTACACAATTCATCACAGGGCGCCTACAAGTCCTCTCGCAGTCAGTATTTCCGAACTCCTACAACATCCAAGAGTTCAAACGCAGGGTTCATCACCACCTTCTTCAATACCCCCCGTACCTTTTAATCCTTAACCTATGCCCCCCCCTCATCCCTCCCCCGTACTAAGCTTACTGCTAGACATTGCACCATGACGTGACAAATGACATGACGGACTAGTAGTACAAAGGGTGACTCCTGAGCTTAGCACCACTGCAAATCTCAACTTTTGAAAGTGTTTTATTTCAAAACGCTTAAAACGTTTTATTTTGACGTCACCCATTTGATTAACATTGTAGACATTTTTTAAACGCCTGGAAGTGTTTTAAAAGTGTCTACAATGTTAATCAAATGGGTGACGTCATAATAAAACACATTAAGCGTTTTGAAATAAAACACTTTTCAATGCTGAGATTTACAGTGACTGCCACATAAAAAAAAAAAAAGTCTTCATCAACAAATTCCTGCGTCGTATCATAAAAATCCGCTGGCCAGATATAAGAAGATAGAGAAGAACTATGACGCCGTGCCGGCCAAGAAAGGATAGACGACCAAATTAGGCAAAGGAAATGGAATTGGGTTGGCCACACCTTGCGACGCGAAAACGAAAATCTAGCCAAACAGGTCCTTGATTGGTATCCGCAAGGATATCGTCGAGTCGGAAGACCTAGAACAACGTGGAGGAGAACCCTACTAGCAGAAGCCGCAACAACTGGGAGATCCTGGCTGAGAGCTGTCGCGCAAAACAAAGTCCACTGGAAGGCCACTGTGCCCGCCCTATGTCCCATGAGGGATTTAAGGAGCATAAAGAAGAATAAAAAATCTTCGTTTCCACTTAACCGTCTCGGATGTAAACGGTCCTAAACTTTTGTTAATTGATACAAAAAATAGAAATGTCACGATAGGGAAAAACTAGCTTAACTTGAATTCAGACTTAAATGCAAATTGCGCTCGATACTCGATTCTGCCCTATAAGTAATGATATGAGTAAAATTACTCGGTCAAAAGTATCAAGTACTGATATGAGTAGATTCCAAAGTTAAATACTCATATGAGTAAAGAATCGAGTACCGATTTTGTATATCTAAGTGAGCCCCTAATTTTGAACTTAGGCCATTTTGATCGATCTTGTATGGGGGCCTTTAATTAAGACACCTCTAATACAAAAAAAAAATATACAAAACAAATTTTTCATCACAAAGGACTCCCATCAATTTATTTTTCAAACCTTGTAGGCTAAAGTCCTACGTTATTAATACAATACCCTTGCTGTACTAAAGTTACTTACACTTTCAAGTGAAATTTAATTACTGACTGCTTTGCAGTGTAAAATAGTTTAACCATTATTTTTCTCTTTGCGATACTCTACAGTATTAAATATTTAACCATCCTTCCCCTTCTCCATTCCCTTCTTTTTAATGTTCATTAAGAAATTTTCCTTGTCCAAAGTATTCGTTTCGAAAAGCATCATGCACTTGTAGCAGATGTAGTTGTCTTCGCGCGTTTAAGTTCTTTTTTTCTTCTTCAAAGTAACACCTTCAAGGATATTTGATATGGGCCTATCTGGAAATCTTGATACGTTTTTACTACACACTTGTGCCCTTCCATTCACAACCTTTCAAGAAGTTTTTAGTTTTCATTAAATCCCAAAATATAGGCCATAAGAACTTGTTTGCTTGGCAGTGTCTATACTTGGTTGAAATAAAAAAAAAAAAATTGGCAGTTATAGGGACTGCCGATAGAAGTGAAAACTTAGAACTTAGATGTTGAAATTCGATTCTTTTGAAGTAATACAAAATTCTATATTTCTTGAAAGGACTAAATCTTTTTGATTGCAGTATTTTCATTAGGACATTAACCAACTTATTAAAATATGTAGCACAAGTAACTGCGTCTTCATTAATAAGTGTACTTTTTTCTATAAAATTTAATGCTGCTGCATCTTCAACCGATATCTCAGAATTATTTTTTAAATTATGTAATAATTGTAGCAATTTTGACCATCCTATTTCATTAGCACTTATTGTAAAAAAGATACAATCGGGTTATGGTAACTAAAGTAAGAAATGAAATTGTTTGATTCAAATTTATCTAAGTATCGCGTAAAAACCGCATCGATCGTAGTACTAAGTTTCCGATCATTGGACATATTTAAATTAAGTGTTGCATATAAAAATTCAATTAATGGAAGATTTTTATCATCTGCAAAGTTAATATTGAAGTCTCCACTTAAAATCATCGGTACATTATCATATTTTTCGCCGAATCTTTTTTCGAGAATTTCAGAACCTTCTTTTGTATAAATCATCAAATTTTCGAATAAAAATTGTTGTATCTGTCTCATAGATTTTCCAGGCGAAATATAAACGGCAACCATTAATATGCCCATTCTCGGAACTGCAACGAGCAACGCATATTTCGCCTATATCAGAAACATTAACACCAATGCTTCTAGTGAATTTAGTATGTATGTCCATATATGAAGTAATGAAGTGTGACGTATCTTGAGTATTGTGATAAATAGCTACTCCTGCTGCTGGAACTTCGGGTCTTTTATAACTTACAACAAAGTTGAAATTCGGAACATCAAGTGGTTCTTCGTTTTTCATACGAGTTTCTGACAAAAGCAGAACATTTGACTTTTTTACGATAGCATTTATCGTCTGAAGACATCTTCAGGATCAAGGATCCAAACAAATTTGGAAAACAGATATTTAACACATCAGTCAAAATGACTGGTTTTATATTTTCATTTTCGATACTTAATTGAATAATATCTAGTAGGCGGTCAGATTTATTTTTTTATTCAAAATCAAAAAGTTTTTGATTATAATCGATTGAGCGCGTGCGCCAGTCATGAGCATGTCGGTGACGCGAACCCATAACATTTTCCTCTATCAAAAAGTGCCCAACGCGGCTAAAGAAGTTTTCACTTCAAAAATACAAAAGGTGATTCGAAATGTGTAACATTTGTGAATGAAAATTAAGAATTCGTGGCTGTAAGGAAAGGAATGACTTCAAAAACGGTGAAAATGCAAATAAATTGAGAAAGTATTTAGGGCAAAAGTTCGGAACTTCCAGTGAAATAAATATAGAAGTACAATCCTTGCCAAACTCAAAATACTTCAAAAGACTCCAATTTCTACAATTTCAACGTTTCCTAATTGCTACCATATTCATAACATCAACCCTCTCAAAACAACAACAACAAAAACAACCACAAACAAATCTCTGCACTTGCACCTCACAAAAGGTAATTTTTATTTAACTGCAACACAATTCAGGCAACAGTCTCGCGTTGCATTTGCAGCCACTTGAGTTCACCAGGTGTTGAGCTCTCCGGTAGACAAGTACAAACACGTAATGTGAGATTTTGATAAATGATTCTGGTACCTTTTAAGAGGTGCAAGTATCAAACAATTTCGAGCGGTTAACACTGTTTTAGGTGTAATTCTCGCCTCGCTTTGACTGTTTCCAAGCAATTTAGCTGCGATTGAACTTCTTGCAGTGCCAGCGATTGCGAACGTCTTTAGCCGCGCACGGAGCACACGTTAAGGTGCAGTTAAATGCATGTTGTCCTATCGAATGTTAAGGAGTTAAATTAATTTTCGATCGAGCTGACCATGTACCGACGAACGTATTCCGATACGTCTGCAGATACACAGTCCTTACATAAAATTTCAATTACGGATCAATAAAATGCGAAAAATGGAAGCAATAATGCTGTGTTCCACCTGGAATTATGGTGCCCCGAATGCAGCAGAATTACGGCCGCGATTAATTCATTGACGTTTAATAGCGACGCGATGAAATTTATAATTTTCATTTATGTTTTGATTTATGCTAAATTGCTGCCGGGCTGCTCGCCACTGCTGAGTTGATGAGGAACTGACCATCGATGTGGACTGGCCGTTCTGGACAGCAACAACTACAAAAAAAATCAACATTTCTTACAACGATGTTGGTCTTGGCCTGAAAAATTACCATCAAGTCACGTTATTGCGAACTGAGCACAGACAACCTGAATTAAGTGGATCGACTACTTAAGTGTGATGCGCAACGTGATCCCCTGTAACTAGATCTGCGCAAGGTTGATATATCTTTGAACCCTTAGCCCTTGTTACATCGGGTTAAAAGTTGTTGCCTTTTTGGCATGGAAGCTAAGATTTAGAAATTTGGAAAATCAAAAATTAAGTTAAAAGTAAAAATTGAAAATTTTGTTCGAAATTTTTTAGTACCTTTCATTCAGAATGCAAATTGTCACTAATAATCTTATAGCTTTACGTGAGATTCTAGAAGATAAAATTTTCAAGTTATACCCTCCCTCTTGCAAACAATGTAGGCTGTCTTGAATTCTTTGATTCTTTCTCAAGATAGAGACAGATGTGGGTTCCGGGTGAAACCCTAGGTTAAAGAGAGCGTATAGTTACTCTAGCTAGTTTACTATGCTAATTTACTATAGTATAATATACTGGCATGCACTAACGAAAACTTAAGAAGGGCCCATGCAAACAAGCATATTTTACACTCTCAGAGCGATAAAGTCCTGTAGGACCAAATCTATGTCAAACTAATATCGGACTGCCAACGCTTCCTTGATGAGCTGGATATTATCCGGGTCATATCGAATGCTGGAGATACACACCTGTAACGGTCAACTCCAGGTGGTTGCTTCGTGTACAATTTAGTAGGCTAGCTAAACTACCACATGTTTTCCCAATAGGCCATTCCTACCCGAAGGATCATGGTTGTGGAGCAAAACCTTTCTTGAATGAATAAACCACCTTATAAGGCGTACAAAAGGCATTTAACACCTTGACTAATTAGCGCATCATTAGGAATGCTGATGTGGTGCCCCTCGTGAGGGAAAATGATTGCTACCCGATACAGAGTGGACGAATTTCGGGGAAGGATATGTGAGTAATATCTGCAGCGGAGTCGAAACTTTATATTTTTGTTCACTCTTTGTAATGATCCTTCCAAACGCGAATGTGGTTTTACCAAGTGGTCCCCCATCTGAGTACTGACCACGCCCAATGCTGCTTAACTTCCGTAATTGAAGAAGAACCGTGCTATTGAGTTTTTTGTCGGTCACCAACATAATGGTCTGAACTAGGAAGCATTACAACAATAAAAAATAAAGCTTTGTTCGATTAAAAAGCTACAGCTGTCGAAATACGCCAGGCAGGCACATTGTGTAATTGTCTCATTTCACATTTAATGAGTTTTGGCTTGTAGCACCCTTATGATAAACTGATAAGGCGTACTTCATTTTTACATCGCTGATTCCGCAAACTGTACAAAGACCATACATACAACCACTTTCGTGGCATGGATAGTTTAGAGCAAATAAAGCGTATACCACCCCAATCAAACCAGCGAAGAGAGGTGTCAGGCATAATGGAAAAATCAATTGTCTACTTTTCTTTAGAATCTGCTGACTGGGACTTGTGTTTTCGAAACAAAAACTTTAACTCGACCGCTATTTGTGTCATCATGTTGAATTGCCTAAAGTTGAATTGCCTACGTTTACCCTTCGTTATATCAAACTTTTGTAGACTATGTGCAATTAGGGGCGTGTCTGAGTATATGACCGCCTGCGTGCCGGTGTATTTGGCCGCCTCCAAGGTAACATCATATAAAGAAAACAAGGTATTTTTAATTAGAAAATAAAATGTATGCATAACGGTACGATCATATGTGTATAGTATAATGTGGGACATGATTGCACACACAAAATCTTGCAAGGTAAGCAGCGCAAAATCACTGCAGTATATACCAAGCTACGATTCTAGATATACATGATGCTGTACTACTAATCAACCAACAAGATGATAGGAATCGGACTGCCTACATCTTCTCAGATAGTTAGGCGGCTCTGAAAGACCTGCACTCTTGCACAAATCTATAAAACTATCTCTGAATTTTTTTTTTTTTTTATGTGAAAGTCTAAGCTCAGGTGTCACCCTTTGTACTACCAGTCCGTCATGTCTTACACGTCAACGTCAGGTGTCTGGTAGTAAGCTTAGCTCGAAGGATAGAGAAAGAATAAAACAGATTAAAGGGAGTCTGGGGGGTACATGAGGAGGTGGAGATGAACCTTGCGTTTAAACTCTTGGGTGTTATATGAGTTTGGGAAAACTGACTGTGGAAGGTTGTTCCACAGTCGAGTTGTTCTCGAAAAGAACGAATTACTAAACTGGTGTGTGCGCGAAAATAAGGGCTGTAGATAGTGAGGATGAGCCGAATGGGCAAGTCTTGTGTTGCGGGAAAAACATCGCCGTGAAGGCAGGAGATTATATATTTCGGTGGAACAGTCGTTATGGTAGATGCGGTAGAATTTTACCAGAGCTGCTACATTCCTGCGGTGACTTAGTGAATCAATTTTGGAGCAAATGACGTCGTCGCCAATGAGTTGGAGAGCGCGGTTCTGCACCTTGTCCAGCCACGCTAAGGTGGTACTCGGTGCCCCTGCCCAGAGATATGAGTTGAATTCGAGGCGGGGCCGAATGTAGGATTTGTATATTATAGCCCTGGCCGACGGCGGAAGGAGGAATTTGCATCTTTTAAGGAATCCCAAGCATTGAGATGCTTGTTTAGCGATTTGGAATATGTGATTACTCCATCGCAGATCTTCAGTTAAAGTTATGCCCAGGATATTGAGGGATGTTTCAGCCATCAGTTCTAGACTGTCCACTTTAATGGGAGGGATTGGGGAGCGCGTTTTCATAGAGAAGAGACAGTATTTTGTTTTCTGTGCGTTGAATTCAACTTGATTCATGAGGCCCCAATCAAGAATCACTCTTATGTCCCTGTTGATTGAAGTGGACATAAGTTCACGATCAAGCAGACAAGGTTTGGCCCGTGCTTGTCTTGCTTTATCAAAGCTATACGAGTAACGCAAAGTACTGTCATCAGTGAAGCTGTGAAGTGAGTTGGATGGAATTGAGAGCAGGTAATTTATAAAAACTAGGAAGAGAGCTGGTGATAGAATAGAGCCCTGCGGAACGCCTGCAGAGATGGAGTGGGGATTAGATTCAACGCCGTCCAATACTACCTTGATTGAGCGGTCGGAAAGGAAACTCTCAATCCAATTCCAGATCTCTTAACGAGATGGCTCAATAGTTCAGGACTCTCCTCGTCTGTTGGCCACCGAAAAATAGAGGGAAATTGTAAAGCTGACGAACTGGCTAGGAAAGGCACGACCGGGTTGGTATGCCTTGGGCCACCTTTAAATTCCGATGCAAACAGCACAAAACGAAACACGCAACATTGGAAGGATTTTAATAAATGCACCCTGGTCAAAATAACCTGGCCCTCTTATGATCTCAGGCGGATCACTTCACTACTGAGTCTCGGAAGACGAGACCCCTCAGTTATAGTGGGACCGGACACTGTCTAATAGGGACCTATGCGGGCCGCTTAGGTCTTGAGACCTACGATTTTTGCAGAAGCTGTTAAGGTCCGGGCGAGGAGGAAGGTGTACAACATTTCCTCTGTTACTGCCCAGCCCAAAGCAGAAGGAGGATAAACATATTTGGTGAAGCCTTTCTGAGCACGCTTGCGGAAATCCTAAGATTGCGAATTCATTACATCCTCGAGGGGGTTTAGCGAAGAAACGACACTTTAGCATCAGGTTTAAATTAGGATCACTATGGCATCACAATGGGCCTATGCTATTTGGCCTCAGTGTATGAGCTTAACACCAAAAGCTCACCCATATCTAGCCTAACCTCATTTAACCCAACCTAGCTCTTCCCTGTCTCAATCGCAATCTTATATATACAACACCAGATTAGACAACTCGGCTCACTCTCAACACCAGATTAGACAACTCGGCTCAGCCTCCTTTCGCTATACTACAGGCTAGGAATGCGTTCCTAAATATAGAAAAACACGATTGTGGAACAATCTTTCAAAGCCAGTATTTTTGAACTTCACCTCCACAACATCCAAGAGTAGAAAGGTGAGTTCATACGCCAACGCTGGTCTATCCGTCGAACTAAGCGTACTACTAAACATTGCATCAAATAGATGACGAATCAGCATAGGGTGATTCCTAAGATTAGAACTGACATATGAAAAATTTTGTTTCCTTCTAAAAATTCGAACAAGGGCAGGGAATAAATGAAGTGCTTTAACTTTTTTTTTACTATTTAAGGTTTATTAAATTTTTTATAAAAAACATACAAAAAATTAATGATACAAATTCGTTTTAAACGTGACTAGACTAAAAATAATTTTGGCCATCTCAAACACCACCTAAAACATCACTTCAAAATTACCCCACTACACAACTTGTGAGCAGCTTCCAAATGTCTATTCAATAAGGACATCCTCGAAAATGATCTCTTGCACACAACACAAACATGTTTCTTCACATCCACATGCGTCTGTTGATGCGCCCTCAAGTTTGATCTATCTGCAAAACATTTGCTGCACTGAACGCAAGCAAAAGGTTTCTCTCCTGTATGTGTCCTGATATGTCCTTGAAGCAGCCAAGGCCTCGAGAAGACTTTACCACAAATATGGCATGTACTTTGCGGAGTGTGACTTCGGATGTGCATCTTTAGGGCTCCACGTGACGAATACATTTTTTCACAGGATTTACATTTTATGAATTTTATTTTCATTTTATTTTTTGTCACAGAATTTGGACGCAGAATTTCTTTGGCCATTGGCAGCTCTGGGAAGGTGTCAAAAAGTTCTTCACATTTAAAACGAAAAATATTTTGTGGTAGATTCATATTTCTGCGTTTGTTGAGTAGAGCCTGCAGTGGTGTAAGGCTCTTGCAGGTTAGATCTTGTGGTTCTGGCTCTGGCTGAATTTGGTAAAAATTTTGGAATTGTTGATTATAATAATAAGGTAAGAAATGCACAAAAATTTTATTAACAATTACAATAGTTGTTTTATGTGTAAATATATCATTGTGGATTTGGCCTTCTGAATGGATCGTTATGGCTGCCGGGGGCTGTCTGCTTAAAGGATCACTGTTGTAGCATGAGCTCAAATTTTCATACCTGTTGTTAAGAAGTTTCACCGCTGTAAAACTGCGATAACCAGCGCAAAGTTTAAGGCTGTTTATTTTATTATCAATAATTTTCAAATCGAAATCAGTCCTTCCTGCCATTGAAAGATCTTGTGGCACATCAGTATTTTCACATACATTGATTCCAGATGGGCTGTTCCTCAAAGGACCCATATTAACTGCATCCATAATCTCGATTCAAGTAAAACCAAACAATTAAAAAAAAACAATATACGGCATAAAAATCGACTTGAAACTTGCACTAGTGACAATTGAATGATGAAACGATCTTCGCGGATCTTTCTTTTATAGCCACTACACCTTTGCATAAATGCGAATAGATCTTCACCGTTGTTGCGCGTAGTCGAATTCGAATTTCAGATTCAGATTAGAAATTTACAGGAGTTTCTCTTCAATCTCTTCTCAAATTGGAGTCTCTTTTGTTTTTCACAAAATTGTTTCGATGTGGAAGTAAAGGAGAAATTTTCTTGTTTGATCTACAAATAAGGGGAAGGTATATGTCCAGGTTCACCTACATAAGAAAGGTAAGATACCCTGTAATTCATACGTAGGTGTTTCATTCCCCTGAAGTTTCGTTTTTTTGTTGATTTCGTTATCGGTTTCAGTTGAAATTGACACTTCTTATCAGACTTTTACATTTTAGATAAGAAATTTTGGTTTTGATTGTTTTAATTAATTTATTTTAGTATGCTAAGTTTTAAAATAATTAAGACAAAAGGTTTTAGAGGAGATTAACTAATATTTACATTTCATTTTAATAAAAATTTGTAAAAATGTGAAAAAATGCTGGTATATTTATAAAATAGGTATAGTACAGAACAGCTCCTTAAGGCCACCATACAGGAGCGATCCATCCTTCCTAATGGGACCGTGTGTGGGGAAACTCCATGGTGCCATAATGGAGCATTTATGTACGGAAACTTAGCCTCACTTACAGGATTAAGTAAATGATTTTTTAAAGGCTTCTCTGGCTTTACTCGATTTTCCAGTGGGATTCTGTTTGTTCTGATATCACAAATAATTTCTCAAAAGTCTATAAAGCGAACAGGGGGGCTTCAAAAGTTACGAAAAGTCAAAAGTTACGAAAATCACTTTTTCTCAATTAGTTGATTTCCAAGAATAGACATTTCATCGGGATTTCATCAAGTGAAGCAAGATTTAGTTGTAAGGGCCTCAGGGATATTTGGTGGAGGTGCCGGTACCCCTAAGGGATAAGTCCTAAGAAACGCTAATGGTTAGTACGGTCTACGGTCTATACCCATACTACTGAATCCTACTTCCACCTATAGGAAGGTTGTTACGTCGGGTGACCCCTGGATGTGGGTGAAAGGAGGGTGAAAGGAGAGTGTGTCGCGTTATAACGAAGCAAACACCCGACTAGTCCTCCAGGTTGGGGTTTTGGCGAAAGGTTCACAACCTCTCCTCGAAAACCTATTCTGGAAATGGAAACTGATCTGAACCTGATGTAGAACTCGATAAAAGAAAAAACTAGAGAAACGAACAACAGTTTATTGGGCACACAAAACCACGAAGGAAGGAAGTACTGGTTTGATGATGAGAGAAGCATTGAAAAAAAAACAGTGGGTGTGTGTACTTATGTACACGCATTAGAAGTTATACTTCTTTGGCGTGATTTTAAGACTAATTTTTAATTTGTACACAAATATTTTATTGCATTCTTTCTATTTTCGTGCGTTGGAAGGTGCAAGCATTATGATGCCGACACGCTCAAGGCTGTCGGTTATACCGTATTCTAATCCTAACTAAAATCACCAACTAGTTGGGTCATTAGGCCTAATTACAATTATCTTAAGATGGGCTTAAGATGCCTCATGAAATTCTCTTAAGACTGGCTAATTTTCTACCAAAACGTAATGAATGTTAAGCTTAATATGCGTCGCAAGCTGGATCAGCATTTATTTACCTGATAATACTACTGATACTTCTAAGCCTAACTCACTTCTTTTTTGTTCATTTCCGCCTTAGCTTCTGATTGAGGAATTTAGCTTCTCCTCCACTTTAGTCAGTAGATCAAACGATCGTACCATTATAGTCTAAGACGTTCGTTGCTCTTAGCCGTGCCTTTAGCTGTAGGTTACAGTGCAGCAGTTTGCTCGGCTAATCTCCGGCAATGAGGAATTCCAGGCGTTGCGTAGACTCATTTTGCCGGTATGCTCTCGTAACTCACCTGTGGGTTCATCGACCTTGGGTAGATTCATTCTACTTCCTTTGCCACTACTGAAATAAACGTCACTTCCAAATTCTGTTCCCTTCCCTAGCTTCTTCTTTTAGTTGTTACTCAATGAAATTGAGTGGGTTAGGGTAATTGAAATATGATACGAAGAGTTTCATACTAAGGACATTAATGTATCGGCAAATACAGCATCGACGCTTCCAACGTTTGACTGACAACACTCCGAACCTGTCCAAACACCATCGTTGGACGCTTGACATTGGACATTCGTAGTTCGAGTAGCGGCCACACAATGCGTTCTACCATCAAACGTCCAACGTTGGAAAGTGCTCATAGCATCGTTTAGAGCTTTAGCTGAAAACTAGGATATGTAATTTATTTCCCTCCTTAGCCTCTGGGTAAAAACCTCCTCACCCATGGACATCGTGAACGGACTTTGGCTACGAATTTTCATATGTCCATATAATAATAAACTTAATAGCTAAAGGATTGGAGTTGCAATGCTTGCCCTTCATAGCCTCTACCCCTTCGCTTATATCGTCCGCAGGCCGTATCAGAACATCAAAATTGGCAGCTGGCATGAGATGAGAATGCAGCACGCTGCAATCAAAAGTATTCCAATTGGCTGAGGCTGGTAAAATGACAAGCAAAGCAGCGTGCTGGATGTTCATATCATGTCTTAAATTTGCAGTACGCTGCATATTGAGGTTCTGATAGAGCCTCCAGCAAACCCATCGTAGCTACAGGCCTGGAAGCAGCCGGTGCCGATCCTACATTTGCTTGAATGGATGACATTTCTCGTGTAATAACATAGTGGAGCCAAGTTTTTAAGTTTATTTTTGCAATAAAAAGTTGTAAAATATTGTATTTGGTCACTTTCTTCTGCACCTGGATTACCAGTGATTAGTGTTTCAGTGATTGAATTAAAACAATTTCAAAAAATTGAGTGAACCAATATGTTTTAATAGTTTAATTGTGAAGGTGACCAATTTTGTTTACATTCGCTGCGGTTTTGTCGAGTTATTTTAGGGCAAAAATGTTGAATTTGTGTGGTTCTTGAGTTAAAAGTGAATTTAAAGTGACTAAAGTTTGTTAAAGAATAATTTTTAAAAATATTAAAGCAGAAAAATGTGTAGGAAAAAGTTCAAAAGTTATTGTTATTCATGTTGTGTGGTGGTACTTGCACTTATGTTTTAATAACTATTCCGTAATAATTTTTAACCATTTTAAATTCACTTTTAATTTCATTACCACATAAATCCAACATTTTTTCCCTAAATTAACACGAAAAAACCACCATGAATGTAAACAAAACTGGTCACCTTATCAATTTCATTCAATTTATTCACTCGGATTACTAACTAACTTATCACCGGTAATGCACGTGGAGGAAAAATGCTAAAATACAATATTTTGCCACTTTTTACAAGTTAAAAACTTGGCGCGTCTAAGATATTACACTACGAGTGAGAGAAATTGCCTTCCATCCAGTAAAACTCCTCACCCACAAACAGCACACAATAAACACTACGAATCTTCCTAGTTCCACGAAAAACCAAACTTACGCTTAGCTGATGACTCGAACATGAAATTTATTTCCCTCCATATCCTCAGCATAAAAACTCCCTCACCCATCGACATTGTGAACCGGCATCGGCTACGAGTTTTCATATGCCCATAATAAGCATCACGGTATTCAGAAACAAGGTAATGTAAAAGACTGTATACCGTATACGGTATTTTAGTGCTGATGTCACGTGGGGGACACTTCCCATATAAAATCGAAGCTGTTGTTGTTGTTTCAGCATTACCGCTGACGTCACCAGGCGCCCATTTTTTACGGTATTCGAAGCTGCCGTCGCTTTTACATTCCCTTCGTTTTCTGTATACCGTGCATAATTATTATAATGTTTAGACGGTTCGTTTTCAGGAACATTCCTCACGAACTTTGAAGATGAAGGGGGAAGTGGGGATGATGTGAGGTGCCACTCCACTTCTCCCCTCATCCACAAAGTTCGTGAGGAACGCTCCTGGAAGCGAACCGTCTAAACAGGGCCAATAATGATAATCCCAGTGCGCATGAAGAATGGAAGTTGAAATGCTTGCCCTCCATTGCCTCCACCCCTTCGCCCATATCCTCCGTTGCGTTGCGTTGCGATTTCCTCAAAATTCACTGTCATAATATTTTTCAAAACGCGCCTAAAGAAGTATAACTTCAATAAAAAACCAAGCAAGACAGGGATACGTAGCAAAACTGACCCGAGGAAATCATGAAAAAAATGTAGCAGGACGAAGAGACACGAAAAAGTTATTAAGAAAGAAAAAATGTGATTACTTGAAAAGTGGGATAAGTGCGGTTAAGCAAAGCTACAGTAATAAAGACGCTACGAGTTTCTACAAAGAAGTCAACATTATTAAGAAAGGATACACGCCTAACTGCACCATGGTAAGAAAAGAAGATGGTACTATAGCTAGTAGTATATCGATGACATACTCGAGTTGTGGAAAAAATACTTTAGAGACTTTTTCAAAGAGAACTTAAACCTAACATGGGAGAAGCAGATAACCGTAGTAAAGATAACCCGGAAAACAATACGTGATATCCTAAAATAGAAGAAGTTGCAAATGCAGTAGCGAAACTGAAAAACCATAAGGCTCTGTCAATAAGATAAAGGAGTACATCAGGAGACACAGCGTAGCCGCAAATAAAGCCTATTTCGCACTAGCCCCGGTCCTTAAAAACAACGAAATTTCTAGACAATACAAAGTCATACTATATAAAATATTAACCCGCCCAGTAGCATAAGGGTCTGAAGCTTGGACATTGAACCAACAAACAGAAAATCAGCTGAACATCTTTGAAAGAAAAATCCTAAGAAGGATATTTTGTCCTGTAAGGAACGATTAACCAAAACAAATGGCGCATTAGAACAAACAAAGAACTTCAAGAAATGTATGACGAGATAAATATAGCCACATAAGTACATAAGATTGAACAGACTGCGATGGCTCGGACACTTTTTACGAGCTTGAGAAGATGCTAGCCAAGAAATCTACCACCTATATAATGAAATAGACATCATTGCGCATATAAGATGCAACATTACTGTGGTGGCTTAGACATTAAATTTGGTCTAGATGAAACTAGAATGCTAAAATGGATTTTTGAAAGAAAGTAAAGTACCTAGGAAGACACTGGAGAGTCTCAAAAACCAGTGGGGGTGCGAAGGCAAAAATTGAGTAGGCTAAGGCTATCTGATGATGATAAGTAATTCTTTAAAACATCTATACACTTCACTTGGAAAGAAACATCCGTCCGTTGAGTGCACCGTACACTCGGGAACTGGGGTACCATAACAATGCCTCATAAAGAAGAATTCAAGAGAACAGAGATGCTAATAAATCGGCCTGGGATTTGCTTCCTGGCTTCCCTAAAGCTTTTCACTAGCAGCGGTCACATTACGAATCTCACCACTCAAGCTCTTATCGAGTACTGGTTTAACTTTCATGATATGGAATTACATAAATCCCCGACTTAATGTGTTACCAAACCATTTGGGGACACGTATGTTCACTCTATATGCTGCTTTCTTAGCTATGATGGCGTTCACACAGTCATCGTTGAATCATAAATTCGGCTTTATAGACTTGGTAGAATAAGAAATAAACAAACTAATTCCCACATGTACTACCCTCGTAAAACAGAAAACGAAAGCGTTGGCGTTCTTACTATGAAAACACAAGTCCCAATTAGTTACTAGTAATAAGCCAATAACTCCTAGTATTAAACAGCATTTTAGGAGTTCTGATGGTGGGGACAGGAAATCTATATGAGAAATTAGCGCTGATTTGGCTTAGTGGTTTGAGTTGCCGAGGAGTGAGTCAGTATCGACGGAGTACCGCGTGTGATGGAAAGTAGGTATATAGTCTTCTGTGGCTTTAAAAGTCAGGAACATTCCTAGACCAGTATATGATTTGAGTAACTTGACCAATTTATATTATGAACGTTAAAATCCTGCGCATCAATGATGATTTTGAACTCCTAGTGGGAGGATAAGTGTTTGGACATGCGTTTCGAAGTAACATCAAATAGAAATGTGGAGGCTTCGTTATTGACAGTACGATCAAAAGAAGTGGATACTGACTGTCGTAAAACTTATGGAAATTTAGGAAACTACTTATATACGTATATTTGCGAAGTACATAGCTTTGATGCGTCTAAGTAAGGATCCAGTTATATTTGAATTTAATGAGAAAATTGGGGGAGGATAAAGTCTACGAATTCTGAAATCATCGATTGCATAGCCAAGATCCTAATTATTTGTGTACTACTGAAAATAGAATTCTTACTATGAGTATATTGCACAGAAAAATGTAAACAAATCATTTAAACCATTTCCATCCATCCAATGGCGCTACAGCCCAAATCGAGCCTTGGCCTCCTCTAGGGCATTTCTCCAAGTTTGACGGTCCCTTGCAACGGTCCAGCTCCGGATGTTGAGCATTGACTCTGCGCCAGCCGTCACAGAGTCTATCCATCTCCTCCTGGGTCTACCTACTGGCCTACTTCCCGAAATTTATGATGCCATAAGCCGTTTTGGGATGCGATTGTCCTCCATCCTGATCACGTGGCCGGCTAGTCTCAATCTGTTGATTTTTATTAAAATTGAGAGTTGTGGGTCGTCAAAAATTTCATACAACTCGTTGTTGTATCTTCTTCGCCATATTCCATCCTCTCTGGTTGGGCCTATTATGCATCTGAGAATTTTCCTCTCGAACCTGTTGACTCGTTCCTCTATGTCCTGGGTCATAGTCGAAGTCTCGCTACCATAACACAGTACTGGTCGTATTACTGTTTTGTAGAGTGAGAGTTTCGTTTTCCTGTGCACAAATCTTGAGTGCAGGATTTGTTTTTGGGCATAAAAGGCTCTATTAGCCAGTAGTATTCGTCTGGTTATTTCTTCTTTTTCTTCGTTTCTTTTTGTGATAGTAGACCCAAGGTAGACTGTTTTATAGACTACTTCTAGGTTATGTTCGTCGATGGTTATATTTCTTCCCATTCTAGATCTTCCTGCTCTGGATTGTTGCATCACCTTCGTTTTTTCTTCGTTTATCTTCAGGCCTATGTCCTTTGCCGCCTCTTTTAATTCGACATAGACTTCTTTTGCTGCCAAAAAGGACCTTCCCACGATGTTTACGTCATCCGCATATCCAAGTAATTGTACCGACTGGGTAGCTATTGACGCACTTCGCTGGACTGACGTTTTCCTTATCACCCATTCTAGGGCCAGGTTGAAAAGCATGGGGGCCCGTCCATCTCCTTGTCTAAGCCCTTGACGTACTTCAAACTCCTCTGTTACAACATTTTGGATCCTTACTTTCGCCAGTGAGCTATTTGTGGCGCATTTGATTAGTTGTACCAACTTTGAGGGGACTCCTATTTCCGATAAGATCTCGTATAGCCTCTCTCTGTTTATTGAGTCATATGCCTGTTGAAAGTCGACAAATATCTGGTATACATCTACATTCCTTTCCCAGGTTTTTTCCAGAATTTGCCTTAAGGTCAGCAGTTGGTCCGATGTTGACCTGTTTGTCCTAAAACCAGCTTGATATTCTCCTATAAGGCTTTCCGCTATAGGTTCCAGTTTTTGTTTCACAAGGATTGTGAAGATTTTGTAGCTGGTGCTGAGGAGTGAGATGCCTCTGTAGTTTTTGCAGTTTAATTTATCTCCTTTCTTGTAAATTGGACATATAATCGCTTTCTTCCAGTCCTCTGGTATAACTTCTTCCTCCCAGATGGTGCATATGAGTTCGTGTAATGTTCATAATAGTTGGGGTCCTCCTTCCTTTAGCAGCTCAGCTGCTATTCCATCGGCGCCAGGCGATTTGTTGCTGTTCTGCCTTTTTACAGCTTCCCGCACCTCATCCAGTGTTGGTGGTTCTATTGGGATGTTATCTTGGGGAATTACAAATGCCTCTGTCTCTGCATTCTCGTTTGATATGGAGATAGGATTCAATAGGTTCTGAAAATACTCTCTCCACCTTTCCTTTATCCTATCAGGATCTGCCAACAAGTTCCCATCTATGTCCTTGCAGATGTCCGTTCTTGGCTGGAACTTACTGGTGATCTGGCGAGTTCCTTTGTACGCTTGTCTAATTCTCCCTTCATTGAAGTCTTCCTGTATCTGTAAGATTTTCCTATTTAGATATTCCCTCTTCTTCTTTCTGCACAGCTTGTCTGCGATTTTTCTTTTTTCCTTGAAGACTTCCATCCTTGCTCTTGTTGGCCTTGCGATGTACTCTCGGTGGCTCTGGTTTCTTTCTTCAATTGCGGTTCTACAGTCTTGGTCAAACCAATCAATTCTAGTCTGTCTGGGGGCCCAGCCTAGTGCCTCTTCTGCTGCTCCCTTTATGCTGCTTTTGACCTGTTCCCATTTGTCGTTGATGCTGGGCTGCTCATCTACCTCTCTCAAGTTTTGTACGACAGCAACCATTAAACCATTTCACTAATCAATAATCTGATGTAATATTTCCAATTTTAAAACATCAATTTTTCGATTAAAATTACGATAGTAATTTATGCAAACAAAAGTCAGTAATAACTCGCCATCTAGCCACGTACGCGTTCAATAATCAATCAGCATTCTTCTTGCATATCGTTAATATTATCCCAGGTTACATGCCTTGTGTCTCTAGGTGTCAACCATTCAATTATTTATAAGGTACAAGAATTCCGGTTTACCAAAACGAGAAAGAGAGACAGAATCATATAACACGAAATTCATAATCGGTTAGAGACAGGCTGGTGACAAACGGAATCGAATTCAAGTATAGGTCTCTCACACGGGGGCGGTAATTATTCGGTTATACAAGATAAAACACAATGAGGCCAGTCCAGAGGCAGTCCTTTTTATCTGGTTATCATTTCTATTTAATTCTAGTCTCAATGCTGAATTTGTTGCCTAGCCATTGAACCCAATAAAGCGTATTGGACTGGGGGTACTGGCACACGGAGTTCGAGTATAATATCTAATGAAACGGAAGTCAACAAACCTTTATTCAAATTAAATCCCCTTTGGACTTCTTTGTAGGTAGACCTTTTTCCGTGAGGGGTCATGCATCCTGGTCGATTAATAAAAATTACTTGAAAACATAAAAATCCTTACAAAGGACAATGCCTTGTTTTTATGTTGTTGTTGTTGTTAATTTTTTGAAGAGTCCTCGGAAAGCCAAAATAAACTCGCTATCTCCCCCTTTCAATCGGGGCACCTCCTTAGACAAAAGATATCAACAAGAACGAATACCTCGCGGGGTTTGTGCCCAGGTAAAATGAACACCTGGGGACGAGTGTGTACATATTAATAGTATGTGGCATCGGTTTTTCTGTTTATTTATTAATATATTTTTTTCAATGCGACTTCCTTGGACTTGTATTCCCGAAGAAGTGAGAAATTTTCCAATAAAGCATTCGATTGTTGCGATAAGAAAGAGGCTCATGCGCGCTTAGCATATCTTTTTTCGGTAAATAGTGATTTTATGACACATTTAAATGTCAATTCTGGGTCATTAATAATATTCCCATTTTCATATCAAATTGAGCGCAGCAAGGGGGGGGGGGACAAAAATGAAGAAGAAAAAAGGTGTATATGCAGCACCTTGACTACCCTACCGTGCCTAATGTAAATAATCTTGGATAAATATTTGAATATTGTACGTTTTTCAGAATTTCATATTTGCACCTTATGCTCAAACTCCATTTTCTAACCGATCACACTTGTGCGCAATCTTAGGGCTATTTTGGCCAATATGACTAAGGCGGGTCGTCGTGTGTTTACCATTACATTAGCTCATTCTAAGTAACCTAAAAATCATGAGTAAGGTTGATTTGAACAGTTGCAGTGTGCATGATTACTAACCCGATCAACAGAGATAAACTCTATTGGATAAAAACTCCTAGTCCAACTAACCAACAACAACAATTCAAATCTCCTCGGAAAGCAATTAAAACCCATAAACTACTAATGAGCCGCCAGTGTTGACGGTAATTATCCAAAATATTGTATTTTAATTAGGTAGGTACACAGATGCAGCCCAGGATTACGGTGTGGGACACAACGTAATTCCCTGTTTGGGATGTGGACAGTAAATATGGGAAATGGCAGTGAGGAAGTTACCGTCATAAAATGCTGGAAAAAACCCTCTTCAGAGATTTCCCTAAAGCAGCGCCAAACTGTCTGGAAATTGATTGGGATTTTGGTGTTGGTTCATCTGGTCAACATTGGGTATTTGGGAGGTTGATGGTGCTGTGCATGTGTGAATTTTTAATTGGGATAAAACCGAATTTTTAATTTTTATTTGTTATGATTTTTATATTTTGGTGATTTTAACAGGATAGCAAGTGTTTGTTATAAAGAATCATGCGTGGCGAAGTATACAGGGGATTTTTTGTAAAGAAGAAACAAAGAAGAAAAGTTATCTAGGTGGGAAAAATGGAAAGGCCCACTTCGCTCAGTGTATTTGAACGGCAGACCTCAGAAATGGTAGTCGGGCGCACTAGCCCAATCCACCATTTTTACTATTTATTTGTCTATGAATCATTGCTGAATAATGATCGTCAAAAATCAAAAGTATCTATTTGTTTTTCATCTTATACCAACTTGAGAAATCCATCGTATTCTAGCAATTATAAACGCTTTTATGACATTTTGTAACATCCACACGCGAGAATTTACTACCCGAGTAAAAATAGAAAATGAGCTTTTGGCGGGCGAATCACGGCCACTTGGATTTTCAAGGGGTTATGATGGCCGTAGAATTTTTAACCATTTTTAATGGAAACACATACGGCCTCACGACGGCCAAACTTAAGAGAAGATTTAAATGGCCAAGAAGATTTGGGCCAAACAAGAATTTGCACCATATGAATTGTTGAACATTTTCGTTATGTACAATGAATGTTCCTTTCGATTTATCCTAGAAGATTATCGATGCACAATAAGAACGAGCTCGCCAGACGTCGGTGTGTTTTACATTAAGTAGGTGCTGCGCATTGAAATATTTTAATTCGAAGATATGAGCACAGGATATCATGATACTTTTCTCAGTAAATACGCGGTGAGTTTTGTTGCGGAGCGAAAGTCACATTTTCCCCCAAAATGATTTCTTCAATTTAACTTATAGTTTTGCCGGGTGTCGACCCTATGTCGATTACGATTGTCCGTTTGTGTATACATTTATCTCTATATAGATATATTAAAAAGAGCTTTTTTAATCGCATTATACATAAACTTATACTTGTCGGGGTGTGTGTGTGTGGTGTACAGCCGTACTGCCCTTCAACCAGCCTTCTGATTCCTTTCACATGGCCGTGGGACTACGTTTGGTGATTGCCTGCTGTAACGCCATATTTTATTTTTCTCGGGTACTAAAACCTCTTTTTTTCTACATTTTACGGAATTTTGATGATCAAGAAACGGGCTAACTCTATGACATCGATCGATTAACTGCTCTCTTTCGAAAATGTCGACCTAACGACCTAAAAGGAAAAAGTTCAGCTTTTTGCTCCAACTCGCTCTTCGGTGAATTCGTGAGATGTTGAGTTTGCAGGACTTTATAAGTATCCAAAACATTCTACGTTCTATCAAACCTATTTTCGAGTTGCGATGATATTGTATGTAATCATTGGATAAAAAATATTAACTCGAAAGCTTTGTTGTGGATCGGTGAATCTTTCATCTTGGGAAAATTCATCAAAGTGAGACTTGACCTGTCGTGATCTTTTGTCTAACTCTTTTTTTAAATTTATATCACAAGTATCGAAAATTTCGGATACTGATACATTTAGCAATATTGAATCGAAAATTCTCAACAAGCTCTTAATGCTCTGTAATGGATTTTGATCAGCTTCAAAATGCATTACAGAATATGTGCAAAAAAGGGATGAATTTTTCTGACTTCAATAATTCGAAAGGTAAGTTCTTAATTCGCAATATTTCAGAAAGAAGAAAAGCAAAATCAAAAGTTTAGACTTTCTTTCTGTATTCCCAACATCATGCTCCTTTCGCTGGACTTTCTTGTAATCAATATTATTTGGCTCAAGCATTTATAAACATTTAAGTACAGCGCAAAACCTTCGTTTCAAAGCATGTGCCGCGTTGTACCTTTTAGAGAAGTGAGTTGGATTCAAGTTTTTCGGAAACGCTCTGTCACTTCTCCCATTTCTCCCTTGCCAATAAACAGATTGAACAGTTTCGTATAAATCCTCAATGTTTCTATAGGACGATACTGCATCTTTCAAAAAAAGATTTCCTTTATGAGCAGCGCATTGTACCGTCGTATGCCTGACCCTGACATTCAAGACACTTTTCATTTAGAGAATCTGACACAAGTGTCTCAAAGCCTGAAGCCGATTGATTCTTCACAACAGTAAATGAAGCGAATACTTCGTCTATGGCCAGATCAATCTGTTACCCTTTATCATTGCAGATATTCACGTTGCGTTTACTGCTTCTACTGGCACTTATCTATTCTATCTATCATATTCCTTCAATTCGAAAAATGTTTGCATCACCAGTTTTTGCTAGTATGACTTTCAGGCTTAAGAGTTTTTTAGTTCGCACATTATAGAAAAACTTGATTCAATTAGGCCCAAGATAAATTGGGAATGAAAGTTATATCTGACTTGTTCAATTTTGTCCTACTGTATCTTTAACTGAACTCAGCTTGTCGAGCCAGTGCGATAGGAAAAATTAAAAAATTAGTAAAATAACATTGTTTATTTATCATTAAGATCATTATTTTACTTTTGAATATCAAATAGAAACAACTTCTGCCGAAACCCGCCAGCTATATGTATATGACAATTATTGAAGAATTTAACCTTAATATACCGTTTAGTTTATGAATTTCTGACCAAGAACAAGAGAGCTACAAAGATTTTAGTCGCTCGTCAAGTTAAATTTTAAGATATTCCGAGTTACTCGTACGAAAATCTGAATATATCAATTATAGCTCATTATCTCCCATAGGTAGCAACTTTGAAAAAAAAAAACATGTAAGGACGTTTTTTGGACGTTTGATTTTTACGCTCTACAAGTTGTTCCTATACCATTATATCGAAATTTTCAACTCCTTCCACGTTATTGATGAAATATCAATTTTCCGAATTTTCCCCCTTTCCATAGGTGTTCGCGTGCACAACAATTTTTTTTCTTAAAGTACTATTCCCTATTAAAGTACCTTCCCAAAAATCCTGCAATTAAAACTAATTTCTGGATCCATACGCCACCAACGCAAAAACAAAAATCCAAATTTTCCAAGCCATCAAAAAATTCCGGATGAATTTCAATTTTATTACTTTTGGCACTGCGATGTGTTTACATTATTCATCGGGGAAAATTCGGGAACATATTTCCGAAGGGATTCCCTCAGGACAAACACATCCTCGTGCTGCATGTACCACGCATATGCGCGCTGATACCGCTTCGCAGGCGTAAATTTCCCAGGATATATAATTATGCAGTTGACGCACAGGATGGTGCTGATGACGAATGACGTGGATCCCTAAAACCTGGCGCTTTTGGTGAATGTGTTCCTTTTCACATATGGACAAGGTATTTCCTATCTCGGTGCCCACAAAGGACCTTTTTAATTGCTTTAAGACAAGCCTGTTATGAATTTTGTGCATAAGGACGAGGGAAGCGATAGGAAATCCAATAATAAGGATACAAATTGCGTTTTAGAGGCATAGAAATTTTGTTGGATTTTTGTTTGGCATGTTGTGCGGATATGAAAACAGGATAAATTAAGGAGTGTTGTTTTTTTAAATATTATCCTATTTTACAAATTTTAGGGAATTTTGGCGTACACACAAAATAATGCGGATGGCACATGCCGGCAAGGCCGATTGGTATAGAAGTATAGAGGACCCGTGTAAAACGATGAGATGTAGTCCTAAATAGCTACTACTAATCAGAGAGCGCTATGTCTGGACTATACAGTGGATGTATCAAAACTTCCGAACCAAGCACTACCATTTTTTTACGGATCACCGAAAAAGTGTGGGGTCAAGCGTTGTCGGGGAAGATAACACCTTTCCTAATATTTAATTCGCGCTAGTTTCATTGCTTTTTTTCATGTAAAAGGCTGAGCTTAGCTGTTACCCCTTATAGTACTCCTTTATGAGCTCACGATCCAAAAGACAAGTGAGGAGTAACGTAGAGTACCGTCAGTTAATAGGATTGGAGGCGACTGAAAGCAGGTTTTTAAAGATAAGGGAAATAATGGGTGTTGAAATTGACTCCTTCGGAGCAGCAGCAGATACGGATAACTTGGAATTGAATCAACAAAGAAGCGTATCTATGTCAAAAGCCTTGGAAATATTAGAAGCTATCAAACCAGATGCAAAGTATAGTAAAGCACCCTTACCCGCTCTACAAACCTAAACAGTTGCCAACTATAAATCGTTGACCATAGATAAACAAGATCTACAAGCCAAGCATGCGTTCTCGAAATGTTAGTTGCCAGAGCTCATTGATATATTGCGGTACCCTAACTAGGTAGATACCGAATAATATACCGATACATGAAATCTGTCAAACATCAGTGAAAATATAAAAAAAAAAAATCCGTATAAATATGGAGAAATCTGTAAATCTGGCAGCACTGATTCCAAATGTCGTACATGATTCATGCTTTATCACCGGTTATGAGACGTATCAGAAATCAGATGATTTTATTGCGTTCCAGCAGCCCATTGCATATGTTCATAGATCGTATGTTTTTCGCGCTCAATGACGAATTTATATATCGAGCTTCTGTTTGTATCAGGCTTTGTGTATATGACTTCAAGCTATATACAAGTATCTATACTATATTGCTGAAATTTTCAAAAACTTCATCAGCTTTTTTAGTGATTGAAGACCAGTGACTCTTCCTTGAAATCCAAAAAACCAGAACGAAAGTGGTCGAATAATTTCCACGCAGAAAATTTTCATAAAGTGCCTTTCAAATTTTTATATATGACTGTTTGAAGTGGACCTAGTGGAGCGATATAGAACTAAGCTAGATAGGTTAGGTAAAAAGCACAACGTGACTCTCGTTTGGGTTTGGGGTCATAGGAACATAGATCGGAACGAGAAAGCCGACTACTCAGCGAAGCAGGCAGTGTCTCTCCGGTGCTCGGAGACCGAGATGATCGGCAGTCCAATAGGCGGAGTCAAAAACGCTATTTTTGACTACCACCTGCTGGTCCCCAGCAATCTCTCTAGGGCGACTTGGCCAACTTATAACGAAGAAAAAGCTGCGGCGAGACGAACGCGAAAGAAACACTTGTTCACTCCATTTGTAAATTCAGGCTTTAGCTAAAGCCAGGAAACGCATACTAGGCAGCTATGTTTCGGAACACTTAAAAGAGATCTCCAGACAGGAGATCAGATCTTCCACAGGACGGATTGATGCATCCGTCACACCGACCAAACAACGCCTAAACAAAAGGTAAACGAGCTGTGACAACTAAACGACTCGCCAAGCGCTAATTGGGCGTGCGGTCAGACTGGAGGCAGCAGTTCACTTACCTTAAGGGTGTCACTGCGATCAGTACGGTTTGTGACTTATTTGCAATTGACTTCATCTATGGGGAAACGACACGAGCATTTTGCCCAACTTAATGCAAGCGGACCTTCTAATTCTTTAATTGTCGCGTTGTCGCTTTATTTCCGAGGCTCGGTGTCCTTTGTACTGCTTATTACTGTCGTTCAATTTCCATTTCTACTGTTTCTATATCGTTATGTTTTTTTTAGTCCTTCTATTTCCAATCCGTTTTTTTGTAGCTTGCTTAAATGCTACAAATGTCGCCTTCATGTATTCGAATAATCTTTCAAGGATAGCGATATCGTCGGCAAAGGCTAACACTTGGACTAACTATCAAAGATACACCCTGATATAGTATCGATGAATCGGTTTTTGGAATATAGTACTCACTAATCTAGGAATACTATTACAACCTACATGGTGTATGACTATTAACCAAAAGGTCCACAAATGGATTCGAGCAACGGGCCCCACCATTCCTGTAGCCAAGATTAGGCACACGTCGATTTTGGTTTCAGCGATTTGACATACATTTAGTCTACCAAACCGAAAACAAGAACAACAAAAACAATTTTCGTAACTTCCAAACCAGTTTACGCCTCTAGCATGTATGTTGACGTAAAAGATCGATTACAACTAAAAAAACTTGATTCTATTGTGTAATACCTGTGTTGACAAAAAGGATCAACTATATACAAAAAAAAAACTCCTTATCCACGGGCCGGTGTTGCGCAATCAATTGTCCCAAAAAAAAAGCATAGGTGCAAGACGGCAGTTTACAGTGCAATTCAGAAACCAACTAAGGAATTCCTTCTAAGAATCAGGATGAATTAAAGGACATTCAAAGACATTTTCACCTGGCGATCTTTATGAAAAGAAAATCCCCTTTGTGACTTCTATGCCCATTCAGTATAGGCACGCTATCCAAATACATCTGGCACAGGTACCATCCTGGGGATCAAGATGATAAATGCCGACAAGAATTGTGATTTACTCCCGCACAAAAAAAAATACACTATGTAGGAAAAAACGTCTTTTATTTATAAGACAACGGAACACCGGTGTTGATCAAATCAAAAATTATGGAAGTCACTTCCTATCTCAAATGACTGTCAATTGTGCCCACGTGGACGTAATCAATATATTGTGATCGCCGTTCACAATTTCAGATGCGCATAACTTAATTTTTTGGTCCACTTTTGGTCTTGAGTCTGCGCCTTTTGACTTTAATGGCCGACCAACAAAAATAATACGAACTGTTTCATTTTGTAGGGTAGATTAATGTCGACACATCACTGATCATGAATCGGGCGATTTGTCACACGGCAATGGACGGGATGCAGATCGCCTTTAAGACGAATCTTTTATTGATGCCAATCTTTGTCCCCGCGAGAGTGGACACAGTAGCGGTTAGACATGTCGTCGTTTATCTGAATTCGAGAGATAAAATATTTGAATTATGTGCAGTCACTGTCACCTTATATAAATTCTCCAGAATTACGGAGACGGATTGCAGCTGAATATTGATGAACAGAAACTTCTTCTATGTAGTTGTTACCTGGAAACTAGTAGTCCTTGTTTTGTTGAAAAATCTTCAATATTTTTTAAGAAATTATAAAAGGACTATTTTTATCACCAGGAACTTGTACTTGTAGGTCTATTCTAGTGAAAAGCTCAGTATGAAAAACCACGAGATGCATTCTGAAATATTCGTTCGCCTTGGAGTGGAGATGCCACTGTCTGAATTGATCTCAAAAACGACCTCTGCCGTTCATTATGCATGCAGCGATTTCGTTTCGAGATTGACTGGAAAAGCATCGAAATGCAGGCGATTGCATTAGATTTAAATTGTAGAAAAGTCTGTCTAGAGATTGTTGTTGGTGTCTGTAAGGGGACTGGCTATTCAAGCAGCAGGAATTTAATTTGTAATCAGAGATCTCAAAGTGTTTTCATGCATGAAGTGTTCGTCAATTTTAAACAAAATTTTTATGAACATTGTGAATATTTTTTGAATAACAATTAAAAAAAAAACAACGAGAAAAGTCTTACTGGTTGGTGGCTTGAAACTGAAGAACCGAATCTTGTGACTAGAAGATATTTGCTGAATTGAAACTAGCCGCCAGAGTTTTAAGGGATGCTGGTTTGGACCACATATTGTTTTTCATTTTCGTCCCTTTAAACAAGAGTGCTCACAGAATGCAGTACTCCCTTCAGCCGTGCCCTATCTTAATACTGCCTGTGCCCACCACTGCTTGACTTTGGTGATCGAACAAAAACTGGTATATTTTTTTTTTATGTGAAAGTCTAAGCTCAGGTGTCACCCTTTGTACTACCAGTCCGTCATGTCTTACACGTCAACGTCAGGTGTCTGGTAGTAAGCTTAGCTCGAAGGATAGAGAAAGAATAAAACAGATTAAAGGGAGTCTGGGGGGTACATGAGGAGGTGGAGATGAACCTTGCGTTTAAACTCTTGGGTGTTATAAGAGTTTGTTCCACAGTCGAGTTGTTCTCGAAAAGAACGAATTACTAAACTGGTGTGTGCGCGAAAATAAGGGCTGTAGATAGTGAGGATGAGCCGAATGGGCAAGTCTTGTGTTGCGGGAAAAACATCGCCGTGAAGGCAGGAGATTATATATTTCGGTGGAACAGTCGTTATGGTAGATGCGGTAGAATTTTACCAGGGCTGCTACATTCCTGCGGTGATTTAGTAAATCAATTTTGGAGCAAATGACGTCGTCGCCAATGAGTTGGAGAGCGCGGTTCTGCACCTTGTCCAGCCACGCTAAGGTGGTACTCGGTGCACCTGCCCAGAGATATGAGTTGAATTCTAGGCGGGGCCGAATGTAGGATTTGTATATTGTAGCCCTGGCCGACGGCGGAAGGAGGAATTTGCATCTTTTAAGGAATCCCAAGCATTGAGATGCTTGTTTAGCGATTTGGAATATGTGATTACTCCATCGCAGATCTTCAGTTAAAGTTATGCCCAGGATATTGAGGGATGGTTCAGCCATCAGTTCTAGACTGTCCACTTTAATGGGAGGGATTGGGGAGCGCGTTTTCATAGAGAAGAGACAGTATTTTGTTTTCTGTGCGTTGAATTCAACTTGATTCATGAGGTCCCAATCAAGAATCAATCTTATGTCCCTGTTGATTGAAGTGGACATAAGTTCACGATCAAGCAGACAAGGTCTGGCCCGTGCTTGTCTTGCTTTATCAAAGCTATACGAGTAACGCAAAGTACTGTTATCAGCGAAGCTGTGAAGTGAGTTGGATGGAATTGAGAGCAGGTCATTTATAAAAACTAGGAAGAGAGCTGGTGATAGAATAGAGCCCTGGGAAACGCCTGCAGAGATGGAGTGGGGATTAGATTCAACGCCGTCCAATACTACCTTGATTGAGCGGTCGGAAAGGAAGCTCTCAATCCAATTCTTTAGAAGAAGGTCGATGCCAATAGCATGGAGTTTACTCAATAGAGCGGGGTGCCATACTCTATCAAAGGCCTTGGAGATATCGAGAGCTACCAGGCCGGATTCACCAAAGCGATGAATGTTTTGGTAGAGGTGTTCAGTTAGGCATACAAGGAGGTCGCCAGTAGATCTTTTCGATCTAAAGCCGTACTGCTTGTCATCCAATATTTGGTTGCGTTCAAGATATTCCATAAGCCCTCTGTTTATTAATGTCTCCATGGTTTTGGAGAGGATAGAAGTGATTGTTATTGGGCGGTAGTTAGAGGGGTCGCTGGAATCACCTTTTTTCGGTATAGGCTGAACATGAGCCAGTTTCCAGGAGTCAGGGAAAACTCCGGAGAAGTAAAAAAGGGCGAAGAGTTTGCGCAGAGGTTTAGCCAAAGGTGAAGCGCATTTTTTAAGAACCATAGGGGGAATTTTATCAGGGCCAGTGGATTTATTGGGATCGAGCTCCTTGAGACACTTGAACACTTCACGAGTTCTGAAGAAAACTCTGCCCATTGAGTGAGCAGAACCCTCTACAATGGGGGGTTGCACGGCAGTATCAGGCAAGGAAGAATTGGAGGCAAACAGAGATGCGAGTAAGTCAGCCTTGGATTTGCTTTCTGTTAATACCTTCCCATCGTGAATGAAGGGAGGAGACGACGATGTGTTAAAATTTTTCCTGATGGAGGTTACCAAGGACCAGAAGTTTTTACTGCCAGCAGAGGTGTTAATGAGTTTGTTTCTTAACCTGTCATCGAAGGAGGCTTTGGTTTGCTTGATGGTGGTTTTGCAGACATTTCTCAACCTGATGTACTCACGTCGGGATGATTCGCTCAGGGAATGCCTGAACTCTCTATAGGCGGTTTCTTTGGCTTTAATCGCGTTCATACATTCTTGATTAAACCATCCATGCGGCCTTAGCTTAATGGATTTGGTAGAATGGGGAATGAATAAACGCATTCCTGCCAATATGATTTTTGAGATGCAGAGAGCGGAAAAGTTGGCATCGCGATTCACAAAACACAGGTCCCAGTCAGCGGCTTGGAAGAAGCGAATAAGCCACAACCAATTGGCTTTCCCATAATGCCACACAGTTCTTCTAGGAGCTGGTCTGGTTGAGACGGATGATTGGTATGGGAAGCTTGCGCTGACCAGGCAGTGGTCTGAGCTGCCTAGAGGTGAATGAACTTCGACGGAGTACCGCGTAGGGTGGGAGGTGAGAAAAAGATCAAGGAGATGGGCCCCTTGATCTACAGCGTCAGGAACTCGTGTAGGGCACTTAACCAATTGGTGAAGATTATTAGTCTCTGCAAAGAGCTCGGCATCCCGGCCAGAAACACTGGTGCCATTTGAATAATTCAGCCAATTTGTGTTGTGAACGTTGAAATCACCCGCAACAATGATTTCACACTCCGGGTATAAGGATAAGAATTCGGAGATACGTTCAGAGATAGCGTCAAATGCTAGGGAAGAGGCTTCATTATTTATATTAGGGCTCCTGTATAGAAAACAGAAGAAAATGACGTGCTTATGATTTAGTTAATAAACACCCGAGGAAAAAGGGTAGTGCTAGACTAGTAAAAATGGAATCTTTAGAACTAAGCTTAGTTCGATAGAGAAGAGGCTTACGGTTATGAAGGGTCATGACGATGGCCCCTGCGTTTAACCTCTTGTATATTGTAGGAGTTTGGAAATACGACTGCGTAAGTTTTTTCCACATTGGGTTTGTTCTATTTATGAACTAGTTTCTTGTCTGTATTATGCACGAAAATGGCGGGTATAAGCAGAAAAAATGCCCTGAGCGGGCTAATCTAGTGTTGTAGGTATAAGATTGCAGTGAGGCAGAAGCGCGTTTATTTCGGCGAAGCAAACGCTATGATTGTAGCGAGTTACCCTACTTAAAGGATCTATGGTGTAACAAAAGTCGTCGTCTCCAATGATTTTGAGGATATATTTTTATACTTTAGCTTGGAGCGATAATGTGAATGTAGTAATATTGCCTTAAATAAAAGAGTTTTTTTTTCGAGGAGAATCCGAATATAGAATTTAGAACTTACATGTCACTTGGTCTAGGAATAATGTTTATGGTCACTGTATTGCAGACTTTTGATTCTTCAAAAGTACTATATCGTTCACTGAAACTGATAGGAAGATGTTGCAGGTTTTGTAGGAAAGCACTTCGAAGCCATTCAATTTGGGGTCGTAGTACAGAAGTTGTGAAGCTTGGCTGTAATGTGTCGGAACATCGGCACAATAAAGGAGATTTGGCTTTAAGACCGACCGGACTGGAATCGACTGAACACAACAGATCTAGACGAGAAATACGTGAAAAAACCCACAATCCCAATCCAATCGTGCTGAAAGAATGAATCGTACTGCGGGAATGTACTATCAACGATGAACTTCGGATACCAGGCGACCTTCAGTTTAACTTACCTAAGTTAAGGGTAAGTTGCTAAGATGGTATTGTGCATCGTCCTTTATTACGTCAATATGGATCATATTGTCAGGTGGTGGAGAAAGGCTAGGGTATTTTTTTTGTTTTTTTTTTTTTTTTTACGAGGGAGTGATAAGAATCTTACATCGGTCTAGCCACAGGGAATGTGTGTGACTGCCTGTCTAAGGCTTCCATGTCTATGGCTGGAAACACCGCGGGGGGTGCACACTCATGACTAAACACACTCATCCTTTTTGCATGACGTTCAAGCCCAGACCGGTACGAAGACGCAGTAGGCAGTTTTCCAGGACTCTAGTTACTTTCACAATATGCTATCATCTATAGACGATCGGAAAAGCAGAGGAAACAACTCGAAGGCTTTTCCTCGGGCGAATGAGTTCGTCATTCACTTTCGCTGTTACTGCCCCACAATTGATAAGAACGAGATCTCGCTGTATGGTACTAACATGCTCAAGCTGACTAGTCTAACACAAAACTCTAGGCTGGCTATTTAGCTTGTTCAAGCGGTCTGTCCTACAAATTTCAGTTTCCGGGCTGTCAATAATAGGCCCAAATGACAATTGTGGTATTTTTGCAATTCGCAACTATAAACTCCTTCAACGGTCACAAGTTTTCAGTTTCATGAGCCCTGCTCTACAACATTGTTACTGGTGATTCCGGAAACTCTACAATGACTAAAGGAGAGAGCAAATTTTGGTACCCATCTTCAATAGCTATGTGTAATACCTCGTTGGATATGTCTTTTTGAGGTGAACATAAGTTACTGCGGCAGCTAGTTCGAAATTTTTGTCCGTTCTGAGTAATACGGTCAGAACTGTACAAAGATAGAGTTTTATATATCACCCTCTATTTTTGTAACCGTATAAATATTTAAAAACTCAGAATGTTTTTTTAACTTCTCATAAATTTTGGTATAAGGACATTCCAGCATATTTATTTTCTTCAATCTCAAAATTAATTGACATCTGCGTACCATTTACTAACAACACACAAATTTTCAAACTAAACATATTCAAATCCTGCATAATTCGTTTTACTTTAATACGAAGTCAATTTTTATCCGCTTATACCTTCCTTCAGCCAAGGACATCAGAAACAAACAAACAATAGCTTAAGGATCTCGGTATGCGCGCATTGACACATCCTTGTTTCTGGAAGCCCGGAAACAAAACAATCTAGAAAATGTGGCAAAACAAATCGGCGCTAGATCCTTGCTGGGCAAAGGCGCCACATCTGTGCAATATTCTCCTTGCAGTTTTACCTTTGAAAGAAGCAGATTTTTTTTTGATATTTTATGGCGGATCCTAAATTGTAATATGTGTGTACGTTTCTAAGGTGCGAAGCATATGTGCTAAACATGCGCCTGAAATCCATGTGAAGATAACGTTTGATGGAAAATTTCCTTTTTAGCAAATAGAAGCGCCATGGTGTCTGTCCATGTGTTTTGTTGATGAATTACAATTTGTAGCTGGGTCATGGTGATCGAAGAGCAATTTCTTGGAAGAAATTTTGAGATGTTTGAAGGCGTAAAAATCGGAGGAAGGATATGTAGTAGAAAATATATTTTAAATGGCACTATGTGTAGTAGCATATTCAATCGTAAGTTTTATAGCTGCTTTTCTCAGTTCAATAAACTGTTGAAAAGTTGTGATGGTCATTCCCTTCTATTTGAGGTGACATTTTCAAAAATTCCAGAAACTGCATCTAATCTGTTATAGCGATTCTAATCCTGTTTTAACTGAGCTGCTGTTCAACTGTTTCCAAAAAGCAGTTCAAAATTTTAATAACAAGATATATCTTCGTGTATGTTAATAGAAGGCTAAATCATTCTGATCTCAAATCTTACTGGAAACCGCGATACCATCCATCCATCCAATGGCGCTACAGCCCAAATCGAGCCTTGGCCTCCTCTAGGGCATTTCTCCAAGTCTGACGGTTCCTTGCAGCAGTTCTCCAGTTCCGAATGTTCAGCATTGTCTCTGCGTCAGCCGTCACAGAGTCCATCCATCTTCTCCTGGGTCTACCTACTGGTCTGTTTCCTGGAATTTCGGCCACCATAAGCCGTTTTGGGATACGGTTATCATTCATCCTGACTACGTGGCCGGCTAGTCTTAGTCTGTTGATTTTTATAAACGTTGAGAGTTCTGGGTCGTCAAAAATTTCATACAACTCGTTGTTGTATCTCCTTCGCCATATCCCATCCTCTCTCGTTGGGCCTATTATGCATCTGAGCACCTTCCTCTCAAACCTGTTGACTTGTTCCTCTATCTCCTGGGTCATAGTCCAAGTCTCGCTGCCATAGCACAGTACTGGTCGTATTACTGTTTTGTAGAGTGAGAGTTTCGTTTTTCTGTGCACAAATCTTGAGTGCAATATTTGTTTTTGGGCATAAAAAGCTCTATTAGCCAGTAGTATTCGTCTAGTTACTTCTTCCTTTTCATCGTTTCTTTTTGTAATTGTAGACCCAAGGTAGACTGTTTTATCGACTACTTCTAGATTATGTTCGTCGATAGTTATATTTCTTCCCATTCTAAATCTTCCAGCTCTGGATTGTTGCATCACCTTCGTTTTTTCTTCATTGATGTTCAGCCCTATGTCCTTGGCCGCCTCTTTTAATTCGACATAGACTTCTTTCGCTGCCAAGAAGGACCCTCCCACGATGTTCACGTCATCCGCATATCCAAGTAATTGTACAGACTGCGTTGCTATGGACGCATTTCTCCGTACTGATGTTTTTCTTATCACCCATTCTAGGGCCAAGTTGAAAAGCATGGGGGCTAGTCCATCTCCTTGTCTAAGACCTTGTCGCACTTCGAACTCTTCTGTTATTGCATTTTGAATCCTTACTTTCGCCAGGGAGCTATTCGTTGCGCATTTTATCAGTCGTACCAGCTTGGAGGGGACTCCTAATTCCAATAGGATCCTGTACAGCCTCTCTCTGTTTATCGAGTCATATGCCTGTTGAAAGTCGACAAATATCTGGTATATATCTATATTCCTTTCCCAGGTTTTCTCCAGAATTTGTTTTAAGGTCAGCAGTTGGTCCGATGTTGACCTGTTTGTCCTAAAACCAGCTTGATATTCTCCTATAAGGCCTTCCGCTATAGGTTCTAGTTTTTGTTTCACAAGGATTGTGAAGGTTTTGTAGCTGGTGCTGAGGAGTGAGATGCCTCTGTAGTTTTTACAGGTTAATTTATCTCCTTTCTTGTAGATTGGACATATAATCGCTTTCTTCCAGTCATCTGGTATAACTTCTTCCTCCCAGACGTTACATATGAGTTCGTGTAAGTTCCTTAAGAGTTGCGGCCCTCCTTCCTTTAGTAGCTCAGCTGCGATTCCATCGATGCCTGGGGATTTGCTGCTTTTTTGCCTTTTCACAGCTTCCCGTACCTCATCCAGTGTTGGTGGTTCTATTGGAATACTATCTTGAGGTATTACCATTGCTTCCGCCTGTGAGTCTTCGTTTATTCTTTGGGTTGGATTCAATAAGTTTTGAAAATATTGTCTCCATCTTTCCTTTATCCTATCCGGGTCTGCTAATAGGTTCCCATCCATGTCTCTACAAATATCCGTTCTTGGCTGAAACTTATTACTGATCTGGCGTGTTCCTTTGTAGGCTTGCCTAGTTCTACCTTCGCTGAAGTCTTCCTGTATCTGTAGGATCCTCCTGTTTAGATACTCTCTCTTTTTCTTTCTGCACAGCTTGTCTGCAGTTCTTCTTTTTAGCTTAAACACTTCCATCCTTGCTCTTGTGGGCCTTGCGATGTACTCCCGGTGGCTCTGGTTTCGTTCTTCTATTGCAGCTCTGCAATCCCGATCAAACCAGTCAATTCTAGTCTGTCTGGGGGCCCAGCCTAGGGCGTCTTCAGCTGCCTCCTTTACGCTGTTTTTCAGCTTTTCCCATTTGGAAACCGCGATAGAAGAGACTCAATCTCCTCCTCTTTGTAGGTTTACAAACACACAGCAAGTGCTTCGCTGCTTCAGGAACTGCTTTGCAAACCAACAGCTACAATCAACTAGAAGCGCTATTCTGCTTCAATACTGCAGTTTCTGTAGATCTTCCCAACCGGTAGATATTTTGCCAGCAGTAAAGTGGATTCGTTGTAAGAGCCATCCTAATTGTTTGAAAACTTCTCCATCGTTTTCAGCATGCAGCAAGAGAGCAGGATGGGTCGTAAGGAATTTGCTCCTTGTATGATTTACTCCCCGCTTTGAGAATAAAGACCACCCTAGCCTAGTCCTAGTCTTACGTTGGAGAAATACGTGACATTGATGTAAAAGTTAACTGCAGACGCCAGTCGCCAGAGCTCCAAAATAATAGAGGGTGGTTGTAATGCAGGGAGGACTTGGGCAGCCGGCATACAAGTGCAAGGGGCGCATTCAAGTGGAAGCACCGGTAGAGGAACAGACAGGGGGCAGAAAAACCACCATAAGCGCCGAATGGGTCGAGAACAAGCTCGATGAATAGTTGTTCAAAGAGAAAATTCTGTAGGAAAATATTGGACGGACAGGCTACGTAAATGAGCGGGCTGCATGCATTACCACGGCGATGAAGCGGGCATAAGACGCCTCCATGCCACTTCGCCCAAAACCCCGATGACGTGCACCGAACTTCTGGTGGAACGATGAAATCGAGCGTCGAAGGGATTGCCTAAAGCAAGAAGGCGCTGTCAGCGGCCAGAATTCGATGAACTAGTGTTAGAATACAAGGAGTCAAGAAGAGGGTCTTCAAATGGGCTGAATGTTATACAAAGCGGTGAAACTGGTTGATGCACCGGATCCTGTTTCCTATTATATTCAATCATTCATTTTCACATTAGAGCCCTCAGAACACAGATATTGACGTAACTTCTTTCACGCCCGTCCGCAGCTAGCAAACTAGGACTCAAGATAATGGCGCGTTTTCTTCGTCTTACACAATTTTTTAAAACCTCAATTTTGGTCCCAGTTAAGAAAAAGTGCGTGCCTGTATCTGGAGCGTGTATTTGTGTGACGGAATAGTGCATGCCTGTGGCGAGAGCGTACATACTTTTTTAGCATGTCTATTTGTTCGCTATGCGTGCTAGCTGCGGGCGTGTTCGGGCTTGTAAAAAGTTAACCAACTAAATTATTTTTAATCGGGCGAACTCAACAGACCCAATGAACAAGGACATTGAAGTCGATTGAAGTCGCCAGAATCGTATCATAATGCCTGCTAAACAAAGTATCATACTGGTAGTATAAAACGGTTTCCAAACTGGAAGCGCGACCCGGTGAGCGAGGGGCGAGGGTCGGGGGTCGAGTTTTTCTTATTGAATTTTTTGACTCACTTTTTAATTTCTCCTTAAATTTTATTGTGTCCCTTTTATTATATTTTTATAATCGCCATCATCGAAGCCGATCTCAGGAGTCAAAGGAGAGTAGAACGACTCTATGAAGCAAGATCTTCATCTCTTCCCATACAAAGTGCAACTTACTCAAAGCTCGTTGTTTGGGACGGACCATTTTTCTTCAAAGTTCGAGATACCTTTGATGACACACGCTTTCGTTGGATGTTGATACATGATGTTATGCAGGATGTCCGTAAAAGAGCTGCTTTTTTGCGTATCGAATGGAGATGGTCATTTAATCGACATTGTATTCAAAAAACGATTTGAAATAAATGGTAAAGAATATTCTGAATAAATCTTCCTCATTTGTTAAAATCGGGTAAAAACTGTCAGAATTATTCAATGTTGAAATACCGAAGGTATAGATGGCGCACCCCATCTAGTATGCAAATTTACATATTTTATTGGGGTGGACCAAGGAGTTTTTTTGTAACAGGGGGGCCGTAGTATCATAAAGTTTGGAAACCACTGGTATAAAGGGTGACACTTAAGCTTAGATTCTCTCACATAAAAAAAATATCCGTGTCAGTGGATGTTGATGAACTAATAGTTCATCTATTTCCATCACCTGAACACATAATCCAAATCACTAAACACGAATTACAGAGCCTGGGATTTCTAAGGCAGGAGGTACAAGTTATTCTTGCAGTCATTGACCTCAGAATAATCGGAGACTACTCCGTTTGCCCCATGGTCAACCCTTTAAACTATCGCAGGAATGTAGCCTGTACCCTGACAAAATTCTGTCGCTGCTGTTATAGCGACTGCTAAACCAAAATAATGTCCTTTTGCCGCTCTTCACGCACTTGACAGATAAAGATAGAGCAATCCGATTGTAAAGCAACCTTACACAGTTTAAATTTCCGAACTCTCACAACATAAAAGAAATCAAACGCAGGGTTCATTGCCATCTCCTTTAACACTTTCCTAATTTCATGACTGGTGGGACAAGAAGGGTGATCGCTGAGCTTAGAATTGGCAAATAGGTAAATAATAATCATCCTTGCGCAAAACTAGTTTGTAGCCAAATTATTGCACAACTATGGCCCTCTGTAGTCTTCCTCAACAAACTCAATATTTTGCCTGGTTTTGACCTACACCATTTTGAACTTTATTGAAGTGTGAAGGCTGGCTCCAAGTTTTAATTTGAATAGCTCAACTTGGAATCAATTTATTGCTAACGAAAGAAACACGTCCTTCTGCCCAGTCGATCAGTAATAGGTTGAATGAACTTCGTAGATCGTTAGATTGTTAGAAAAATAGAACTATTTAAAATCATTTATCCTGATTTAAATTTCTAAAACACAACCTTTGTTTCAAAAAGATCACACTACATACCTCAAAAAATTTTGCATGTCCAGTTCAAGGCTGCAGCATGCACGAGTTTCTTAAGTAATACTAAAACTCCGTACGATCGTTAGCCTACCCCAAGGACCCTCAAAATTCTATGGCAAAAATTTAAATATACCCAAAAACCTGAGTTCGCATCACGTGTTAACATGAAACTCCAAAACCCTTCTGTGTAGCACGTGTGAATTTTTTCACACTTTTTTTTTGGTCTAGCCAATCTGTTGTGATCTTCACCAAAAAATTCTATTCTCAAGATCCAAAAAAAAAACGTCGATCGTTTTCAAATTTCATTTCCCATCGTTTCCTGATAAATGCGGTATGTTCCTCATATCCGCCGCCACCGTATATCCACCGTGCATATTTGTAAACATTCTTCCCCTTCAGGTAAGACTCTCTCCGAGCATGTGCGACCGGCATATGTGAAACGCGGGGTATCAAGTCCCAAGAGTTCTAAAGAGAAAACCGAGAGAAATTTCTCTTTGGATATAACTTTTTTGCTTTTGTCTGATTGGCTTAGAATTTTGTTATATATGTATAGAGAAACGAAACCAAACGAAACGGAACATCCGTTGACCGTTGATGATGAGAATGTGGAATATCCAGGTAAATAAGGTGATCTGAGATTCACATGCAGGCAGACGCGTCAGCCAGTGATCAAGGGAACAGGTAAATCAGGTAAATTTCTCTGGGTGCCTCCTGTGTGTGTTCATGTATATGAGGTGTGGTTAGGGCAGCAGCTGGAAAGTCCCTGGAGTTTCCTGAACGTTATAATAAAATATACCATCAACAATGAGTAGTTCCCTTGCCTATCACACATATAGGGGTGTGCAGCCCCTGTCTGGCAAAAGAGCGTCTTCATTTTATGAGTCGTCAACAGAGGGGAACTTGCGCTGCTATATAAAGGTAGCCTCACACCGAGAAATGTCATTCAAATCTGGTTGTTCCAGGTGATAAGACGTAGTTTGAGGATTTTTATTGTTTTTTTTTCGTTTCCTTTAATTTCCGTTGAAATTTTGTTGTTATCAGTCTAAAACGGTTTTGTGAATTTTTGAATTTAAAAAAAAACAAAATGAATAATTTTAAAAAGTGTCCAATTAAGAAACGTCCAGTCGTTTACGAAGTGGAAGACGATGTTCAAATAATCGAGGATGTGCCTCAGGATTTATCCTTAAAAAGAAAAGCTGAAGACGAGTGCAGCAGCAGCAGTGACGCCAAGAAGAATAATTTTGCATTGAATTTATCTTCGAATTCATTTTATGATAAGATGCAGCAGCAAGCGAATACTACTAGTGTCTGGTTTATTGAAGATTCGAGACGTCCGGAATCTCCTGTTTCACCTTCAAGTGATTCATCAGTCAGACGCGAGACATCCGTTTCTCCTCCAGTCGCTGGCCCGGAATATAGTAACATTCATCTGCGAGGATTGACATCAGTGCAAAGGAATCAATCTGAAAGTTTAATTAATCACTATGGAATGAACTACTATTGGCCAAGGTATCAGCACGAAGATGGTCATTCAGAAATATCGTACAATCTAACACCACCATCCAGTCCATCATCATCCGAACCAGAGGATTTATCAGTGAAAAGCTACATCCCCCTGCCGGCTCTTCTGTATCACGACATCCGGACTACATACGAGGAGAAGTCCAAGGAATGCCATCGGTTTAAGTGTGAGAAATGCGGGAAGTCCTACTCAACAATAACAGGACTATCAAAGCACACCCAGTTCCACTGTCCAGCAGCTGAGTGCAATCAAGTTAAGAAGACATTCTCCTGCAAAAGTTGCGACAAAGTCTACACTTCACTAGGAGCTCTCAAGATGCACATCCGGACCCACACCCTTCCCTGCAAGTGCCCAATCTGCGGAAAGGCCTTCTCCAGACCATGGCTACTCCAAGGGCACATCCGCACCCACACCGGGGAAAAGCCCTTCACTTGTGATCACTGCCATCGTGCCTTTGCTGACAGATCGAACCTCAGGGCCCACCAGCAGACCCATGTGGAAGTGAAGAAGTATATCTGCGAGTGCTGTCAGAAGTCCTTCTCAAGGATGTCCCTCCTCAACAAGCACACCCAAGGAGGTTGCTCAGTGCAGAGCTACTAATCCAACAAGTGACTTGGAGCGCTTCGTGCTGAAGTGTTCTTAAGCCCCACCAATTTACCTGAGTCCCGAGCCTACGAATCTTCTGGATCTATCAGAGGACTTCGATAGGAACTGATGGACAAAACATAAAGCAAGATGCCAAAAATATTGCACTTTTGATATTCTCTTAGGTGCTAAGACTTTTTTACCATTGTAAGTAGTTCTAGTCGCTAATGTTACATCCGGATGTTTTTTTATATTATACATAGGCTCTATTTTTTTTATATTTTAATGTTAATGTTCTTGTATAAGGATAAGTGCCCTTATATTTTTTTTTGTGAATATACGGTACTTTTAAGAATTTAATTTTTTGTGGTTTTTATTTTGGATTTTTAAAGGATTTTGGTTTTATTTTTTAAATTTGACCTCCTTTGGTGTGGCTGATAATAAATCTATCTCGGCTCGATATCTCGGCTTATTGAAAGGGACCTCCCCGGTTTTCCATTATAGAATTTTGGATTTGTCTTATTCTTAAGAGTCTCACTTCTACTTGGTAAACTTTTTTGATACAGAAACAAGTAGCAGTTTTATATTTGTATTTCGGGGAGGGTACTGTATCTAATGCCCATCATGCATTTCGACCTATTATAAATCTTTTGTGTCCGTCGCTTCAAAGGTTTGTTTATTTAAGAGTTGAGCTTAAAATTGCGCAGCCTCAATATATCGCTTGGATTAGTAAAGCTTCTTAGGTGTTAATTACGCTATTCTTGTATCTCTGAAGTACAACACAATTGCCGAGGACATTTTCTAAGATTCCATTTTCTTGTTTCCGCCTGATAGTATCAAAATATGCCAATATATTCTAGAATATTTGGTTGATATCAGACAGGAGGAGGCTCTATTAGGAGGTCTGCTAAGACTCCTGTGCTTTTGATAGCGCAGCGGTAGGTCTCATATTCGGCGCAGAAGAGTGTGATCCGCGCGATGACTGAATGTGGCACAAAGGCAGGGGACCAATTAACGTGGTGAAGGCACATTTTTGGCTAAGAATTTTGCTTTCTTATTTCCATAGAATTCCTTATTCCCTGATATCCACTGCAGGACAGCTGTGTTGATTGCAAGAGTTTAGGGAATCGATGCATCCATTGGGCTGGCATACATGGATCATAACGACAACACTAAAAACCTGTTTTTTGCTATGTTATCGGCGTACATGGCTGATGGCTTCACTGAGACTAACTTATTATTCTTACACGGGATATCAATGTTTGCACACCTCGAGCGCGAATAGATATGTCAACTTCTTCTTCTTCTTTAACGGCTCTACAACCGGGATCCGGTCCTGGCCTCGCGCAACTGTTCTCTCCACCGGTCCCGATTCTGAGCCGATGTCATCCAGTTTGGCATCCCTAAACTCTGAGCGCCCTGGTCCACGCCATCCTTCCAGCGAAAGTTGGGCCTCCCTCGCTGGCGCAACCCATAGGTCTTACCTTAGAGAACTTTCCGAGCAGGCTCATCTTCACTCATACGAGCTAGATGCCCTGCCCACCGGAGCCTACCGAGCTTTATTTTCTTCACAACATCTATGTCGCGATAGCGCTCGTAGATCTCGTCATTGTAGAGTCTCCGGAATCGTCCTTCCTCACATACGGGGCCAACAATCCTCCGAAGTATTTTCCTCTCAAACAAGCCCAAGAGGTTTGAGTGCTTTGTGCTAAGCACCCACGTTTCGGATGCATATGTGAGAACGGGTAAGACCATCGTCTTATATAGTAAAAGTTTAGACGTTATGGTTAGATATTTGGATTTGAAGAGCCTTGACAGACTATAGTAGACTTTGTTGGCTTTTAGCAGTCGTGCGCGTATTTCTGGTTCCATGCTATTGTCGGCTGCTACTATTGACCCAAGGTAGGTAAATGATTTTACCACGTCAAACTCGTGTTCCCATACCTTGATTGTGGGACCAATGTTAGGTGTTCTTCCAGACGAGGCCACCATGTACTTTGTTTTGCTTTCGTTAATGTGCAGTCCCAAATTTCCTGCCGCTTGCTCGATCTGAGTGAAAGCTTCTTGTACAGCTGTTGTTGTTCTTCCAATGATGTCAATGTCGTCTGCGTAAGCCAGTAGTTGGGTGGACTTGTGGAGGATTGTACCCCTTGATGTCACGCCCGAATCTCGGATCACTTTCTCCAACGCCAGGTTGAAAAGGAGGCAGGCCAGACCGCCCCCTTGTCGGAGTCCATTATAGATGTTGATTGGTCTGGACAGTGTTCCGGATACCTTTACTTGGCTTGACACATTGATCATGGTCAACCTACATACTCTTGTCAGTTTGTTGGGTATGCCGAATTCTCTCATGGCTTTGTAGAGTTCTACCCTGGCTATGCTATCATAGGCGGCTTTAAAGTCTATGAAGAGGAGTTGAATTGAGTTTTGAAACTCTAGACATTTTTCCATAGCCTGCCTCAAGGTGAAAATCTGATCAGTCGTTGATTTGCCTGGGCTGAAGCCACACTGGTAATGGCCTATGATGTTTCTGGCGTATGGGGCCATCCTGTTTTGTAGGATAGCGGAGAATATCTTATACACGGTACTCAACAACGTTATACCGCGATAATTAGTGCACGCTGTGATATCTCCTTTTTTGTGTACCGGGCAGAGGATGCCTTTTCTCCAGTCTTCTGGCATCACTTCCTGCTCCCATACTTGCACAATTAATTCATGAATCGCTTGGTGTAATGTAGGCCCTCCTAGTCCAGTCAAAATAGACGAAAAAACGCCATAATTGGAAGCTAATTCCGAAGTTGCTGAAAATTGGAACGGCCGTTAAAAACATTATTATACGTAAGCTGTAGAGACTGCCACGCGATTGGGCGGCTGCAAACTTTTTTATTCAAGGTCAAAGGGTCAAAATATCAGTTTTTTGCAAATATATGCTAAACCGTACGTCTTATCAGAAAATTGTGTTTACAACGTTTGTAGATTAGGCGATTATCTACAAAAAAATATATTATACATTTTCTCGTAGGAATTGCCATTTCTGAGATATTGTCGTTTTAATAAGTTAAAATACTCATATTCTATCATTCCCGACTTGTAAAGGTCATCAGAAGTTTAATAAATCCTTTGTTGGAGTACGCGGCTAATATTTTCAGGGGTGATTCCTGGATATATTTGGAGAAAAAAATTGTTCTACAGGGGGCGGCTATCTCCACTATCCACTAAGATACAGGGTGATTAGGGAAAAAATTTTGTTTTTTTTTTAAATTTACTGAAATTTGAATAACTCCTAAAGTAATTATCATAAAGTAGCCTAATTAGGCTCATCTTTTAGGTAAATGTGTATTCTTTTATTTGGTATAAATCACAGCAACCTGAGTGGCTCCGTTCAAAAAATATAAGGAACGCAAGCTGACCAAAGCAACAACGTTCCGTTAACGCTATTCTGAAAGGAGTAATTTGTATGTTTTACACAAAGCCATACAACCGACTCCCACACGATCATGACGATCATCCTTTAAACACCTAATAGATCACTGAACCACAATTCATCTGCATCTCCGCCGCTCATTCTTCCCTAGGACCTGTTAGAGTATCAAAAAGGAATCGTCAGAAAAGATTTGTATGCAGAGACAAAGGCAACACCGTGGATTTGTCGAACCAGCTGATAGACAACATAATGGCCAACTTAAAACGACATTTTGAAAACAAACTTGCTTCAGATATAATTAGCGCTTCCAATGAGCTCCGCTAGTATTTGTTTTAAATTTAACTGCGCCCTTAGGCTTGCAACTTTACTGCAGAGATCAACTGGCCGGCTGCCCATCCTAGGCTACACCAGTGGGGTTAAGGCGCCCGACTGCCATCGCAAAGGTCTTTGGTTCGAATCCACCCTGCGGAACATTCCTACGTCTACCCATTTCTCACACCTAGACAATTTGCCTTCTTTCTCCTCTTCCCTCTTTACCAAACTGATCTGACTCTTTCCTGCATTCGCCTGTAAACAAACGGCGAAGCCATCTCATCATCTTTGTTCGTCACTGTGGTCTGTCTGTTACATATAATGATGCAGTCTCCAATAACAAGACTTTTAGGGTATTTTCACTCACTCATTTTTACTAAATTACCATATTACATACAGAATTTTGCTTAGAAGTCACATTTCGCCAAAGTCGGTTCAAAACTTGTTCGCCACATTCTAAATAATTTTTTATCGCAAAAATCTGTGAATATTTAATTTTTTTCATAGCTGTCCTTAATCCTAAACGATCTCGTCCACTTAGAAGCGATCCTAGAACGACAATTAATTGCTGTCCCAACGTTACAAGCTCCAAACAGGTTGTCACCTGTGCGATTCGAGCAGATTCAAGGAAATGGCACAGTACGGCAACAGCTATACATCAATAAACATATCACAACCAGCCCAGAACGGCAATTAATCATTATTGTTGCCGGGGATATGTGTGTAATTTTTTTTACAAATTTCAATTTCAAAACTGCGCTCCGAAGCCAGGTAGCAGATTCAAATCTGGCCTCGAAGAAGCATTATATATACATTAAGCGATAAAGACAGAGAGGCTAGCATCTAGCCATTGGGGATAGATTGCTGCTACTAGGCACCGGGGGTCTCATGGCACAAAACCTTTACAAATAATGGCCGGGGACACTGCCTACAATCGTCGAAGATTGAAAAATCGTTTAAGGTCGTCTTGATTCATTGCGACGCATCCGCCATCGGTCTAGCGAGGGTCTACTATACTTCTGTCATGTCTATTTTATCGCTGAGCCTGGTTAAGGCCCTAATACACTCAGCGACGAAGTCCAACATGAAATTCAGTTCCAACAACAAAATATTAAGGGAAGCTTAAAAAAAAATACAGTCACAAAATTAAACTAACCCAATCTCAAAAACCTCCTAACACAGTCAAAATTACCTGTTGTGCACTGCTTTCAGTGCACAACACGGCCGCCGGAGGGGAAATCTTTGCACAATAAAGGGGTTCGGCTTCATTCGTATGGCTTGTTGGGCTTTACTTTATGAGTGCGTGTCCGAGGCAAATTTTCTGGCGACTTTCAAGAATTCTCTTCTGCGGTGTCGCCGGCTAGAAATTGAAGCCAGTGTTAGATAATTATGAATGGAAATTGAATTAATGTCGCAGTAATGCACTCTACGAACTTGTTCCTGTCATGGGATATGAGAATAGATCTTTTTTGTTTGATATTTAAATTTTTCTTTCATGTGAAATTTTGATATCGCTGCTTTTGCTGATTTGAAATTTAGCAAGTGCGGCTAATAAACAATAAAAAATCGAAATAAATGAATTCTAATAAAATATATTTGTAAAATTTTTATTTGGGAAGACATAAAATATGTACAAAAATTAAAATTTATGGTAAAATATTTACAACAATTTGAAAGTTTTATTAAAAAGTTTAAAATTTGATGGAAGATTTTTATTTATTTTTTGGTAAATAATATATAATTGCGGTTCCAGAGTAAAATCACTCCAAAAATTTTTTTTGTTTGGCTCCCACCCCCTTTACTAAAAAATCTGAAAAACACCCCCGACTTTCCGGACCTCCTACCAAATTAACCCAGAGGTCCAGCAAAGCCCATATTTACATACAAAAATAATAAAAACCATAAAAAATGAATTTACGCAAAATTTATCTACACTCATGTTGTAAAATACCTGTGCAAGGGATACACCTTTTTTGCGAATCTAGTTCCGGGAAGTTGTTACGGCTAAAAAGACAATAACGAAAAACAAGGATGTCATAAAACTTAATTATTACATGAAGGTAGTATTTGCCATTAAAATATTTTCTTGGGTTTTTCATAAAGCCAAGATAATAAACACCGATTGATCACTACCTGACCACCGGGCAAGAATCCCTAAAATCTCAAATCAAGGAAATCACCATCAAGCAAGTCATTAAAATTCTTGCCAAACAAACCGGATTTTCCTCAGATGTTATTTTTTCCCGAAAATACGATCACCATCCATGCCTGCAAAAAAAAGGTTTGAAATTTCCCCTGCAAAAGCCGAAGCTGAAGCTCTCACTTATACAAACGCATCTCGTGTAAGATTACGCAAATGCTTTATACAGAATACAACTAGCGCAGAGATTTGCTTGGAGCGGAAATTTGATGTATTAAAACTGAAGAATTTTAGGGAATTTTCGTTCTTAAATTTTGTGGACAATTTTTAAAACATAATTTACTCATGAAAGAAGGCTAAAATTCAAAAATTTTCCACCATGAATAGCTAGATAATCGATTTAAGTTTATCGTACATTAAAAAAATTTTAAAATTTTTCCACCTAAATAGGAGTATTTTCCGGGCGCAGGCACGGAACTTTGAACCATTATAACTAATATACTAATAAAAAATATTAAAATTTTCCACCATGAATAGCTAGATTTATGTTTTCTTAAAAATACCTAATTTAAATTATTTCATTTGGTTGGATAGTTTTCTTAATATTCGCGGGCGCGCGATACCCTATAATTGCTCGATTGAGTGTATTAGGCCCTTAAGGCTTGTGCAATCATTCATTTTAGGTATATACGTTCTATGTGACCACCCAGCTGGACAAATGACAAATTGTTGGATAATACGAGAAGCACGAGAGATTACATACCTGGACCACGACCGGACTTAATCCAGTCAGCGCCACTTGCTTGGATTAAAGTATTTTTGCGCCATGACTGCTATATACCAACTGCGCGATGGAAAGTCGCTCTTCCAGGCAATTGAGCATTGATATTGAGGCGGGTGTGTGCTCTTGCGTCTCGGTTATATAATATCCTCTCAAGGTCCTTATTCAACTAGAACCAATATTTATAGCTTTGACCCGAAAACCCCCAATAATCTCGATGCAGCCATCGAAAACATCATTCGCGGTGTTACAAGTCGCATTAGGTTGACCTATTAATATAATCGAATAAAAGTCAATCTGCGATCGTTATTGTTATTATGCACCTATAATCGCCGGAGCTACCTAGGCACAATTAAATGGCGCGAGAGAGCAGCGACACGGGGGTGGAAAGGCGGTTTGCCTCCTTTGGTCCGAGCACGTGCCTCCGGAACAATAGACCATAAAATATTCTCTCTCTCGCTGTGGCCATGTCGAACGTGTCTAGGTATATTCCTGGTGGGAAAAGCTTAAAAAAATTACTAATAGCACCAATAAGACCACCACATCAAGATTTCATAATGGAAACTCGAAATGAAAATCAACAGAAGCCCTCGGGAGGTTTCCATTTGAACAATTGAACCGATTTGGACCGCGTGCGCTTTGTTATTGTTACTTTTTCGGATTAGGCAATAATCGCGATTTGGTTACAGACCACTTGGCATACAGTCAAGTACAAGACTTGAGTCTCTGATCTGTTTGTCTTTCTCGCTCTCTCGATGATCATAAACCGCCTAATCTTCTGATGTACCGCTTGTCGAAAGATCTTTGCACAAAGTCCAAATTTACATTTGTTAAATTTTGAAACTATTTTTTCTGTCTTAATCCCGAGGATTATTGGGGAAATTAGCAGGAGTACAAGTGAATTACGATGCGTTATGAAACTAAAACAAGGAGATCGTGTAAAACGAGGATGTTACATAAATTTGCATCGAGAATTCCAAGATTACACGATAACCTACACCGAGTGTGGTTAATTGAGATCGTGGTCACCTTGAATTGGATCCAGGTTGTCATCACTTGTTGTTAAGTTGAGATAAGGCTTTTTATTAACTCTGCGCTAATGTTTATGTCAAGGTATTATCCTAAGAATTACCTTAACATATTGGTTAGCACTCCATCTACGTTGGGATGAGCAGTATATGTAGATATTGTTGAAGCTCCCATTCAGGACAATCCAGAGATTTAAGAAGAAGTTTAAAAATTCAGTTGGTTGGTTGTGAATCCTAAAAGGAGTGCCGGAAGTAAGTAGGGAGGAAGTAATGAAAACACAATTTTCGGATCAATAATGATTTCCCCTGTTATCAGTTGTCACAATTCCCCGAATAGAGGTTGAAAATATACCAGAATCTGCGCCAAACCTTGTGCAATCTGGACTAAACTTTCTGCCATAAGTACAAAACCTTCTGCCGGATTGAAGAAACTGGTTTTAGCTCCGAACAACGATCAAATAAGTCAAAGACCAGTTATAAGCCAGAGACTTTTGTATCTCTTACTTGTCATAGTTGTGACAATTCGTGTGGCTATTATCTGTTTTGGTATTCTAAGAATCCAGTCAAAATAAAAACTCAATTAGAATTGTTAATTGTCAGTTGGTAGGTCCAAGGAGGGGCCCAGTCCCTCAAACTTCACTCTTATCTTTCCCTTTAGCTTTTCAACTGGCAATTAATAAATCTGAGTAAGTCAACACATTGAGTCGTGAATCACAACTAGGATCCGAGCCAAGGTTCGGCTTCGGCTTCGACCTAAAACCGACTTTTGGTCAGAGACTAATATTAACCCTAGGAAAAGCTATCCACTTAAACGTAAATTTTTACTTGTCACCTGCTCTTTATACAGTTACAATGTTGATAATCATTGTGACCTTTCACGGATTATCAAAATTGTCTCGAGTTGTGTGACATATGACTGCTTTTAGAATGTGACTATATTAATTCAAAAATTGCAAAATATAGGCAGATATGGTGTACCATGCATTTAAAGGTGCGAGTGCTCTTTTGATGAAACGTGTTGGTTCAACTGTTTCCAGAATAGCGAATAAAGAGCAACATCATAGGGCCCATTACAACATACGGGGCCTCATGGTGATGACATAGTATCAGGCTTATTATGACGTAATGGAAAAAGAGTTGGTGAGTTTAGTCAGTAGGAATGTGGATGCGGTCCGCTGCCTTACATGCGGTCAAGCACACATTCTCCTGCTGCAATGGAGTTGAGTCCACCTATCCGTAAACGGACGCAGCCATACAGCTGCCTGGAACTCGTCGATCAGCGGAAACGAATGAAACACGTAAATTTGGAACAATACCAACTATTGAACAAAGAAGTTCGAAGCTCAGAAGCGTACGTTGCGGCCGATATGAAAGAAGCGGAGTCGAGGCACGAGTGCCGGACGCCGCACCAGACAATCCGGCAGTTAGACGGCAAAACAACATTAACAAACGACAACTTCAAAAAATCGGATGGAACTTTCTTGACTCTCCCCATGGGCGTCTCCAGCGGTATTAGCCTCCTTTCGATCATCGGCAAAGTGTTTACGTCCAACAATTGAGGCTAAACAAACATCGAGAGCAAGCGAGCCGGAAAAAAAAAGCGGGATTAAGGATGTGAATCCAGGATACATTAATCAAATATTTGCTCTTCGTCAGCTAATGGAGGAAAGAACTCGTTGCGGCAAACGAAGTGTCATTGTTTTCATCGATTTCAAATCCGCTTTCGATTGGAACAGCTTGTGGAGAGCTTTGCTACCCGAACGCTGCCATTGAAAATCATAAAACTTCTCGATGCGTCGTATGATGACTCAGCCAGCAGCGTTCGTATTCGAAGCGACGCGAAGCGCGGAATTCCCGATTCAAACAGGTGGCCGACAAGGAGACGTCGCTTCGCCACTTCTCTTCAACGTTTTGATCAACGCGATTATGCGTGAAGCATTCAATGGACGACGCGGAGTTCGATACGATGAAAACAACTTCGTAACCAACTTAATATTCGCCGATAACACGAATACCGAAGCAGTGCTTGTAAGAATTTAAAAAGTGCTTACGCTTACCAGCGTTTATTTCTCTATGACTGCAATCCAAACTTGACAGACTCGTCCCACACTATTTGCCACTTTTATTCGGCTCCCCTACACCGCTGGGTCGTAGAGACGAATGCTTTCTCTCGCCTAATTGTCTATGTCTAAGGCATTCTTGCAAGTGCTGCACAAATAGCTGACGCTTAATCTGCCGTGCCCTCCAAGTCCGTATTGAATCTCAGCCTCCCGTCGATCATCATTCAAAGGTACTTCAGAGCGGGCTGTGAGTGGATGATCTGTTCCCCTACCTCGATCCTTACAGACACTAGCTTTCTCCGTTAACTGAGTCAGTTTTCGACCTGGCCTTTCTGAAGCCGAATTGCTTGTCCGAGAGGTCTCCTAATACTCTTTCGACTCTGAGGAGTATCCTGTTAGGCTGCTTACACACCAAACTCGACATCGACAAGACACGACGAAATTCGACAACATTTTCTGTCGCGACACACATCTATTCTTATCATTAAGCGAGTCTGTTCACACTGAATTCGACATCGACACGACACGACAAGATTTTCTGTTGTGACACCCATTTATTCTTATTATTAAACGAGTGTATTCACACTGAATTCGACATCGACACGACACGACAGAACTCGACAAGGAAAAAAACCGTTACCGACGAAGGGCTTCACATTCAAATCAGTTTATATCCACTGAAGGCGACACGAGGAAAAACGTCGAACGGCAACTTTCGACACGTCGAGTACTTATGCAGTGACTTTCGTTGTGTCGAGTGGTTCTGGTTGTCGAATGGTGTCGAGGTGTCGAATTTGGTGTGTACGAAGATTCGACAAAAAATTTTTTGTCGATGGACGTTTTGTAATGTCGTGTCGATGTCGAGTTTGGTGTGTAAGCAGCCTTACCGATCACCCTCTCGAAGAGTTTGCTTATGCAACAAAGGAGACATATCGGTCCGTAGGACGGTGAGTCCGCTAAAGGCTTGCTTCACTCTGGGAAGATCCCCTCTCTCCAGCAATGGATGGCCTTGTTCAGTATTTTTCTCATTTCCTTATATTTCTTAAGTAGTTCACTGAATTCCGGATGTTTCTGATTTATCTTAGTTCTTCTTTCTTTCAGGCAGACCCTTCGGCATTCGCCGATCTTGGCGTTCCACTAGAAGTTTGGTGAGTGTCGACGGTTGTTGGGCACGATGGGACATGGATATGTTGCATGCCTGTTTCACTGAATATTCAATTCGTTCTGTCCATGCCCTGACTTACCTCGCAGGAGGGTCCTAGGGTCACCCTTGTTTAGATACTGGATAGTAAGGGCTCCGAAAGTTGCGAAAACGCGGAAGCCTTGTCCAGAAAGGGCTCATACATTGTATTCATCTGTCTGGAACCCACCAGTTTCGTGACGTTTCCTAGGCGATCGGACCATGAAGAAGCATATCGAATGCTACAGGTTCGCGCCTGGCCTGAACTCCAAGCGATTTATTTTTGCGCTGTCATTCAACAGGACCACAATATTGCTGGGACCCAGTAGAAAGTATGTCAACTCATTGGCTAGATATATTACTACTGTTATTATTTAAAATGGAAGGAAGTTAGTTTAGTTGACTTGCTTAATGGTCTAGTTGGTCAGGGCATTAAACCTTTTGTGGGCTTTTGGAATGAAAACTACTCTGATTGTAAATTATGCTAAAAGGCCATGTATTCCAAATCGCCGAACGAACATCCCAGAACCCATGGCTTAACAAGGTGAAACTTGAAACAACTCATGGGTCCATTTACTTCTTCTTCGACCCGTTTGGGCAACATCTGTCACGCAGTCATATCAATTGTTTACTTTTGTCGCAGTGTTCTGAGATTTTTACAATGGAATTGGTTGTTGTGTTTCAAACGAAATTTCGTGTGTCGAATCGCTGAAAATTTTGCAGAAGTCTTTTGGTGAGTCGTGCATTTTAAGAACAATGGCAAGCAATACGAGCGACAAAAGCATTGAGAAAGAAAATTAAGAAGTTGGTTCTCAAAAATGAGGCTGAAGAAGTGAACATATCTTTTTAATCCGTTCATACCATTAGGTCTGGATTTTTGGGCTTTACCGTAGTGTTGTGGCGCAGATGAAGCAACGTTCAATTTCTTATATCAGCCAGAGGATTTGAAAACAAAATACATTGTGTAAAATGTACCCGATATCCACAATTGCCAAATTTAAGTTTTTCATACAGTGTAATTTCCATAGAAGTGAACTCTTCACAAAATATGATAATACCAACGGAAACGAGGGGGACAAAACGATATTTCACATGTTGACCCGAAAGAAAGTCAATAAGTCGCATTCATTACGATTTTAACGTCAATAATTTCCTTGCATTGCGGCCGGCAGTAATTCTATTAAAATCATCCACTTGAATCGGGAAAAAATAATAAAACTCGCAACGAGCTTAATCAGAAATAAATTAAAGTCAGGTTACGCTAAGTTGAGGGCGCACCTTGAGTACGCGACATACCTATAGAGCCGCTGAATGCGTTCATCTTAGCAATTCCATGTCTTAACGGACGGCATAAAAGCGTTTACTTTTTTGTTCTGTTCATGCGCCATTAATTCTCTCTCGACGACGACCAAGACGACGGTCTCATAACAATGCCGGGTGCCACATGACCGAAGTTCCTTATCGTCACCAGCAGCAGCTCTTGCACCTTAAAGATGATTTCCTTTGTTCAGAAATGTTCGCGATGAGCAAGTATAGTACACATGCGCCACTACTCATGCGGATCAAGTGGCTTTACCAATTTGGTTTGCCGCAGGTTCGACCCCGGTAAACGTTTGTGGATGACGATGATGATTCAAAGCTGGAAGGAATCATAATAATTGAATGACGAAAATAAGGGGAGCATGAAATCATTCTGACTCCGATCCATTGTTGTCTTCTTGAGTTGATTAAGTAATGGCCAATGTGCGCGGCAATTAAAACGGCTGGGTGTGGGATGCTTCGCCCTTCTTTAATGACTTCTTTATGAAATTATGCTTTTGATCGATTTTTGTTTCAGTGTTTTTTTTTTCGTTGGTGGAGTGTGAGAAGATTTCTGGATTTTAATTGTTATTACGTTCCACATGATAGTTGTGGACACAATGTATGTGATTATTGTCAGGTCGCCATTGTCTCTTGCTATGAATCATCCAAGAAGCCCTCTATCAATTTTCCACCTTATTTCGTTTCTTCTATTATATTAATCTCGTTCCGGTTATAGGTATCAAGTAGAGTAAACTATTTTATATTGATGCTGACTTTGCTAGTCCAGAGTCGAAGGGGTCAAGCTACCGTACACATACTACAGATAAGAGTTCAATTTCTCGTAGTGACACAATCCTTTTTTCATGTCCTAGATAACAATCCCTACGCAATATTTTGCCTTTTTCTGTGAGGAAAATTGACGTAGACATTTACTGTTCGATTACTGAAGTCATCGCTCTATCATGATCAGAACCGGGGGCTTGTTTCTTTTGCGCCCGGTGCACAATGCCATTTTGCGCCCCATCGGCTCTTCATGGACAATGGAAACGAACACGAACACTCGGGGAATGAGAGAAATAATTTTCATATTTTGCTCAAAGGCCAATTTACTAACTAACTAATATAACAATGAAGTTGATAAAACATGGTGCATACAGGGTGTATTTGCTAAAGCAGCTGGCTGTTGGTAAGTTTTGGTTTGACTAAGAAAAAAATCGTATGGGTGCGGTAAATCGCAAGGTTAGTAAGTGTGCGTTGAAATTTGTTTGTTAGAGTTCTACATATCACCTTTATTTTAAATCGTAGTTTCTGTAATTGTGCCCGGTGCAAGCGCACCAATTGCACCTATCAAAACGCTGCCCCTGACAATGGTAGTATCGAATGGGAGGAGGTATTGTGCGAAATTGGATTCAATGATAGAATGGTCAAAGCAGAAAAATTCTGAAAAATCTTTTTGGTTGAGTTAGACCGCTTACAACTACCAAACCCAAAGACTTTAGAGGCGACTTCCATGGTATGTTACCTAATATCGTTTGTATTGCTTTCTATCTTCGTATTTAATGTTACGATACAAAAACCTTCTAACTGAAGACTTTTAAAAATCGTATCTTCAGCACACTCTGGCCAGTGCCAATGACATCTTAAATCTGATGCTGTATTTATTTAAGACGCCATTAGCACTGGTCGTTATGCTGACTTCTATTTCCGAGCATAGGCTGTATATCACAAGATATTGCATTAACGGACTAATGCCTAGTAAGTGCATATCCATCGTCTACCCCAAGCCATCACATCTCCGGACAGAACAATATGAGGAAACCAACTGGGTGAAGCTTTTTCAATTACTGCAAGCAACTGACCGGGATTTGTGTTTCCGTAGAAAGAATGACAACTGTGTCGTTCTTTGCGCCACCAAAATTATATCGGCCGAAATGCTACAAGTCTTGTAGTTTAAGTCATGGTGCAATGAATTAAACTTAATTTCAAAAATAGGAGAATAGAGGATAGGCTAGTATAGGGAGGACATGAAGCCGCGAGGACATGTTTCTTTTTATTTTGGGAAAAAACTTTCCTGCAGCCAGGGAGTTCTTGGAAGTGGTTTTGAGGAACCTATAATTCTATTATCAGGAAAGTTAATCTACGATTTGCTTACAACTTGAGAAGTAACATAGTTTATGCTGTCACTGGTAAAAATAATTCTGGACTTTACTTGGCGCCAACAAGAAGATTTTTCCTTTATCCACAACGCTTCCTTTTGTCTAAATACAATGCAGTGGTTATATTAGAAAGCAAACAGACCGATGTAGTGGCATTTTTGATTGTCTCGAATTATTCTTTACCGAAGACCGAATAGGTAAGAAATGAGCCCGTCAACAGATGCCTTATGGTTGTCAATAGCCTGCGATCGACCATCACTTGCAGATACCTTAGGGGGGCTGTGAGTGAATAATCTGTTACCATATATCTTGACCATGATCTTTACGGACACTGGTTTTATCCCCTTGCTAATCAGTACAGCTTTGGTGCTCAGCAGGCGTCAAACCACCGCTTTTAGACCATGCGCCAGATCGCTTCCTTTGGGCACAGTTTTATCTCATCAAAGAGACGTCCTACTATATGACATAGGCGAACCGATCGCAACTGCTCCTTTTAGAAGGCGTGCTTTCAACACATCATTACACATTGTGATCCACAGGAAAGCATCCAGAACGTAAGCCTGTGGAAATCTGCATGATTTCTGAACGCGACCGGCAAATTTTCTGATTTAAAATGAAGTGACTTATCTTCTTTCTGGCTATCTTCAAAGACTCAAAGACTTGTATGTCTAAAGTAAGCTAAACGATCAAGGCACTAAGAGCGATCTATATAACGTCCAAGTTGTTCTAAAACACTCTTTAGTTGGCACTGGGTCACAAAAACATCACAGGCAACAAGAAGGCAGATCAATTAGCTACACTAGTAGTAAATATAGCTGACTAACTGGTTGAGGATGTTCAGAAGCCACATTGCATGATGAATAAGCGCGCTACCACGCATTTCCTTCCAATAATAAGCTGTAGTTGGAGAAGTTATGAAGAGAAGTCATGCGTTACGACTAGAAGCCTGGCCTAACTAGAGTAGGAAGAGATTACGCGATCACTTAAAATATAAGACATGATCCGTCTACTGAATATGATAGGTTTGTACTAAAATCACTTTTAACATACTGCCCTATGTAATCGCAAAACACGAGAATACAAAACGGTCCCATGCAGCGCTAATTGCCCCCTTCCTAAGTTCATGGATCGACGTATCGCCTTTAACCGAATTTTCTACCTGTCCACGTTCAATTTAATTTTAATTGGTTAACAATTACTTCAAAGGTACATATTAGTTGGAACACATTGAATGACGTTTACAAGTTGTTCATAGAAACCTAGGACTACTCGCAACCAAAGTACACAAGTTTGTTAACTCTACCAATTAAGGACCCAGCTGGAGACTTCTTGAGTCCATTCCAAATCTTGTCGCTGCAATCAACTAAACATTTCAAATGTAGTATTAACCTCAAGATAAGCGCACCTTTAAAGGCCCATGCATCCACCACAATAAATGCAGCTGAACAGAGCCCAGATGTGGTCATTTACCATTAATCTCCCAGCTTAATGTATGCGTCGCAGTGACATAAGACCGAAAATTTAAATCACACAGAACAATGCAACTAAACTGCGACTCTTCAAATGCAACGACTCCGAGCATTTCTCTAACGGTGATCAATCTATACTGAATGAATTAAAGATACCTTATTGACTGATATGATAATAATGTCTAGAAATAACAAACTAAATAAAGGAGGAAGCCAATCTCCCGGAGATCATCACTATTTCGCTAGAGAGTCTATCTCGGACGTCTTCACGACGACGTCGAGAGTTTTCAGGTAAAATTAAATGCTTATAACATTCAAATCAGGTAGCGGCCAGGCAGCAGTACATGGAAACGCATGCGCCTTTGGGCCAGCCACCGATAAGGAGCAACTTGACATATTTTTAAAAGATTTCCACTGCGAGATTTGTCGTAGCGGAGGAACTTTTGAACCTGACACAACGACTTATTTCTAGCCGGGCACGTATCTGAGCCACCAACTGCGGGCGGTTTCTGGCCAAGTCTTACTACCCCGGATTTTATCGCAATGAATATCAAAGTGGTGACAAATGTGTGGCTTTTTCATTCACATGCAAAATCATTCTTGGACCCACAACCGGAAAATTGACTTTCAGATTAGCTCGTTGCCATATATCCGCAGCTAGAGCTCTAGCAGAGCCGGAGTGAAGTGAACTAAGAAGTGAGCACACTAAGGGCTTCGATATATCATTAATCATGAGAGGCAGCCACAGTTTTGACTAAAGGCATATATAGTGTACCGGACTGTTTTGAATCTCATTTGGAAATTCTGGGATTACATCTGGAGAATCGGAAGTCTGTTTCTAGCGAGCGTATGACTGGCACACGTGGGCCTTAAGTTTTCATTAATATATGTTTCATAAAACTGAACTGACGGTTTCGGGGAGACAAAGCGTTTCGAATCGAATCAATTTTATTTATAGGTTAAAGATTCTATTCGCGGAGGGAATGTGCATTTGTAATTTTTGATATTATAGAGACTTCCTTGTTTTGGAATTGGTCTTGATCACATAACTAATAACTAAGCGTTATTGATTCAGAGAGCATTCGGACGTTTAGGATTCTTGGACGCCTCGAAGTATAAGCTTCAAATAAGAACATGGCAAACTCCAATTAACAACATGACACTCAACAAAACCTTGTCAATGGAAATTGTATCATGATTAATAGATAAAACTAACGCGTTTCTTTTGATTTAAATGAGCAGAAAAAATTATTTCTTTGAAAAATGCTGTCCGTCAAGATGGTCTTCAATCTTTTAGGGTGTCCACTTACTGATTTCCTTTCAACGTCTTCGTCAATCAAGGGAGCTAAATCTCGTTAGCCACTTAAGAAACATCCGAAAAATTAGTCCCGCTGAGGTGAAATGTAGTCATCCCTGCGAAGGTTACGAATGAACCGTATGCACTGGTTAAAGGTTACTTCTAATTTACGGTTACAGGATGAATCTAACGTAGGGAAGGCACAGAGGCCATCCATTATATGCGGCCAGAGTATATCTCTAACCAACTTAATACGAACAGAGAGGAGACTATGATGAATACGAAGCCGCCTTAGAGTACTATATATACTCCTTGAGAATCGATGAGTACTTGCTTCACATTTCTACTGAACTGCTCTAGCCTATGCTTTACTTGATTTCCGGCTGCGACAGATTACAAATACTTATGTAGCTCACATCCCGAGTAAAAGCACGCATAGTGAACAAAAGCGTCTGCTGTACGGGTATGCAGGCCCTGAACGAATGTAGTCGTAATCGACCATTCTAAATGCGAGTGTCGTTTTACCAAGCCGTCTCCCAACTAAGTACTAACCACGTCCATTGCTGATTGACCTGAGCAATCGAACGAGAACCGGTCTACTATTATATAGATCGTGCTTAGTGCCTTGATAGTTGCTTGGGTTTGACGGTATTACTAAGCAGTTTTTGAAGATAGCCAGCAATTTCGGCCAAAAGACGTTGACAGAATTAGGGAAGTGGTCGTATTTTTGATCGTATTTTTATCCATCATATTTCTTTACCAGCTGCAAGCCTACCCATTCCTTTCTGGCAGGCAGCTCGAAGCTCTCAGAAGCTCTGTTAAAGTTTGGGTTTCGCTGTCTAAAAGTTAGACCGGCATTTACTGTAGTACAATGCATAGTATGTTACTGTATATGGTTCTACGTCTTCTCGCCTAACCATTAGCTTTTCTTACGTTCATTGATACGTATTATAGCATACCTTCAGTTCGGGCGGATCGTAAAAGCCCGGGTGAGTAGTCAGATAAACACAGCCTCCCCCAAAACTGTAATTTACCTAATAAGGAAAGAAGGTACGTCACTTCATTGTGAATCAGAAGATGGATCGACTGTGTAGAGAAAAACATGAATATTTCCGCAGACATTCTCGTACGGGACCTTGACGCCCTAATTGCCGCTTTGGTTATCAGAGAAGATAAAAATCCGTTTATTTTGGCAGGCCCTTCTTAAGTCCTCATGAGTGCATAGCAATACCTCTGGCTTATCGCTCTGCTGAATCTGACGCTTTCGCTCCAGATTCCGGCGCCCACACCTGTCGCTGTTTTGGAGCCATCTGTGTACCACACTAGTCCACTCGGCGATACCTTAAGAAAGGTCCAGATTAGCCTGTCTTGTAAGTGCACACAGGGTTTCTTATATTTTTAGATTTTAAAGGCCATGTAATTTGATAGCATCCCCGCTGGCGGAATTCGGAATGTTGATTATAGAATGTTGTCACCCAAGACCAGAGACCTAGGTACCAATTCGCTTTCAGCCACAGCGCCGCATTTATCGCGGATTTCTCTACCTCGTGGTGGAGTTGTACCAGATTGAGAAGAGTCTCCAGTGCTGTTCTCGGGGTAGTGCGGTTGGCTCCAGTGCTGCAAAGGTAGGCCATTATTTGAATTTTGCCCAAATTGGTTATGAAACCCTTAAACGCCGTCCTGCGCCACCAAACTATAGCTCCATAACTTACCGTGGGCCTAATGATGGTGGTTTATATTTAATACATGAATTTCGGTTGCAAACCCCATGTGGAACTACAAACTTTGCGGCCACCCCATAAGGATCTGCGCGTCCTGCTCATCAGAGTATCCATGTGCTAGTTCCAGTTGAGCTTCACTAAATATTTGGCTTGTTGTGAAAATGCTATAGTTCTGCCTGCGAGTGTAGGTTCCAAAAGAATCGGTAGTGATCGCTTTCTGGTGAAAAAAAAACAGAACCGCTTTGTCGAGATTGACGTTTAGTCCAACGCTGACGCACCAACTAGATGCTAGATCTAGTGCCTGATGCAAACGTCTTGACATGGCTTTAGTTTCATCCGTTACTGCGATAATGACACCGTCTGCGTAACTTTGGGCGAAAAAGTTGCGGACGTTGAGTAGTTCCAGGAGTTCATCTATAACAAGGCACCACAAAAGTGGAGATAAAAATCCTACCTGTGGGCAACCTTTTGCTATAGCGCCCTCCAGAGACCCTCCAACATGAGAAACCATTAGTTTACGAGTTCTCAGCATAGAGTTGATCCAATCGCAGAAAGTACTACTTAGACATAGTCTACTTAGAGCCCTAGCTGGTACGCATGTTGGTTGGAGCTTATTTGTTGGCGTTGAAGATAAGTTTCCCTCAAGGAGCTCAAGGACAAGTAAAAGAGTTAAACATATGAAAGAAGAAGTAAGCAATAACATTAATGAAAAATTCAAAAAAAATATTAACAAACACGCGATGCAGATATGTTCTATGCAAAAAGCACAAGAGTGTGAACGAAACAGAAATTTTCCTTGATTCCCCTTCCTATTGCAATGTTTACATTCAAATGGAGGCAACGTGGGAACAGAGCACGTGTCGGTATAGAATTTGAGTATGTATACGGTTAAATTTCGTGTTGGTACAGCATTCGCGTTACTTGATTACACTTGTATTGTCCATTATTGTTCACTCGTACTTCCCCTTCATTTTTTATCTTTCTTTCACACACATTGCGTATAATGTGAAAGTAATGCTACCTCCTTTTATCATAGATATTACATCTGTGATATTTCGACTTTTTCACTCGCATTGAAATTTTTATCAGCTGATCTCAAGGACAATGAAACATTTTTAAAAATTTGTTCTAGCTCATCACTCTTATTATTATTGCTCGCTGGTAGTACTGAACGAGGTAAAATTTAAAAAAAAATCTCGAACAAACTTTTAATACTATATAGTAGCCCAGATTCCGAAACCATGACAACAATGAGTCAAAATTGAATTTGACACTGCACACATTATTTGAAATTTAAAATTGAGAGTAGGCGATATTTAACATTCGAATGTTTTGTTTGGGCATGAACCACCATACTAAAAAACAAGGAATTCAGTCCAAAATTTCGTTGTTTGTGATTTGTGACTCTCCGAAAAAAAAAACCCTAAAAATAAGAAAGATTCCTTCCTGATTCCATAAACACCTCTTTAAAGACTTGCTGATGTGTTTTTGGGATCAGGAAGCAAATCTTTCACGATTCATAAATTTCTAATTCTTAAATCAAAAAACCAAATACATACACAAAATAAATTTTCCTAAAGACTTCAATAAAATTTCACTTCAATAAATTTTCTTCTAGATCGGCACTAAAGCGCTCTGACGGAGTGTTTACGGTCACAAAAGTTCAATAAACCAACACAGAAACCGCAGCGACTTAATTTCTCTGCTGTCAATGAAAATAAATCGTCAAGTTCAAGGAAACAGCGCAGCAAGTAGAAGTTCCGTTAAGGCCACAGCCGCAGAAGATGATATTTTTTACCTGACAGGTTGCATGAATGCCCTTTTGATTCGCCACAAAGCAAGCTTTCCAATCGCTCCGTAGGTATAATGATCCGACCGCCACCACACCCCCCGCGCGGGTGCTAGTAGGATAGATGGGATTCCAGGATGGAGAGATTAGGTTTTAGCTCAGTATCGTAATGCATCCTGACACCAGCCCCTTTCGTAAGACAAGTTGTTCAGGTATGGAAATAGACCGCAGCATACTATATGCTCGCAGCATGCCGCTAGAATCTGGAGCATAGTCGACAGTCAGTGAACTAAACTTAATCGTTGGATTAATACAAAATATAGACGACATCTTCCTCATTACGGGTTTGTGGCCACAGCTCGACCGATGAGATGCTGCTCTCTCGCGGCGAACAACAGTTTTTGCAGGGATCATATTTGTAATTCGATACGCGAAAACTCCTAGGCTCTGAGGCGATGTCATCGGAGGAGAGTGATCGCGATGATCCAAATAAAACGCCAAAACTGTGGACAGTGCTGGTCAGTAACTACTGCAGGAAGTTGTCGTGTGGTATTAATGGTGACATAGTTTTCCAGAGAGAGATTTGTAAGCGCTTTCAAATCGCCGTAGAAAGCGAATGTAGATGGAAACTATGAACGTCAAAAGTAGTTAACAATGCGCAAGATCAAATGGATCAGTAAATTTTGGACACACGACATGGTCGGGTATTTTAGATTCGAATTTTCCGGTTCAAGCTCGACAAAAAGTATTAAAACCATCGATGGACTTGTCACAACAATCTCATTTGGCATTTTCGATTAAGTACGAACTACTGACTGCCACTTTTCCTTTTGGATAGTTTTAGATGCATCTGAATGCATCGTACGCAGCACGCGCCTAATGTAAGTCCATATGATTAAGAAATCAGGGAGAGATTGGATAAGGAAAGTCGTCGATGTAAAAGGAGAATCAACAGAATTGTAATTATGGAGGAAGTCGGAACCTAGATAATCGCAGTAGAGAAGCAAACAAGTTGGAAGGCAATATGTCGAAGTGGCTGTAAATCAATCAAAGGAACAGTGCTCCTCCTTGCTCTTGTACATTAATGCTGGGTCCGGACATCTATCATCAAAGTTCTCTCGCATAGGAAGTACAATATTTCTCAGCCAGGCAAGACAAGGGTAGTCTATATTTTGTATTCTAGGCAGGAAAAGCATTACTATGGCAGCATTCGGTATCGTCAAAAGACCGTCAATCAACTGCGTCGGTTGCGAAATTGACTGATACAGTTTGCAGAAGTGACTAGTTTTAAAGCAAGCGCTGCAAATTTGACGATTCCGAACACAGGAATGCAATACCGAACGAATGAGTTGCGTCTACTGCCCTGCAAATGGCGTTACCGAACGCAGCCTATATGTATGTCCTTAGTCCAACTCGTCTGATATAACTATTGTGGAGATATATCTGGAAGACTGGAAGATTTCCTCGTCACTGGCACGCGAAACCCCATTTGAATTTTTAAAGTGCCAACTTCCCTTCTCCTGTATTTACGAGCGCGGGCCCTTTGCAAGTTAGTTACATATACAAGGCCGGGTTCATGTTTGCAGTTCTGACTGCGCACTGTAAGTTTTTGCAGTTGTAAATTTAATGCTGACTTAGGGGCCTATTGTGGATATCGTCAATTTGACGACTTTGAGTCGATGTTAAAATTTCTTTCTGCGAAAGTCGTTTTTTGTCGAAATTAGTCGATAAAAGCATTATCATGAGTCGATTACATAATTGTCAAGTCGACGCCAAAAATGTAATCGACTCATATTTATGTTTTAATCGATAAAAATCGACTTTCTCAGTATGAAATTTTAACGTCGACTCAAAGTCGTCAAATCGACTCGTTCCACAATAGGGCCCTTAGTAGACTACGAAAATTTAACTGCGATATTCATGAACGCTTTGCTGCTGCTTAGATCTAAAGGTGCCTGTAAACGAGCAACTAAAAATGCACATTGCCGGTAATATTTCAGAAAAAGATGGCCCGGCTATATGTTTGAAAATGTGTGGCCGATACTATTGCCGGGCAACTTGTAGTCAGACATGTTTTCGCAATGTTTTGGCTACTGTATTGCCCGAGAATTTCACGCGTACACGTATGACAATGGCTGAAGTATTTGCTTATTAAAAAGCGAAGAATGCTATGAGCTAATTCTAAATATGTAGTTACTTGTTTAGAAATTTCACTAGAATGACGAAGGATGACCTTAAATATTTCATACAAAACAACCATAAGCCTTAACAGCGGTGGCAAGACTCCATCCAGCGGTATGCAGAGGCCCCGGTGTTTACCACTCTACTCTTTTCTAAGCTTTTGTTGAATATCAAAGTTCTAAGAATGCGGATGATCCACTAACTTAAACCATTGTAGATCCCATGCTGGCATTGTTCAAAGCGCTACGGCTGCATTCGGTAAAGTCATCTGCATGACAAAGTAGTCATTAATCAACTGTATCGACTAATGCCATTTTTAATTTTTGATTTTTCATGCAAGTTGAATTGTGACATTACCGAAAATCATTTTATTGATACAAATCGTTTAATTTTTTGAAAATGGAACTGAAATCGAATTGTGTATTAGATATAGGGTGTTTTCAATGATGCAGGATGCTTTTGCAGACTTGCACGAAAGCAAATGACGTTGACTGACAGCTTAAGCAACATGCAAAAGCAAACAACATGCATCATTGAACATAACTCATTAGGTGTGTTCGATGACTGCTCCAGCTCAAGATTGAGCAGAAAAAATCAGCAATTTGCGTTCTTTGAGACTTTTTGACAGATCTTTTCTGCTCCCATTTGCCTTGCTCTGTGTTTTTTGAGCCTGCTCTTTGTTGAGAATTCTCACTTTTTCTGCTCCACCAAATTTGTAGGAGCAGGCAGAGCAGCCAAAATCTTCTTCTTATTTTTCTTTTGACAATTGTCAAATTTAAAGCAGGAAAAAACGGAAAATTTATTTATGAATGATTTATTCGGAAAATACTTGGAAATATTAACAAATACACATTAATTTTTATAAAAATAACATTTTGATGCTATTCAATTGCTTTTATTGGTATATATTTCTTCTTCTAAAATTGACATTCGTATCTAACCTCTAAAAACCGAATTTGGAGCAGAATTTAGCAGAAAGGTGTTTTTTGAGCTTGTTGCTATTATCTGATTTTTTCTGCTCTGACATCAATTTGACAGCCGCTCCCAATTGAGCCGCTCTGCTCTGCTCTGAACTTTTTAAGCAGTCATCGAACACACATATTATATGTCAAAATTGTCAGCTGACATACGTGAAATTAGTGCTTCCACTACTTACGTATTGCGAGAAAAACTGAAAACAAAATGGCTAAAAGAAATTTAAAAACATTAATTGGAATTGTTGAGAACAAAATTCTAGTAGAAAGTGCGGATACGAGTAATGTCTCCCATTTCGTGCAGAGAAAAATGAAAAAGAAATCATTATTGGTTAAATTAATAATGAAAAAGTGAGTAAAACAAAAATTTATGGCAGCACTGATGTGTCTTCTTCTTCAAAATTACAACTGCAAGTATTTGAAAAAGCTGACAAAGTATGCAATCATTTGCTTTTAAGTTTTAATCATAGAACACTGTGCTTTTGCAAGTTGCTTCATTGAACAACATGCAAAAGCAAATATGCCGCAAGTTTGAATCATTGAAAACGCCCTACATTTGTTAATGATCCAAACTTCTTCATAAAAGACCGCGTAACGAACCTAGTCTTGTCCACCGATAAATATTTTCCAACTGCTCCAGAAACCTGAAAACAAAAACCCCAATATTTTCGGCACGATGACAAACTTGTTTCATCCAATTGTTAAGCTGGTCAAGTACTTAGAGAAAATTGTATTCGTCCAGCACAAAAGACAGACAGGAGCTAATCAGCCAGTCTTAGTCATTAACCCGCATTGAGCAGCGGCTACCCACCAATAAGGTACAGGATTCAATCGCTGAACTTGCTACAAGATGACGGAGTAAAGTGCCCATTGACCCGAATTTAACGGTTTTGCATATACGGGCATTCACAGTTCGGCATCTACCTGGAAGACAGAGGCCGGCAAATAAAAGTCAGATCAACCGATCACGATCTAAATAATAATTTCATAGTGCGCGTTCCGAAATAGAAAAGGTCTCGGAAACCTGAAAGAAGCTGAAAAGCAAAACGCCGCTGAAATTCCTGAATATGGCACAGATTAGCCAGGCTAAGGCTAAGGCGCATACACACCGGCCCAGGCACTAGCCAGAGCGCCGATGTTGCCGTGTACTCTTGGGGGGAGGCTGGATGCCAGAAAAAGTCATCTCGGCCTGTTGACTCTGGAAATCACAGTAACGAGCGGTTAATCACCGTTGACGTGATTTTTGGTTCGCATGATTGAAGAGAAATTGGATTATCGTTATTTATGGGAGGCGACGGTCACCGTGGAGCGGGCCTGCACTGTCTATACTCTATATCGCAATAGAACGCCGCTCTGATGATCGTTACAGTTCGGCCTTACGTAACTACCCATAGGAGCCCAATAAGTCTTCTTGAACGTCTGAACTCTGGCATCGTCTGGTCTCGTTGTGAAATGGGCGAAGGTTGAGGATTGCTTCATTCTTCATTCTCTTCATTGGAAGGTGCTTCACTGTTTTATTGGCAATTGCTCGTATTGCTGCTGTTGCCGCCGCTGTAGCTGCTGGTATCTTCTTGCAAAACAATCTCACAACTAGTAGGTGGCTAATGGCATCTAATAATCCAAGTGTTGCGTGAAGAAACCTTGCAATTAACCGCAACTTTTAAGATACTTTTCGCGGCCCTCTCGATCTCGCTCCGTGTGGATCTTGTATATGGTTTTTAATAAAATCATTGCTTTCGCCGCAGGTCTTATTGCGATCGGGCAATCGGTCATGTCTGGTGTTTCGGGACTTAATGATAGCGTTGATCACCCATTTTGCTCTTTCTTCAGGTGACAGGTTGTATTTTTCAAGGTTTCTGGCTGATGATGATTACAAGTCACAAGATCAAAATTAAATGAGGGTTCAACCTTTCTTTGTTTTGATTTCTTCTGTTTTTTGACAAATGATCATCAATTGTTTTGCCACGTCATGTTGGCCCAGTTGTGGTTATTACATTTGGGTTAAAGTGAATTGAAATTTTGAAGAAGAAAAAAATCAGCCGATTATGATATTGTTTTTGGTGAGGATCAGTGTGGCAATTTTAATAAACACAAGTTGTTTTCGAAATTGCTTTACCTTAAAAGAAATAATCTTCTCATAATGCAAAATGTAAATACTGAAAAAAAGACTATCAATCACGAAAATTACTATCTTAATAACGATCTAAATTGCCTTCTGCTACTTCAAGAAAAAGAAAAATGTATTTTTGCCAGTTCTATATTAAAAAATGACATTAACTTGACATTTTTATTATTTTAGCGCTTAAATTTGCATTCATGGACATTTGGGGAATTTACAGCCTGAATTATGTTCTGAAAAAATTTTTTGGTGAATGCTTAAAATATTTTTAGACAGTCTTCTTGGTGGATAATACAGTGAATGATTTGATTCGGACTACCTGAGGATCTTCGTAAGTATTATGTATTTTCAAGAAATAAATTTATATTTGACTCGATGGAACGAATTTCGAATGGGTACAATAAGAACAACGATCTTGTGGCTTTGAATGACTCGTGTTATCAAACATAAAACAGCACTAGTTTAGTCCAAGTACAGGCTCTGCAGATGATCTTGCCATTTTTGTCTCAGAGATGATATTAGTGTTATTGTCTTTCAGCGGTCAAGAGATCATCACTCCGAGAAGTTACAAGATGGTGTACCAATGACCTATCAATCAATCCAAACAAGTCCATCCTCTGACGCAGTCAAATATCTGCGAGCAATGCTGGTGCTGAAACCACCCACTAGGACAATGATGGACTACATACACAACACGATCGTTTAGCTTGTTATCACTTATTCTGCTATAGTCTGATGGTCGAAGACCAAACAGGACATAGCGATCCTCAAGTGCAGCGGCTTTATTGCCTCTCTTTACTGAGATATGCGGACCTGCCCCACAGGAGCAATGGAAGCAAACATTTGATTGACTCAATTGCACTTCTCCATATGAAGATCCGCCGCTATAAGTGCCTTGAAACTTCAGATTTCTTTGAACTGGCTATGTACAGTCAAAGGACATATTTTTTGTGCAACCCTGACTCATGCAGTAGGTGGCTGTGGCAATTGCCGATTCATCAGCGGCACATTCTAAAAAGGCACCTTTACTGGTGGACGAAGAAAATTCGCTGAGATGGTAATACTAATAAAGTAGGCTTCAATGTGATTTTAGGTGGCGCGAGATCGAATCCCACCGCTGCCTCCAACGTTGAGCTCCGCCGGTCTCGGAATAGGAATTTGATGGAGAGAAAGAAAAAATTAAAACTCCTTCACTTACTTTTATTTCAGAAAAATTATTAATCTTTAGGATCAGACTGCACAACAAGGACTGAAGCTAAGTTTTCGCCAGGTCACCAGCTAACAGACACACAGGGGGACTAACACGCTACTTTGTGCTCCGTGCCGGAACTGTGCTACACTACTGGAAGTGCGACTACACCCTCCTCTTGGGGCGACTGGAAACAGACTCTTGGCATGGTCATGACTCTACCAGGAGTGCTGGCTAATGGTAGTCAGGCGGAGAGAAGAACACTTTTGAAAGAACCACCCCAATCTAAGGTCAAACAGAATATGCCGATAGACGCATGGCCAAGGCGATGCTTGGTCTCTAATATCCGAACTCTGGATACTTGGCGTCTTCCACTTTTAATTAGCCTTCGTATAGTATACGGGCTCGCTGTCGGTGACTTACTTTCCCGAATACTGCTGCTGCATAGATTAAATAGATTGTCGACAGTATAAAGGACCTTTCCTGAGCCTCTAGACTTCCACATAAAAAAACTTGTGGTTCCATTTATGGAAAAAAATAATAATAATGAGCTTGATGTATGTAGCTCCGACAGCGTCAACCTCGTCAATTGGAACGATGGCCACATTTAAAGTGTTCGTATTGACACAAGAGATAGCAATTCCCTCTACTAGCGGAGCCATTGGGCACGCAAACTGTGAACCAATTAGTAAGTTGGAAATCAACTGCTTCGATCAGTGGAGCAATTGGCCAAACTGGTTCTACAGAAGAGTCATCAGTCACTGAAGATGAGTCCTTAGACGAAGAATCCGTCTGCAGCGCAGACTTGGTCAGTGTGTGCTCGGTCATTTCCGGAGCTACAACCATTGCCCGAGGCTTGGAGAAGCTGGAGCTTGACAAACCCAGGTTTGTCAAACTCTCCAACCACCAGAAAAAATGCTTTCAAGAAGCACTGGAAAAAGGCCTATCCAGGGATATGGCGCTGGAAAAAGCTTTAATAAAGCCCTTCAAAAAAACTGAGCTGAAGAGGGTTCGCTCAGAGTAGGAACGTCCGGAACAGAAGAAGACCAAGATGGGCTTCGTAGTAAGCAGTCTTCAGCTTGGTCTTATATTGATTGACATGGTCAACTGCCCCCTGACATTATCTCCATTACCAACTTTATTTCCAGAGATCTAGTGGCGAACCTTGCGTCAGCCTACTTTCCGGAGGATGTAGCAATAGTGATACTCCAGGAGGGTCAACAACTGATATAGAGTTCTGTTGCAAGGCGAACCGGCAATTCATCGTCGGCTGTGATGCAAATGCTCACCACTCCATTTGGGAGAGTACCGATGTAAACAAAAATAGTGAGTGTCTTCTAGAATTTCTTGATTGAAACTAGGTATGCAAACTCAATTTTGGCACTGCTAGTAGAAAGGAGGTGCTGGACATCGCCGTCACTAGCAGACTTATCTCCCACAGGATTGAAAACTGGCGTGTTGGTGCCTCTTCCTTGGCTCCTAAGCAAACCAAATGGTCTAAATTTCCGGAGGTTATGAACTCGGAATTAGACCTGCTTTCCGCTTCTATCAGTTTCTTCAGAACTGGAAAATGCGGCCACGCTGATGTGCTGATCTCTTCCTACCATTACAGCAACACTGTCTCTTCCTTTCAGTAAAGTTCTCTGGTGGAAGGACAGGTTAGCTACAATGCGTAGATATGTTTGGAGATTGTTCAATAATGCAAAATATACCGGGAATTGGGATGAATATAGGTTCACCCTAACAGCTTACAAAAAGGAGTTGAGACGTTCCAAAAAGATTTCCTGGAGGAACCATTGAGATTCTTCAGACTTTACCAGAGTCGTCTAGTTTGGACTAGTTTCCAAGACTCCTTCAACAGAATGGGCCTTCTCAAAAGGGAGATTGCATCCTACACCATCCGTTGCGACCGGTCAAAGATAAAACGTAGCACAGGGGCTGGTATCGAACAACTCCAAGGTCTCGATTGCAATGGGTAAGTGGGCCTCTGTTTTCCAGACTGAAATAAATGCCATTGCGCTAGGCTCAACCTTGAGAACGGTTTGAAAGGCACCAACATTAAAAAAATTTCTGACAGCTAAGCTACCATCAAAGTACTCTCACCGTGGAAGTTTTTTCGAAAATAGTTGAAGGGTGTTGAAGGTGTACTCCAGAGCCTGACTAGTAGAAATGAGGTCTCGCTTTGCTGGGTCCCCGGATACTGGGGTATCGAGGGAAATGAGGCTGCAGGCAGCCTCGCGAGGGAGGGTTGTGAGACGTTGTTCCAGCGCCCAGAATCTTTCTGTGAAATCTCTTCTTGGAGGAGTGTATTAAGGGACTAAACCTAGATTATTGGGAATCAGCCCCAGGTCTTAGACAGGCAAAAGATCTTATAAGAGCCTTTTCCTTAAAGGGCACTATCACTTTAAACAGAGTGGACCTAAGGATGCTGGTGGGTTATTTGTCTGGCCATGTAAGACTGCGGTGTCACCTCCACAGCCTAGGACTATCTCAACAGACAGAATGCCGATTCGTATTGGTATTTTTGTCTGAAAGGCAGGTTGCACTAACTTGACTCCGCCCTTTGATCCCTTGAAGTTAAGGGATGAGTATGACGATAAATCACCTGCCTCATCGCATTAAGTTAAAAGTTCTTCAAATTCAAGTATTTAACCAGGACTTCCTAACTGATGCTTTCTAAGAAAATGTCTACCAGTACTCACATATGGAGATTGCCCAGCAAAATGAAAATGTACTGACAGTACAAGCTATTGTAAAATATATTTTGTGAAGAAAATAAAGCTCGGTCGGCTACGCGAGGAGAGGGTATCTAACTCATTTGAGCATAAAGATGAGCCTAATCATCTGTTTCGATGAAGTTACTTGCTCGGCCCATATTCGCTAGTTTTAACTTACTTCTTTCAGATAAAATATGTTTATAGCCAACGCTTAAGGGACGAGGGTCCTTTTATATTTGACATTAATAATGTTTGTTTTTTTCTGAGAATACCGTTGTTTACCCCTTTTTTATTATGTCAAAATGTTTTAATTAGAACTCACCATCAACCCACCAAAATGCATTTATAACCAAAAAACTTCATTACGATCCCAACCAACTGTTCGGCTCGGGCCCGCGCCACATTCTAGCAAAGTCATCATTATCGGTAAAGACCACGGCACCGTGTCATTTTTGATCCTTTTTATCAGGGCAGGGCATCAGTAAACTTCACTCTGCCATATGTTGAACAGGTCAAGGATAACGCACAAATTAACGAACAACATCCTAATTCACTTTATCTCCTCTCGCTGACAGCATTGCCCTCGAGCCTGTAATTTACCATCCGACACCTGATGTTCGTTTTTCGTTAAGGATAATAATCAATATAATACCGACAGGTAGTGGCAGGATCCTCTGATATCCTTAAAGCTGTTGGTTTATGAAATGGCCAACACATTAAATCGGAATTGCTCGGTGGTGGATGGTATGGGTTTAAAGGGATCCTGAGGTTGTTGGTTGCCTCATAAACCTCAACGAATTGCTTCGCCGACACTTCGGCTGACGTCTTTAAAGTATCCCGAAAATAACAGACGAGCTCCTGAGGGCTGATTTCGAGAATGCTGGCGCTGTCACAGGGGTGGAATTTATTATGCTGGCAGTGTACCGCGCACGCGCCGCAGCGTATGGTGCGCGTCCAAATTTAATTAGTTGACGGGGAGGATAAGAGAGAGACGATAAGGAACGGGCCTTTTTAAGGTGCGTGCGAAAACCTATAAACAGTAAAACAACACAGCTAGTCGTCCCGTACCCTGATGATACCAGCAATTTGAAGCAGGTATACATCTGTAGTCATAGCGGTCAAACTGTCTATATTTTTTGTTGTTGTTGTTTTTGCGTGTGTTGTATGCGCGTATATCCTTCATCGAATTTCCAGCCGTGGAACTTGGAAATAATTTTCCCTCGATAAACATGTTTCTGGTGTTTTCAGCAAAGATGACCGCTGCTCCAGCTTAGTGCAACTTTCGTTTCAATGATGACTACTCTACTCTCGGCTCTATCCTTTCTTGGAGCCTACCTGGCCATAATAACGCAAGACGTTAACAATAAATAAACGCCTCGCAAAATATTAATAATAGCGGAAAATCTATTTTAATGTTTACAGTGCAACGGGGGGAACACATAAATAAAACCATGGAGGCTCCTTTTGAAGTGCCGAGACCGCCCAAGCGATGAGTGCAGTGCGCCAAACATGCAATGTGCCACCGAGACGTCAATTAATTATGCACCGCGGCCAGCCACATGCTGCACTCTGTGCAGGTAAAATTACATCATGGAGAGTATCTTTTACGCATATAGATGTATTCGGATTGGGTTTAATTTATTGTAGGATGAAATGTTGGACTTTTTGTTGTTATGTTTTTGGTGTCTCTGGTCTCTTTTTTTTGTTTTGATGATGTTGAAGGCTCTCTTGTGTAACTTATGCAGGATTAGTCAAGTTTAGGAATTCTTGTTTAATCATCTCTTGTCAGAGAAGGAACGATTAGGCGTAGAAATTCCCTATAGGAAATGGAATTCTTATAGTCTAAGCTCCCACAGCAAAAAAGGTACCCCATCGAACACCTCAAAACAATAAAGTGAGATTGGCTGAAAAACATGTAAAAAACATGTAAAGCCCGCCAGACTAGTAAAAATTTGTTAATTGCTATTTTTTAAGAATTTTTGAATTTTGTTAAAAAACAAAGCCTAGCCAAAACACCACCTTAATTTTTTTCTGGAAGAAGACTTGTCATCTATTTTATGAATAAAACTTGGTATGTCAGCAAAAAAGCCCTTGTAAAAGCTGTTTTTTAAAGAAAACCCCTCTGTCACGGCGCTTAAAAATTATATCTGACATGGTAAAAAACATTTTTTCAATGACAGGCTTATTTTTATGGATAAAGGACATCTTAAACTTCAGTTGTTTTCTTTTTGAACAAGGTGTTCTGAAATGCCAGTGGTTGATCTTGATGCATTGATGCTGCGCATTCAAAATTCAGTCTGACAAATTTATTAACAAAAATTGTCAGCCAGACAAGCTTTAATAGACAGAAGAAATCTTGAACTTTATGTAAAACAAAATTCAAGGAGGTGTTATGAAGTGCATTTTTATAAAGAAAAAGAATTTATAACATAAGGTCTGCCAGAAGCTAATTAACAAAAATTGTCAGACAGACCAATTTTTTCAAAAATGGTTCATTATTTACTACAAATTGTATAAATTTCAGATAGGTGTTTTGGAAAGTAAAATCATTGTTTTTTAACAAAATTCAAAAATTCTTAAAAAATAGCAATTAACAAATTTTTACTAGTCTGGCGGGCTTTACATGTTTTTTACATGTTTTTCAGCCAATCTCACTTTATTGTTTTGAGGTGTTCGATGGGGTACCTTTTTTGCTGTGGGAGCTTAGACTATTACTTCTACTGATCACTAACATTTAAAAGTTTTCTATGCAAGCCAATAAGCGAACGAATATATTCAATTTGTCTCCAAATAGAATCCTTTGCTTTGCAGATAATAAACCAAAGGACATGTATAAAACGGAAGATCTAGGAGACAAAATTTAAGATGCGATCCTTTCCAAACACATCTAGTTGATGGTAGGACTCCTGAATGTCAAACTTCCAAGAGAGACCTGGTACAGGACATGGTCAAACTTATGACCTAAATATATGAAGCTTTCGATAGAACAATGCATCCTGATTCGCGGAAAAACTCCATCCCCATTAGCATTTAAAAAAATGCATTCCTCATGCGCAGTGTGGCCCCCATGTGACAAATGATGAGCACGCCGAAAGAGGGTTTTCCCCTAAAGACTACCCCAGTTGTTGAAGAAGATCGGACTGGAGTGAGGGCTCAGAAGCTCTTTGGGAAACGTTCTTTTCCTAAGCCCGATCAGAGCTGGGCATTCACAGAAAATATGTGTGAAAGTCTCGTCACCGTTCATGCAGGGTCGGCTTTCTGTCCACTGAAACAATCCTAGGTTGTGCAGGGGATACGGCAGCAAATCAGCATCCCCAATCAGATAACCCAGCAACAGGCGTAGGTCCTCTCTGTTTAAAGTGGTGATGCCCTATAAGGCTGAGGGTCTTTTAAGATCTTTAGCGTGTCTAAGGGCTGGGATTGGTTACCAAAGGGCTGGGCTCAGTTCCTTAACCCACTCCTCTATCAGGGACTTGCGGTGGACCATAAGATGCCACAGAAAGGTTCTGCGCCCTGGAGTAACGTCTTGAACTCCTCTTCCACAAGCCTGTTTGCAGCTTAAAGATACACCAAGTGCACTGGGATTGCCCCATCGTTAGAGGTCGAGTCTTTAGCGGGGCGGTTAAAAAAGATGCCCTTTCAGCGAAAATTGTTATCCGCGTAATCGGTTCTTGAACGAAACTGCCGCCTTTATCCATATACCTTTTGTTGATTTTTATTATTACGTACCCAAAGGCTTTGCAAGGTGGTAGTAGTTCATGCTCCATTATCTTTTATACAGTATTGGTGTGGTGAAAGCGTCCTGTCCGTGAGTTTCCTCCAAGGTCATCCTTCGGTCTATGCCGCCTGAATGAACCAATATATATCTGAATTTGTGAAGAGCCGTGCTTTTTGAGGTCACACCTGAATTTCGGATTACTTTGTTCAACAACAAATTGAAGAGGAAGAAGCTTGGACCATCCCTAGTAGTGACAGACAACCTACATAATCATGAAAGGTTGTTGTTGGGATCTCGAATTCTTTCATGATTTTTGAGTGCCCCAATAGTAATTTAAAGGCGGCGGAGACATAGTTTTCTTTCACAACTTGAAGGGCTCTAATTCACCCTTCATTCAATTTGTCTCAGTACTCAAAAATTACTCCAAATACCTAAAAATCGTTCACAATGGTTGTGTTCGGTGCATTCTCTTTGGGTTAAAGAGTAGAATCATTCACACTTTCTTAGGCAGCAGCAGAATGGTAAAGACGGCGTGCTGTAGTACATTCCACGGAGGACTCCTCTCGACTTTGCTATTTTTACCTATAGAAAAAATCACCTATTTCAGTCAACCTACAATTATGGACTTGTACCCAGCATATTCCCATCAGCTAAGCACTTTGGCTTTATTTTGGACATAAAGCTGTATTGCAGGCTGAATATCGAAGAAAGAGAAACGAACGCCAGTACAGCATTCTATGCCAGAAAGCAGACTTTAGCAAGAGATGAGTTTTGAAGCCACATATGGGTGGACATGGCAGTGATTAGTCCAGTGCTGACATACAATTCGCTTTCCGCTCACGCAAAAGAATATCTTAAATCCAGACAAGACCAATCTAAAAACTGCCACTCGCGAAGTTATAGGGTGTGTACAATCACCATGGAGGCAATGAATGTGGTTCTTGATCTCTGATGTCACCTCATCTATATATATGGAAGCAGGCAGCCTGCAAGGACCTGAGGCTACGAGAAGCGGGCTGATGGCTGGAGAGGAGTATAGACAAAGCAACATACTGCGAATGGTAGAAGGGTCTTCTGATTACATGACATCGAAAATTAAGTTCAACTCAGGTTTCAATGACCAGATTTCCACCAGAAAATAATGGGAAATATTTTAGCCTAGCAAGAGAATGACGTGGTTTTATCCATCTATCCATCCAATGTCACCACAATGTCGGGCCTTGGCCTCCTCTAGGGCATTTCTCCAAGTGTGACGGTCCCTTTCAGCATGGCTCCAGTTCCCGATGTTGACATTGCCTCTGCATCAGCCGTCACAGAGTCCATCCATCATCTCCTGGGTCTACCTACTGGCCTACTTCCGGAAATTTCTGATGCTATAAGCCGTTTTGGGATACGATTGTCCTCCATCTTAATTACGTGGCCGGCCAATTTTATATAACTCGTTGTTGTATCTTCTTCGCCATATTCCATCCTCTCTGGTTGGGCCTATTATGCATCTGAGAACTTTCCTCTCAAATCTGTTGACTCGTTCCTATATGACCTGAGTCCAAGTCTCGCTACCATAACACTGTACTGGTCGTATTACTGTTTTGTAGAGTGAGAGTTTCGTTTTCCTGTGCACAAATCTTGAGTGCAGGATTTGTTTTTGGGCATAAACGCCTCTATTAGCCAGTATTCGTCTGGTTATTTCTTCTTTTTCTTCGTTTCTTTTTGTGATAGTAGACCCAAGGTAGACTGTTTTATCGACTACTTCTAGGTTATATTCGTCGATGGTTATATTTCTTCCCATTCTAAATCTTCCTGCTCTGGATTTGTTGCATCACCTTCGTTTTTTCTTCGTTGGGCCACTTCAGGCCTATGTCCTTTGCCGCCTCTTTTAATTCGACATAAGCTTCTTCTGCTGCCAAAAAGAACCTTCCAACGATGTTCACGTCATCCGCATAGTAATTCTATCGACTGGGTAGCTATTGCGGCACTATTAGACTGACATTTTCCTTATCTTCCATTCTAGAGCCAAGTTGGCTAGCTTTGCTAAAATCGCTTACTGGCGCAGGGTTTGCAACCCCTGGTCTACAGCATCTAGTTAAGTCTTTCTTAACGAACGCCGTGCATCGAAAAAGCACATAAAACTCGTTAACCGGTTCCTTAGTCCTTTTTGGGCAGCGCAACGTCCCATCATGACTGAAAGCATCTTGAATGAAAGCTTACTCCTGTAGGTCGATGTCCGCTCAAAAACTGAGAGAGATCGTAGACGATGCCTGCATAGTCCGTGCAGCGGTCTTACTGTTACCCATCCTATCTTCACTTCTCAATGTTAGGTTCCACACTCCACACTACCACACATTAAATGCTGGCGTCACCAAGCTTCACAACTAAGTGAAAGCTGCTAAATTAAAATCTGGAAAATATTTTGAACTATTTAAAGGATTGCTCCTTTCAGAAGCAGTTTCAAGAGAGCATTATCTAAACTATACAATGTTAGTAAATTTTGATCTCACAGTAGTTGTATTTTTGGCTCAATCGTTAGATATCTTTAATCGTGGATATGCAAAACAAATAAGTCCTTTTTATTTCGGGTGCAACTATGAAATCTTGTGATAACTATCCCCTGCATTTAAGATTTTCACCAACCAAACATATTTCCAAAAATCACCTTTCAATTCAAAACTCCCATCCACGTTTGAGCAACCAGAAAGCGAAACACCCGGTATCATGAACAGCTGTACTGATTTTTTCCTCCATGATCAGAAAAAAAAATTCCTTTCTCTATTGAGTCAAAATCTTAAGGGGGCGCCCCCTTAAGAAAATCATAAGTAACTGTCCGTAGCGATTTGGCTGAAGGTAGATCGGGAGAACTCACGTGCATTTACTTCCTATTTTAGGCTTTCACTTTCAAGGGGTGCGCTGCCCTATTTCCTTAATGAAAGATGCCATTGACAAAGTTGCGCTGTCTAGAAGGAGCATGTGTGTAAAATTGGAAAACCAGAAGGGAACGGTGCAAGGCCCTTGCTGGATGGCGGTGGTGATCGCAAGTCAATATCCAGGTTGTCTTTGCAGGCGTCTTAAAAGGTGTTCGGTTTTCAATAAAAATTCAAGACACTATTGTGCATGAAAGTATTTCGATGTTGTAATGATTTCTGCAATGGTTGTTCTTTGAGAATTGGAAGAATGGATCCGATGTGTATTTTCACACTTTAAGGTTCATAAAGAAATTGCGTAAGTTATATGCGTTTTTTTCTCTTGGTGGCAGATGTTCTTAAAGTATGGCACGTGACAATGGATTAAGATTGTTGAAAAGGAACTCATATTTTAGCACTATGAAACCATTGGAAAACAACAACTGAGGAGGCAAGCTGTAGAAAAAAAAATAATAATACGAAGTTTTCTAAAGTTGCAAAAAACGCAGTCGCTTCGTGACAAATATCCGCTGTTGTTGTCAGAATAGTCATCTGCCTTTTTATCAAATAGTGGTCAATTTTTCGGATCAATTCACCACCTTTAGTACGTAAGGCCGTTTTACTATTTTCGGTGAATTATTCTGTTACCATTCACCTGTTATCTATAAGATTGACTATTTGCGTTTTTCTAATTTGACAGACAATTGAAATTTTGCATTACGAGCAATTCCCTTTGTAAAAGCATTTATGTGAAGGATTATTTCTGTTTTTTTTTTAAACTTAAAGAAAATGTATAGGATTCTTTAAACCTCTTTTGACCTACATGTGGTTTCAAACATCAACAATTGTTTTTTTCTGAGTTAGTGGTATCGTTATCTAGACTTTGACAGCATTATCGTCCTCATGTCTTATTCAATAACTAGGGAGAATGATCTCATTCTTTATTATGGCGCCAGGGATCGTGCGGATTTTAAGGCATCATAAACATGTACTTACTGCAATAAAACATATAGTATTCCAGATTAGAATTTGCAAACCCCTCTTTCATCCGTCGGCCCCAGCCATAATCTACAAGTCCTGCATTTATCCTCGTCTTGAATTCAACTCTTCTATCTGGGCCGTTTTTAACCTGAATGCGGAAAAAATTGGAAATATAGGCTTTGGAACATTGATGGTTTTATAATCGAGTTACTCTATTTCCGAAAAAAGGTTTGTGAGCCACTTTCACTGCGTGCCATAGTCCTTCGACCATCCAGATAATAAGTCTTCTTTCTAGACTTACTTCTCAATGTTTCAAATAAGCAATTACCTGCTGACTCCCCTGCCAACGCCTTTAAGCAATATAGCGAAAAAACCATCTACTGTTCGGTTGCCAAAGTAAGCATTCTGTCGCAGTAGTATTCGATGAGAACAAGTGGAATCAGCCAGCGAGTTGGCATTTGTAGTTCTTTAATCCTTTTCTCTGCTATTTTCCGAACTAGACCTTGATGTTTGACATTGAACTCTAGACAGAACAGTCGGTAGTACAAAAGGCAATAGTCAAAAAGATAGTACGAGAAGATCTTCAAAGCAAAATCGCCATTGCCAACGCCATTTAATTCTACAGAAAATAGATGGCTTTCACGGTTATTGTCCGTACATGCGAAGGCATTAGAGACGACGACAGGGAATTAGTGTAAGAAAGGTAGACAAGAAAGTGGCTACCCGTATCTAGTATCTAGTATCTGACTACACGATTAAAAATAGTTTAGTTAGCTAATTTTCTTACAAGTATAAAAAATTACTAGCTGGAGCCCGATGAGCATCGCTGCACCCATAAGCCAATAGTATGGCGTGCGCCAAAACAATTGGGAATCTCAAAATCGCTTTTTCCATGGGCGGTGAGAATCTCAAATCTTACCCCGAAAGTACATTCGAAATGAAAAGTGTCACTTCGTTCATTTAAAAACCCAAATCATCCGCTCGTTTACATTCCCAATCACAATTCAACGGTTTCACTACCACTCTTGTCGTGTGTGGGGGAATGTTGATGTGTGTGGAATTGTCATTTTCCCTATAGCTTCCGTTTGATTCGCAGTCGAGGTGATAAGAATTTTAATATACTTTAGGAGACATTAAAGACATTTTTTCCGTATTTTTGAATCCGAATAATAAAATAATAATGTTCTGCTATCGAGAACCATTTCCAATATCCAAAAGCTGTTTTGAAAATGTTTGAGTGTGATTTTTTTCGAAACTGTTCCATAGATATCATCACTTGGGTTTTCCTCGGCCTCGGCCATCCCAAACTATAATTTTGCACGTTTCAAGGACTGTGGCAATACGGGAGTTTTTGCTGATATGTGGCTCCAATGCAATGGGAGCTTGGGTGCTGAATGCACTGTACGTCCACCATCAAGTAGCACTATGCAATCCACGATGATGTTACTGGCAAGCTCATTGTGTATTCGAATCGACGCCAAAATCAAATAGATAAGAAATGTTTTACCTGTACCGCCTGGAGCATCTAGGAACATTAACGCCGCCCTATCCCCTATTTCACAACCCCTTCAAGCCTTCTTTCGAGACAGAAAGAAGCCGATGTTCTTCTCCAAGGTTTAATCTACAGAGATAGACAAATAACAGCAAAATCGGTTCAGCGGTTTAGGCGTGAAAGCGTAACTGAGAGACAGACAGACAGACCGAGTTACCTTTCGCATTTATATTAGTAATGATTGACGTTTTAGAACTTGAAGGACAGGTGCAATGTTGCACTAAGGCTTTAGAGAGTTAAGAATTGCGAGCACTTACGGATGAATAAAGTAACTGGTGCTGGAATAGACCACTTGCAACTATAAGTGAATAAATCTCTAATAGTCTAGTTACAAAGCGAGAACGCAAAGAATAATTTCTGAACTGGTCCAAGGACAATGGGAAGTTTTAAGTTTCTTAAAAGGGAAACATTTTTTGGTTCTTCGTATTTCCCGGACCTACTACCATTTTCTCCAAATCTTATTTGTTTGAAGTCAGTGTTTCCAAAAGTTTCAAGTAGTCAGACGGTATTTGTTCCTCTTCCGAAATGGTTTCACCGTCTTAACCGTACCTTATCTCCCAACCACCAACTAAGCGACAAAATAATTTAATTCAACAAAATTAATCTTCACCTTAAAAAAAAAACTAAAATTACAACGTTTTTTGTCTACATTACTATCTTACAGCTTTACACACAGCGATATAAACGCGTGCCTCTCGACATTACATTTTATAAATTACTTAAGTCCACGTTACGAGCAACATAAATTACTGGCAGCAGAAAATTTCATCGTAATTTGCGTTTCGCCTTTGCGATATTAAATTGAGATTAAATTAATAATTACGTTCACCAACGACACTTTTATGTTCGCTAATTAATCTGCATTTGCTAGACATAAATTTGAATTAGCCTCCACCACGGGCACCGAGTGCAGGCGAGGAGGGTGCAACAGCTGGCCAAAGCCTTAGAAGATCTTATCAAAATAGTTGTGGTTGTACGCTATCATTTGCACGTTTTAAATCTGGGGACATGCATGTTGTTAAATTGAGGACAGTGTCCTTATATAATGCTTATGTAGACAGATTGCTAACAGCCAACATAAATTTTAGGTAAAAATTTATCGCTTACCGAGGAAAATTATGATTCTCTGATTGATATCGTTTTAGTGATAAATGAATCCTCCTTGGCCATGCATGGTATGCAGCAGGTTCGATCGGGGGTTTTATATGGTATTTTTTTTTGGCTTTTAGATTGGTTTCTATGTGATTTGTAGGGTTGTCAATTTGTACTTTGTATGTCCTTAGGGTATGTTGATAAAATTTTGGATTTCATGATTACGATGGAAATATATTTTCGCAACTAGTTCCTGGCACCTAAGGGTCTAATTTCTTAATAAATATCGCCAAAGTTTTCGTCTTGTTTTATAAAATTGTACACATTAAGCGACCAAGTTTACACTCATCATTTCACGAAGTAATACATCGCATTTACTGCCTGTAAGATAAGTAGTGCTTCATTGTCTTATGAACGATGACAGTAGGTATTGACGATGAACTTCTTCTTTTAAATCATATATAGTTGAGCTCCGGTAATCCGGCTGCATCTGACAATTTGACCAGGCGTTATCCGGTACACTGTGACCTTTCATAAAATCCCAATGTACAGTCTAACACAAATTTTCACTTACCCGAGTAAAAAAAATTACCTTACAACGGGCAAATATCGGCAGTAATTGTAACATAGTCTTCGGCGATGTGCCGGGCATGTGCAGGACTGTACTCGCCGGTCGACAAGTTTTCGAAAAAAGGGATAAGTTGAATTTAACCCGAAAGAAAACAAAAAAAACTGATCCCTTCATGAGGAACACCTCCCATGGATTCGTAAAGTGAGAGAGTCAATACTGAAAGTCCGAGTTCCGGCGTGGAGAGTAGGAAGGAATAAGGTCGAAGCTGTAAAGCCGCCTATCACCTGGATGAACCAGTCGCAACCGAACAGAACAGTAGAAGAGCAGTAAACCTGCCCACAGCCACTTGAAGGAAACATTTGGCCAGAAAGTTCACCTATAGAAACATTTTACATACCTCGGTATGACCAAAGGTTCAGACGTGTGAATATTACCCATCTGTAACAACTAAGAAACAGGGTCCCAGGTATTTGATAACATAACGCGGTTCTGGGTCCAGAATTGCCTGAAGAGTTCATTAGTGAGATGAGCGGTACTTGAACCCATCCATTAGAGCTGCAAGGACGAAGATCGGAGTACTGGAGGGGCCAATAACCCCCCGCCTTGAAAGGTCCAATTGTAAGAAAAAAAACGTCGTGGTACCAGGGCGGGTTTTTCCAGAGCGATTTTTAATTAAAGTTTTTTTTTTTTTCAAATGTCATGCTAAAGTCCTCCCCCGATGACTTTCGCCCTATCGCCAGTCAGATTTTCGCCCTATTAGTAGGTATTATTTATTTTCTCGCTAAAGTCTTTGAAAAAATTGTACCTACTCAGGTCTTGCGGAAATCTTGATTTTTATTATTTTCTTTCTAAATTCCAATCTGGTTTCCGTAAATCCCACAATTACGAAATAGCTATCTTGTAGGTTACAAGTGATACCCGGTCTGCCCTTTACCAAAGTGATATTGCAATACTAGTTCTTCTAGATTTCTCCAAAGCATTTGACTCTGTGGTTCACTCGCATCTCCTTCATAAATTTAGTCAACGGTATTACTTCACTTCTTCTTCTGTTCGTGTTTTCCCTTCTCTTCTCTTTAATAGAGCTCAGTGTGCTCGGCATAATAATGTTACATATTCTTTCCTAAGTGTGCCTCAGGGTTCGGTTCTTGGTCCTTTGCTTTTCTCCCTCTATATTAATGATCTTTTGATGGCAGTCTGTTATCATCACCTATTCGAGCCAAACTTATCAAATCTCTTGTTTTTCCTCATTTCCTTTACGGCTCGCGCTGGTGTATACCTCCTTCGACACATTCTGCCGGCAGCGTCTTAAAGTGGCATTTAATGACTGTCTTTGGTTCATTTTTCATTTAAGATGATCTGATCATGTTTCGGAAGTTCTAAACTCTTTACTGGGTTGTGATCTCTTTCAATTCCTCGATGTCATTGCTTTACTTCTCTCCCATAAGGTTTATTATACCAAAGCCCCTCTTACCTTTCTGACTTCCTATTTCCTTTGCAATCCTTGAGATCCATCAAATTCCAGATTCCGGCCCCACATTTCCCTAATTGGTAGTCGTTCCTTCTTTGTGTATACCCTCAGAATCTCGTATAATCTTCCAAATCATATACAAAGAATGAGCACAGCCACAACTTTCAGACTACATGCATCTATTTTCCTATCTTCTTCTTCTTCATCTCACTAGCTTTCTCTATTTCTCTTTCCCTATACTCTTATCCATTAGGTATTCAAGGCGTACACCCGGCAAACCTATTCGTGACGCTATTTCATTTTCGTGAAAAGTGTGACTTTCCCTCCCCAACAAAACTCAAAACTCACGCGCGTATGTATTGAGGAAAACATCATGCTATCCGCAGTTCTATGTTCGACTCCGAACAGTTCAAAACTTTTTTATTTTTTCTACTGTATTGTTTTCTTTAAGCGGTTAAATAGCAAAATGTCTCACTAAACGCACCACACACTTCACATACAGCAAATCGACGACTGGCGAGCTTCTTTCTCTTGCGCATCAGTAGCCTTAAAGTATTACAAAAATGTTATGCACTTGGCCTTTTTATGCCTTAAAGTATTACAAAAATGTTATGCACTTGGCCTTTTTATGCCCGTCGTATGCCCGTCTGTGCAGCTCAGTACTCGGCCATTTAAATCTTTTGGTCAACTTTGACCGTTCTGGGGCCATATGCGCTTCCGTCAAAAATACTTAAAAACTTTACGACCGTCATATGTCCTTTAAAAACCCAAGCGGCCAGTGTTCGCCCGCTGTAAGGCCATTTTATGATTTTTAATCGGGTAGTGTCATGCCACACCCGAAATCCTAACAACAGTCGGGCTTAGCAGGAGACAGCCTCGTCGGAGTGTTATGCCGTTTCTCCTGAAACAAGAGAAGATAATCGTCGGTGTGCTAGAGCATATTTGAAGGAATGGCCTAATTAATAGTCAAATTGATCCGGTCAGACTGTCAGAACGATTGGCAGTGAAAATTCTTTTGCAGGAGAATGATCTACTGATCTATATAAATTCCATATGGCATTTACCTTCATCGGCAACAGTTTAGAAATCCTATAAATAACCATATGTGATAGCAAAAGAAAATTCCATCGAAAGTAGTAATTTGAAACAGGATTTCAACAACAATCCAATACCACACTCACTTCAGGCACTTAAACTGTATCAACTGTATACGATAAAACCTTCATCACCTGCAAAAGTTTAATTTAAATAAAACCGATAATCGAAACCGCCTCCATTTTACCATTAATAATTTTCAAATAAATTATTACCTCCTAGAAATATGACATATATGTAAAACTCATTACCATCGTTCGACCTTTAAATACCGAACAAACTGGTCTGAAATCGGATAAGCCAACAAAGTAAAGTGCAATAAAATGGAACATGCAGAATAAAAACATTAAAAAAAAATAAAAATTATAACAAATAAAACGAGCGAAAGAGTGCACAGAGCCTTTCCACGCGGATGTACCTGTTTTTTCAAGAGTTAACCCTTCTAGCACAGAAGGCGCACTTTTCAGTTAAGCATGAAAATCTATATATACATACACATACACACATGTATATATAAATATATATATATGTATATATATACATATATAGAGTTTCTCTTCTAACGCAGAAGGCGCACTTCCCAGCAGGGCTGGGAAATTTTACCACTGCCGTGGCTCAGCTGAGACATGCAAACATAAAATATTAAAAACATAAAAGTTCAAAAACATTAAACAGAGAAGCATGCAAAACTAAAAAGGGAGTGAGGCACGCAGAGAGTCACGCCACTTGAGAAGTGTCCTTTTAAGGACAACTTCACTGGTTAGCAAGCTAAACACACTCCTATTGTTGTTAGTATTTATAAGCATGCGATTAACGGGTTCGAACATGCCATAATTGGTGTTAGAGGAATTAATGTGCAAGAGAGGTTCACCTCTCAGGTTGTAGTTATTCACTCTAAATGACGCGCGGTTTCTTAAGAAACCAGAGTCCACCTTGTCATTCATCAGTCGATGAACGAATATAACGTCAGCGACCTCACGGCGCTTATGGAGGGAGCTTAAGTTGAGCAATTTAAGTCTGTTCTCATAAGGCGGAAGAGCGAGTGGGTCATCCCACGGGAGGTGGCTGAGTGCAAACCGGACGAACTTCCTTTGAACCGATTCGATTCTACTAACATGGGAGGAGTAGTAAGGAGACCATACCTGGGAAGCGTAGTCAAGCAAAGGCCTAACCAAAGATACGTACAGGTGTTTAGTGACGAGGGGGTTGTTGAACTCTTTGGACCATCTTTTTATAAATCCCAGGACTGAATTGCCCTTGGAGGAGATATAATTGATGTGGGTGGAGAAATCCAACTTACTTTCTAACCTAACCCCAAGATCGATTACAGATTCAGTACGGGAGACCTTGTTGTCAAGGAAAGTATAGTCATAAGTTATAACACCACGTTTCCTACAAAAAGTCATGACCTCGCATTTACTAATATTAAGCACAAGGTTGTTGTTGGAACACCAAGAATAGAAGGTGTTTAGATCTGCTTGCAGAAGTTTGCAATCCTCTATACTCCTTATGTGGCGATACAGTTTGATGTCATCAGCGTAAATAAGGATTTTACAGTGCCTTAGCAGTGTAACAATATCGTCAATTGATAAAATAAAAAGAAGAGGGCCAAGATGACTGCCTTGCGGGACTCCAGAGGACGCTTCGATATTCTTCGATTTGACTCCGCGGAATAGAACCTGGTAGGTTCTATCGGCTAAGTACGACTGGAACCAATCCACAAGGGCATGCGGAAAGCCTAATTTCTTTAGTTTAAGAACTATAATAGAGTGGGAGAGCTTGTCGAAAGCTTTACTAAAATCTGTATAGACACAGTCAGTTTGGCAGCCAGTGACAAAGCCTCTAATTGTGTGTGAAGAGAACTCCAGTAAATTAGTAGTAGTGGAACGGGCTGCAAGAAAACCATGTTGGTTTGTTGAGATAAGCCTCTTGCAGATAGGGGCGATAGCAGAATAAATAATAGATTCGAAGAGTTTTGGTATAGACGACAACTTCGCAATTGGCCTATAATTAGATATTTCGTTTTTACAGCCTTTCTTATGGACAGGTATTATAAAAGAGTTCTTCCATAAGGTTGGGAAGCGCCCTTTATTGAGGGATTTTTGAAATAAACAAAGAAGAGGAGACAGTAGGGCCCCTGCACAGGATTTTAGAACAGCTGGAGGGACTCCATCAGGGCCGGACGAAAAATCTTGTGGAAGTTCATTTATATGTTTCGAGATATCATCCCTGGTTATAGACAGGGAAAAGTTTTGAGCCGTTTGGATTGCATTGATATGTCGAAAATTGTCTTCATCTGGTTGGAATACAGGGGACGAGAAAGATTTGAGGAAGAACGATGCAAAATTGTCACAAATTTCTGCTGAATTAGAACTAAGGGAGTTCTCGTATTTCATGGTGTAAGGGTAATTATCAACTTTTTTCTTTGTGTTGATAAATTGAAAGAATGCTCTGGGATCACCATACACTTTACCTTCCATGTTTCTGAGGTACTCTTTATAGAGGGTTTCGGAGAGAGCATGAAATTGGTCATAGCAATTGAGAAATGCATCGAAACTCGCAGTGTCTTTCTTCTTCAGGTAGGTTTTCCAGAGTTTATTCTTCAGGTTTTTGGTACGTCTCAACTCGGAGTTGTACCACGGTGGGGATGATCTGGACGATTTTAACGGCTCGATAGGTACACAGGATGCGAAAGTTTCATACAGGACGGAGTAAAATCTGGCTACATCGACATCCAACTCATTAGGTGAGAGCAACCAATTGAAATCGACCGAAGTGAGCTTGGATGACAGTTCCTCAAGGTTGGCTTTTTTAAAGTTAAAGGTAAAGGTTGACTCCTCTGGGATTGGCTTATTGTTAAAGACAGAACAATAGCTCAGTAGAAGAGGAGGGTGATAATTATCGACAGGTGACAAGACAATTGAGCTAGGCTCAACATTCATGTTGTCTGAGTCGGAAAAGAATACAAGATCTAACCGCCTTCCTAAAATATTATTCACACCGCTCATTTGGCACAAGCCGCAGGAAAATAAGGAATTCAGAAAGTTGGATTCCCTAGAGTTAAGGTTGTTTCCAGGAAGGTAGTTATCGTCATCATCGCAAGATACCCATTTAACATTGGGTAAGTTAAAATCACCTACAAGTAGGAGTTCATCTTTGGAATCCATCATATCTTGGATATGATTTATGCAAGTGATTAGAATATCATAGAGATTTTGACCTCTATCGTCAAGAGTGCTGAACATATCTGGTGGGATGTAACAGCAGATTAAAAATAAGTTGTTATGAACAAGGGAGACTTTGAGAGCGAGGACCTCAATGTCTAAAGTGTTGGAAAAATCAGGAAGCGTTATTAAGCAACAGTTGAGAAGGTTACTACATGCAAGTAGTACACCACCTCCACGAGCCTCCGAGTCAATATATCTATCCCTCCGAAAAACTTGGAAGGAAGAGTCGAAAAGTTCGGCATTAAGAATCCCACTGTATAGCCATGTTTCTGTAAAAGCGATTATATCGAAATCACTGGCCGAAGTCGACAGAAACACATCTTGGGTTTTAGATCTGATTCCCCTCACGTTTTGGTAATAGAGGGAAAGCGTCTTAAGTTTTTTGAAACTTGTAGAGTATCAGGAGTGCGCTGCTCGCGCGTGCGGGGGACAAAACATTTTGAAAAGGCACCAGGAGGCCAGAACGTGGGGTCTAAAAGCTTTTCAGCGGTATTGGGCGGTGCAGTCAAGATGAAAGACGCAACCGGTTTGGAGACATTGCTGATCTTCCTGTTTCGGAAGCATTCAGGTATGAAGGAATACTGTTACCTTGTGGCTCGTGACAATAAATAAAAATTATTTATAAAAAAAAACAATAAAATTTTTAAAGCAAAAATCTCGGATATCACAATTTCTAAAATGAATCCTAAAGTGAAATAATTAATCAAAGTGCGCCTGCGCTTTTGTGTATATAGGTGGATGTATGTATGAATTGCAGCCGGAGTGAAATGAATCTTGATACATTTTGCACTCTCTTGGACCAAGTGTAAAGGAAAAGTACAAAAGGCCAGCGGCCAAACAGCAACAGCGGCAACAGGTAAGCGTATATATATAAAATGCTGGTAACAAGGTAAAAATGCAATGCAACAGCACACACACACACGTGCGCGCGCGGGGCTAAAATAAGAACAAATTAATAACTCGCGCCACTCACTAGTAATTTATGGAAGATATACATTCGGACATATGTTCTCGTGATTACAGGTTGTTTGTATAAAGCCAGCAAAGTGATGTCATTTATTATAGATGAATGAGATACTAGCAATTAATAACTGTCCACCGTGTGGATTTCCCCGATTTTCATTCTTAGTTAACGCCGCGAGCCTCTCGATCGGAGGAATGCCTTTCTTTCTACTTTACCTGTGCCAACTCACTCTGGACCAAGGGCCAATATTCTTGCCGGTAAACAGGTACCGCCATGATAGTGCGTTGCCGTTCTGTAGTCGCACAATCATTTTTATTTTTCATTTTGCACGCGGTCTCGCGATCGCATGATCACAGTCAACACCGATCTGCACCAAGATGAGAGAGAAAAATGAGCTGAGGATCGATATTGAAATTCCATTAAACTGTCGACTTTTGTTTGTCCAAAAGATAAATTATCCGGAATTATCATCAGCGCTGAGCAAAGTGCGGGTCCTATCCGGGGCTATCTGGCGATTGTGTTCACATACAGAACGATCATCGCCAGCCCCAAACGGAAAAAAGTAACCCAGGCGAGTATATGTCAAAATCAATTTAAAAAATGCCCTCAAAATATAGTGCTCGGTTCGTGCGATCGGGCTTATTACGACCGAGGCAGGCTTTCTTGGGTGATTGGGCGATCGCGCTGGGTTCTCAAGCCACAGGCCCTAGGGTGAGATACAATTAAATTCTCGTGATACGGCGATCATCGGTAACGATCTACACAAAATGAACTGTTCGTTCGGCTTAGCTAAGCTCTCAGTTCGGTTTTCAGACACAGACCATTCCAGCCGGGCCGATCTTGGCAAGCTCCAACTCAAACCCAACTCCACTGCACACTGCACTCTTATTATAAGGAGAGATGGTTCGCCTGAGATGGTCAAGTTCATGAATTTAGATCTAAATCAGGTGTAATAATTCTTTTTGAGCTGTAACAGCCACACAACAGCCACAAATGGGTATACAACTGAACATATTCACGATTTTTGATTGATCGTGCATTATAAACTATAAATTTATCGTGATACATTCAGGCGATCAGGAAAACAAATCGAACACAGATAACAAACTGAATATATATACCAGAGTAATGGGGATGGACGTCTATGGATCTAGGCGGAGAATCAGCCATGTTTCTAGTAAATTGAATTTAAGAGACGATGATTGCACTTCTGGCGATTTTAAAGATTTACGGAATTTTTATCGAATTTAATTTTAATCAATGATTAATGCTTGAGATTTTTTTTGCTATGGTGCTATCGTAAGCCCATATCTTTCAGTTCAGGTTTAGTTGTTTTTTCAATGAGTTTGTACCTGTCGTTTTTTTAAAGAAAAAGTGGGTTAAGGTGTAGGCTCGGAGAGTTTCCGACTTCAATGTAAAGGGGGCTGTGATTGATGTGACACAGTCCTCTTTGAACCAAATGTGCTGTAGGCCCAAATAATTCAATTCGAGCACAAGATTTTTAGCACGTCCTTAGTAGCGATTATCAGTAACTGTTACAGCATTGCCTTAGTATCCTGAAGCGGCTTTATGTTGCCACTGACCAATATGGCACATCTTACGAGGGTGTAATGGTAGTAAATATAAATTGAAAATTTTCAATGGCCCTCATCAATTATCATCATTATTGGCGTTACAGATCTCTGTGAGCCTTTGCCTCCTCAAAAAAAAAAAAATTTCCAACGATCTCGGCCCTGCTTATCTCTCTTTCAGCTTGTAATCTGAGTTATGCGTAAGTCCAGTCAACATACAGTCTTTGTATCTCGTTGATCGTCTAAACTGAACTGTAAAACCCGTTGTTGCGGCGTGAAATGCTCTATAATATATTGTTATCAATTACTATAGACAACTGTCAAATTTGAACTGACGTCATTTGTCATTCACTTCTTGTCCTTCTTGAAAAGTTCTACAACCGGGATCCGGTCCTGGCCTCTCGCAAGAAATGTGTCGTTCACTATAAAAGCGTACAGCTCCACACTTCAAAACACTAGACACTGCTCCGGAGTCATATTTTTCACTTCCCCTACTACAGAACCAAAGCAACTCCAGAAGTGCACTATAATTGCAATTATTTTTATGTGGAAGATTCGAGGCTTAGGAGAAACCCTTTATGCTGTCGACAATGCATTTTTTTCATATAGAGTGCAATGTCGAACAGCAGCTGTAGTCGGGAAGCAAGGAACTGCCACAACCTACCCGCGATCATTGTCCACGCTTAAGCTGGAGCGTTATGCCTCCTGAAACGAATTAAATCTCATCAACCAATCGATGACATGCGCTTTGGCGGAGCGGGAGGGGCAATGGAAGGCTAAGACAGGAGGAATCAAAAATGTAATGGGGGAAGAAGAAAGAAGGAAAGTTATGACGGTGGGAAAGTGGAATAGGCGAAGGACCGTGAGGCTGGCCGGGATTCAAACCCGGGACCTCTGGGATGGACGCCTTACTTCCTAGGCTACCGAGGCCCCCAATTGATATTATTCGTGCGTTTTTACTGCATGCTAAATACGAGCAGGATTGCGACAATGGGGGACAACTGGAACGAATTGCCTCGGGCCCAGATCAGAGAGGGCCCCGAAAAAAGATTGACAGCCAGAAAGCTAAAATCCCTATATCCCTGCGTTCTAAGCGTCAAATAGCCAGTAGGGATACGGAATCGGTTGCAGTATGTACTCCAGTAAAAAATTATGATAGTCCCTGGAAACTAGCAAAAAAAACGCAGAAAAGGAGACAAAATTCCAAAGTGGCTGAAAATTGGTACACAGCTTGCTTGTGACTTTTTAAGAAAACAATTTCGGAATCAAAAAAAAAAACATGGCCGCCGGAGATACCGCGTTTTTCTCGAGTTTTTCATGTATCTCCGTTTCTATATTTCATACAACCCCGTGTGAGGGCCCAAAATGTTGACAATGAAATTCTCTACATTATTTTCATCTACTTATACCAAAGATTTAGTTTTAGTTGGATTTAGCCTTAAGCCTGCTGGACTACTTTCTGTTGCCAAATTGTTAATCATGTTTTTGAGGTCCTGGTGTCTGTGGGCCGGCAAACAGATATCATCTGCGTAGTCGAGATCCTTAAGGCGGTCTAACAAACCCCATTGTATGCCTGTTCTACTATCTAGAGCGCCGACAAGGATGTCATTTATTACTATAAGAAATAGTAAAGGCGAGAGTAGGCATCCTTGTCGTACTCCTGAGCTCACCTCGAAGCTGTCGGATAATTTTCCATTATGGAGAACTCTGCATTTGGAATTGTTATATAGGGCTTTTATCAATTCTATTATTTTATCAGGCAGTCCAAGTCGCCGTAGTGACTGCCATATAAAGCTCCTATTGACCGAGTCGAACGCTTTCTCATAATCTACGAAAGCAAGGTAAAGGGGGGATCGGAATTCAGTAGACTGCTCCACTATTATTCGTAAGGTGTTGATATGATCAATACATGAGCGGCCCTTCCTGAATCCGGCCTGCTGCCTCCTAAGCGTTCGGTCTTCTTCCTCACTTATCCTAGATCGTAATATATGGGACACAATTTTGCCCACTGTAGATAGTAAACAGATGCCTCTCCAGTTGTCGCATATTGTTAGGTCCCCCTTTTTTGGTATTTTGACTATGATACCTTCCGTCCAATCCTCCGGAAAGGTACAGGTGTTCCATGCTATTTCCAGGATTGGCTGAAGCGCATCTGCTATGAGGCTTGAATCGGCTTTCAACAATTCTGGCGGGATGCCATCTTTTCCAGCTGCTTTACCATTGGCCATCGCATGAATTGCGGGATCCCGTCGAGTCAGAAGACCTAGAACAACGTGGAGGAGAACCCTACTAGCAGAAGCCGCAACAACTGGGAGATCCTGGTCGGAGCTGAGAGCTGTCGCGCAAAACAGAGTACGCTGGAGGGCAACTGTTTCCGCCCTATGTCCCATGAGGGATTAAAGGAGCGCAATGATGAAAAATGATGATACCAAAGATTCTTCTTCTTCTTCTTTCTTTGATCCGTTAGCTGGCGGTCCGAGCGGGACGTCCCCGCAACGGATACGCTGCTGTCGGTGCCGCTGGGTCCCGAACTCTATTCACGATTCGCCTCCATTCTTCTCGGTTTTTGGCGGTGTCTCGAGCCTCGGTAACTGATAATCGTTGATTCTTTAAGTCACCCTCGATATTCTTCAACCAGGTTTTCTTCGGTGCCGATCGCTGTATTCTCCAGTTTGCAGGACGGTCTCGCCAGAGAAGTTTACGTGGCAAGCGGTTATCATCCATTCGGCAAACATGTCCAAACCACCGTAGTCGACGTTTTTGCATTTCTTCTTCGATCAGTGTTTGCTGATCGCATCTTAGTCTGACAACCTCGTTTCGAAGGCGATCACGGAGTGAGACACGGAGGATTTGCCTCAAACATCGCATTTGGAAGACCTCGAGCTTCTTAACGTCCGGTTTGAGCAGTGTCCACGTTTCAGATCCATAAAGGAGAATCGGAAGAATCAACGTTCGGTAAAGACGTAGTTTTGTTTTGATGGAGATATTTGCTCGTTTCCATATGCACCACTTGAGCGAGGCGAATGTTGCTGTTGCCTGGCCGATACGACTGTGAACGTCGGCCGTCGATGCTACTTTCGTTTCCTCAACCAATGATCCCAAATATCTGAACCTTGGAACCTGTTCGATTTGGGTTCCATCGAGGTGAACACTGGCTCTTGATCCATCCGTTGTGAGCACTTTGGTCTTTTCCGCATTGATTTTTAACCTGTATGATTGGGCGATGCGGGAAATATCGTATAAGATGTCCGTTGCTTCGGCATCCGTTTCGGCGAAAACAGCGCTATCGTCGGCGAACATTAAGTCTGTTACGAAGTTGTTGTCGTCGTATTGAACTCCGAGTCGCCCATCGAATGCTTCACGCATAATCGCGTCGATCACAACGTTGAAGAGAAGTGGCGAAGCGACGTCTCCCTGTCGGACACCCGTCTGAATCGGGAACTCCTCGGATAAGTCGTTTCGAATACGAACGCTGCTGGTTGAGCCATCGTACGACGCTTGGAGAAGTTGGATGATTCTCAATGGCACGTGTTCGGTTACCAAGACTCTCCACAAGCTGTTCCAATCGATGCAATCGAAAGCGGATTTGAAATCGATGAAAACGACGACAATTCGTTTGCCGCAACGAATTCTTTCTTCCATTAACTGACGGAGGGCGAATATTTGATCAATGCATCCTCGATGTGGTCTAAATCCCGCTTGTTCCTCCCGGCTCGTTTGCTCTCGATGTTTCTGTAGCCTCGATTGTATTATTTTCGTAAATACTTTACCGACGATCGAAAGAAGGCTAATACCGCGATAATTCTTGCATTCCCGACTGTCGCCTTTCTTCAAAATTGGGACAACGATCGCTTTCTTCCATACCGAAGGGACACGATCCGAATGCCATATGTGTGTTATGAGGACATGAAGTCGTTGCGATAAGACATCACCTCCAGCTTTGATCATCTCGGCGGTTACTTGGTCTATTCCCGGCGCTTTTCCATTTTTCAGCGATTTTATTGCTGTCTTCACCTCGATAATTGTTGGTTCGGTATCGAGAAACTGATTCATCGGCTGTTCGATAATCGGTGGTTCGGGTGCTGGACCTTGCGGCGGATCGTGGTTATACAGCTGGTGGAAGTACGCTTTCCACCGCTCCAGGCGTTCATGGGCAGAAGTCACAAAAGTTCCATCCGATTTTTTGATGTTGTCGTTTGTAGATGTTGTTTTGCCGCCTAACCGGCGGATTGTCTGGTACAGCGTCCGGTACTCGTGCCTCGACGCCGCTTTTTCCATGTCGGCCGCAACGTTATTCCAGTACGCTTCTCGTTCCAATTTCATTTTCTGCCGAACTTCTTTGTTCAATCTTCGGTATTCCTCAAAGTCGACGTGTTTCATGCGCTTCCGCTGATCGACGAGGTCCAGACAGCTGTCCGAGATCCATGGCTGCGTCCGTTTACGGATAGTTGGACACAACTCCATTGCACACTCCACAATAGACTCCGACAATTGCCTTTCTTCTACATCGATATCGTCCGGTATTGCGAGCGCCGCGAATTTGTTGGATAATGCCATTTGAAACTCTCGCCCGATGGCCGGGTCCCGTAGGCACGCCCAATTTTTCTTGGCTGGTGGTGGCTCCGTTTTCTTCGCTCTTTGCAATCGCATCTGCAATTTCGCTCGAACAAGATAATGGTCCGATCCGCAATCGGGTCCACGCATTGCACGTACGTCTTTAAGCGTCGATCGGAATCTTGTGTTGATCAAAACGTAGTCTAACATCGCCGAGTCTTTGCCGGATGGATTTCGCCAGGTGAGTTGGTGTTTGAGTGGATGGCGGAAAATGCTGTTGCCAACGATCAAGTTGTTTGACGATGCGAATGAAAGCAGGCGTAAGCCGTTGTCATTAATTACTCCGTGTCCGAATTTGCCCATGGTTTCTTCCCAGCCGGTTCGATCTACTCCTGAATGTGCATTGAAATCCCCCGCGAGAATTATTAATTCGGTTTGAGGTATCATATCCAGCGTCTGTTGAAGCTGATCGTAAAATTCGTCCTTGTTCGTGTCCGTGCTGGTCTCGGTGGGCGCATAAACGGATATGATATGGGTCTTGATCGTTCCACTGATGGTTATAACCGCCAAACGCTCGGATATCGGTTGGAATGCGATAACGCTGCTGGCAGCCCGTCGGTCGACCATAAAGCCGACGCCGGCCTCTCTTTTCTCACCACCGGAATAGTAAAGCATCATCGTTTCGTCGATTGTTGGCGGGACGATTGTCAATATCCCGGATCCGGTAAGCCGTAGTTCCGATAGCGCAGCAATTGATATTTTGCATTTCAACAATTCCATTGCTATGATTTCCTTTTGACCAACGTGATGTCCTGTTCGTACATTCCACGCAGCGAATTTTAATTCCCTTTTCGGTGTGACTAATTTGGGTGTTCGGCCAGTAACCCACTTCTCACCAGCATCCCTGGTCCCCAGTGCTGGCGCATCGGCTGCCCCGGATGCAGTAGCATTATTTCGGCCAGTAACCCACTTCTCACCAGCATCCCTGGTCCCCAGCGCTGGCGCATCGGCTGTCCCGGATGCAGTAGCATTATTTCGTGAATTGTTAGTTCGTGTATCCATGCGGTTTCTTGCCTAGTTTTTACGATCAACTCGGCAGGTCGACAACCCTCCTCCTTTCACACCCTGGACTTGGGACCAGGCGACGGCGGAGTTCCAAAGATTATTGCCCACAAAATACAATTTTCGAAAAATACAGTTTTTGAGTAATTTTTTGTCCAAAAAGTGATTTTTGCTAAATTGGATCTTGAATAACTTAGAAAGGGTTAAGTTTTCGAAAAAATGACAAGAAGACTTTTTGTAGGCATTAACATTTCGAATTGACTGATCAAAAAATTTCGAAAATATCAGTTTTTGAGTGAAATTAACTAAAGACCAAAATGTTTATGTTTATCTAGATTCTCGATGAATGCAGGACCATTCCACTACGTGGAGTCGAATCCCGGACCTCTGGAAAGGTAGTAGGGTACTTCAACCCATAGACTATTGAGGCTTATACTAGTAAAATTTAGATATGATTGTTCAATTTTTCCAAATGTCTAATCAACTTTATGTTATCGAAAATTAGTGGAATTATTTATCTACAGTGAAAAAGCATATCTAATATTTACCTGTCACCTTATCCCAATCGAAATCTAATTTCTGCATAACAACCACCACCCACTACAAACCAATCAACATCTCTTCTCAGAACACAAATAAACCATCAGCGTAGATGCTTAACACGCCAGTAAATCATTTCGAGCAAACATAAAACAAAAGAAACTCTGAACACCGTCATATCATTTTATTTTTATCAGTCAAAGTGTCATTGGAGGACGAGAAATCAGTGAGTGGCGGCGACGGAACGAAATTTTATTTCTCACAGCTGCCGACACCAACTCATAAGACGACCTTCTTCCTATTTACGATTGGGGTTTAACATTTCCCTCAGCAGCTAATTAAAAGTGTTAAGAAGGGGTAAAGCGACAGTATCAGTTCCATCCGCAGTCCCCAGACACCCCCACGTCTGTAATTTATTGACGGACTAATTCCGTTTGAAGTCCTCTGATCTGTTCCCGAGTTTAACCAGACAAAAGTGAGGAATTGGTCCTAGATCATCTCCTGCACATCTCAGCCAGTGAATTTCGTATTTTCGTGCTACCAGAGTAACTCGATACTCAAGTGGATATATCAAATATTTTGTGGCACAGACAATGATCACCACGTGTGAATGGGTTTGAGTTTGGGTGTTTAGGCTGGTTCCAGCATAAATTGATTTTCAATTAATAAAAACAAAAAAAAAATGGTTGAAAATAGACAAGTTAATTCGAGAAGGAGCAATTTTCGAAACGTTTCCTTTACCCTTAAGATGCGTGCAAATAAGGAGCACGCGACTTTCTAATAAAAGTCAATTGTTTACTTGCCCTGCCCAGGGTGGTCTGTGCCCAGTTCTTAATTGAGGTAATTGATTAGTTTTCGGGAATTATTGGTCGAATTTTATTCAGAACTTGAAATATTGATGGGGCTTAATGGTCATGGATGGTTGCTTCGTGGGAATGGGTCTGAAATTTTAACTGAGATGGTAAATCATAAAGTGCTCAATTGTATCATCCATTTGTTTGTGAATGTGAAAAGCGTTACGGCTGAAGTAACAGAGACTTGGGACATACTGATAGCTCTCGTAAATGAGAGTGAAACTGAACTTGTTAGTACAATTTCTGCATAATCCGCGTTAGGGCGCCCGATTACCATCCCAGAGGACCGTGGTTAGATTCCAATCTGCGGTATGGTCCTTCGGCTTTCCACCTCTCCCACCTAGATAACATCTCCTTTTTTTGTTTTCTTTCTTTAAAGCAATTCCCGGCCTCCTCACCAGCTATCACTTGCTAGCAAAATACGCGACTTTTTCGGCGACACCAAGAAAACTTTTCCTGTTTTGGATCACCAAGGTCAGTGTTCTGCTGTTCACAGGTTCTTTTACTCCTCTCTCTACTATATGCCCGGATATAGATTTCTTTCATTCCACCTAACGATGGCTCTATCGACAATACGGATATTACTTTTCCGGCGGACAGTGACCTTGGCCATCTTTGGACCTAACTAACTTTTTTGAATAAAGTATCCCCGCACTGAGGACGAATAACTCCACTTTTTTCCAACTACACACGAGTGCTTTGATTAAATATTTGTTTGCTTCAGAAGCATGCATCTTCATGTACGAGAGTGGTCTGAGAAGTTTCCGACCTAAACGTGAAGATGGCAGAACTCGTCAATAAAAGATAGTGAGTATAGTTGTGCATCTTTTGACAGTTACTCACCAAAGTTTCAGCCATTTTGGACGCGAACCTGAAGGCGGGCAAATTCTCTGCCTGCTGGAAGACCGCGAGACTTCTACTGATCAGCAAGGGAGGTGGGTCGGCAGACACTGTGGCGTTTTGGACAACCCTGTGTATATTGGGCATGTCGGGAAAGCTGCTGGAAAAAATACTGCGGCAACGCCCCCACGAAGCTTGGGGGGTCGCCAAAAATCGTCAAGAATGGAAGCGAATCGTGAATGGAGTTCGAGACCCAGCAACACCGGCAGCAGGGTATCCGTGGCTGGGACGCTCCGCTTGGACCGCCAGCTAAAGGATCAAAGAAGAAGAAGAAGGTGGGACAGAGGGCTTCGCATGGTGCAAAGGATACTGGGGGATTATCTGAATGAGCGATGGCTTGCGAAGAAAATGACATCTGGAACCGCCCAAGGCTCCATTCTAGGACCCGACGTTTGGAGCATTTTCTATGACAAGCTCCTGCGTTTGGATATGCCCGGGAGTGTCTTCCTGGTTGGGTACGGAGACGACGTGATGACCAACCAGGCGTTGTCACGGCCAACACCACGTAGGTCTGGCAAGCGTGCTAGGAGGGGGATTTCAGGGGCAGGTGGACAGCCCGCCTGATGAGCCAGGTGAGCAACTGGTTGAACTGGGAGCTGGTGACGCCCGAAGTAATTGCTCCCTGCGGTGCCGAGTGTGATACACATCACCGAAAGGAGTGGTGAGTTTAGTCAGTAAAAATGTAACACTACCGTCTGAGTGCGGATCCTCAGCGGCATCTCCTATCATGCGTGACAGACGATCGAGCACATAACACATTGCTCGACTGATGAAAAAGGTTTTTCGCTGGTCTGTACGGTCGTACACCACACACACACCGACGGGCATACGTTTGTATATAATGCGATAGCAAAAAAAATTATATTTAATAATAACCTATGTAAGGATATTTTCACACACCGTAGTGCGAAGTACAACAAACCGCTGCGACGACTGGTGAGCTCGTTCCTCTTATGCATCGATAATTTTGTAGGATAAATCGAAAGAACCATTCACTATACATAACGAAAATGATCAAGCTCCCATGAAACACCTTAAACAATGCATTTTTTACAGATCCTTTTTTTGACTCAAATTTGCCATCGGATGCCCGTTTGTACAGCTCAGTTCTTGGTCATTTAAATCTTTTGGTGAAATTTGGCTATCGTGAGGCCGTCTGCGCCCTCATTAAAAGTGGTTAAAAATGCTACGGCCATCATATGCCCCCTACAAATCCAATTAGGCGGCGTTCGCCCGTTGTATGGCAATTTTTTATGTTTACCCGGGTTAACGTTGGTACAAAGTTATCATAAACTTCATTCGAATCAGTATGTCTATTGATTCTAGATGTTAGCCAAACTAATTTAAAAGCTTGTCAAATGCAAAACTAAGTACAAACCAATACGAAGCACAAATTTACTTCGCCCGCCACAGAATTTGACCTATTGCAATGTAACCTCCTTACGTCAAAGTTTTTGGTATAACCCGCTTGCAATTGACGAAACCCAGGCCTGGACCTCCACTTTTGTGGTATGCTTTATCAAAGTCAAACACCTAACAGAGCATTTTCTGCGTAAATCTTGGTTTTAATTCTAGTTTTGATTATTACTAAATACTAATTTTCATGATAGTGGTTGCAACCTTCGATATAAACTAGCTCTTATATAGCTTGCAATACTCAAGTCAAAATTAACACACTTTACCTGCAACCGAATTAAGTCCAGTCCAGTCCAGTTGACCCAATTTCATTCATGTACTTCCAGGTCACTCTTCTGCCAACGAAAACCTCGAAGGACCACAACTGATTCAGTAAGCAAACATTTATCTCTTTAGTGCTCAGAGATAAGAATATTTGCTTGTTTTCACGCAACCCGGTCACTTGCTTTATGAGTGAGATCGAATTTCAAAGAGTTTCGCAGGTGCAGGCAGCAAAACTTCCAAACGAAAATCTCCAATTTCAAAATTAAATAAAAATCCCGAGGACCCGGATCCGACGGAGCAATGCTTTGCTAAAAACGCACATGTCCAGTTCATCGATATTCAGCTGCCCCGTGCCATGACAAGCTAAACCGATCCTTATGGAATTCTACCCTTGCCCGAAACTTGATTTATCGACATTTAAGGACAAGAAACCTTCCGAGGGTAGCAGAAAAGGTGTTCCTCCTTCACACAAGGACTAAATTTTTTGTGTGCTCCAAAACTGACCACAACTGCGCTTAGTTATAGATTTCTGAGTAATCCAACTGCCAGCCACTCCAAATATAGCCCGGGAACGTTTCACACGATTACCACCAATCCAAACACTAAAAGGGACCCGGAGGGATTCATCATCGTCGTCGTCATCAACATCCCTTCACTTGGAGTGCATCCATAAATTATTGGAAAAAGGCTCGGCATGCAACTGATGGCACCGATCAAGTCGGAAGTTCACTTGCATGTCCTGGCGGCAGTGTGGGTCACGTGTCCTGTTTTAGGGATGATGAGGGTGTGGAGCGTGTGCCGCTGGAAAGGGTGCGTTTAGCAAGTGCTGGTGTCGCTCCGGTTACCCTCTGCTGGTTAACTTCTTGTTGACACTGCGACTTGCGAGTTTAATTTAATTTGCGGAGCAGGCAGGGGCGGCTCGTGATGGGACAGCAGAGGACCTGGAAAATATGCTTCACGTCACCGCCAGTATATCCTTGAGCGGGCAATTGTGTGGGAACGACGGCATTTTTTTAAGGGGATGAGAAAATAATGTCACCTATTTTTTTTTTGGGAGATTGATGCGACTGATTTATGGGAAATAATTGAGTAATTTTATGGTTGATTAAAATGACTCTCTTTATCGATAATGTGATTGCGTACATGCTTCTGTTTATGCAATATTTCGGTTGGATATATTTGGTTTGGAAGTTATGTTAAATATCTTAACGTGGCTGCAGATGCATTTACAAGAAAATATTACTATTGGGATTAAGACTACGAAGGAATGTCAAGTTCTCTTCTAGGAACAATAATATGTACATTTTTACTTAACTTGCGATACTTAAAACTAGAAAGTGTACGATGGTTCGGTCCAGTTATACGAACCTTTGAAGAAAGAATGCTAGTCTGGAATTACAATGCTAGGTTAACACGATAAAACGCCAAGATGTGCCAAGAAAAAAATGACATGAAAGAAGATTTGCGAAAATGGAGCTGGAGAAAATTAGCGAAACGTAAAGACGATTCTAAATAAAGACTTGACTACGCCAAAAACCCTACAAGGAGACTCCAGTGTATTTAAAAAAAATTGGTAAATTTGGATAAAATTGACTACTGTAGAACAATCGCAGTGATTAAACGGCCAAAAAGGGAAAAACTCAGTTTAGACAACTTGGCGTTTAGTGAACGGAACAGGATGCCATAGTTTTGCAAAAGCAATCAGACAGGACAGACCCTGAAAGGACTAGTTCTACTCAAACTCTACATATGGATAGCCTCCCCTATAAGTGCCTCGAGACTCAGATCTCATCGAAATTGGCCCAATATTGTAATGGTTTCCCAAAAATTCCTCCAGGATAGGAGGAATCAGGAATGTAAAGAGGGCCCTGGGGCTGGCCGAGATTCGAACCCGGGACCTCTGGGATGGTAGCCAAACGCCTTAATCCCTAGGCTACCGAGGCCCCCGATGGTTATGGTTACGGAGCTTGCTCCGTCTGCCTCCTTCACGCTTTGAGGTCACTAATACCGATCCCCCGGAATAGGCAACGTAGCAGTCATTTCACTTCCTAGCCTAAACTAACCATACCTTGGATGTCCAAAGCCACCTGGTACCTCTACCTCACTAAACTATCTCGAGCTTAGGGATGAGGGCTGCCGTCCTTTGGATTCAGGTTTCCAGAGACTCCTAACGACCACTCTTAAGGACCGCTGCTACTAGGTTTTCCCACTTCATAAGTCCGAGGACGATCCTCAGTGTTTACGAACGCTGAGTTAGGTTTCCCCTTCAGATCCCGGCAAGGCAAGGTATTGCTATTATCGGGGTACGTATCTCCGCTAGTTCCTTAATTCTATTGTTTTTCTTTTTTACCGCTCGAACCACAACCCAGACCGTACTTCTCGGATTGAAAAATCTTTCTTTTTCAACTTTCGCGTTCAGAGCTTCAGAACTAACTGACTCCCAAAAAATTTGTATCCAAGTATCATCACTTGGTATTTTTTTCTTTTCTTCCTCGACCTGAGCGAATGATGCTTCTTTCATCCTCCTTACGTTCCATAATCTTATTCTAGTCTGGGTTCCAAAAGTCGTTGACGTGTTATCCGTCCGATTCCAGGTGATTAGCCTACAGGGATAGTTCATTGTAAACGGTGGGCCATCTAATGTTTGGAATTTGAACTATAGGTTATTTTGAGGTTGGAAGCTTTGATGACAGTGAAGAAAATTAGTTTTATGTTTGAAATTTGCGAAGTGGGTCGCTTTTCACTGGAACAAAGTTTGGAAATATTCAAAACTTATTTCCAGACTGAAAGAAAATTACAAAATAAATTTGCCTGGGATGTGCCAAAAACACAGTTTGTGGATCAATCTGCGAAGCGAGTTCGTAAAACTGGATCGTTGTTGGATAAAAGAACCCCTGGACGTACTCGTCCAGTTCGCTCATTCCGAAACATCGCTGCTGCTGCTCAGAGTGTGCGTGAGCCACTATCAACATCAACTCGTCATAGTTTTCAAGAATTGAACATTTAACGCACTTCTTTGAGAAGAATTTTGCATAAAGATTTCGGTATGAAGGCGTACAGGGTTCAATTAATGCAAGAGCTGAAGCCACATGACCATCCGACACGTTTTCGCTTCGCTCAATAAGCCGAAGACCGCTTGATCGAAGATGTGCATTTTTACCGAAAAATCATCTTTTATGATGGAGCTCATTTCCACCTTGGAGAGTACGTCATCGTGGAGAAACCAATGCATCGTGTGGCTATCTGGTGTGGATTTTGGACTGGCGGCATTATTGGGCCATTTTTCTTCGAAAAAGAGAAAGACAACGCTGTTACAGTGAATGGCGAACGCTACCGCACCATGCTAAGCGATTTTTAGTTTCCCAAAATTGAAGATGATGATATAGGCGACATTTGGTTTCAACAGGACGGCGAAACTTTCGATCTTTTGCGCACTGTTTTCGAACATCGCTTAATCAGCCGAAATTCTGATATCAATTGTCCACATCGAAGCTGCGATTTGACTCCGTTGGATCCGTCAAGGACAAGTGTTACGCTAACCATTAAGAGACGATCGACGACATGAACCCTGAATTCGAAGTTGCCATTGACGAAGTAGATGCAGGGGCCGCGCTTTCATAGGTGCGAATGGTGCGCTTGCACCGGGCGCAATTACAGAAATGAAGAATTTAAAAGAAACTTAAAACTTTAAAAAAAAAAAAAACAAGAACTATTCTATTCGGGTGCCAGAATTTAAACAAATTTGCACACTTTCTGTCCCTGTATTTTCACAACCAAGAAACACCGGGATAATCTTACTCTTCTTCGTGCATGAAGTTTTCAGAGATTGTAGCTGCGAGATTTTCATATAATTTTTACTCAAGAGATGTTACTCGAGATTTTACAGATCTTTGTCCTCGAAAATCAGCAACGAAAATTCGGCAAAAAAAATTCCAGGTGAGAGAAAAATCTCATTTATTTATACTACTTTGGAGAACTTTTTGAAAATTCTGTTAAAAGCACCCATACCCACTCACATAAAGGAAAAACTGTTCTGATGGCTTTGTACGCTGTACTTTTAAATTCTGTTCCAAGAATTGTTAAAAGAGGTAAATGAGCGAAATGAGAACAAAAAACCCAGTGGCGGGAATTTCTCTTTAATTGCTCTTTCTTGTTTGTTGCTTCACTATCTAACAAATTAATATGGCCAGTTTTACACAGGGCAACCAAATTGTCAAAAAAAACAAAAAGGGCCCGCTTTTTCACCGAATTTTCCTTAGAATGCTTAGCGTGTTGTTGTTTTAATCTTAGTTCTCTCTTCTTCCAATTCTTTTATTTTCCTAGCAAAAGCAACAAACATCACCCACCTGTCAAAAAGTTTATTCAAAAATTCAGTGAAAGAATTAAGAGATTCGAAAAATCTTCCCACCCCATCGTCCTTTCATACTCTCTTTTCCGCAAACAACGTGTTCGGCAGATTTTTGTGGGTTGGATGTTGACGATGTGAAATTTCCTATGAAATCTTTTTTTAGCTTGTGGGGCGCAATATGGCATAATGCACCGGGCGCAAAAGACCCAAGCGTCGGCCTTGAGTAGGGGAGAGGGGGGCAGTTTAGAACAGGGGCAGTTTTGAATTATTCGATTTATGAACGCATCCTTCATCTTTCCCAACCTCCATAACCTTTTTAATACTGGTGACACCGAACTACACATCTGGCAATTCCCAAAATAACAAATAACAAAATTGTGCCGGTTTCTTTACGGAGGCGAAAGTAAATAAATATTTTTTTGCTTGTAAGCAAATTACCGAAAAAGTTAATATTGTTTTCAAGTTGTGATAATTTTATGGTGTTGCATATATTATAAACTCAGTATTTACAAATATAACATCATTAAACATGAGTTAGTTTTTCGTGTAGAAAATTTTATTTGTGAAGAAGATGCCAAACGAGCTGTTTTGCATGTTTTTTTTTTATATGATAGTCTAATCTAAACTTAGGTGTCATCCTTTGTACTACTAGTCCGTCATGTCGTACACGTCATGGTGCAATGTCTAGTAGTAAGCTTAGCTCGAAGGATAGAGAGAAAGATAGGATAGATTAGGGGGAGTCGGGTGGATGTAGGAGGAGATGGTGGTGAACCTTGCGCTTGAACTCTTGGGTGTTGTATGAGTTCGGGAATATTGACTGAGGTAAGTTGTTCCACAGTCGCGTTGTTCTTGTTATAAACGAATTTCTAAATCGGAGTGTGCGCGAAGATAAGGGCTGTAGACTATAAGGGTGAGCCGAGCGGGCAAGCAAGTCTAGTGTTGCGGGAGAAAAGTTGTCGTGGAGGCATGAGGTTATTTATTTCAGTAGAGCAATCGTTGTGGTAAAATCGGTAAAATTTTGCAAGGGCTGCTACATTCCTACGGTGGCTTAATGAGTCAATTGAGGAGCAAATGGCGCTATCGCCAATAAGTTTAAGAGCGCGACTTTGCTTCTTGTCCAGCCAGGCTAAGGTGGTTCTCGGGCCCCAGCCCAAATATACGAGTTGTATTCGAGGCGGGACGGATGTAGGACTTGTAGATTGTAGCCCTGGCCGACGGCTGAAGGAGGAATTTGCATCTTTTAAGGAATCCCAGGCATTGCGATGCTTGTTTAGCGATTTGGAATATGTGGTTATTCCACCGCAGATCTTCGGATAGTGTTATGCCTAGGATGTTTAAAGACGGTTCTGCCGTTAGGTTTTTATTGTCCACTGAAATAGAAGGAGGGTCGGTGCAGGTTTTATTGGAGATGAGACAGTACTTCGTTTTTGATGCATTGAATTCGACACGGTTCTTGCGGCCCCATTCAAGAATTCGTTCGATGTCCCTGTTGATTGAAATGGACATGAGATTGTATAGGGTCAAAAAATATAAAGAGAATAGAACTCCAAAAATAGAAAACTACAGCAGCAAACACACTGTGCACCAAGTTTTCACAAACGCTGAGGAGTGTATGCTGGAAGGTTACTTTCTAAAAATGTCTAAAATGAATTATGGTCTTACGTATTTACAAGGGCGAGAATACTTTATGAATGTTATTACTTTTTAATATTGTTGTGGAATTTTTAATTTGATTTCGTTTATAAAAATAAGTAAAAAATAATAAATAAATAAATAAGTTACAATTGTTCAAGACTGCCCCAGGCCGTTCAGAGTTTTATAAAGCTTATTCAACAAAAATGTTATTGTAAGAAATAAATGAGAGTGTACTATGATAATATTAGATAAAAATAACATAAATATACTGTTGATTATATTCTAAGTTACATGGTTTCCATTTAATTCTGGTTTTTCAAAACTGCCCCTATGGGTTTCAAATGTGCCCCGCGGATGGGGCACATTTGGACAAAATTGAGCTTAACAAAAATGCTCAATTGTGTTACTTTACTAAGTCAAAATAAATAAATATAATTTTTTGTTCGTAGTATAAAACCCATATCTAACACTAAAATAAAATAAATCATGATTTGTAATACCAGACGAGAAATATAATATTTTATTTACAAAGTGTTCAAATGTGCCCCCTCTCCCCTAGATGTCCAAATAATCGCAAATGTACTGGTACATTCGGTCGGCAGAATGGGCTAGTGTCATGGCTGGAGTCATTTCAACGATATTGTGTTCCATGATTGATTTCAAAGTATACTCTTTCCAATAAAGCAGCAACCAATGATAAATATCCATGCTTTTTGATTTTATAGCGAAATTAAATTCGAATTATTAAAAGGCCCCAATCAAAGGGTGGTTCAGCTATATCCTATACTACATATGTATAACCAAAAACTATTTCTCCAAAATGTTTAAACCTGTGCGATCACAAATATTTCTCCGATACTTAAAAGAAAAAAGGATTAAAAATCATTGAAAAAAAAAACACAATTTTTAACAAATCTAAATTTCTCTGCTCCCTCCCCGGGAAACAAATTTAAATGATCCTTACCCAATTGTAAATGGCGTAGTTAAGAATTTCTCACTTTGTAACGAAAGTCCTTAAAATAACAGAATTAACACGAAGATCGTTTCCAGAAATAGTGTCACCCTTAGGACGAGGGGGGATGTCTCAGAAGATGCACCTTTTTTCCACCAGGAAGACGCAAGATTCAAGGCGAGAATAAATCACGGGCAGGGAATGCAACTAAAGTGCAGGTCTGAATTGCATTTGAGCTATCCCCGGAGGCAGAATCAGAACGATTTTTCTTCAGAATTTTTTTCCCACTATTTTTAGATAAATTCCTTTTTCTCCGGAATTGGAATTATTTAGCACTTGTTGGGGTCTTTTATGTTGGTGCCACCCTCGCTTGCTCCTATACCAATGCAATCGCGGCATTTTGTTGCTGGATTTTATAAATCAATCTTTGTTGAATTTTTTTGGGGGGACACAGGAAAAGGCGAACAAATTTCCATTTATTTTATTTAGTTCTTTTGGAGGAATTAAGGTGAATTTTTTAAAGGTGCTTAGAAGTAGATTTTGATAAAAATTCATGGAAAAAACCCCGATGTTTGCAGATGTTGTAAATAACAAAAAAAAAAAAGGAATTTGATAAGACGTCGGTAAAAAATTTGAATATTCATTTCTTATCAGCATTGGACTTTCCTGTATGTATTTTTTTTTTACTTCATCCGGCTGCTGTCGATCGGAAATCACCTTTAAATGTTTGACAAAACCTGTGCCGTATGGCAACTTTCCGTCATGTGAACGTGCACTATGCTGTGGCAGCTATCAAAATGCAAACAGTTTCCACACTACCACCAGAGCACTTCCCCAACAATCAAACCCTTTCAATTGATTATGTGCGGCGATTTGCATAACATTTCCACATGCTTCTGACTAATTCCTGTTTGGATTTATTTCTAGATTTTCCAGCAATACCTTGGGGTGTTTTATGTATATACCTGAAGACGGTAGAAGGCTTATTTTATCAAGGTGACAGCCCTCCAGGTATTCTCGAAAAAAAATGCCCACATGAAGCGGCTGGTGTGTAATGAATCAAGTAGCTTGTGAAATATAAGACATTTTTTACTGCGCACCTTATCCACCTCTGGAAGGTACAAAAAAAAAGGAGTGCGCCTCAGCATTGGCACTAAGCCCAGTGTGTTATTGCGCGCTTTCGGGCATTAATTTCCAAAATCGGACGATGGGATTCTGGCGCATTTCTTTGAATATTTTATGCTAATTCCCAACGTTTGAAAGGAGTGAATCTTTAAAGGTGACATAACCGGATCTTCTCACAGACAATACACCTATGGGAAGTTCTGACCTGATTTCGAAATGAATCACCACCGGCAAGACAAATGTGTTCGGAACGGAGCGCGTCTTTTCATATTGAGGAAGGGAATATTAGTTCCGGTGTTGAGACAGCAAAGTTCTATTCTTATTTAAATTTTTCATTTATTGTAGAGAAAATTATAACAGATGGATTGGATACGATTGTGAAATGGAGTTTCATTATTATAATCAGGTTCACAATGTGATATCATGTTGTGGAAATACAACAAGTTTGTTAAAGGTGGTGTGGTGGTATATAATCACGGCTTCGGGGTATAGTGGATCAAAGCGGTTTAACCTGTAGATTTCACTCAAGTTGTCTTTATTCTTATTTTTATTTATATGATCCAGCGAGACCTTCTTGTCTAGACGAGTGTTTTCTTTTGCAAATCAAATGCAGTTAAGAAGATTTGTAAATCTCAAAAATAAACCTGGTTGGATTAGGGGATACATGCTATCAATCTACGTCATCATTTATAAACTCTATAGAAAATTCAAAATTTTATAGATTACAACGCAATACCTGGATTTCACCTATGCTCACCTGGATTTTCCCCAAATGACGAAATTATTGTGTAAATATTCATAGACTGAGCACACAGCAGTTTTGAAGATAAAATAACCGTAGTAATATTATTAAAAATTTTATTTCGTTATTGAAAAAAATATTTTGCAGTTGAAGATAATTTGTTTCTTTTTTATGTAAAAGTTTAAGCGCAGGAGTAGGTCCCTTTTCACTACCAGTTTCTCCATCACCTCATAGTGCAATAGAAGAAATCTTAACTACAAAAATAGGTGAGGCTTATGATAAGCCTCGCGTTATACTTTAGGGTGCATACAACTATTCCGGTACTTGAAGTTTTGGATAGTGCATCAGTTCGGGAATTTTGATAGTGGTTAGGTCGTTCCACATACTATGTTTACATTATGAGTTGAATAGTTGAGTTGAGGTTGAGTTGAATTTTGGACTCGAGTCACAATTCACAAACAAAACAGAGATGCTGCTGCAAACTAAACTCAACTACATAGTTAACTACTGAACTCGCGTCTATATGCATAATTTCAACTCAACCCATGCAGCAGAGTTGAGTCGACTACAGTATCCGCTAACTCAACTCGACTCGCGTCACCATACTTTACTCTACGCCAGCAAATGTTCGATGTAAACTTTACAGCTTTGCATCATTATCAGCGTATGCGGGGGTCCTATATGTTCGAGAAATAACCAACGACGGCAATATAACAGTTAATCTCATTAGTTCTAAATCTAAAGTCTCACAAACGAAGGTCTGTGACGCTGTCTTCTTAACAAGATTAATGAGACAATTTAACTCCGAGCCAATTTCGGTTCATTCAATCGCTTGGTAAGACTCCATCATTGCATTGGCAATGGCATATTAGTCGTTGGGAGGTGTTCGTCGCCAATCAAGTTTCTGAAATACAACAAACTGTTTCACCTTCACAATAGAGTTACGTGCCAACGAAGCAGAATCCAGCCGATTGAGCTTCACCCAGTCTATACCCGAGTGAACTTAAACAATATTCATTATGGTGGAATGGTCCCAGCTTCTTATTGAAGCCACAGTCGAAATGTACCACAATGGAGCAGACACCTAATTCTGAAACACTCCGGGAGGAACGCACTAGAACCATCGTACACATGACCGAAATCAATACTGCGTAGGAACTACTCAACCACTTTTCATCTCTCTCTAAATTATTAAGAATTACAGCCTACATTTTCCGATTTCTTAACAGTTGCCGCAAGTCCACTTCGCACAAACAAGGAACGCGAATGAAATCAACTTAGCTAGGAACTTTTGGATCCGAGAAGAACAAAGTGTTGCCTTTTCTTCTGAAATTGAAAACTTCATATGCAAACTACCAGTATTTCTAAGAAGCTCAGTACGAAGCTTGAAACTTATCTTGGGTGACGACCGCATACTTCTAGTGGGAGGCGGATTCAGAAATTCATCCATATCCTATTCAGAACAACATCCAATAATGTCCACAAGTTGGTAGTACCTTCAAAATTGCCGAAATAAAAAACGTCCAACGCGAAGTCGTACCCCGTAGACAGTTTAACGAAAACCTTTTTTATGTAAAAGAGTCTAAGCCATGATGCGTTGAAATGGAATTGGAGTAGCCACACCTTGCGACGCGAGCACCAAAATCCAGCGAAACAGGCCTTGGACTGGAATCCACAAGGAGAATCTTATTCGCAGAGGCCACAACAACTAAGAGATCCTGTATGGAGCTGAGAGCTGTAGTGTGGTTTTGCCTATCTTCCAGAAAATTCAACAAAAAAGTTGATAAAAGGTAGGTTGGTCTGCCTGGTAGACTACCCTAGCATGAAAGCCCACGGAACCAACTAGAGCCAACCAGTCTCACACATGTGGCGCAAAGGATCACCAAAAAAGGTCACCAAACCGCAAAATATTCCCAATACACAAACCTCAAAAGCTTCAGCCCAAGACACAAACAAAAAGCTTGATTACGCAATATTATGAAATAGGTAGCCCGGACTAGCATAGATACTATACCATTATGCTTTTTCCCTATAAGTGTGGGTATGCGCCGTATCAAAGGTGGGAAAGAAAGCGCGGTGGATGTATGTAACACGTATTTGTATTCAAACGTTCAGTAGATAGCTTCTACAGTACAACGACGACGTGAAGTATAGACGTTTTCAAACCTCGTGACATCCCGCGCATCTTCCCCAGCTAAGCTCTTAAAAATGTTAAAAAGTTCAGACAAAAGCTTCACTTAACTCCTCCTATCAAATCACTTGCTGCCATGTAATCAGTCGCGACTGCGTATTGCTAAAGGGAGGTGTATTTTTCTGGGACTTCGATGATTATTTAAAAAAATTACAAATTATGACTGAAAAACACCCGTTTTTATATATTTTTTTTATTTTAAGGTTTTTATATTTTACACAAATGCCACAGAAATAATTTGTAGTAATTTCTACTAAAAAATACGATATTTGTGTTTTTATCACTTTGATTACTAGATTTTTGACATTTTCCGCCAGTCGCAAGCGCGCTTCTGCCCGGGGAGGTTGTGTTGCTTGCGGCTGCGGAGAACTCTCAATTTATGAATGAAAATGCTCATATCTTTAAAAGAATTTTTTCCAGCAATTCTTTTAATTTATTTTAAATTTAGGGATGGGAAATATTTAGCATAATTATAGTAAAATTATGCTTATTACGATGGATAAACTGCCTTTGTTGAGCAGGAGTTTTACATGTATTTCAAAGCTCTGCTCAATACATATAAAGATTACTTAACTTTATTCATCCGGCATGCGCACATCCCTTCCCAAATTATTTTGTTGAGTTTTTTCTGCGTTTGTTGCCTTTTTAAGTTAAAAGAGGGGAAATGATAGAACAAATTTTATGAAATTGGGCAACGAGGTGCGCAGAACCCTTCAAATTATTTGTGTCACGGAGTTTGAAAACTTCTATACCTAGTTCTGCTCCCCGGAATGAAGATGGGTCAAACAAACAAACCAGCACCAGAGGTTCTGTGTAGGGAATCCGGCTCTGGTAGGTACAAATGGGAAATAGAGCTATTCAGCTTGTGGCTATAGCGTGGCATGTTGACAATGTTTTTGGATTTTTTCTAAACCACCGTAATAGCTCCTCAAACGGCACATCCGTTTATTTCTATTCCAACTCACAGTTCTAGTGGAGATTAAGCTTCTTCTTCAGTTAGGATGGGGAAATTTGGTCAAGAGTGTTGCTGGTTAAAGACAATTCTTTAGTTGTGGACGTTGTGTCCGACTTATCTTCCGTCTTTTCGGCACGTACGCATTTCACAATCTTACGTCAGAAGGTAATGGGGTGCAGCCACACTCGTCAAAAGAAAAGTGACAAACCTGTCATACCTGTCTGTTGATGTGCGTTAAAACACTGTCTCGTTCCAAAGACGGTGCTGTGTATGCGGTGGAACTCATAGAATATATAGAAAAAAGGCCTAGTATCACTACAGGACTCATGTGCCACATATTTATTATCCCTGCTCCAGCAAAAATTGATAAATTTCCGAATCCAGAGTTTTATTAGGCCTTCTCAAAGGACATGCTCCAGTCAGATATAACCTAAAGTAGTTCATTTAAAATGATACCCAGGGCCCTGCCTGAGTATGTGACCGCCTGCGTGCCAATGCATATTATGGTCGCCTCCAAGGTAACATCATATAAAGAAAAGGTATATGTTAGGAATTGAGGCTCCGGGCCAAAATCGCTCCAAAATTTTTTCTGGTATTCAGAGTGATTTCTGAGTGCTGACAAGTTGTATGTTTATCAATTTTAGTGATGCGCTAGGGTCGGCGACACCGGTGGGGCGGAGGAGAAAAAATCATTCAAAACACATTAAAAATTTTTGTAGAGCGATTTCGACCTGTAGCCGAAATTTGAAAACCGCAAATTACTATTAGCGAACTTAAAATTCACTTTGAATTGGAGCGATTTCGTTTTAAACAACCATACATGTGTATATTGTAATGTGGAGCAAATTCATAAAACCGTGCCATATATGGCGGGCTTAAGGCTTGGGCTTGTAGACGAATAGATCGTCTTGGTATTACATAGTTTGAATGTTGAAAATTTATCCCTATTCGATTTAGCTGTATTTATGTTGACCAGGCACGGCCCTGATATGTAAATGTCAGCTAGAAAACGAGACGTTAGAGCATATCCTCTGTAACTGTGTTGCACTTAAATGAAGCAGCTTTCGCCACACCAGAAAAGTTCAATCAACGCTAAGGAAGTATAGAACATTAATCGAAAGGTTGTCTTAACGATGATCAGTAGTCCAACTATTGGAAGTTTCTTAACGCTCCCGAAACAAAATATATGTATGTAGAATATTTTTGGAGCATCTTCATTAGCAGGTTGCAAGGCTGGTCTTCTTCCACAATACTACAAACCTGCAAAAACTAAGTGAGAGTGAAACAATGTTATGGACTAGTCATGGACTATAGTATTTTCTGAAACGACTATGTTGCAGTTCGCGGTTCTGTAGCAGTTTGATTATAAATGTAACTGAAAACGCATTTAACCCAGTTTCTCCGGGACAACACCTTTTGGAGCATAAATGGCTGTCAAAAACATTTAAAACAATCCAGTCTCGACTTTAATAATGTAATTATCCACTAAATTGTCCGGAAACTCATTTGAAATTACCATAGCATAGTTGTCAGCAAAGCTAGTAACCAGAAGCCAGTAGTGTTCACTCAGATGTTGGCATCGATTATCCCAAAAGTGGCCTAACTGCTCCGTTGTTGATCTAAACGTTGACTGCAAATCTAAGTAAGTGGAACATTTCACTGCGGCCAGACACAACTAGTGCACACAGAATCAGGAAACCCTGTTTACTCAAGTGAAGCAGGATTGCCCAACGGCAAAATTTCCACTGAATTGGCAGCAGCCAGCGTGAAGTTAGTTACAGATAGAATAAAAAATTCGGACTAAAGTGCGCCTAATCGAAATCTTGTTGAGAGCACAACGAACGCAATGCAACTCCCGCACCTGGTGCTGCTGCTGCTGCACCAGGAGCACTGACCAGACGATGGCCGAAGCGACATTTCAGCATTTTACACGTGATCTCGCCTGATCCAATTTATACCGCACGGCGGTAAGGTGGCCACTTGCCGGCACACTTGCGTCGTTTTCGCCATTTCGCCCGGTGCGACTGTGATTTCAATTATGCCGAGAAGCCATAAGCAGGCGCGAGCGCCCAGTCCGCGCGCCGGCCACCAGAATGGCCGCATAAACACCTCTCATTATATCTGATCCCCGATACCTGGCCTCCGATTTGTGTATCTATTTATAATCGTATAATTGCAAATAGGTGCATTTCAGCCGGAAAAAGCATAAAAGTTTGCTCTACCTGTCCGGGGTGTTGGTCGCCCGCTGGACCCCCGAACCGACAGCGGACATTCGGGCTGAAGTGCTTGTAAAGTGCTCCACTTTTCGACGAGTTATTTCAATTAATTTCACCGTTGATTGTTGAATCAGAATTCGTTGCACAACTCTGTGCCGAGGTGCTGCTACTGTCCGCGTCCTGATCTTTACGGGACAGTCCGATCGTATAAAAAACAAAACCCTCAGGTGGACGTTAATTCTGATCGGTTTCAGGCATTTTAGATTTCAATTTGAATGGTAGCCATTGACCAGAATGAAAAGGTGCATGTCAACTCCTTATTGAAAAACCGCCTCTCGTATTGCTTCATAGAAAGCGGGAAATATTGACGCTTGTCAGTGATATGAATATGGGCGCTAATATATCTTTAGATAATGCCTTGGATAACGCACTTTACGTCAAGTGAACCATTTACGCATGTCATTGGGCAACTTCCGTGCTCGTACCGAACGGGTTTTTATTGATTTTGAGTGAGTTTCGCTGGAAAAGGTGTGACAGCATTACCTAACCTAAAACTCAATAAACAACAGCTGGGACCATTGGAAATTTATTAAGTCCGAGGTTACGGATTACGATAATTATGGCTGTAATAAAATAGAAATTTGCTCCAGTTTTAACACCGGGTTGAGTTCTATAGCTTGGTTCCGGTGACACCGTGGGCTACGGCACTGAATTTGGAGATATTTCGTTCTATTAGCAACCTACGGATTCCTGCAGATTGCAAATTCTACCATACTGCTGCGAAAACCTTAATTTAAAATGTCCGACCAACAAGTACAGTTAGTCACAGGTTGTCAACTGAGGCCCTCTTAGAGAACCCACTCAAAACCTTAGCTCAAACTGAAATTGAAATTTGCCCTTTTTTATGTGAAGCTCTAAGCTCAGGAGTGGCTCTTTATTCTACCAGTCCATCATGTCGTCTTACCAGTCTTGCACTATCTCAGCCCGAGCTTTTAGAGTAGTCCAAATAGGGCATCTCCCTAGAGTATCCGGTTACTAATTGGGTACACAAGTTCCGTTTGGGTCGGTTCTTCATCTAGCGGACAGTATACTTCGTTGTTTACCTGGTAGTCTGGTACAAGCGGCGCTACGAAGGCATAACACTCTGACGAAACTGTCTGCAGCTAATCCAAATGTTTTCGTATCTTGCTCAGGCGGCGGCTATTAAAGACATTGACTATTCGAAATCGAAGCCCCGTTACAAACGCTACGGTTACTACAGTGATCCAATTAGTCAAGTGAAGAGAACCAAAACTTTGATGGCGAGGTTTTGTCCTTTGTCTAGCCACGTTAAGGCGATCTTCGAAGCCCTAAGTAAAGCTCGGGTGAAAGAGTGGACATCGGCGGGAGATGGTGGGCGTTGGATTCCACGTTATCTTATATTATCTTTGACCGAACGGGCACAAAAAACTCTTAATCCAGAACTTTAGAGCTAAGTTGATACAAATTGCTTTAGTTAACAGGTCAGTTGAGTATGGTCTAAGAGTCTGGAAGAAGTCCGGAGAAATAAGATAGGGCAAAGAATTTACGCAAAAGTTTACCCAAAGATGAGGGACATTTGGTAAGGACCACAGAGGGTAAATTGTCAGGACCAGTGGATTTGAAGGCTCTTTGAGACACCTATACATTACGCATGTTCTTCCGAAAACTCCGTCCATCGAATGAACAGCCTGCTAAAGCGTGAGTTCGTCAACGGAATTGAAAGTAGGGTGGCCTTGCCTTTACTTCCTTCAATCGAACCCGGGACCTCTGAGATGGTAGCCAGGCGCCTTACTACTTAGACTACCGAGGCCCCGTCATGGAATGATAATTTGACTTTTCTGATCCCTGATCAAGATCAAGCCAGTGGATCTCTTGGTCTGCAGGAACTAATGACAGGTGTTTTCGGATATGACGCCTCCCACCTCTCACTTCAAATTTTCCTCTACGACCTTTAAGTGGTGATTTTCTTAACTCCGAATAAATGCTGGGCAACTTTCAAGGGAAATTAGGGGAATAAATCCAGTACGTGAGGAAGCACACCCTTCAAAGACTTTAATTGACCACTTCAAAAGCGGATGCCCTGGCTAGATAGGGCTGTGAGACTTTATTCATCTGTCTGAACTTGCAATTGGGGTACCCATTAGTTAGGCGAATAGAGTCCTTGCCATCGGACTTCGTTGAGATACACCAGGACCTGGATCTGTCTCTGGATTGGCCAACTCTAAGGGGTTCCTTTCTTTGCGCTCTCTTAAGGCGGCTAAAGAATTGTTGGGACACAGCAGATTAGATCTCTTGGATAGTCGAACAAAAAATCGTATTGGAAGGGGGGCGGAGGATCGTAGCGGTTTAGCCGCTATGGTGTTTTGAAATTTTGTTGGTAAAAGTTTACATATTTGCCTGTATTTTTGTAAGCCTAAACTGTTCGTAAATGTGTGAATGATTTTGGGCTATATACGTTAATCAACAGTAGTAGTAGTAGAAACATTCAACATTCGATGGATGAACAGAGTCAATGCGTCCAAACGCATCAGTTGAGAATGTGACTGATCGAGGTTTTATTTATTTACCCAGCTTTATCCCAGCTTCTTCCCGTATTGGAGAATCCTAGACTTTTACCTAAACATTCAAATTTCACATTTCCGTTTCTCCTTACCATATCAATTCAGAACCGATTGCTTAGAGAGCTTCAGGATACACTATGTTCAATGTTTTTCTACTTGAAGCTAGAATGACATACATACTCCTAACCGGGAAATGACCGTTATTTGGCAAAATGCTTCCGCCATATTGGCCCTTCATTTTGAATAAATTCTGTTTTTTTTTTTATCATAAATTCGTTATTTACTATCTTAAAACTCCCATATACCGATTTTCATTGGAATCGGAATACAACTGGCTAACTCGTCGGCCTATTGGTGCGGCCATTTTGAATTTATAAGTTTTAACCACAAATTCATGATTTGCAGCCTCAAAAACCCCTAGATACCCAAAAATTGGCAAATTCAAGCATATTCCTGCGGAAATTTTTAATTTAAAAATCGGGCTTGGAGGTGCATCATGGGAGACCCCCACGGACCTTCATGCAAAAATGCAAAGCTGTGAGATGTTTTTCAACGAAGTTTCCCAGACAGCACCATCTAGGAGGGGCTTTAGAAAGTCATATAATAGCCTATGTTCTACGTTTTAAAATAAATAGCACATGGTTAAAATTTCACTAAGATCGGTTGCACGGTGTAGTAGCCTATTGCGAACATACATACATACATTATTACACACATCCATTTTTATATATGCATAGGTTACGAACACTTGCCACTTTGATATTTCGGTTGTGTCCAAGTCGGAATGTGACGCGAGAGCCGCAACTTTGGATCAGTGAAAAGTCGCCAAATACCGCGAAGCCAATGCCCGCATCGCAAACCTGTCAGAAGTTTGCAAGGAGAGAGAAAAGTGTACCTGAAAAAGATGTAAGCCATCCATGGGGGTAAAATTTTAGTTTCACTTTAGTACAAAAATTGCAGGAGAATAATATTTCTGTAAAGGTGACACATGACGCCCAGTCGGACCGGAAAGCTTACAGAAGTACTGAAATCAGCACTTTTTTTTCCTGTGTGAGGTATTAGGTCCAAAGGTACTGCGGCCATTAAGTTGGCCTATTGTACTACAACCCCTACACCTCATATTTGTAGGCCAGACCGCCTGAACAAGTTCAGCAGTCTGCCTAGTGGTTTGTCGCTTAGACTTGAGTGTTCGAGCAGGGACTTCTCGAATAAAGAGACCCTGCTCCTCGCTATTGCAGGGCACTCACAGAGAACATGGAGGGCAGACTCATCCTCTTCTAGGCAAAGCCTACATGTAGGGTCCTCCGCCCTTCCTATCTTCCATAAGTGGTAATTTAGGGCACAGTGTCCGGTAATTAAGCCAACAAGTGTCCTAACATCACTCCTACTGCGCCGTAATAATTCCTTGGCCGTCTTAGGGGACGGCACTGGAAGGAACCGCTTAGAGTTGGCGAGTCCAGGCGCGGACCTCCAGCGTTCAATATGTTTCATCAAAGTCCGATCGGCCAGGGCCCTTTGCAGCAAGCTGGACGGTGCCCCAATAGCCGGCTCTGGACCAATGAATTCTAAATCAGAGCCCTGTTTAGTCAGGGCATCCGCACTTTCATTGCCTTCGAAGCCCCGGTGACCCGGGACCCAGACAAGTGTAATTTGATTGAGAACGCCCAACTCATGAAGAGCACGTTGGCAGTCCCAAACTAATTTCGACTTGGTCCTACGGGACCTTATCGCTCTAATTGCCGCTTGGCTATCAGAGAAGATAAAAATCCGTTTATTTTGGTAGGCCCTTCTTAAGTTCTCATGAGTGCATGCCAGAATAGCGTACACCTCTGCTTGAAAGACAGTTGCCAGAGTGCCTAGACTTATAGCCTTGCTGAATCTGGGACTTTCACTCCAGATTCCGGCGCCTACACCTGTCTCCGTTTTAGAGCCATCCGTGTACCATACTAGCCCGCCCGGCAAATCTTTAGGAAAAGTCCAGGTAAGCCTCTCCTGTATATGTACAGAAGGTTGCTTAAATTTTGAGATTTTATAGGGCATGCCGTCCGATAGCATCTCCGCTTCCGGAATCTCTTCTATGATGTTGATTATTATAGAATGTCCTCGCCCAAGACCAGCGCCTAGGTGACGATTCGCTTTCAGCCGCAGCGCCGCGTTTATGGCGGACTTCTTTACCTCAAGGTGGAGGGGTACCAAATTGAGGAGAGTCTCCAGCGCTGCCGTTGGGGAAGTGCGGATGGCCCCAGTGATGGAGAGGCAAGCCATTCTCTGAATTTTGCTTAAAATGGTTATGGAACCCTTAAGCTTCGTTCTGTGCCACCAAACTAAAGCTCCATAAGTTACCATGGGTCTTATGATGGTGGTGTATATCCAATACATGGTTTTCGGTTGCAAACCCCAGGTGGAACCACAAGCTCTGCGGCAAGCCCACAGGGATCTGCGCGTTCTACACATCAGAGTGTCCATATGCTGTTTCCAGTTGAGCTTGGCATCTAGCGTCACTCCTAAATATTTGGCTTGTTGTGAAAAGCCTATAGTTCTGCCCGCGAATGTAGGTTCCCAAATTCCCGGTAGTGATCGTTTCCTGGTGAAAGGAACTAGAATCGTTTTGTCGGGATTGACTTTTAGACCTACGCTCTCGCACCAGCTAGAGACCAGATCAAGTGCCTGCTGCAGGCGCCTTGACATGGCGCCTTCAGATTCACCTGTAATTACTATGACGACATCGTCAGCGTAACCTTGGGCGAAAATGTTTCGACCGTTGAGCAGCTCGAGGAATTCACCTACAACAAAGCACCAGAGAAGTGGAGATAAAACTCCTCCCTGCGGGCAGCCTCTTGCTATAGTGCCCTCCAGAGACCCCTCAACATGAGAAACAATTAGTTTGCGAGTTCTCAGCATAGAGTCAATCCAGTTGCAGAAAGTGCTACTTAGACTGTGTCTACTTAGAGCCCTAGCTATAGTAACAAAGGATGTGTTGTAAAAGGCTCCCTCGATATCGAGGAAGGCCGTCAGCGCAACTCCTTTGTTTAGAGCTGCATGTTCAAGCCTGAGCACCAGATTATGCAGTGCTGTCTCAGTAGACTTTCCCGCCTGGTACGCATGCTGATAGGAGCTTAGTGGTTGGCTTTGAAGATAAGTTTCCCTTATCGCCCGGTCGACAATTTTCTCCATTGTCTTCAAATCAGCACTTACTGGTAAGGGGAAGGCCTTAGCACACCACTTACATAAGTGCTTATTTTTACACACGATGTCATAGGAGGTAAGGCCTTACTTTACTACTTACCGTAGAGTACTTATAGAACTGCTCATCTGGAAGGGGTATAGTAAGGCAGCAAATGGAGCATTGCAAAAAGAAATATTCATGGGCGCATGTGGATATGTGATCCGGTATCGAAATGCTTTTATTTTGTTCATCTTTTACAAATGCCTTTTTTTCCAAGCCCGAGAGTGGCTTTACCTAAGCAGTCCCCCAACTAAATTCTCCACTTCTCCAAAGCTGCTTGTCCTCCGTATCGAATAAGAGCCGGGCTATTGAGTATGCTAATGTCGCATTTTAAGTCGACGAATATAATTGCCCGTTTTCTTTTTTTCTATAAAATTTATGAAAACTCCAGGAAAGCTCCCTTGAGTCATCGGGCAGATTCTCACTTGTTTGGGTATAATTATTCTGGACTACACCTTACCATCTGCCTTCTCTTGTAATGGGGTTTGTAAGGGCTCATCTAGCACCAAGAAAATAAGGGGTACCCCTTACCAGATGAGTACTTATTTCAGTGCTCCATCGGTAAGGCCTTCCTAGAATTCCTACTGGGCGGGAAGGAAATTCGATAGTTGAAGGAAAGTGCATAAAATCACGGTTAAAGACGCCTTAATATATTGATTGCAACCAGCCCTAATCCAGTGCTTTACCTACCAATTTCCTAAGGGTGCACCGAGACGCTGCACCCAAAACATGACAGCATCAAAAACTGCAACAAAATTCATGAACTTGCAAAATAACAACGGTTCCCATGGGCATATGATTCCCATCATTTCACCCAAAAAAGGACCCATTGACGCCTTTTCTGATGAGAACTTCCAGCACTGGACAGCACTAAAAGCGGCGCCTCCCCTCTCATTTCATCTCGAAATTTACCCACGGTACACAATGGATATTGTTCAAATACGGGTGTTTGAATTGGTGATAGGATTCCTCATTTCCACTGACGGCCGTCCTGCAACATCGAGAGTGACGCAAATCATCCCACGGGATAAATCAAATGAGGCGCAAGCGGAACACCATAGAGCGCAGGGCATTAAGCGCATGGGACACGGAGAGTGGTAGATCTGTATGGGAGATGTGCACCAAACACCGGCCAAGGACCAACGCTGAAATTTGATAATCCCTTAGAGGGTTATGGGATATTACGGAAGAAGGAAGTTGATGTGTACAAGGATAATTGTTGGGGTGCCTTCTGTAACGTATGTTTCCATTATGTAATGCACTTTAGCGAGCATATTGTTTGACTCTATTAGGGTTTAAAAGGCAAACCAGTTTCAGTTGTACACCGGTGCTGTGTCCTGCGCGCTCCTTTGGGACCTTGGGATTTTGCGTTGTTATAAGCCTCCGAGTGGATCTGAAGTTATGGTCGAGTTGTGAACTTGATGCCAGGTGATGAGTTTTGAATAGATTATTAATGTTGTGATATTTGAGATGATGTGGATTTGTAACTGTTATTTGATGCGTTTTTAGTATACTGTAATTTTAAGAGTTACTTGATTAGAGAGGCAAGTTGACTGAGGACAGTAATGAGTAATATTCTGTAACTAATAGCTGGGCTGAAAAACAATTACCATTGCAATTTTGAGCCATTTGTATTGCATTGAAAATTGTCGAAAATTGTCTTCATCTGTTTCGAAGACAGGAGACGAGTAAGATTTGAGGAAGAACGATGCTAATTTGTTGCAAATCTCGAATGAATTAGAACTGAAAAAGGTTTTTTCTTAGTGTTGATAAATTGAGAGAACGTTCTGGGATCACCATTACAAGTTTACAAGAACTTCAGAGAGACATTAATATTATTATTTACATTAATGAGCATATGGTTTACAGGTTCAAATCTGCCGTAATTCGTGTTAGAGGAGTTGATTTGTAAAATAGGTGGTCCTCTCTGGTTATAACGACTCTCTCTAAACGATGTACGGCGACCTAGAAAACCTGAGTCAATCTTTAGATTAAGGAGCTGATGAACAAATACAACATCGGCCACCTCACGACGCTTATGAGTAACTTATAAGTAACAATTTGATGTCATAAGCGTAAATCAATATTCTACAGTGTCTTAGCAAGGGAACAATGTCATCAATTGACAAGATAAAGAGAAGAGGGCCAAGATGACTTGCTTGAGGAACACCGGATGTCGCTTCAATGGTTATTGATTTGGAACCACGAAAAAGAACTTGGTAGATCCTGTCAGCTAAATATGACTGGAACCATACTAGAAGGACTTGCGAAAAGCCAAGCTTACTTAATTTTAGAATTATAACGGAATGGGAGAGCTTGTCAAATGCTTTACTAAAATCGGTGTAAACACAATCAGTTTGACAACCAGAAACGAAGCCCTCGACAGTCGGAAGAGAATACAAGATCCAACTGCCTTCCGAAAATATTATTCACACCGCTCATTTGGTATAAACAACCTGAAAATAAGGAATTCAGATAGCTGGATTCCCTAGAATTAAGATTGTTTTCAGGAAGTTAGTTATTGTCATTATCGCAAGATACCCATAGAACATTGGGTAAGTTAAAATCACCTAGAAGTAGGAGTTCGTCTTTGGCATCCATCATATCCTGGATACCACCTCTACGAGCCTCCGAGTTAATATATCTATTCCTCCGAAAAGCTTGGAAGGAGGAATCAAAAAGTTCGGCATTAAAGATCCCACTGTGTAACCATGTTTCAGTGAAAGCGATCATATCAAAATCACCGGCCGAAGCTGACAGAAACACATCATCGAGATTGGATCTGATACCTCTCACGTTTTGGTAAGTTGCGACCCTTCTTTCTTCAGTACCTTAGCTGCTATTCCATCGACGCCTTGCGATTTGTAACTGCATGGCTTTGTTCAGCTTCTAGTACCACATCCAGTACTGGTGGTCCTATTGAGATATAATTTTGAGGAATTACAAATGACTTTGGCTGAGGATCCTGGTTCAGTATGGGATAGGATTCAATAAGCTTTTAACATATTCTCTTCATCTTTCTTTTATCCTATCAGGATCAGCTAATGGTTCCCATTTATATTTCTGTCTTTTCAGATGCCCGTTCTTGGATGAAACTTATTGGTGATCTAGCGAGTTCTTTTGTACCCCTGGTTAATTATTTCTTCATTCATTCTTCCTGAATATCGCAAAGCTTATCTGCGATTATTCGTTTTTGCTTGCTTCCATCCCTGGTCTTTTTGTCCTTGCGATCTACTCCCGGTGGCTCTGGATTCTTACGTCAACTGCGGCTCTACAGTCCTTATCAAACCAGTCAATTCTAGTCTGTCTGGGGGCCAAGCCTAATGTTTCTTCTGCAGCTTCTTATTTTACTCTGTTTCTTGCAAAAAAAATTACGTGATATTTGCCGGGACCCCCTCTCCCTCACGAGAGATTGGATGAGTTTCGGCTGGAACCCCGTCCCCGCACCTAAAAGCCTCACGCAATTAATGGACAACCCCTAAGCCGACTACTATTAACTCGCAATTGAGCAAATACCATGCATTCATGTTCCTCCACGTTGCTCTAGGTCGTCCAATTCGACGGGATCCTTGCGGATTCCAGTCAAGGGCCTGTTTGGCTAGATTCTTGTTTTCACGTTGCAAAGTGTGGCCAATCCAATTCCATTTGCTTCGCCTAATTTTGTCGTCTATCCCTTCCTTTCAGAGCCTATTCATCGAACATTATTAAAGAAAAGGAAAAAACGTTATTCATGTAGTAAAATCACAGTCATGGAGTTAGGCTACGGTAACTATGCATCTGACGAAATTCTGCTCGGACCAGTCCTGACGAATTCGTCCAAACACGCCTGCTTTCTAATGAGAGTGTTTACACTGCCAGCGACGAACATGTTAGAATATGCACAAACGCCGTCAGAACTAGTTTTTCGACCGTCCAGAGTCTGTTTTGGGTGTTTTCGTGCGTTGAATTTCGAGTAATTTGGGCAGGGGCGGTGCTTTAATATGTGCGAATGGTGCACTTGCACCGGGCGCAATTTCAGATATTAAGATTTAAAAAAATTTAACCTTTGAAAAAAACATTTTTTTTTAAATATTCTTACGGGTGCAAGAAATTACACAAATTTACCCAATTTCTGTCTCTTTACTCCTCGTGCAGGAAGTTTCCCAAGATTTTAACTTCGGGATTCAAGAAATTCTCGAACAAATCTTGAAGCACCTTTTGAAAATTTAGTTCAGTTAGAAAAATCCGATGGCTCTGTATTGTGTCTGTTTACCATGGCTGATATATAAACTTGAGGGCGCCTTCGCTGAACTTTAAATTCTCTTTCAAGAATTGTTAAGAGGTAAATGAATGAAATGAGGAAAACAAAACTCGTTGTGCTGAGAACTCCTCTTTAATTGCTCTTTTTTATTTTTTCCTTTATTCCCCGACTTCACTGGCTTCAGTTCAATAAAGTTTCATTCAACCGGTATAAGTGGGTTCACCGGCTGGCATGTTCAGTTTATGCTTGAAATTGTTGCAGTTTTTTCAACCGAAGTTAGAAATGCAAAAGCTTACCGGAATGATATTCCATTATTCCAGTTGATTACTCTCTTTTGAGCGAGCTTTTAGGTTCAATCTCAATTTCATGTTCTGTTGCGCGAACACAGGCTTTATTGTTTCTGAGTTTAATATGTGAAAATTTATGAAAGCTCAGGCAAAAATTTAGGTTCAGTACACCAATTTCCTCGAACTTGCGTAGTTCGGACGGCGAAGCGGGGTATTGCTGTCTAAAAAATTAATATGGCCCAGTTTCACACGAGCCAACAAACAAAAATTGGCTGTAATCGTCAATTCCCTTTTGAAATTTTATGAAGAATCGCATGGAACGTTCAACATGACCCGCAACAGTGATTTCGCCCTCCAGATGGAAGTATACGAATTCGAAAATAAGTTCAGGGATAGCGTCAGATGCTAAAGGATTATTTGATTTGCTATTGTCATGGAGTGTACGTTCACCTGCTTTAGAATAGTTGAAAATCCTTTCAGAAATCAACCACACCAGATTGTCAATTCAACACGATCTGCTAGTTCTTTGCCTTTCTTCAATCGTTATCGATTCGTATTTGAAAAAGAAAAACGCGATTTTTTCCCAATACAATTTCTTAATCCCCGGGATCAAAGAAGTCATCTAGATAAACCACAAGATTGAATCAACACACATAATCCATGCTGTCAACTGATATCACTTCAAACTCTCTCGACTTTATTTGCATACAATTCTGCATCACTGAATAATTTATGTAACAACTCACAAGTCGCAGTTGGTGCCAAAACGACAAGTGTCCATATGACTAATTCCTGATTTGTAAAGCTGTGTACGCTCTCGTATATACTACAGGGTATGTAGCCGTAGCCGGGCTTACAAGGAACGGGTTTAAGGCGACAAACGAAACGAAATTTTAGCAGCAGCGTGTACACAAAATATCCAAAGGTGCAGTGTTGATTGAAGCGGGGGAACTGAATGGACCTCTATGGTTCACCTGGAGTCACCTGGCTCGGTGCGGAGTTTTTTTTCTGTTTTGGTCGAGCTTTATCCAAGCCTATTATTTCGGCCTCCGGGGTACTGTTACGGCGGGTAAACTCGTCAGATTGCTAAATAAATCTGCTCGGGCTGCTGCTGCGGCCAGAAGTCTAAGCGCCATAGACTCGTTTTCTGGGTCTAAATTTTCTACAAATGAATCACTCCCCTTGGTGCACCAGGACTTACCTGGCCGCAAGTGTGCTTTCTGGTCTATCTGGTGGTGTTGTTTATGTCCGATAATTGCAATAAATTCTGTTTGCCCGGGTTTTTAGTTTGGAATTGCAACAAATCTGAACAGTTGATGGTTTTTAATGGCGAACCCGATGACACAACGCTGCCCTGAGGGACTGAATATGAGCGACTATCGGACGCGGCATGGACATTCGGTTAATATGCCGCTTAATTGCTGGTAGAGCTCCTGTTTACATTCTTTTACACTAATTAAAATCCTTTAATTTATCGCTGACATCTTGGTAATCTGTGTCTCTGTCGGCAGCGGCGGAAGGAGCCCTGAACTGATTTTCGCTTATCGGGAAAGATTTCGCAACGGCCGTTCTGAATTCGTCTTTCAAAGTCAAGATCAACGACCACCTTTTACACGAAAGATAATCTCTGTTGCGAAACGGTTTTAAGGAGTGGACTACTATCAGGTATTTTCTAAGAAATGCGTTCGGTTGTTGGGTAAATGCAGCACTTTTTTCGTTTTGTATTTGAATAATTCAGGTTTTGAGGGAGATTGTCAAAATAAATAAAGGTTTTATGATATGGAAAAGGAGAAGTGAAAAACTAGGGTAAGATGTATGATTTTTGTACTAAGTTACTCTATTTTACGTACAATTGAAAAAGGAACACTTTATTTTACTGAAATTTATATTAAATTCGGTAATTTCATTGTTGTCAAAAGTGTCATTAAAAGTACGAATAATATTAGACAATTAAAATTAATTTAATGTGGATATCCACACTAGTATTCCTTCAGCAGCAGCAGAACCTATCCATCTATCTCTCTATCCTTCGAGCTAAGCTTACTACTAGACATTGCCCCATGACGTGTACGACATGACGGACTAGTAGTACAAAGGGTACTTGCGAGTACCAAGCAAAGCACAGTACTTCAAAGTCAGGCAACATAACCACAGGCGTGCCAGGAGTCACCAGCCACAGTGAGAATGGCACATCTCAGAAACAGAGATCACGAGCGTTTATCCGTAAAATCGCGCTCTCTTAGTCCTTGCAGGAATTGCAGAGAATCAGGCCGCGCCGGTACCATCTCGGAAACGAACAAAGCAAAATTTCAAGCAGTCCTTGAGGAGTGGAAAGCGCTCCAGAACGCAAAGACAGCGGGAGCGGTAACCTTCCGCTCTAAAAGGAAGGGATCCCGATAGATAGAAGATAGCTGAGCGCCTACAACTAATAGCCAATAAGGAAAAAGCTCTCAAGATGAAGCATAGTCGAAGATGCTTCTACTTCAGGAGCCCAACAATCAAGGCCTCGGTAGTCTAGGGGTAAGGCGCCTGACTACTATCCCCAGAGGTCCCGGGTTCGATTCCCGGCGGTGCCAAGGTCCTAGCCTTTCCCAATTTCCCGCCTACATAACTTTCCTTCTTTCTTCTTCCCTCTTTGCATTCCTGATTCCTCCTGTCATAGCCTTCACTAGTTCTCTTACCCGCTCCACCAAGCGCATGCCATCGGTTGGTTGATGAGATTCAACTGGTTTCAGGAGGCATAACACTCCAGCGAGTTGTTCTCGATGCCCCGATGTCAGAGTCGCGAAATGGTTGGGAGTAGGTGAAATAAAAATACCGCAGCTAGGTTGTGACAGGTCTTTCCTTCACTTCTCTCTCTATCTTCCGACTAGAGCTGCTGTTCGACATTTCAAAAAAAAAAAAAAAAAAAATACATGGTCGACAGTACAAAGGGGCCTTCCCTAAGTCTTTAGTGTGTCAAGCTCAACGAGTAACAGTAGTGAAAGGCCAACTTCTAGTTAGGGGTCGTCCATAAATTACGTGAGGTGATTTTTGGGATTTTTCGACCCGCCCTCCCTCCTTGGGGAGATTCCCCCCCCCCCCGCCCTTATCACATGTGAGATTTTTCAAATTTTAAAAAATCTAGTATTTACACTAAAAATACGTATTTACGGTGGTAACCACAGCAAACCGACCTTTTTCTTAGAATATAGAAATACAGGAACGGTCATCGCTTTTAAAATCCTTGTTCGTAACCGTAGTGAAATCCGATTAGAGTTCGGAGTGAAAGGCCTGTACAAAGTTCATCTGGGCGGAAGGGGGGTGTTGGGAGCAAGATTTTATTTGAGATAACTGATAATTTGGACTCCTTGCCCTCCTCGCCCTCCTCTATTCCACTCGCTTTTTCCTTTATAGTAGGCGCACAACTACCAAAACGTGAGCACTCACTCAACAAGCATTTCATTACGTTTAAATTTGGCGTATACCTTCTTGTAGTTCTAGAATCTAAGGGCCTTTTCGCGGGTCAGTATAACTTGATGAGACGCACGTTTGGCGCGTTTGACAATCGACAACGAATTTTTGTGTAGGATTCACCCCTATCTTAAGGCCCCAATTTACACACAGGTCGCCAGCAGGCCTTGGCCTGAAAGTTTTCGCCTTGAGGCAAAGTATCAATATACACTCACTGGCCGCCAACTGTATGGGGTCTGCAGTTCAATAAAGCAGACAAAACTCGAAATTATCGTCAGTTCGGGCCTGAAGATCTGAACTTCTATTCATTCACCTTCAAGCTGTGAATTGGCGGCAAGAATTCACACCGTATCCACTCGGAACGGAAAGCAAGGCTGGAGCTAATCGGGAAAACCGCTCTTGTTTGCGGGTGTTCACAGCGTGAGGCTGGAGCCGCCTTGAAGCTTTCGTTGGGGCCATGATCATTTTTGCACTTGAATTAATAACCTGCTATGCTAAGCAGTCGTTTTCGCCTGTGTGTCTGTAGGGAATCAGGACTTCACCTGCTTGCTACGGCTCATCCCTCAGTTAGACTGAGTCAAGCTTAGCCGTGCCGGCCGGCCTGTAAGTGGGGGTCTTCAGTGGAGAAACATGTTTTACTTAATTTTTTTCGCGTAATAGTTTTAAAAAAAATTACGTGAGATTTGTCGAGACCAACCCTCTCCCCCACGTAATGTTTGGTGAGATTCGGCTCGACCCCCTCCCCCTCTAAACACCTCTCGTAATTAATGGACGACCCCTTATCGATGCCAATTCTAGGGATACTCCCAAACCTTCTCTATGCCGACATCGAGGCTAAAATATCAAGATGGCCATGGAATGCCACAACAGGGACATCCCCATGGACAACTGGAAGGTACTGAAGGAAGAGGAACCTCAGCGAAATAGTAGAACACCTCGCCTCAGACATTTACGCACACGGATCTTTATGGCATATACTCACGTTTGGAAAATTGAAGGAGATTTACCAAAGATACAGATAGTCGTTATCAGGGTCTATGAACCGCAGCTCCAGTTGATATTCTTCCAATTTCAGATCTTTTTGTGTATCACACTGGCGACCCAGTTTGCGGGTTATTTACATTAGGGTGTGCCACTGTCCTTGATGGAGACTTTAAATTGACAATCTAAGCTGATATAACCGGGCATTTAGCAAAACCAAAGCTAGAACCAAAGACAAGACAGGACTACAGAGGAGTGGAAGATCAAGGTAGCAAGACTTTTGGCTCATCACTAAGTGCCAAAAGTCTTGCAGCGCTGAGGTCCTGCAAAAACTCTTGCAAGAAGTCTTGCAAAAAGTCTTGCAGAAAGTCTTGCAGACTTGTCTTGGTCTTGCTAAATGTGGAAGACAAGACTTTTCGCTCACCACTGTAAGACTTTTGGCGCTTTTTGATGACCAAAAAGTCTTGCTATCTTGATTTTGCAGTTTTGTCTTACCCTTGTCCTGTATTGTCATGGTCTTGCTTTTCTTGCTAAATGTGCAAGAACAGTCTTGCTCATCACTAGGGACAGGACCTGTTAAATCTCCGAGCTTGAGAAACACTAACCATTACCCTTAATACTGCAATAAGCTAAGTATCCTGTTATTCCCAAAAAGAATCTGCTGAAATCCCTCAGGGATTTCTTTTCTTACATCTGTGGTAATTTTGGGTTTGTAAGCCCAAGTTTTCTCTATTAATCTCTCAGAGGCAAATATTGCTATGGCGGCTTTGTTTTGAAACACTCTCAGGACGTAAATTCCATTTGAGGAGTGTAGAATCAAAATCTGCTGTTTGCTTGTTAAGTGGTTTGCAAATAGCGGACTTTGATTCTACACTCCTCATTTGATTCTTCTCCACAACACGAGCTCCCTATTGAGTCTCAACAGAAAATTGTCGTCCATTGCCTAGGATTACTGAGAAGAAAGGAAATTTGGAACATATTGTAACTAAGCTCGCATGAAAATCAATTGTCTCGCGTATGTGACGCCGGTAACAAATGGATTAATAACTTAGTTACCTGCTGTAGAACGAAATATCCCCTACATTTCCCTTTCATCTTTCTAGCTGCTATTTTTTTTATCCATTTTCATCTTATAGCTCTTACTTTGAAGTTTTCACTCCAGTTATCGCTGATCAGATGCTGGATAATAATTTACAATAACCCTTTTCAAAATAAAAATAAAAAAAAGTTTTCCCTCCTATTTCCTCATAAGCGCACTTACCATTTCCGACTTTACCTGCTTATACCTGCATAAGGCACTGGTTATGCTAATCACCATAACACAAAAGGTACGTCTATATCCTGTGGGAATAATAATAATACTCAGTGTACATTCGCTGAAAATCTCCTAGCAGCTTCTCAACCCTCTCGATTCGCGCCCCACTTTCAACCTTGTAGTCAGTCATATACCCTTGGATTAATTTTCCACCGTGCATTGCACAAGGACCCTTCAATCCAGTTACACAGCTGCACTCGTGATCCTTGCAGACCTGCGGAACATGTCTTCACATGAAGCTTCGTAAAAAGGATCAAGAATTTGTTCCGCTTTAAATATGGCACTTTTGAACAGGGGCCAGGGTAATATCAAGTGTTTATGGTGGGAATAAAAGTAGTGGAACTTGAAATTATTAACGAAAAAAATACGAATTGGTACTTGATGCTGGGTTTTAGTGGAGTGTACTTGGGTAATTAATGGGACGATTTTTTTTTTTTTAAATGTTGATTTGAATGATTCTTAAAAGTGGTGTGCAAATCTTTGAACTGCTGAAGAAACGTGGAGGGCTTGCACAACTGTTTTAACATTCTCAGGCGTTGTCCTTTATACTACCAGTCCGCCATGTTGTTCAAGTCATGATGCCATGTCTAGTAGTAAGCTTAGCGTGATGGATAGAAAGAAGATAAGATAGTTTAGGAGGAGAGTCAGGTTGGAGGAGATAGAGATGAACCTTGCGTTTGAATTCTTGGATGTTGTCTGAATTCGGAAATACTGATTGTGAAAGGTTGTTCCACATTCGAGTTTTTCTAGTTATAAACGAATTTCGAAACCAGAGTGTGTGCGAAAATGAGGGCCGCAGACTGTGAGAGTGCGCCAAACGGGCGAGTATTGTAGTGCGGGAAAAACATTGCCGCGAGGGCGGAAGTTTACAGTCATCGTGATAAAGGCTGAAAAAGGTTTGCCACAATTGCTGCATTCCTACGGTCCCACCGACAAACTTGGTTGGAGGAATCGAAAAGCTCAGCATTTGGAATTCCCACATGGAGCCAGGGGCGGGTTCGTGTATGGCGAACGACGACAGTCGGTCGAAAAAAATTTGAAGTCGAAAAATTTTGTCGACAAAAATTTTAGCGTTCGCGTAGGTCGAAAGAAAAATTTTCGTGCCCTCGAAAGAAACCACAATATTCAAATACGAAAAATGTTACAATAACCGCTGTAAAAAGATACAACTTTATGAACAAACTGTCAATAGCTCAAGTATTATTGTTGTTCTTTTGAATAAACAAGCAGTGTTTTTTTAAAATTACATCTTGTTTTGTGTTGTGATCGAATAAAATAAAAATTCACATCAAAGATTCGTGGTTAACTAAGCTGCAAGGCTCGGATCATTAAGGGACCCTTATAGGGTACACTAGCCTTTGCTAGTTAACAATGAACAACAACAATAAAATAAAAATAAAAACATTACTGCGAAGAATACATTTTTTGAGTTTGTAAACAAAAAATAAATCTTTGATAAATCTTGTTTTGTGTTGATGGAATAAAATAACATAAAAAATATTTTTGTAAAGAATACATTTTTTGAAGGGAACTTTTTTTTTTAAATCTTGTGCTATTAAATTATTACCATATGAAATTTATAAAAGTATTTGAAAATTATTACTCATAATAATGCAAGAACTCGATAACCCAAGACCTTTCGACTGCCTTTCGTCGGCTTCAGACGAAAATTTTCCTTTTTTTCGACCTACGCGAACCCGAGGCGAAAAAATTTTTTCGTTTTCGCCATACACGAACCGGCCCCAGGTTTCAGTGAATGCTATGACACCGAGACCACTAGCCAACGATGGCTGAAGGAGGTCCCTAGTTTTTGACCTGGCCCCCTTTACATTCTAATAGTAGAAGGAAAGCGTCTCGAGTTTTTTGATATCTGAGGAAAACCCTAAGTTGAAATTGAAGCGTTTACGTGATGAGCTCGATTACAAGTAAGCAGAAGAAAAGACTCCCTAAGAACCCCAGCAGGCCAGAAACCGGCAGTAACAGGCGGTGCAGACTGGCTTGGAAGCCTTGCTAACTCTTCTGCAATGAACTGTTCCGGGGTCTATAGAATCTCGAGTTGAAGATAGTTAGAGGCCTCGCTACCGTAACCAGAGGGGTGTAAGGCTCAAGAGGAACTATAACTTCGGTAACCAGTGGACCAATCACTATTAGAGGCACAGGGGTTACTACTAAGACCGGTATAGAGGTCGACTCAGTCCCTGGAGCTTCCGTGGCGAAAAGGATGATACAGAGAACGGCTTTGAGGTCAGTTCTGTTGATAGAGCCCACGCCGAGGAACTCAAACTGACACCAGTGCCACTAGTGACCACTTCGACTATTTTTATGTTGATTTTTTGACTTCTACAATGCACCCTACGATCTGGCGTGGTTGGGTTAATGGCATCCTGATTGATGATGACATTAACCAAAGGAGGAACATTCGTGCGGCTAGCTGAAGAAGGGCGCTGCACCATTACCTGCTACCTGGATTAGCGGGATTTTCTGTTATTGAAGACGCCTTCAAATTTTGAGGCCAGAGAGCTCACGGCGTTATGGCTTTGAGCCACTGCTGAAGGCAGTAATTCAATATCAGCTCGAACACGCTTCATACACCTTTTAATATCATTCAATACAGGATGAAGAGAAGCTGAGGGGTGGGAAGTGCAGCAAGAAGTGTCGACAGGATTAAAGATTAACAGGCGTTTTATGGCTGTGGCTGATTCTGAAGCTAATGACGGTTGAGACAGCAACTTGGTTAGCATCGCGTTTATCAGCAATCGCTTGTTGTCATAACGGTTGACAATGATGTTCCATGCTGTTTCGTAGTTAGAATGTGTGACGGGTAGATGCGTGATCAGTGCCCTTGCCTCTCCACTCAGGTTGCTGATTAAATAAAACATCTTTTCAGCCTTGCTAATAGGTTGCAAGTGGATCAGTTGGGTGTACAAATCATGGAACTGAATCCACTGCAAATAGCTGCCATCGAAGGTGGGCAGTGATATTTTGGGCAGCTTTACTCTGGTGTTGGCATTCTGTGGACAATCTTGTTCCCTTGGCAATTCTGGGTTTGTCACAGAATCCAATATTTGCTGCAATGTCACAATGGTATCCTGAATATTGTATTCCAATTCTCGATGTAGATCAGGTGTATAATCTAGGGGTTCCTCCTGCTGAGTTTCCGCCCAAATGGCCTTGTCGATGTTCCTCAGCTCGTCCTCGTACCTGATGAGCCTTTCTATTTTTAGGCTGTAATATTGCCTGGGCCGTGTTTGAGCGGTGTCAAGACCTAGGTCGTCTAGAAAATACGTTATTGCTTTGCTAAGTGCCTTATGTTCCCGCACCAGTTTCTCAACAATTTTTGGCTCTGTCGTCAACTGAGTGGGTAAAGGTGCTGCCTTCGGTGGTAATTCTTCAGCATCTACTTGTTTTGCTTCCGATGCGGTTGGTGGTACATCTTCAGCATATACTTCTTTGTCTTTCGATGCTGTGAGTTGAGCTTCATTGAGCCATGAATTGAGCGTCTCGTATACCTGTTTTACCTTCTGGTAGTAATTATTGGTAAAATAGGGATGCTCTGGTGGCGCCGCATCTGCCGGAAGTAGCTGCGAATGATTTTGGAGGAACTCCAACCACTTGGTCTGAAGTGAGTTGCGTCGTTTTGCTAGATAATCCTCAGTTTTCCTGGATGCGGAATCCTTTTTAAAATTGCTGGCCATCTGCTCGATCTCTTTACCGAGCTCATGTTGCCGAGAGAAGATATTTTCCATGATGAACGATATGATTAAAGTTGATTAACGATGGGTAATCTGGTCACTGTAGACTCTGGAGTCCTGTCACGGTCGCCAAATGTTTTGTAGAGCGACAGTTGCCGCCTTGGGATTTTCAATCTGGCTCTTATACCGATTGAATCCTTAACAAGTTTGAGCGTTTCACTCAAACTATAAAAAATGATTAATAATTTTTTGATTATTTGCCCAAGCTCTTGTTACTTGTGCAAAATTGGACTTCAGGCGTTTCGCCAGAAGCAGTTTATTTTCAATAATAAGCGTTGTTGCTCTTGAGAAATCAAATAATGACTAACTTTATTACATTAAAAACAATACATTTTATAACCAAAACAAAAATGCTTACATCTACAAAGCTTAATGATAAAATTTTCTTCTCACAAAAAATGCTTCACAAGCATAAAAATAAATCTAAGAACAGATAGCAGCACCTTTGTGCTTACTATGCAACATAATTTTCTGGTTTGAGGAATTTAAGGCTCAGATTACAGTCTGGGGGTTTTTTTTGATAACACCCGGCCAGACATGGAATTTATTGTAAGAATTTTTTGCTTAATAATTGTTTTCGTGGGAATTATGAATGCAACTGAACAGACTGCACGTGGTCAATCTAGTCCGTTGCATCCCGGAACGAGATTTCCTGGTATTTGCGCAATAAGGAGCCTGAGTTAGTCGCAAGTAGATCTAGGGTGTCGGACAATGAGTTGAATCGGGCGTTGATAGATTGAATGTCGTCTGATAACATCTGAAGATGCGAGATGTTGCCGGAGAAGGAATTGAAACAGCCCATGACTCTTTCTTGACCTTCTAGAAAAGCGTTAGAAATGTATCTTGACTGAATTAGACAAGAGTCTCAATGGCGATTGATCACCTCAGTTTCATTAAGATCATCTGTGCCAACGAGACTACGAGCCAGTGGCTGACGAATCTTTTCGCCAGGCTACAGGTTTGGGATGGATGCAACCTCAAAGTATTCGAGGAGAGGGACCTTACGAAATTAAAGCGGAACGCATTCTGGGTTAGAGACGGAGGAGGTGCTCCGCAAGATGGCAATACAAAACCAGAAAATTGAGGTGATCCTTTGGCAAGTGATAGGTAGGAAGGTGGACCAGAGCGGTCAAACTCTTGCCCTTAGCATTGACGAGAGGGGCTCAAGCAGCTAAATAAGTAGGGCATGTCCATATTCATCAGCTTCGATCGAATTAAAGTCCAGGAGAATGGCTTGAAAAGGGAGACTACTGATGGCTCACAACAGCAGAAACAACCCCAGGATGGGGGAGGTACACTGAAACCTGCAACGCAGTAGGGCTGCCTCGGCAGTTTACAATAAATACACTAACTGCTTTCCTTTCACAGATAAGTCGTCAAGAGACCTGGTAGTGGTGAAGATACGGATTAGGAGGGGGCAACAATAGCATATGATAATCATGTTCATTATACCTCCCCTACGCCTCCAGGGGCCAACCTCACTCAAGGGTATCGTGGGTCGCTCTACTGTTGAGCAAAACCAGGACTTTTTGCAAAACTTGTTGCAAGACTTTTTGCTCATCACTGCAAGACTTTTGGCACTTAGTGCTGAGCAAAATATCTTGCTATCTTAATCTTGCAATCTTATCTTGTCCTGTCATGTCTTGATACCGGTCTTCCTAAATGTACAAGACCAGGCAAGACTGCAAAACGCTCATCACTAGCGTCACTCCAACAGGAGCGGTCTGCAGATTTTCGTACGATGTGATGCAAACACCCATCATGATGCCTCGGGTAGTAATGGAGTGGACTCTATGCTGAGAACTCGCGAACTAATGGTTTGTCACTAGAGGGCACTGTAGCGAGAAGTTCTCCGCAGTGAGGATCTGAATATGTAGATACTTTTAGGTAGAAACAGAAGCAGTAGAACATGTATTCAGCAATTGTGTTACACTTGAGAGACAGCGAAAATGCATAAAGAAATGTGAAACACTAAATCCAACACTTGGATAAACAGCATGTTAAGGGGATATACAAAATATAGGCCGCACCATAAAATATGGGAACCTCAAAATCACTGTTTCCATGCGCAGTGACTGTCTCAAGTCGCCAAAAGCGAGCAACGCCACTTTGCTAATCATACGTATAATCTCAACATGCGCCCTAATTTCCCTTCTTCTATGTTCCGGACTCTATACATTACAGGTTCAGGTGTTCGAAGGGAATTGGTTCTCTTGCACCATCGATACTGACATTAACGTCGCCACCACAAGCAATATGTGAATCGACACACGAAACTCAGATTCGCCCATAAATCTAGAAATTTCTAAAAAATTTGAAGAAAGCGTAAAACTATTGGAATTGTTCTTAACATGAAACAATACTCTAAATGAAACTTTTCAATCCTGTGAGATCTCAAGGAGATTTTCGAAATTAGTTTTTTTTAGAGCATTTCCAAAAAAGTACATTTGATAATGAGTTTTACTTTCAGAAGACCGTCGAGTCCTCGTTCCTTATACAGAATGAACAAACAATTCTACTGCATCTATTCTTGCACCATACTTCGCCCAACAAAAAAGGCAACCTTGCAAAATACTCGCAACTGATAAGCCCCGGATCATAAATCTACACCAAAAAAAAACACTCCTTCTCAAATCTCCGCGAACAATAAACATCGTTATCCCTCAATTATCTCGAGCCCACATCTTAATTTGTGAACTCCTTGATGGGCTTCCATCACAGACTGCCTAACCAGTGTCTGCCATCCAAAAAACGTGATTAGTTCCATAGAAATAATAATAGATGACGACTGCGAGATAGCACAGGGTGACCTAGAAACAAATCCAGCAAATCTGATTGCGGCAGGTATTCAGGTGAAATTAGCAAATAGAATACAGAAATGGCAAACAAATAATAAAATCCCACGGTTTCTGTGATTTCTGTGGCACCACACTGCACAAGGTATATGCGGCGTCGACCAACGCACAAATGTTACCGATACTGAAAGGCATGTGGTCAACAACCCGTTGTTGTTGCCGGGGCTCTAAATTTGCCACAACAGGTGGATTTGGGCTCGTTACGTGCAGGTAGATATGCCTGGCTCCCATGTTGGATGGTTTAATAAAGTGAACAGGAAATTGTTATTAATAATAAAAGCGACTGCGACACGTTCACTTCTTATTAGAGCAATTCCGTTGTAGCTCTGCACGGGGGAGAGAATTTAAAAGGTGGCGGCACAGGTAGAAAATTCAAAATCAAGTCTAATAGTGCCGCATTGAGTGGGCCCCGAATGAAAATCGCATGTAAACTTATTGGTCGGGGGTCGATTGAGCGCAGTTACGGAGCAGTTATGATAACTTAAATTACTAAATCAGTATCTAAATGGTACCAGATTTCAGGTAAGATAGCCAATAAAAAATTAATATTCCACTTTTCCCCCGATAAAATCAGCTTCAATTAATTATTCTCGCTCTATGTACGCGGCGGCAATAAACCAGTTCAGAGCGCTTCAGAAGAGTGCCCAGGTAACGCGCAGAATACAGAACACATTTTATCCAATTGGATAATTCGCATGTCACGCCAGCAAATAGGTGATAGTAGACAAGAGAAATCATTTTTCCACAGCGGCCCAAGAGCGGTTCGGATCGATATATCGGATATCTTTCACAATCAGTCTTTTTAGCCACTAGCCATTAGCCGGGTGCACATGCGCCATATTTGCGTATTGCTGGTGCACAGTTCGGCCGCCTTATTGAGAGATTTTCACCGCGGAAAGTATTGTTGCGCGGTAATTTCATTTTAGACCTGAGACTGCGGCGGTAAAGTAACGATTCCCCATTTCTCATCCGCAGAACGAGTCCCTTGTGTAATGGGAGCAGGTCCAATCAACCGTGTAGTTCGCCATTTATTAAAGATCGCAATGAGCACAGTTAAAACATTTGTCATTATATTTTTACCTTTGCCATTGTTACGGCACCTATCCGCTTCTATTTAAGGATTCTGATGGCTTAATTACGTGCATATATTCAAGTTAGGTAATTCAGGCAATTTCTCTTAACTAAATGCAACAACCGATTGCAGTGCAGCAGGTTTATGCTCAAATCCTGGATTGTTTGAGGTTTGCAATTGCAAAATTCCGATGGAATTGTAATTTGAAATTTTGTTGGATTGGCTTATTTGGAGTAGTCACCTTCATGTTTGCTATACCTTTTACACCAATGTTTACTTACGGCCAATTAGTGTGATCGACGAAAATAAAATTCTGCTAAATAAGCATAAGAGAATTTACATTGTTAGGATCCTATTTCAACATCGTTCCAACTCTCAAAATGCAAGCTGAAAGAAGTAACCTTGAAGTCTTGCCTTATAATATCACCTGCTTTAGCGAACGATGATATAATCCCTGAAGATCACTTTGGGGGGCACTGTATCATTGTCCAGTGTATTAAAAATAAAACAGAGGAAACCGAATCATCACCATTTCTAAAGGTATATCACTACACTATGAAGCAGCCGATCAAAACATGTAGACAGCTTCAAAACTCAATTGAATACTTTTCCACGATGCCAATGATAGCGTAATCATAGTAGAACAAAAATATTTGAGGATACCATATACACCATAATCTGACCTGATCCTATCATGATCATGACCAATGAGACAAACCATTGAAACCATTGAGCCTTACAACGGGCGAACACCGGCCGCTTGGTAGCACTTATCTGCCGTGCAAAGGACAAATGATCAAACTTTGAACGCGTTTTTCTCGAATCGAGCTTTTTGCATATAGGTCATTTGCCCTTTGCACGGCAGATATGAGTTCACGACAGCCAAACTTGACCAAAAGCTTTAAATGGCCGAGTTCTGGGTTTTACACACGGGCATTCGATGGCTAATTTGAACCAATAAAAAGAATCTGCACCAAATGTATTGTTGAATATGGTTTCTGGGAACTTGATCATTTTCGTTATGTACAATCGTCCTTTGGATTATTATACTTACAGACTATCGATGGGCAAGAGAAACAAGCTCGCCAGTTGACGGTATGTTTTTCGGAAAGGGTGTGGTTCGTGTAGGTGTTGATTTCTATTTTAGTGAGACATTTTGTTATTTAACCGCTCGAAGAAGAAAAAGAAATTGAAATTGAGTGCGTTGATAAAAATTTTTGAAATTTTCGAATTTGAAGATATGAGCAGCGGATTTCATGATGTTTTTCACAATATATACGCGGTGATTTATGATTTTTTTTGGGGAACGAAAGTTACTTATACCCCAAAAAGGTTAAGTTGCGCCAATATGTATGCACGTATAGTTTTGCATGGTGTCGGTAGTCAATAAGAAAACATTCCGTACTGTCTCGCAAATAACCTTCTGATTCCCGGCACATGTCCAAGGACTATGTTTCAATCAGGGTCGGTGTTCGCCCGTTGTAAAGCCTTCTTCTATTTTACTCGAGAAAGTAAGTACGAGTAGCGTCGTCGTCGGCCAAATTGCGCTAGCACAAGAAATATGATAATTGTGTTAACACAGGAAATATGATAATGGCCAGGCGGCATAAAGGGTTAGTTCGTAAAAGCAAGTGGAAGCAGTTTACAGTTTTAACGCCGTGTTTTCATCCCAAAGTCAAAGGAGCAAAAAATCGCAAAAATCGTCTCACGTAATTTATGGACGACTCGTAAACAGCAGCACACAATTCAGAGCCATCGGATCACAAACGAATTTTCACAAAATGCTCCAGCGTAATATAAATAAATGAAAGATTTTTCTCTCACTTTGGAAACTTTCTTTCCGAATTTTCGCTTCTGATTCTCGAAGACGAAAGACAGTTCCTTCACTTTTTTTAGTAAAATCTCGAGTAGTAATTCTTGAGTAAAATTTTATAAAAATCTAGAAGCTAAAATCTCTGGTAAGCTCCTACACGAGGAGAAAAGTCTCAACGGGTTTTCTTGGTTAAGAAAGTACAGGGACAGAATTTGGGTAAATTTGTGTAATTTTTTGCACCCGTAAGAAAACTGCTTCGACAAAATGCGCCCGGTGCAAGTGCACCTCTCACACACATGAAAGCACCGCCCCTGGGTTTGATAATTTAATACTAGAGTTTAGGTAAGCTTCGGTGACCATTGCAATAGAGCTTCAACTAACATAAATTTAATACTCCTGGCATTCCAAAAGATTATTTTTATTTGATTACGGTCCATTGGTTAAATACTTTAACGCTAATTTCGTAATTACATTAAATTTATCGAATTTATTTAAACCTAGATTACATTTAAACTAAATAGTTTTGGCGTAAACTGCTAATATTTATGTTAGTATTTAATCTAAGTGCTGACCAAGTTAAGTTACCTCCAAAGTTTTGACTGAGTCGTGTAAGGTTGTGGTAAGGTAAGGTTGACGTGAGGTTTATAACCTCACCCGGAAAAAAGAATTATTACGGAACGAGCAAAATTTGTGCCGTTTAATGTAGGAGTGATGTTGCTGCGTATTTTAGGGTATTGGAGGTTGATTTGCTTTGGAGTCTCGTTTTGTCATATCTATCGCTGTCAGGGTGGAGCGGCTCCAGAGGTGCACTATCTGTAGTTGCTTTGGTTTTGTAGCGGGGGATGTGGCGGAATGTGACACCGCTTTTGCATTGTGCAACTCATTTGATGCGTGAGGTACGGACCAGATCCCGGTTGTAATAATAATAATAAATTTCCTGTAAATGTTTAGAATTGGGGCTCCAGAGGAAAATCGCTCCAAAAATATTAAAGGTATTTAGCGTGATTTTTGAGGGTTCCAATAGTAAATTCAAGACGTGGAGACATATTTTTGTTATCGGCGGCGACTGGGGGGAATTTGGGCTCCAGGCCAAAATTGTTCCAAATTTTTTTGACGTATTCAGAGCGATTTTGAGCGCTCCAATAGTAATTTTAAGACAAATGTCACATATTTTTCTTATCACAACATGCGGGAGAAGGGAGTTGGGGAAATAAACCAAAAAGTTCGTAAGTTTGCCTACGGCTCAGAGCCATCGAATTGTATACATGTATACATATGTTTTGTACATATGTATATACTACGTAAATACCGCGTATCGTCTATGAGGATACGCTTAGACATTTGTATATACATGCATAATGTATATCTATTTAGATGTGTTTCCATCTGTTTAGATGTGTTTCTGAATGCTGTAAAATTGCCGAGATTAATACAATTTACATGATTCAATAATTTCATGTTGCATGGTGTATGTTGTATGTAGTTGCAAACAAATCTTGCCACTTGATTTTAACCCACTTCCATATAATCAAGTTCAAATTTTGCACACATAATGTATAGTTTTCGTGACAATATAATATGCCTATTTTGGAAAAAATCAAGATGGCGGTTCCAAGATGGCGGCCGAATTTTGCAATTCCTCGACCCCAGACATAGGTATCAAATGAAAGGGTATGACAAGTAGAATACAATTAGCTATATGGTGTAATTCAAGATGGCGGCCAATACAAAATGGCGGCTTCCTGTTTTCACAACCCACCTGTTATAGGTATCAGATGAAAGGATATGTCAAATAGAAGACTATTAGCTATGTGGCGTCATTCCAAACTCAAAATGGAGGCAAACACAAAATGGCGTATTACCTTTTTTCTTTACAAGGCACTCGGTATGGTTATCAAATGAAAGTGTATGACTATTATAGTTCACTAAGCTGTAAGACGTCATTTTAAATCTAACATGACGGTCACTGCGAAAGTGCGGAAGACATATAACAGACTAAAAAGGAGAAAATAAAAATACATAATTTAAAAAACAAAAAATACGTTTTTTTTTAAATGAACTAAAAACTAAAAAATAATTTTGAATGTGAAGTTTTTATTGCTTCAGCCAGTAAATGGAAACAACCTACCTTTCGAAATGTAAAAAAGCGTGGGACGTCAGAGAAAAGTTCCTGTGTTAATAAAATTAGAATATGGGTAACGAGTTCCACGTTATTCGTGGTAAAAAGGTCCAAAACATGCATTTTTTAAATGAAAAATCAACAATTTCAATCGTGAATAACTCGGAAAATATTGATTTAAAGAAAAACATTTATATGACATTTTTTGCATTCAATCCGTTCCTCTATCTGTTTCTATAGTTATTTTTACTGTGCTAATTTCCACCCCCTAGAAAAGGAAAAGGTACACATCAACAAACTTTGGTTCCTTGAGCTTCTACTTAAATTTAACGTCAATCGGTACTGTAAAAAGAATTCGTAGTCAAAAACCGCTATCCGATGGACTATTAAATAAAATGTATAACGCGGTATTTTACAATATCACAAAAAAATACATCTATCAATTGAATAATAAAAAAAAACTCTAAAGGTGTTGATTAAAATATGCCTTCCTGATACCATTAATAGGCAATTTGTTGTATTTTTTTGCATAAAATTCTATGAAACTATAATCCTATAGCCTATACAATACTTTCTGAGAATCTGGTTCTAATATAGATAAAACTATTCGATTCTACTATTTACTTAGAACACAAAAGCAACTTACCATACCCATATCATCCATAATTCCAAACAGAAAAATACAAAGTCAAAATCGGCTTTAAATTCCATAATTTCCCAAAAGAGAAAAAAATAATAATTTCCAATCTTAACAACCCATTAATAAAAATATCAAAAAAAAAACCTAGAAAAAAATAAATGCAGCTGACAATTCTCGTTTGGCACATGCCACTTGCAATACAGTCAGTCGTCATACCGCAATAATTTTTACATTTGCAGTTTTGCACGAGAATGTGTGCGATCATCATAGTGTATTTATTTCTAATCTATTCAATGTCAGCATCTGAATCAACATCTGTGCTGTGCGCACCTTTACAGGATCACCTCACCAGAAACTAGGGGGCAGAACAATACCAAAAATATAATATCGTGAGGGGTTGATGATTTCTACCCGAGAAATCAATCCCTCAAGTACCAAAAAAGAACTAGGTAGTACTTGCATCCCCCTGATTATTGTACAACAAGAGGAGAAACATCTGCTGGTGGAAGAAGAAAAATAAAACTACCGTCTATCATCATCATACCTGGGCGATATAGTGATATACCTGGCGAGCATATCGCGTATTTCGTATCCATATCAGCGCACACACGGCAGTTACTGAATATCACTTGCCTTACCAGCCAATCCCGCCAAATCTTGTCACCGGCTTCATACTCTTTAATACCAGTTAACAACAACAACAACATCAGCGAAAAACAACAACAGAAGCAAGAAGCAAGAATACCGCTGCTTCTCTGGGGCAGTGATTTTCTTAAGAAGCATTTTGAAGAAGACGTGAAGATTGTCGCTCATATGTAGTAGACGTACCACACATAATATGCGGAACCAGGAAGAAACGGAACAGAAAAATTACACGTACCCAAGCAGCACACCTGTTCCCCCACCTTTATCGTCGGGCAACGCGATATTCTCTTCGGTAAGATTTTCGGCTCCACCCAATTCCCAGGTAACATAAACAGAGACAAAATTCAAGTGGGGTACCGTAAATCTCGGCAGGTAATTGGATAAGAGCCACGTGCGTCTCGGTTTCGGAATTGAGTGGGGAGGTTTATATATTCTCTGGCTCTCCAGGTATTTTGCACCATTCAAGGTACAACTGCCTTGATGATAGTTGCTCGGGGATTTAGAGTTAATCGTTTTGAAGTATCTGACGTCATTGGAAGCGGCGTTTCGATAAAGGCGGGAAATAAGAAAAATGTCGATCGTTAGCAAGAAATCGTATAACAGTTGCCCGCTTAAGAAGAGACCGATTTACATCATTAAAGAAGATGAAGAAATTGAAGATGGTAAACATTTTTAAATGAAGTTTAATTAGTTTTCAGTTCGTGACTTTGTGTTTGTATTTTTATTGCAGAATCAGCGCCTGTGGATTTATCTAATACTAATAGAAGTAAGCCTAGGATAGACAAGATCTTAAGATATTCACCTGAAACAGCCATAGATTTCTCAAAATCAAAACTAACAACAATCAATGAAGAAACATACGACATAAAACAATCAACAGACATAAAGTATTCGACAACAGAACCATCCGAGTGGTATGGAAAAGAGTTGAGGATAGACTCGCATCAATCATCACAAATCTACACCCACATAAAATCCGAAAACAGATCAACAAGATCAGAACAATATTCCCCACCAACCCCAAGAGAGCCATCATTATCACCACCAACAGTCATTACCGAAGACTATGTCAACTATCGAGAGTACTACAAAAACCCCTATCGGAACTTCAACAACAACCTAGTAGAGGTCAATCGAACTTCTTCTTATCAGGAAACACCCAACTTCTATGTTCCAGCTGACAATTCAATACTATCCCCCTCATCTAGCCACCTATCATACGGATCTAATCACTCGGACATTGTAGACTACGTGGAGCCAGAAGACTTGAGTGTTAATAAAAATAGGAAAAAAGTTTTAGTGCCAACAGACTCTAGTGCAAATATACAAAAATATCGAACTGAATTAAGTGATAAGACTAGTAACGACTTGTACTATCAGTGTAGGAATTGCAATAAGTGCTACTCGACGTACGCCGGATTGGTGAAGCACCAGCAGACCCATGTGCCGGCTAATCAAGGTAAACAAATCGCAATAACCAGACTGAATGGAAACATAATAAGCGGAAAGAGTGAGGATAGCCACAACACGAAACCTATCAATCCACCTAGATATCAGTGCAAAGACTGTGGGAAATCATATTCAACATATTCCGGACTGACAAAACATCAACAATTTCACTGTCCATCAGCTGAGGGTAATCAAGTAAAGAAGTCCTTCAGCTGTAAGAACTGTGATAAGGTCTACGTCTCCTTAGGAGCACTAAAAATGCACATTCGTACTCATACACTACCTTGTAAATGCCCACTATGTGGCAAAGCATTTTCACGTCCCTGGCTTCTGCAAGGACACATCAGAACTCACACCGGAGAAAAACCGTTCACATGCCAGCATTGCCATCGAGCCTTCGCGGACAGATCAAATCTTCGAGCTCATCTTCAAACCCATTCGGACATAAAGAAATACTCCTGCACATCATGTACAAAAACCTTCTCTCGAATGTCTCTGCTAAGCAAGCATCTACAGGGAGGATGTTCCGGTGCTACCAGCCCACCCAACTACAATCAGCAATACAGCCACGAGTCCATCTACGAAGAGAATCATCATCATCATCACAGCGACATCTACATCCACAGCAGCAATGACAGGAGTTCATACTACGAGGATCTCGATCAGACACAATACCACCAGAAGAAGACGTCCTACTCGGAGAATGTCCATATCTACTAGGGAGATATGCAGAAAGAGAGAGAGGGACTAGAGCCTGTTAAACTATATATGACAAAAGTGCCAAAAATTAGGTTAAGTCTAGGTTTTAGTTTCTATTTATTTAACTATTTATTATTAATTTATTACTATTTATTGCATTTTTTTATTATTATGATTTTTGTTTTGAAGTTGACGGTTTTTCTAGTCAATATTAAAAAAATTGTTACTATTATTCCCCCCCCCCCCACCCCCTATTCAAGGATCTCATTACGCTCTCTTTCAGGTAAAAATGTAGGAAACTTGTGCCTTTTTTGTAATTGATTGTATTTTATTAAAGAAAAAATTGAATGGAAACGAGATTTGAGTTTTGGTTTTTGTGGAGTCCTAGAAGAGTAAATAAAAGTAGGCACTAAAATTTTAAACTTAACCTCTTTTGGATACACTAGAACAGTGGTCGGCAAAGTGCGGCTCCGGAGCCGCATGTGGCTCTTTGGCTCCTTAAGTGCGGCTCTAGCACAAATATCCTCGGAAGGCGCCGGAATTTTAAATATGAGGAAACATTTCTCAGCAGGTTTCAGGAATTTAAAAACAGCAGAGCAACTTAAGCATTTGTCAAAAATCCTCTTAAATGCTACGATAACTGGGTTGAAATTTTCCCCTTTTGAAATTGAGATTGCTAGCTTTGAAATACAATTGCTGGATTTAAAAAACAAGGAGATATGGAGCTGTAAATTCAAAAGTCTAAGGCCAAACCTAAATGGGAAGTGAAGTGAAGTATGTAAAGTTAGGTGGCATTGCATACATATGTATGTATGAGAGTATCCCAAATGGAAGTAAGTGGAAGTTACATTTACATCAGTGGAAGTAACGTCTACTTCACTTCTTCGTTACTTTTCATTTAGGTTTGGCCTTTTGTGTTCAATTGGAAATATTGGAGAAGAAAAAATGTGATCTTAGTTCACAACACAAGTGGTCTGCTTTGCCTTTGAATGACCTGGAGAAGGAAGACAATATCATTTTTAACGCTTGGAATAGTATTCCTGACTCATAAGCAGCTGAAAAGACTCCCGTTTGCTGTTCTTTCCCTTTTCGGTTCTACATATATATGTATACGAACAATCATTTTCAAGCATGAACATTATCAAGAGTAAACTGAGAAGTCGTCTTATTGATGACAACTTGGAATCATGCCTAAAATTAAAAACAGCAACATACAAACCTGGCTTACTCAAACTTTCCAAGGAGATGCAAATACATTGTTCGCATTAATAAATATTTATTAGGTATGAAATTTAGTTTTATTTAGTGTAATTAAAGTTTACTTAACAAGCAAGCAGATTTGGCTCCCAATTTTTTTTTAAAATTGCTGTAATGTTCATATTTGGCTCTTTGGCTAATAAGTTTGCCGACCACTGCACTAGAGGATGAGAATCCATTGCAACTTAACGAACAAACTCAAATATTGACTAAAACTGATCGATGATCTGTAGAGCAGAAGAGTACTATTCCGTCGAACACAATTCTGGCAAAACAATCGAACGCAGAAGTTCGTGGTTCGATTTCAAACAGTGATATATATGGTGCCCCTTTTCTCCTAGACAACACACTGTCTTATCTTGCCATCAGCAGAAAGCACATTTAGTGAGAAGGCATTTCCTGTTCGATAGTCAGTGTTATAAAGGTGATCACTTACCTTCACAGGGCGGTCCAAGCGAAAAGATCGAAACTCGTTGTAAAAAAAACTATTCTAAAAGAAAAAATGTTTGATTCATCATCAACTTGACTTCTATGAACTTAGAGCGCAAGATTTTCTTAAAGTCAGCTAAAACTCCACAGAAGAAAGGCATTGACACACAGGCCTGGACCTTCCGCAGATCAAATTTGGATGAGCCAAGCTGATTGCGTTTTGACATTATTTACATACATATTTACACCGTTTATGGCTAGGTTGAAAAGTTGAGTCGAGGTTAAGTTGAAATTTTGACCACCGTATATGATGTCGAGTTGACTTCCTTCACTCGAGTTGAAATAGAGTTGAACTGAAATCAAAACATAACCTCAAATTGTTGTGTGAATTTCTAATTTATAGATACGTACAAAATTTTTAAAAAATGGAAGGTAATCAGAGCGAAATGATCTTATATTCCTATGAAAGCTACACCCCCTCCGCACCCCTACTAAGCTTACCGCTAGACATTGACCATGACGTGACAAACAACTTGACAGACTAGTGGTACAAAGGGTGATTCCTGAGCTTAGACTGACATATAACAAAAGCATACAGGGTGTATTTGCTAAGTGTACAAAGCTGCCGACTATAGATAGGGTTTGGTTAAATGAACAAAAAATCGTATTGGTTACAAAAATAGGCACAGGGTGATATCAAGAAATCGAAAAAAAATTTTTTGACGGACGCTACCAGTTAAACCGCTACGACTTACCCGCGCCTTTACCCATACGATTTTTTGTTCGTCTAACCAAAAACTATCTCTGGTCGGCTGCTTTGTAAACTTAGCAAATACACCATGTTATCATAACCGTATAAAATACAAAAAATTAACCACGATTTTCCCAGTAAAGGTGGATCCACACTTATCTGTGACCTGATGGCGTCTTCAGGCAATACCGGGGTATCAGTGAAAAAAAAAATATGGGCACGATGTAATTCCATGGAAGCAAATTGGGCGCGTCACCGATATTTTTTTGGTTCGGCCGAATACGAACATTAAAAAATATGCCGAATATACCGAATACGAATGTTCGGCCGAACGTTCGTTGCATCTCTAAAGCCGCGTCTCCACCAACCGAACATGTTTGCCGAACAGTGTTCGCGAACATAAAAATGGACAAACATTCCACATTTGGTTCCCAAACATGTTCGGCGAACATTTTCAATAGCTCACAAATCAATGTTCGCTACAGCACCGAACAATGTTCGGCGGACATCACAAATGTCTGTCGCACACTGTTCGGCGAACATGTTCGGTTGGTGGAGACGCGGCTTAATCTAGATGATGGAACTAAACTAGTTGATTAGTTGTTTACTATAGCCTCACTTATGTACTAGAAAAATTCGACGTAAATAAAGAATCAAGTCTTCAGTATTACTTTTTGAGTAAGCCCAAATGGACCGTAACACTCAACAAGAGGTCCTACTGATATTGAAAATAACTCCTAGATTTTTTCTTTATTGACGCAAATGATTAGAACTCAATTTATAGCGATTATGGGAAGAAAATGAAATGGGACTGCGATGGACTTATCTGTAATAGACTCAATGCTTATCAGCAGGAGGAACATAAAAATGCAAAGTTGTATATCGTTTGCTGACACTTGAATCTAAGACCTTTTACCACTGAAGAGAGATCATTTATATAAATTGCTGAATATAATAGGTCCAAGAACGAAACTTTGAGGAACATCATGGAACATTAGAGACTCCTAGTTTACCTTTTTAAGAGCGGTAAGTTAAAAAAATATGCAGACGTTTAAGAACAGTTTAAGAGAAAAATTTACTCGGAAGGCCCGTTTTTCCAGCAACAGGGTGTGATTGATGTTATCGAAAGCAGTAATTCAAAGCAAAGGTGGTGTTCGTCAAAAGTGGAGCAGTTTTCGGAAGACAAATTTCGATATATTTATAAACTAAAGTCATTCAACGATTAAAATTCTTATCACCTTTTTCAAAATCTTTGCTAAAATGGTTGAAATTCAAAGGGATCAAAGAGACTAGCAGCAAAAGGATATGGGTGGAAATAAGGCATAATTCCAAGACTTGAAGAAACTCGGAAACTGTGAGGCTGGAGTTGAATATATGGGTTATAATATGCAAGAACTAAGGCAGTATTAATATTTTTCCAAATTATAGCCAAAATAATATCGATACTAGCCGCTGTGGGTTTGATAGAATTTAGGGCAATAGGAGAATCAACGTTTCAAAAGTTGTCGGACAAAGCTGTGTAAGAAGTATAGGAAGCATAGATGTTTGGTTATAAAAAACAAATATTGCTTAAGGATTCAGTACTTGGACTGGAGATATGTGCACATCCAAAATACACAAGTTGTTCCATACAATAGATTTCAACTAACACCAAATGGCGGTTGTTCAACTCCAACATTAAGGCAGTTCTTTTGTACGGTTGCGAAACATGGAAAGTCACCCAATTCATCACAGGACGCCTGCAGGTTTTCGTCAAGAGATGCCTACGTCGTATCCTAAAAATCCGATGGCAAGATAGAATTCCTAATAAAGAGCTATGGCGTCGTGCCGGAATAGAAGACCAAATCAAACGAAGGAAATGGAATTGGATTGGCCACACATTGCGAAACGAGTAGCTAGCCAAACAGGTCCTTGACTGGAATCCGCAAGGATCCCGTCGGGTCGGAAGACCTAGAACAACGTGGCGGAGAACCCTATTAGCAGAGACCGCAACAACTGGAAGATCCTGGTCAGAGCTGGTAGCGCAAAACTGAGTCTGTTGAGGGTAAATTTTTCCGTCTTATGTCCTTATAAGGGATTTAAGGAGGATAAGTAAGTAAGTAAATGTAAGTTTTTGACGTCCAAAAACTCCCATGGTTCACCATAAGTAAGGTTTTTGAACGCTCTCCGTGTCGTTTTCATTCGACGTCGAATTGCGTGAACTGGCCCCAGGCTACCATCTTTACAGGTCGATGCGAAACTTCGTTAAAGCAGCTGACATTGTACATGCAGGCTTGCGATGCAGCAGCGGCAGATAGAATATAAGTGTGTGTATTCAAATTCGAACTAAGAGAATGTAAATGCTTAAACACATATACTTGTCACTTTGATTTTTAGGTTGTGTCAAAGTCGAAATTCGAAGCCAGCACCGCACCGCTAGTATGTGTCAGTACAAAGTCGCGATATATCGCGAAGGCAACGCACGCACCGCAAGCCCGCGTGTATTTGTCAGCAGCTTGGTGGTAATGAGTACGCAAAAATTAAAGGGCTAGACAATCTCTCGCTTCCAAAACCGAGAACTTCTTCTCCATGGGATTGGGTAAGTTCCAGGACGCTGGACAATAGTTTAAGTAATGGAAGAAATTGGATTAATTTTTAAATAAAAAATTGTAGTAATTTGGGTTTGCTTGGTATTCTACGCAAATGTGGCATTTCTTCCTGAAAAGTAACCGTAAGAACTAGGAAATATATTTTGTAAGGATTGGAAATTTCTAGAGATGGTATTTCTAATTTTAAGTATTTTGATAAGTGCGTTACCACTTTCTTCGATATTCGATATAGATCCCAAAAAACATAGCTTCTCCCAAAGATTTTGCGTAATAAACTTACACAAAAAACAATTGATTACCCACTCTCTTTTTTGTGATAAATTACGACGTTACCAGCTTGAAATTTGCATAACTTGTCACCAGAAATGGAATATTAGTCATAAAATGTGTGAAAAAAAATATAACAACTGCACTATTTTTCGGGTGACACCTTTAAGACGTTTCATACTGTTTTTCACAGTAAGACATTAACCGAAAAAAAACTCGCTAAAAAGCAGAGAAACTTCTTCAGTTTTTTTCCCAGATATCTATCACACCCCGAGAATAAATCAAGGCGCTAACGCGCTAAAATGAAAAAATCGTCTATCACCTTGTTCACTTAGCAAAAAAGAAGCAAGCAGCAAGATTCATCCACCGCGGGTCCATTGGGGCTCCGCCACCGTCCCATCCCGGGTCCAAGGCTAAGTGGAAAGTGCTGCGCGCGCATTTGCTGCTGAGCATGTGGACTCTGAATATGGATGGTTTTTGGTTTTTGTGGATCGAAAAATTTAAATAAAACGTGACCGAGTACCGGTTGGGCCTTTTAATACTCCTCCACCTTTTTTCTTAGCCTTTTTGGACACCAGTGCTACCTGCTTCTCTTCTGCGGTCGTTGTTCATGTCCCCAGATTAGCTGGGCATATTTCATCTGCCTTGGTGCCCCGGTGCTGTACCCTTTTCCAACCGGTGGATATCATGTAAATTAAGCCACGACGACGACGTCTCCTCCAGGGGCACCGTCGAAGTGTTCAGAGAATCAATCATGTGACCGAAAGGTATTTTGTACACTTGACAGAGTTTGTTTTGCTGCCAAGACCTGATCAAGTGGATAACACTTAAACGGGTTGGTCCAATATAGGTCCGGGTTTCGGGCATCGGGTCCCGGGGGCCCCCGTCAGCATCCACTTGGATGCTGGGGACTAGAGCATGGACATGGGGATCTGTTCGTGCTAAACGGAAGGCAATTAAAGCAGTCTAGAAGTATGACACTTGAGGAATCGCATCTAGCTACTTACTTGGCCTAGGGTCCTACCTAGATGACCTCAAGTGGGAGCAGGTTTTCCATGGACACCCGGGGCATGCGTCGCCCCGACAGTCGGAGGCAATAAATTAGTTCACACTTAATCAGCCTTCCATGGTTGGGAGCCAGCTCGCGATTTACAGTGCGAATAACTCTTGCGTTTCCATCTATGAATCAGAGGAGCGCTACATCGCTCGCATGCGATGGGACACACCCCATTTCATTACAGATGCCGGCCACGCATTTCTCTCCACCTGGGTATGGAAGACATTCGCTGGGGCTCCTTCCTGCTTTAATCATCGAGACTTTTCCGCGGATTTCAATCCGATAAAGTGGCATTATTCTCGCAAAAGAATTGAATGAAGCGCTGCCACGAAGTCTCGAAGACACCTCATCCCAGATCTAAAGATCGTCTATCTGCCACGGAGATTAGGGCACGATACCTGGATAGCTCAGGTGTGGAAATTGGAAAGCTGCGCTCAGGTGCGTTGGTGCAAGAGTTGAGGACTTGCCTGTGTTTGGATTTCCGTCCTAACAAGTGAATCGCATCAAAATTGATGAAGATCCGTGCTAAGGTGTTCCTCTAATTAGTATAATCGGCTCGAGTATATATCTTGCCTGGCCGGATCGCGTGGGCACCCCCTCTGGGTGTCTTCTTTGCATTTCCGAGGTGATGGATCTTTCTTCTTCTCATACCTGTATATGTATTCTCCCCTTTCTTATTCCAACAACAACACAAAAAAAATCAACCTCCTCTCCTGGACCCGTAATTAATAACGATGAGGCAATTTTTCATGTGTGGTTCCTCCACTTTACTAAAAAGCGAAAAGAAAAGATAATAACAAGACCTGAGCACCAAATCACGACAGGTTATTAATGAGCTACCGAATACCTGACAATTGATTTTATAATGTGACTGCAATTTGGCCGCAAGAAGGTGGAGGACGCGACGTCGATGCTGGTGTGCACGATTGCGTTGCGTTGATGCAAGTAAATTGGGACCGACCGCATATACAGTTTTTTTTTGTTTAATTTTATTTCCTACTATATTTTTACCTGTGGCCCTTGCGTAAACTCCGCAGCTTCATACGTTCACTTTTTCGATTGTGTCAACAGATTTATTGCCGTTTTTATTCAACGTAAAATTTTCAGAATTTTTTTCACATTATTCTGTTGAAATTGACAAAAATTTACGGAAGTGTGTGGTGGACTCTTTTGGGGTTTTAAATTAATATTGAAGCAATTGTTGTGACTGTAAATTGGATGATCATTCTTTTCGTCGTTGATTTAAGATATTGAAATACATACTGGATTTTTTCGATCAAAAATTTTCTTGGTATTGCTCCAGTCAAAGCAAATAAAACATGTATTGGTTGAGATTAAACTGATGTTAATTTGGGATCCCGGTAGCCTAGGGAGGGTTGCCGGAAGTTTAGGAGTTGTCTAGGGTCATTGAGAACAAACACCTTCTTACAAAATTAATATGTATTTCTTTCATTCCTTCAGAATCTTACTTACTAACATGAGTCTGTTCTTAATTCTATGCAACTACCTATTTAATACCTCTATGAGGTCTTTACTTGTTTCTTATACCCCGGCTTCACCGACCTCAGTTCAATTTAGTTCATTTCAATCCGCATAAGTTTCTTCACCGGCTGACATGTTCAGTTCATGCTTGAAATTGTGGTTGACGTTAGAAACTCAAGCTCACTGAAATGACCTCAATTTCATGTTCTGTTGGGCGAACTTAGGCTTGACTTTTCTTGAGTTCATTATGTGAAAATGTGTGGGAAAGAACTGAGGCTAAAATTGACCAATCCAATCAAACCAATTTGCTCGAATTCTCGCAGTCCGGTGAAGCCGGGGTATTACTGGTATTTATTAGAATTTCTCCTTATACTTAGAGTGGTATATACCAGGTTTTCTCTTAAATACTATCGGGCATATTGCTTATGATCAGGTTCAGAAATATTACCAGAGATATGGTCGTATGTACACCTCGCCACTGTTTGGGCAATATTCGGTTCAAGAGATATGGTCGTAGATATTGCGTGGTCTTACACTTCGACACGGTTAGGACCGGAGAAAATTACGTCTCCTGGACGAGTCCGGGAAAGAACTGAGCTTAAACTGGTGGGTGGGCTTATTTTATAGCCGGAAAGCTCTTCTGGGTAGGAAGATTCAGCTTCGAAGTTAAGTTTTCAAGAAGAGAATTCCCCGTGAAGCTTTCAATGAGAGAAAACCTCGCTCTAATATGTATTTTCTGCCTGAAGTTCTTGGAGAGGGAATCTAGTAACGAATCGTGGATCGTTACAAAATCCACCAAGAATGATTGGGACTAGAGGAGCTCTTTCAACAATGTTGCATTTTCTGCGGTCAAGCGGGTACTTCAGTGTCTGGGTGCTCCAGGTCCTTTATCGATCAGCTGCTGTAGTGCAGGGTCATAAAGTGTGGTCTGGGGTTTTCAGAAGAAGTCAGACGGGTTGAAAGGGACACACCACAATTATTACTCCTTTGGAATATGACAGTCAACGAATTGTTGATAACCCTGAAGGAGTCTGGGTGCACCACTATGATGATGATATTGTGCTGGTGGCGACCGGTAAGTACATCTCAACAATAAGAGATATAATGCAACGAGCATTGGATACTCCTGTCCAAAGGGTCTAGGCATAAACCCAGCTAAGACTGAAGTAGTGCTCTTTACAACGACGTACTCTTTAAGACTTTGCAATCAAAGATTGCAACTTAAGAAGGATGCGAAAAATCTGTATCTCATGCTGGATAGGAAACTAACGAAGAGGTTGAATCTATTATACCCTTGACACACTGCAAAAACGAATGAACATTCTTCCAACTTCATTGGCTTTCAATGTTCATTCGTTTTATTAGTGACACACTGCATTTTTCAAAGTTCATTAGAACTGTCAAAATATAAACTATAAATAAACTGCCAAATATATGACCTGAAAGTGATTACCTAGTGATTTATACTTTTAAATTTAATAAAAAATATTAATTAAGGCAGAGCAACAGTTATTTACAATAAAGCCTACTTTTTTTTAAAAAAATTCTAAAATATGAATGTCAGTTTGACAGTTATGTATTTTAGTTGGAAATTTTACTGGAAAGTACATGGAAAGTTGTTCGATAATTTCCCAATTTCACTTCCATCTTAACTGAATGAAGTTATTTTGACTTCATTCGATTGAATGACGCATGAAGTTGTTGAATGAACATTGGACATGACACACTGAGCACGAATGATCATTCATAGCCGAATGATACTTCAATGTTCATTTGATGCTGCAGTGTGTCAAGGGTATTAGAGAGAGCCAATAAAGCCAAAATAGCTCTCTTCTGTTCATTTGATGCTGCAGTGTGTCAAGGGTATTAGAGAGAGCCAATAAAGCCAAAATAGCTCTCTTCCTATGCCAAAGAACGATTGGAGTCAAGTTGGGCCTTAATCGCCGCATTGTTCACTGGTAGTATACAGCCGCAAGCAGACCTATACTTATGCATGGCATATCGGTATGATGGACTGCATTACAGTAGATTACGTATCGTGGAAATAGTCCAAAGTTCAGTAGAAGAACAATTCTTCTTCCAACAGTTAGTGGAAGAATTCACCCCACCGTTTCAGGCGCCGGTGGGGAGAGGTCCCGAAAGTTCCATCCGATTTTTTGATGTTGTCGTTTGTTGATGTTGTTTTGCCGCTTAACCGCCGGATTTTCTGGTACAACGTCCGGTTATAGTGCCACCACGCCACTTCTTCCATGTCGGCCCCAACGTTATTACAGTACGATTCTCATTCCGATTTCATTTTCCGTCGAACTACATTCTTCAATCGTCGGTATTGCTCGAAATTGACGTGTCTGACGTGATCGACGAGGTCTTGACAGCTGTTCGAGATCCATGGCTACGTCCGCTTACGGATGGGTGGACAGAACTCCATTTCACACCCCGCAATAGACTAATATAACTGCTTTTCTTCTACATCGATATCGTCCGGCACTGCAAGCGCCACGAATTTGTGGTATAATGCGAATTTGTTGTATAAACTCTCACCCGAAAATTCACGAGGAATCTATGCTTCAGTAGCAAAAAGCTTTTTTTAGCAAAGTGCCGAGTAAGCTTTGTAAGGAAGTGGAGAGTCGAAGGGGAAAATTTCGTTCTTCAGCGAAAACTTTCACGCTGACAATGCCGTATGCATCCACTAATCTGTTTGATTCCTCGCGTCCGAGTGTTTTTCTGTTCGTGTGTATTAAAAAGCTGCCCAGTTACCTTGTGATTTTTTCCCACTAGGTTTGATTTTTTACCTAATCGGTTCCGAATAGATTCCAAGTAATGCAGGTGTAGGCAGTGATGAGCAAGACTGGTCTTGCACATTTAGCAAGAAAAGCAAGACCAAGACAATACAGGACAAGGGCAAGACAAGACTGCGAAATCAAGATACCAAAACTTTTTGCTCATCACTAAGTGCCAAAAGTCTTACAGTGATGAGCGAAAAGTCTTGTCTTTCACATTTAGCAAGACCAAGACAAGACTGTAAGACTTTCTGCAAGATTTTTTGCAAGACTTCTTGCAAGCCTTTTTGCAGGACCTTTTGCTCATCACTGCAAGGCTTTTGGCACTTAGTGATGAGCCAAAAGTCTTACTATCTTGATCTTTCACTCTTCTGTAGCCCTGTCTTGTCTTGGCCTAGCTTTGGTTTTGATAAAAATGTGCAAGCAAAAGCAAAACTGCAAGACCAGTCTTGCTCATCACTAGGTGTAAGTAATCAATTCATTCTTTTCTATGATATATCAATGTAAAAAAATAGATTCTTTGGCAGCCTTTCTTTCTAAAGTGGAATCAATCCCAATACACTAGAATCAATTTTGACTGCATGATTCTTCCAAACTTTGGTGCCCGTTAACTAAGAAAAGAGCACAAGCATAACATAGTTGCTGCGAAAGAGTGCTTCCCCGTGTACTTATTTATTATGCAGTAAACTTCCAGCATAGTTTTCTGCATCCGACTCATGCTTCCTCGCGTATTTTGGGGTGAGATCGATGATGAATCTATGTTCTCGGTAGCTTTTCAGCTTCTACTTCAACTGCGGTGACACTTCCGTGGATGGTGTAAACAGCCTACTACATCTTTCCCATATTTTCCTGGCATTAAATGCTATTCATATTAAAGTAAGGATTTTTCCATAAGAAGCAGTAGAATATAAAGTAACGGGTTTGAAATCAAAGATATTTAAAATCACGCTGTTGGGAAAGCCTAGTAATTCTTAATGCTAATCTTCTATGTTAACAAAGAAAAGGCTTTTAAGTGCATCAAGAGTTGTATTTAAGCCAATATGCCAAACAAGTTCTCCCCTAATTCCAAATTGCGTTCTTCTTCTTTGAATTTAAAAAAGAATAAAAACTCGAAATCGAGGTAAACCGCACTACCACCGCGATCTCACTCCCAAAAAATTTTAATAAGCACTACGTTCTCACAGCGTCAACCTTCATCAATCGTCACCCAACAAAAAAAAATCACTGTTCCACTTCTGCTTCCTTTCTGCATTACTACGATGACCTTTAAAGGAATTCAAAGACCTAAACCAAGAATGAGCCCCCATAAAACAATTACTATAATAACCGATTCAAGTCCAGTATTAAAATGCCTCTTATCTGCTCAGAATATAAAGAAAACTAACTGAATAAATTAATAAGAAACTCATGTTCGAAAATAAACCCAATAAATCAAAATTTCCAAAAGAAAACGATCCTCCCACGACCACACCATAAAGCCAGTGTGTGCACCCATAAGAAATAACCACCTGCCATAGGTAACTCACGGTGCGCGATGTTTTTCTTCAACCTGTTACTTTCTTGATGCTTTAATGGAACGAGCATATGGTATCACGGATTAGTTCCAAAATCTTGCCACTGCCATTGCCGTGCTGCGCTCATACCTGTTTTATCTCTCATCAACGCCCGAGGTTATTTTTATACACCTTTTTATATCGTGCTTCTATCACTGATTTTTTTCGTTTTTTTTACCTTGGTGATCCTCCAAGTTCGGCTGCGATCTTGCCACAGTTTTTCTGGCCAGATCGCCGCGATCTCATGCTGGTGTGGCAGCAGCTTCTTGCCGTCGTCTCACGCTCTTCCCGAGATATCGATTCTGACATAAAGAGTTGACCTTAAAAGTTGGCTAGAAATTTGTCGTTGGACTGCTCATTCGGACGGACCTAAACGATCTGGTTATGCGCACTTTCGTTGATTAATGGCTCCTCAAGTCCATTATCGTTATCATTATCATTGTCATCGGCGGGGCGAAGCCGTGACTATAGTTTATGTCAGTAATGAAATTAGACTGATTGGTGAACGGGAGGTCTGAATATTCGAAATTGGGTTTTTTACTGGGCGAAGTTTCGGGTTGGTAGTTTTTATGGAGCGGCCGATGGGCTACTGTTGATCGGATTTTAAATTAAAGCGTTTTTCTTGCTCGTTTTCTATCAAGAATAAACTCTTAGTAACTGTGATTAATGTGGTAGTTCAGGACTATTCTTGTAGTTTGGGTCGAATAAACCTGTATTTTAAAAGTGTTTTTGTTCTTGTCGTCGATCGCATTTTTTGATAACGTTTATAATGTGAAGCTTTACGTTGAAATTCGTTAATCTATATGACCCAAATATTCATGAACAATCCAGGTAAATATTGGGTTGTGGTGGCTACGTTTTACAGAAAATGATGATCTAATGATGATGGTTTCAGATTACGAAACTCTGCAATAATATAACCTCAAAACCATGATATATTCTTCTAATATTTATACCGTAGTCCTAATATAACTACTGAGCCTAAACATCTGATGTAATTCCTCAAATATATTCCCCGATTTCTATTCTCCCCACCTTGAATGCGATATAATTGCTACGAATGATCTCAATGTTTATAACATAAATTTGCAAGAAAGCCTCCAATGTTTCATAAAATAGTAAATAAAATCCTACCTGGGTCCCTGACTTTGCAGAAGAAAAAGCTTGTTGACCAGTTCGACTTGAAGCAAGACTCTTTTCACAAATTACCATAGTTCTCTTAGGACCACTCACCGCTCAACAACTCGAACCAATGTCGCTAATTTCCCATGCCAGTCTTATACCGCCGGGAACTGTATCGCATTCTAAGAAAGATATGCTGTAAACATGCTAAGGGCGACCGACCAATCGCTTTGCTCAGAGACTGTCAAAAACGAATAGAACACACCCCAACTAACAATTTGTAAGAGTAGACTCTTGGAAAAATTGAAATTGAGCTTATAAAGCTCTTATTAGATTTTTCACAAAGAGGCGTTTCTTATAAATTGTTTATTAAGTCTTTTACCAAAAGTTACTTCTAATTTCGTATTTAGGTATGACTGTTTCAAGAATTGGGGTTTATTTGAGCTATAAAGTCTTTCGCGAAGAGTGCAGCCTTATTTAAAACCCTTAACAGTAAGTTTGTCTTTGCAGAAGAGATCTTATTCTGATTACAGTCTTGACATAGTTTTGCGTAAGTACATTATAAGAAAGGATTTTTTAAAGAGTTGTGCTTAAGAATTTTTTAAGAACAAGCGGCTGGAATCTGTGCGCATTACCTTATTAGATAGAACATTATAAAACTAAAGTCTAATAACTACTTTATCTAAAAACTCTATAAGCATGTAATTTTATATGAAGTTTTAATAAGAGAGTTATAAATATTAAGTCTTATTTAAAGGTATTATTGAGAAGCATTTTTTACGAGATTATTTTAAAAACATTATGACAGTTTGACGAAGTCCAGTCATTTACCTAAAGGAAATCGACCATTAGTATCTACAAATAGCCAAAAAATTAGCTGATGTAAACAAATTATTGGACTATGAGAAAACAAGGAAAAAGCATAGCATTATCCCATTTTGAAAAACGAAGTGTACAGTAATATACTTGATGATATGAAAAGTGGAATTTGCCGCTAGTTTTCCTCAGTGGCGTAGCGTGGGGGGTGCCGAGGGGGCCATTGCCCCGGGCGGCGTAGATGTTGGGGGCGGCGGCCAAACTGGACAGAGCTAGAGATGCTGCTGGTGTGTGGCCAATGCAATTTCATTTAGTTCGCCTGATTTTGTCGTCTATCCTTTCTTGGCTGGCACGGTGCCATAGGTCATGATTTGTAATTCAAATTAGTCGTACTATTATAGATCTCTACTTCGTCGAGAAACACCTGGATCGCCTCTGTTCTGAAGGTTTTGAAAGCGGCTTCTACGTCCAGTAAGGCTGTTAAGTGGACTGCTTTGTTATGCAAGACTCTACCGTAGAAACCAATATATGCAGTGCAGTGACCACCTGTTATCCTTCGAAATATAAAGGATTGGAGAACGACATAGAGACCTCCGTTATGGAGATTCGAGTTTATAGTATTATTAGTGCTGGAAATAGTTAAGGAAGTGCAGCTTACAATGAAAATCATCGGAGAGCATTAATCAGCATTAGCGGGAGAGTTTTGTGAGCTTAAAGCGTAAGTAAACTCAGCAAAAAAGCAAGATCGCGAAGCAAATCCTGATTGAACAAAGGCAGTGGCGCGCTTTCATAGGTGCAACTGTGCTGTTATTTATAAATCCTACATTCGGCCTCTTCTCGAATACAACTCCCTCATTTGGGGCGGCGCTCCAATAACAACCTTAACATGGTTAGATAAGGTCCAAAAAAGGCCCTTAAGTTAATTAATGACGATACCGCTTGCTCCACCATCGACCCCCTGACCCCCTAAGCCACCGTAGGAATGTAGCAGCACTGACAAAATTTTATCGCTACTATCATAGTGACTGTTCCTTCGAGTTAAACGCTCTTTTGCCTCCATGGCAATCTTATACCCGCAGCACCAGATTAGCCCACTCGTCCCATTCACCTGCCCCCCTTTCACGCACTCAACAAGATATGAATTCGTTTGTAAATAGAACAACTCGACTGTGGAATAATCTCTCGCAGTCGGTATTTCCGAGCTCCTACAACATCCAAGAGTTCAAACGCAGGGTTCATCACCGCCTTCTTCAATACCCCCCCGTACCTTTATAATCCCTAACCTATTCCCCCCACCCCTCCCCCGTACTAAGCTTACTGCTAGACATTGCACCATGACGTGACAAATAACATGACGGACTAGTAGTACAAAGGGTGACTCCTGAGCTTAGCACTACCACATAAAAAAAAAAACTGGTGCATTTGTACTGGGCGCAATTGGACAGGGCGCAATTTAAAAAAAAAAGTGAAAGAAAAACCCGTGCTTTCATTTTCAATGAGTGTTTGTGTCTTCTTTCATTTTCCTTTACTGCCATCAGAAAATGAACAAAAATGAAGAGGGCGCAATATGTATATGGCATGCTGCACCGGGTGCAAAAAAGCCAAACGCCGGCCCTGTATGACCAATATGGAAGTAAGTGGATGTTACATCTACTTCAGTGGAAGTTACGTCTACTTTACTTATATTCCTTATGATTAGAGTCCGTGCCATAAAAGAAGGGGAATGAGCGCGCATATGAAACCCGATAGGTGTCCATTGGCAGCTGACAGCGAATTGCCAAATTGTGAATAAATCAGTCGGTTAGATTGTGCTGAAAAAATGATTCAGTTGTTTATTTTCAGTTGAATTGTAGTTTTGTTGTAAGTTCGTTCGCAATTATCTCAAGAAATAAAGCAAGTTTCGCCAAAAAAATTAATCTCGTATGTTAAATTTCTCATTGGTGTACTTCTGAATGGACAAACAGAGTGACGTTGCTCTCTTGTATGAGCCTCTCAATGTGCATGGAAACAGCGATTTCAAGATTCCCTTCTTTTATGACGGGCTGTAAATGCTGAAGTTTGAGAAGGGCTCCAACAGCTGCCGCATTTGTCGGTAAAATCCCCTGTAGTAGTATTGGGCTACGATGATGGGAAATGAAACCTCCAGATATTGGACAGAGAAGAGTTTAGCTTAAGGGGTTGCTCTGATTTTTGGTTTTAAAAAAACAAAAATTTTTTTTTTGCTTTTTTATATTTATTAATATGTGTAGAATACGTTCCTAAAATATTATGACAAAATTTTTGTTCGTTAAAAAGTTATATGCAGTAGCACAAACTGATTTTCCGCAGGGCGTTCGACGCGCGAAAACTTCAAACGCGTTTTTCTCAAAATGTCATTTGTCAAAACGGTTCCATCAATATAGAAAAAACTATTTAACATATTGACTTAATTTTTTCGGCAATTTGTCGAAAATGATGTTGTCGAGTTCGCTTGTGTAAAATTTTTTTTTCAAAATCTTACTATTAGTATTTTATCCTCCCATTTTGGGCCAGAAAAGTTGCATTTTTACGTTTTTTCCCTAAAATGTCCTTAAATTTTTTTTTTGATGCAATTCTTACTAATGTTGACACAAGCGAACTAAAGGACATAATTTTTAACAAAACCGTTTTTCACTTTTCTCATTCTGACCAATGGGGACGGAGCTATCGATGGAACCGTTTTCCATGTTATTTTTGAGGTGTCAACTTCAGCGCGTGCTACATATTTATTTATGACGGCAAAAAACAAAAAAAAAAATTTTTTGTGATCTCTAAAAGTTATCTAATACTATGAAAAAACTTTTGTATATAAAAATAATAAGGGTTTTCTGTAAAAAAAAATCCAAAAATAGTCAATTTTTTGCCTCAAAAATCAGAGCAACCCCTTAAGCTCGTGCGTGTACGAGGCTTTCTATCTAAAGACATACTAATATAAATAATATAATAGACAGAGATAATAAATTACTCATTCCAGCTCTCTGGGTTTGTTAAAGTTTATAATTTAGGCTAACCTTGAAGCAAAATAATTGCAAATCTCAAAATCGATTTTTTGATGCGCAGTGAAAGTCTCAAATCCTCACCACGAAAGTAGATTCGAAAAGAAAAGTGCACCTCGTCATTCCGTTCGTTTAAAACCCCAAATCACCCGCTCATTTATATTTTCAATCACAATTTAATCCGTCTCACTACGACTCTTGTCCTGGTCAGATGCTATGGTGGAGTGTTGTTCCCGGTAAACGATAGTTTCAAAAGGGAAATTAAAATGCATGTACGCTTGAATTTTTTTCCATACACGGAATGTTAATGTATGTGGAGTTGTCATTTCCTCGCCTGCGCGTAAAATTCCCATTTATTTTGGCGCGCCCTATACCGAACATTCATTGCGTTTACATGATGCCTTGAATTCTTGTATTGAAAATTACTTGAAATTGAAGTTGGGTTTTCGATTCATTGATTAAAAATTATTGAAAATCTACAATGTCCACGTTGATATTAATCTAGCTCTACAGATCTAATCCAGCTATCTTACCAATAGAACAAGTGGTACCAATTCAATTTGAAAGTAGGGGACAGCAAATTTATGGTTCGCCCCGGGTGGCAGAAATCCACGCTACGCCACTGGGTTTCCTTTAAGCAATGATGTGAGAAACAAATGGTGCCTCACAGGTACAAATCCGAAGATCGGGGGTGAGTGGAGAGCTGGTCGTAACGGTTCAGCAGCTAGTATCCGTTGAAATTGCATTCTCAACTGTCAAAATTGCAGGTTCCAATAACCCTCTTGTAGAAGCTTTATGCCGGAGAATATTTGAATCATACACTTGTAATAGTTTCACTTAGGAACTCTACTCTCTCTCAACTGTTCTTATGAAACTCTTATAATAATATTTATTAAGAGTAAACTTGATTAATTCCTATAATGCTCCTCAAGCAACTTTAGCCAAGAATACATTTCAGTTAAACGCGTATAATAGCTTCATTTAAGAACTCTATATGGTTAATATTGATACTACTCCAGTAATAACCTTACCCAAGAACAATGCAAGAGCAAATTCTTAAAAAAGTTGAATTTAGGTAAAAGCGAAGTAGTTATTTCTATAATAGCCTTGACATAGAATTTAATAAGAATATGCTATTTTAGTCGGCTGATAAGGATTATAATTAAGAATGAGTTCGTGAAATAGACTTGTAAAGATTTGAACCAAAACAAAAAAATTCCGCCATATTTTCCTATTACAATTAGAAAAAAGAAAAAAATCACCCAGTATAAAGTTTTTTTTTTAATCCGCTACTCTGTGATTTTAAATAATTTATTCTTTTATTAAAACATTATCTGCCACGGACAAATTTTTGAACATATTCCTATGTTTTTCTAACGAGTAAATAAAAAATTATTTTCCTTACGTATTGTTTCATGTTGATATATCCGCAAAATTTTGAGGGCGATAAGTATTTTTTGGAGGTATCATACCATATTTTATCAATGCCATTTCTTTCGCACCAAAATTCCCATTATCAATCGATTAAATTCAAGTCGAAATTAATTAATAATGAATATAATGGAGACATTATTTTATTTGCTTTAACTTTTTTTAAATCTTTTCAGAGAATTTTATAAGTACAAATTATTTATACATAAATGAAAATGAATATAACGATAGTTACAATACACACACAATCTTATTTGAACTTGAACATATGCTTCCACAGTGTCCTGTAATGTTCTTATCCCACCAAAACAAGGAAATACGTGATCTACCCCAGCAAGAAGCCAACACAAGAAGAAGACTGAATAGACGCAGACCAGTGGATCTCCAATTTATCACTCCATGATTATGTATAATTAATAATTATTGTAAAAAAAAAAATTACAAACTAAGTATAAAAGACAATGGTCTTTAAGCTTAAAATTGAATCCCTAAACTGTTAAAACAATTACTTATTGTTCTAGGACAGGTGTAATATTTTATTGGGAAATAAAAAAAAAAGAATATTATAAAAATAAATTCTGATAATAATCTTGTAAACCAAGGCCAAGAGAAATTTAGGTGTTGTGTAATATCCTTACTTAAAGCTATCATAGGAGATCGAGCTCTCATAACACATCTCGCTAAGTCTATTATAAGCGTTAGTACTTACAAGTATATCTGTTTTTACCACTATCTTATAAGTATCTTCAACAACTCTTCCAGAAATCTTCCAGGCTGTCACAAGATTAATTTCATACGCCACTTTCTGGCTAGTAATGCTCTTCAAAAATTCTTGAAGAATAATTTGTCAAAGTTATATATCTTAACTAAAGCTTATTTAGTTCTTATAAAATTCTTGGAGGGCTTTATAAGAGAGAAATTGTTTGTTGGGACCACTTTTGTATGAAGCTGCACAATCTGCAGACCACTGCGATAACTACGCCGCCGACTTCGGCGACCGAATCAATCCAAGTTATATTTCGTATCCGTCGCCTGTCAAAGTTGCCTGTACGCTGTAGCATGGGTTTGTGTTGCTATTCTCGTGATCAAAGACCAGCAGCACCTATATGACGGGGTGACAAAAAAGTGGTGGGTGACTAATGTCCTCATTTAGGGTATTGTCTTTATCCACGATAGCATAGGCAAACCCAAAAAACACAATCAGAAACCGCCCTGGTACCAGCGCGTTTATACACTATGCCCAGACAAGGAAACGCAACAGCACCCGAAATCTTTTCTACCACCTACTACACTTGATCGAGATACAAAATAACCAATTCAAATGTACCTTTCCTATAGCTACGTTAATAAAATATTTAAAAAACTTGAATAACATGAGGAAATTAAATTAACTTCAACAACAATCAATCCAAAACTACCGATAGAAGTCTTCACTTGAAAAGTCCCGGGGTTGCTCCGGTCCCTCGTGTTCTTATTCCTGACTTCGCGGACTTTGTCCCGGGTAGAATGAGAATGAGCACCAATGTTATCTCCAATTCTGCCTAACCTATGAATTTAAAGCAATCAAGGAAAGTTGAAATAAGCTGTTTGTAATTGTCAGCTCTGTTGTTTTGTAGAAAACCATGACCCACTAATTTGAGGCTGTCTCATGCGTGACGTTCATGAGTATTGAGTAACTGAAGAGAAAATTCATTGCTGACCATTATTTTCTTTAATTGTGTTCCGACAAAAATGCTAGCTTTGGCTTCCGATAAATTAAATATTGAAAACTTCACAATCTTGGCGGAGAGCTTTAACGAATTACTTCAAGTAGTATAGCTAAGTCAGTTCTGACCCAGTAATATTATCGGTTGTAGTCCAGAATATTAAAGCATCTTTAGAACATAAAAGCTCACCGAAAGCTTTTAAGCCACATTCAAGCTTCAAGCCAAGAATAAACCAAAAACCAAGCTTCAAGCAAAGCCCACAGCCATATTCGAGACTAGAGTCGATGACGCCACTGCGTCAGAACCGACATAGCTATACTAACATAACTCGTAGATCTCGTCGCTGTGGAGTCTTATGGACTCGCGAACCCTCTCGCTCAGCAATACTTACTTATTTGCTCATACAGAAACTTAAATATGTATTGATAATTGAGCAAAGTTTTACAAGCGTCAACGATGGCTTTAATTATTTTTCGGTATAAAGGTTTAGAAAGTAATCATTAAAATAAAGATTCCACAAAAATTTGTTTGTTGATTGATTTCGGAGAGAATAGAAGTGGTTGCCATTGGGTGGTAGTTAAAGTGGTTGTTGGGTCCCCATTCTTCGAGATGGATTGAATATGATCTAGTTTACAGGACTTTCGGCAAATATGACAAACAACTTTTCTGTGGAGCAACCTACCACAGTCAATTATTCGAAACTTCTACAATGGCTAGAAATTCAAAAGCAATAGTTCATCGCCGCGTGTTACAGCATCTACAAACTCCATCTAAGTTATCTATACTATCACAAACCTCAGTTCAATAATGTTCAGTTCAATCCACATGAGTGGCTTTATCGGCTAAAGTCCAGTTCATGTCCAGTTCGTGCTTAAAACTGTTATTACATTTTCAACAGAAGTCCGAAATGCAAATGCTCAATGAAATAACATTCCACTATTCCAGTTGATTACTCTCTTTTGAGCGAGCTTTCCAGCTCCTTTTTCGTTAAACTTCAGTTGGGCGAACTGAGGTCGGTTTTATTATTATTATTATTATTATTATTATTATTTATTAAAATTCACTAGTACATAAAGATAATTACAATCTTAACACGCTATATCACGTATGTACATCAAAAAAATGGATAAAAGTTTATATAAATCAAAATAAAAAACAAAAATTAAACTAAAAATTGGCTTAATATTAAGATACGTTACATAAGATAAAGAGAGAGAGAGAAAAGAAAAAAAGAAAGGAAGAAATGTTAAAGAGAAAAAACTAAAACTAATTTGATGGAAGATTATTGACTTGTAAGGTAATTAGATACAAGCTTCCTGAACACATTCATAGACCTCGCACTCTGAATGGCGTGTGGCAAATTGTTCCACATGCGAAGACAGTGAACAAAAAAGGACCTTTGCCCAACAAGGTGATGGACTCTGAGCGGGATAAAAAGTATTTTCCTAGTTGTACGACCGCGATGAAGATACTCGAGGAGGTAGGACGGACGTTCAAAGCGCTGAAGTTTATAGATGAATAATACTGCCTTGAGGGAAAGGTATTGGTCGAACGTGCAACCCAGGATAGAAGAGCCGTAAGGGCTTATATGGTCAAATCTGCGGAGGTTATACACAAACCTGGTACAATCATTAAAGGCAACGTTAAGTTTGGCCCGGCATGATGCATCTGGGGACGGAAAGACTGAGCTAGCGTAAGTAAAGTGAGGCAGCACTAAGGATTTGATAAGCTTTGACCGCACACTTGCAGGCAGAATGGACGCGAACAGCCAGAGGCGGCGCAAATTACCGTATATTTTGGATAAAGTATGATCGGTTTGATCACAGCAGGTTAGTTGTGTATTCAGGTAAACACCTAGGTTCTTGACTCGTGGCTGGTAGGGTAAGGTTGTATGCATAAGAGTAATAGGCGGTAAATACGAGGTGTCTAGCTCACTCCTGTACATTGCGATGCATGTAGACTTGGCGGCATTTAGATGTAACTGATTTGTTAATGACCATTGATATACTCGTTCGAGGTCAGCATTGATGTTGTAGACACAGTTTTCCACTAACCCAAGGGGACTATATGAATAAAGCTGAACATCATCCGCATACATGTGGAGTTTGCAATCCTTGACAGAATTACAGATATCATTAATGTAGATGCTGAAAAGTAATGGCCCTAGAATGGAGCCTTGCGGCACCCCACATGTAATTGGTGATGGATCAGAGATAGAATCTTGAAACCATACCATTTGGGAACGATTACTTAAGTAATTCCGAATTAAGGAGATCGCTGAGGGGGAGAAACCCATATAGTTTGATAATTTAGTTTCGAGAAGCTTATGGTTGACACTATCAAATGCCTTGCTGAAGTCGAGAAGCACCAGAAATGCAATTTTATCACCATCAAGAGCCATACGAAGGTCAGTAGTTACCTTTAGCAGCGCAGTTTCACAGCTACTGCTTTTCCGGAAGCCGGACTGTGTACTTGACAGCAAAGACCACATTTCACAGTGGGCTTGGATTTGCCATGACATTAATTTCTCAAGTACTTTGCCTAAGAAACATAGGGTACTGATGGGACGATAATCAGAGGGGTTTTTCGGGGATTTGCATTTGGGTAAGGCAATTACTTTCGCTTTTTTCCATTGACTTGGAAAATATGATTTTGTGAGGCAGTTATTAAAAATGTGTGTAAGATAGGGGAAGATCACAGGAAAAATGCACTTAAGGAAGGTTGGCGGAAGATCATCAAGTCCAACAGAATCCGACTTTATGGAGTAAAAAGCTTTGTGAACTTCAGAGTAATCCACATTGCGAAAACTGAAGTGCCTAAGATTGCCATCAATTATTCTCGAGCAGGAATTGTCACTGGTATTGTTGACAACCGTGGTAAAATAGTTGTTTAGTTCGTTTGCTGTGAGACTACTCTGGGCTGCACAGTCATCACCATGAACCCCAAGTTTCTTTACGTTAGCCCAAAATTTCTTCGAGGGTAGGGATGGACTGAGTTTAGCTGAAAAGAACTTCAGTTTAGCTTTGCGTATAGTCGAAGTGACTACATTCCTGACAGCTGTGTAAGCTCTACGGTTGGCTTCAGTTTTATTTCTCTTATATCTTCTAAACAAGTATTCTCTCTCAGATATAAGACGTTTTATTTGAGGGGAGAGCCAAGGTGAGGTAGAGGGAAGTATGCGTTTAACTTTGATTGGGGCAAACGATTCGAGAAGGTGCTTGCACAGAAGGCTAAAGTGTGCTACTTGGTCGTCAACGTCATGAAACCAGAAAACATTGTCCCAAGAAAGTACGGAGCATTCATGTAACAGATCAGGAGTGTTAATGGCCTTATAATCACGGTAGGAAAGAGTTTTATTCTCACTGCTTTCAATTGCGAAGTTGAGGGAAAGATATAGGATGTCATGATCAAGATAACTTGGGGGGCTGATCTGATTGTGAAATAAGACATTCCCTCTATCCGACACGAAAAATATGTCCAGTAAGGATGGATTAGAGGTGTTACAGTACGTTGGAAGTTGATTGATTGGTTTCAGGTCAAAAGTTTTGAAAAAGGTTAGGAAATTATTGCGCAGAGAGCTGTATGATAAGATATTGACGTTAAAATCTCCTCCAACAATGATGCTATCATAATTGTGAGTTGCTTCGGAGAGCCACATTTCTAGTTCACTGGCTACAGGTAACGAGAATGTGCGAGGAGGACAGTAAACCACGGTCGCAAGGCATTTTCTAACACCACACACAATTTCAAGGCTAAGGAATTCCAGAGCATTGGATATAGATTCTTTTACCTTGAAACAGCGGAGACCTTTTTTAACATAAACAGCGACGCCGCCACCAGGACGATCCTTCCGATCGTTTCTAAATAAACTGTACCCATCGATTGATACAGATATTGAAGGAACATGATCGCGAAGTGAAGCTTCGGACACTAACAAGACATGGATGTTGGACCCAAAAAAAATTTCGCGCAGTTCATCAATTTTATTACGTAGGCTTCTCGCATTGATGTGACAAAAATTTAATCCATGAGCCCTATTTTGAAATATGTTGAGCAAAGTTCTAATTTTGTTCATGTCAAAAAGGTAAGGTTTTACTACCTAGGTCGCCAGTGCGAGGTGGCAGAAAGTGTAAAGGATGCGCGATGTTTGAAAAATGAAATTCTAAGACGAAGCAATAATAATCCATCATTACAAAAAAGAAAACTGAAAAAGTATAAAAAATGAAAACGAAAAGAAAAGACAAAAGAATGGAAAAAAGAAAAATATAAAAAAAAGAAAAAAAACCGTGACTACTAATCATTACAATAATTAAAAATAATTCAAAAGAAATTTTGAAAAATCAAGAGAAATAAAAACAAAAGAGAAAAAAAACAAAAATAAAATAAAAATAAAAGTTTGCCGACGCACGCTAAAGTTCCCGGTGATGAGTTGACTGCTCCAAAATCTTTGATGCTTCTCCCGAGCTAGGTTTGGCAGAAACAGCTTCATTGAGATCAAGGACAGACTTGAATAATTGAGGACGTTGATTTTTGTCCAGTTGAACGAAAATCCGGCCTTGGCGAGAGAACACTGCGGTAACGAGGTTTCTCAATTGCAGCTTTCTTGCCGAACGAAAAATGTCTTCGTTCTTTGGCGACAGGCTTTCGCTCAAACGAACAACGCTGTCAGATGTGAATCCCAGGTTCAGTTTATTTAGTCTGAGAGTGCCATGCTGCCGGGCTTTTCTCAGGAACTCCTGCTGCTCGTTGGCCGACGGGAACTTCACAATCAGTAGCGAGCTAGGAGCAAAGTCTAGAAATTAACAAGTCTTTCATCTTCATATGGTTAATGAGTGAAAGGCGAACAGCTGCATGCACAAGTTTTTCAAATGACGATGTCAGGCTATCAGAGAGAGAATGCAACATTTTTATACGCGCTGGAATACAACCATAAGTCGGAAAATTTTATGAGTTTATATGGGGATGTATTGGTGCATATTTGCTCGTTTGTTTTGATTTATGAAAGAAAACAGCTGATTCAATTTTCTTTCCTTTTCTGTTCTGTATACTTTACCATAAAGAGAGAATCTGGCTTTGTCTGGCCGAGTTCACAAAGTATGCGTTGAGTTTTGCTCAGCAGTGATGTTCATATATGCACGCACACAATCAACGGTCGGAAATTTTTGTATGAAGATGAAAGACTTGTTATTACTAGACTTTGGCTAGGAGCCGCAGCACTACTAGACGAGGAGTTCTGGCGTTTTCGGTTCGGCCGGAACACATTCACGAAAGGTGACAGTACGTGCCCAATGGTGGAGGCGAGCGATTCCAAGATGTGCATCGGGTTCTCGTTCTCGCATGTCGGGACGCCACGGATGACCACGTCCTGGAGTCGTAGCTGCCGGCGCAGATCCTCCACTTCGTTAGAAACTACGGCGATATCATGCTGCATAGTTTCCATATCGTCCCTCAGCCCTGCGAGTTGACCATTGAAATTTTTACATACCTCGTCAATGCGTGCTAATAGGCGAGACTCGAGTGAGTTCCAACGGTCCTCGAAGGTGGCAAGTTTATCGTCCAGCATACGGTTGAGGCTTATTAAGAGCTTTTTTTCCAGAAGCTCAAATCTGTCTTCTGGGCCAGCGACTGACGTCGATCTAGGCGTTCTGCTGCAATTATCGGCATTCATGCTGCTGCTACCGGGGGTGTTGACCCCAGCAGGAGTAACGTTAACCATTTCGGCGCATTTTCTTGGTTTTGCCCTTGTTTGGATTGATTTCGACATTTTACAGCGAAAAAACGGAAAAAGAAAGGCTTAGAACACAATTGCACTCCGGATTTAAAAAACAGTGATAATATATACTTGGTGGAATTATGATTTTGAAAAAATAAGCGGAATAAAATAAAATAACCGGGAGCAAAGCGGAAGCACGTCTACTCAGTCGACATTCTAGTACTAGTTTTATCCTCATGTGGGAATTGTATGCAGCCTGATGTTATTTTAAAACTCAGTTCGCCAATCTGCTCGAATTTGCTTAGTTCGTTCGGTGAAGCGGTGGTATATCCTAACTTCGAGATACTGAGCCGTGGAAGATTGTTAGTATAAATGGGTTATTCTGGAGTTTAGAGCTCCAAATCAAAAATCGCATTTGCTCGTGTTCTATTAATGCTTTGGGGAAACGCTGAACTACCACTTAATTTTAAACAAGCACTTAAACCGATAAACTAGTTTTAGTAAAGGAAAAAAAACCACCTCAAAAATTTTCCACAATCTGCAAAAATTCCATTTTAATTTTTTTAAATTTTATAATCGATAAATTCCTAATAAAAAATCGAAAGTATGCAAAAAAACCAACAAAAAAATCGCTCCTTCACAGCCGTTTTCTCCGCCATCAAAAATAATTTCATGCGGCATTAAATGAGCATTAAAATTCAACACTTGCCGGAGATATCCACCTGCTCCCCGCACCTTATATAAAATTCTTTCTTTAATCGCCGCTGATATTGCCCAGCTCTTATCGCCGGGATGATGCGGGTACAGGTGAAGGATTGTATATTATTTCGTCTTTCTTCTTTTTACATAACGGCGCAGATAATGACATTTTAACGGGCAGAAGATGGACGAAAAAAAAGGTGAACAGGATAAAAGGACATAAAATGGTCCATATAAGCATATAAAGACGTCTCTTTGTTGCATGCGGTTAGTCCAAGGGCGTACATCCGCGGAGAGATAGGCAGGCAGTCAGTCGCGGCGTTGTCCAGTAATTAATTTGTTAGGAGATAAAAATCGAAAACATATCCACAAGAGCTTTTGAACACGGAACACGGAACGCGAATTAATTATTTAATCCAATCTCTGCCGCTCTCCATGCAGGTATAAAACATGGCATTCACGTCCAATATAATGAGAATATATTGCTAATACTGAGAGCGCGTACATACAGGGCCTTGCTCCCAGTATTCTGGCCTCAATTCTAGCACGGCACACATCTTATAAGCCCAACAGAGATTACACTCTCGCATATAGGCACTAAAGTACCTTTTCAGGTATCCATCCCAGGTCCGCGGTGATCAGGTGGATTACTCCATGTTAAACTGCATGTTGGGAATCTGTTATGTCGCACATTAAGATGCGATTAGTTGCAGTTTTGTGCGTAATACATGTCCACAATGGCAACTTGATTGCTATCTAGCCATCGTGTATCCACGGACAGATTAACAGCGGCATTAAGATTCTGCGCGGATGGCTTGATGGCTTTCTTTATTTTCTACCTGTGTCTCTCTCTCGTTACCTTTGGGATGCTGAACATCTATTTCCAATTAAAATTTTCACTTTGATGTCTTTGGAAATATTTCATGCGATTGACCCAGTTCCCAAAAAATTTGCCTCGACCGATATATCCGCGCATGTCTAGCTTGTCTGTCCGTTCGTACGCCCACGCCGTTGAATCCACGAACCAGGAAACTATCCCCCGTTGCGACAGATCACCTGAATATATCTTTACTTTTTTGCTAGCTGGATCTGGCAGCGGATTGCAGTTTGTCAAATTAAGATATCATCTCACGTGATAAGCAATAAATCGCTTGACACCGAGCGCGACATAAATCTCGGATAGAGCGCGTCCGGTCCGAGCGAGCGCCCCGGGCACTCGTCTATAAATTAACAAATTATCGCATTAAATAAATGGCACCTAAATATTCTTAGATTCACATTAATTAACGATCGGATGATTTATAGGCCGGCGCACGATGCTGTGTGTCCGCCAAGCGGCTGGCGCAGATCAGGTGTTGGTCGGCGACACTGCGCACACCTCTACAAAGTCAACTACACTCTCCCGCAGTAAAGTGGCTAATCTCTCTCGGGCGGTTTTTTCTTAGACCTGTCACAAGCTCAATTAATGTCGGAATGGGGGACCTGACGACAAATCCCCAACCGCCAGGCCTGGCCACATCATGATGCGGCTGACGATGATGAAGAAGAAGAAAGCGCTAATTAAATTAATTATTCAAATCGGTGCTAGGTGGACTGGAAATTAATTGCATGTCAATGGTGATACCGTGGAAAAAGTGATTGATCTCCAGCCCGGGAAAGGAGAGGTGGTCAAGTGTAGAGCTAAAATCAGCGGAATGCTCTGTGGGTGGGGCCGATTTAGTAGACACTTCTATGTTAAGGTGTGAGATTATGCTGGCTTAGAATATCTCCTTTTATGCTCGACGTTTAAAAATAAATTAATTTTAGATTAGCATACTAAACTACATTTACCTAAAGTTAAACGCTCCCCAAATACGGTCCAGAGGATAACAGTGTAAACTTCTCACATCATTCACATGACACGATGGTCCACCTCGACCTTCTTCGCTGCAGAAATGTAAAAGCGGATGCGGACGAGTTTGTAGCGTAATCCCACCGCGTGTGATGCGTGACCATTGATTTCGGAATCTTACATCATAATATTTTTAATAATTTAAAGCTTCGCGCACGATTTTGAAACAGTTCGGACTTCCTGACCCTATTGAATGGCATTGTCGTATTGACGTGTGTTGCTCAATATTTTGCTCAGAGTGTTTCAGCATGAAAAACATCATCAGTTATTCACTTGGTCGCTGGTTCAAAAATGGTGGAAAAATTATTGTTTTCCATAGATTCGTATATAGGTACTTGCGTAATGATATATTTCAGGAGTTTTTTAATTTAAAATAGTCGGACACATCCTGGAAAACATCCACGATAAAAGTGCCTTAGGTGCAGCTTCACTGTCCAAAAACAATTGAAATGTTGGCGCTTTTCAAACCATTCTCAAGGCTGGGCCTAACGCAGGTCTTAATAGGATAAGTTTCAGTCTGGAAAACAGAGGACCACTTAGGGGTCGTCCATAAATTACGTGAGGTGATTTTTGTGATTTTTCGACCCCCCCTCCCCCCTTGGTGAGATATCGTGAGATTTGTCCCGACCCCCTCCCTCCGCCCCTAGTCTGACGTGAGATTTTTCAAATTTTATAAAATCCATAGTATTTACATTAAAAATACAAAATTACGGTCGTAACCACAGAGTTTGAATGTAGAACTGCAGGAAAGGCCCTCGCGTATAAAATCCGTGTACGTAACCGTAGTGAAATCTAGTGAAAGGTGTGTAAAAAGTTCATCTGTGGGAATGGAGGGGGGGTTTGGGGGCAAGCTTTTATTTGAGATAACTGATAATTCGGACTGCTTGCCCTCCTCGCTTTTCCGCTTGTGGTGGACACATAACTACCAAAACGTGAGCACTCACCCAACATTTCAATACGCTAAAATTCGGCATGTACTTTCTTGTAGCACTAAATTCTAATGGCCTTTTCGCGGTTCAGTGTTGCTTGGCTCGTACTCTCTCGACGAGTCGCGCGAAACAATCGAGTAATTTTTTTGTGTAGGACTTACCCACATCTTAAGGGTCCAATTTACACACAGTTCGACGGCAGGCCGTGGCCTGAAAGTTTTAGCCTTGAGGCCAAGTATTACCATTCACTCACCGGCCGCCAACTGTATGGCTTGAAGTTCAAGAATGCCTACAGCTCAAGAAAGCTGACAAAAATCGAATTTATCGTCAGTTCGGGCCTGAAGATCTGAGCGTCTATTCACTCTCGAGCCGTGAATTGACGGGAAGAATTCACGCTGTATCCACTCGTAACAGAAAGCAAGGGGCGAGCTAAGCGTGAAAACTATCCACACTGGCGTTCGCGCTTGTTTGCGGGTGTTCACGGCGCGGCGTGAGGCTGGAGTGGAGACGCCTTGAAGCTTTCGTTGAGGCCATGAACATTTTTGCGCTTGAATTAATAACCTGCTATGCTAAGCAGTCGTTTTCACCTGTGTGTCTGTAGATAATCATGATTTCATCTGCATGCCACGGCCTGTCTGGCGGGTACCTGAAGTATCATCCCTCAGTTAGACTGAGTCAAGCTTAGTCGTGCTGGTCGACCTGGTCTGACAGGCCACTGCCTACCGGCGGCCTGTAAGCGAATGGAGGTCTTTAGTGAAGAAACATGTTTTACTTAATTTAACCCAGTTTTCTCGACATTTTACACTGTTTCTTTAAAAAAAATTTACGTGATATTTGCCGAGGCCCCCCCCCTCTCCTCCACGTGAGATTTGGTGAGATTTGGTTCGACCCCCTCCCTCCCCTAAACGCCTCACGTAATTTATGGACGACCCCTTACCTATTGCAATCGAAACCTTGAAGCTGGTTCGTGGTTGAACTTTTCGGACTAGGTAGTGTCAGGCAACCTCTATTGATTTACAATTTGAGCGAGTGAACTGACAGCGAAGAGAAAGCTCCAGCTTGAATCTGTTATGAGGATCCAGCAGCCTTTCCATCGTTTTCAAAAAAAAAATAAGTTTAAGCTGAGAGGTCCATACAATTTAGACAGATCTCCAGATCCATGTTGCTACCACGAATCTCCTCCAGGTATTTGGATTTATCCCCAATCGAAGTTAGCTCTAAAGAGACTGCTGGAAAAGTTCCATCTAGTCCCGAAAATTTACAGGGTTGAAAGTAGCTCACTGCCCATTTAATCTTTCCTTGATCGAAGATCTTTCCACAGTGTCTCCTCGAATGGTCCATTGTACCCAGCACCTATAGGGGATGAGCGGTCTAAAGAATTGACCCTGGAAAGTCCTCGCTGTGTAGGCACAGGATTTCTTTCTGGTTAGAGGTCTATGAATCATGCTCATTTTTAAGAAGGCCAAACCAATTAGGTGTAGAAGGATTTTTGGAGCCTATAATTTCAGCATAAAATTAATTCGACTTGGACTGAAGGGATGTTAATCAAATCAAATTCTTCTCTGTACATGAGAGCCCCACTTCATCCATCCCACTCTCAGCTCTGACCAGGATCACCCAGTTGTTGCGGCCTCTGCTAGTAGGGTCCTCCTTTACGTTGTTGTAGGTCTTCCGACTCGACGGGATCAGTCAAGGGCCTGTTTGACTAGATTTTCGTTTTCGCGACACAAGGTGTGGACAATCCAATTCCATTTCCTTCGCCTGATTTGGTCGTCTATTCTTTCCGGCACGGCGCCATAGTTCTTTATTTGAAATTCTACCTAGCCAGGGAATTTTTAGGATACAGCGTAGGCATCTGTTGATAAAAACTTGAAAATGCCTTGTTATGAATTGGGTGACTTTCCATGTTTTGCAACCGTACAAAAGAACTGCCTTAACGTTGGAGTTGAACAGCCCCTATTTGGTGTTTTTTGTTTTTCGTGTGTGAGGTATTGGGTCCAAAAGTACTGCAGCCATTCATTTGGCTTATTGTACTGCAACCCCTATGCCGCATATTTGTAAGCCAGACCGCTTGAACAAGTTCAGCAGTCTGCCTAGTGGCTTGTTGCTTAGACTTGAGGGTTCGAGCAGGGACTCCTCGAACAACGAAACCCTGCCCCTCGCTATGCTTCATAAGTGGTAATTTAAAGCACAGTTTCCGGTAATCAAGTGTCCAACAAGTGTCCTGACATCATTCCTATTGCACGCTAACAAATCCTTGGCCTTAGGGGACGGCATAGGAAGGAACCGCTTAGAGTTGACCAGTCCAGGCGTGGACCTCCAGCGTTCAGTATGTTTCATCATAGTCCGATCGGTCAGGGCCCTTTGCAGCCAGCTAGACGGTGCCCAATAGCCGGATCTGGACCTATGAATGCAATTTCAGAGCCCTGCTTAACCGGGGCATCCGTATTTTCGTTGCCTTTGAAGCCCCGGGACCCAGACAAGAGTATCTTGATTGAGAACGCGTTTATTTTGGTAGGCCCTTCTTAAGTTCTCATGCGTGCATACCAGAACAGCGTACACCTCTGCTTGAAAGACGGGGCTTTCACTCCAGATTCCGGGCCCACACTTGTATCTGTTTAAGAGTCATCCGTGTACCATACTAGTCCGCCCGGCAATACTTTAGGAAAAGTTCAGGTTAGCCTATCCTGTATGTGCATAGAAGGTTGCTCAAATTTTGAGATTCTAAACAGGGCCGGCGCTTGGTTTTCTTGCGCCCGGTGCACTATTACATATTGCGCCCTAAGTTGTTCATTTTTTAACGCAATGAAGGATTAAGAAAGGGTTGAAAGAATACATAGGAAGTTTTACTTGGGTCAACATCCAACCAACAAAAATCAACTGAAAATGTCGTTTGCTGAGAAGAGAGTAGGAAAGGACGATAGGGCAGATTTTTTGAATCTATGAATTCTTTCACTTTGAATCAACTTTTTGACAGCTCTGTGGTTGTTGTTTTTTGTTTCCCTTTTGCTAGGAAAGGAAAAGAGAGAAAGTGCCCCTTGCTCACTTGGGAGATTTTTTACCAGAATTTTTGCTGGTGATTCTCGAAGGCAGAGGTCGGTTCCTTCACTATTTGAGTAAAATCGCGATTAACATTTCTTAAGTAAAATTTTATGAAAATCTCGGAGCTAAAATCTCTTCAAACAGCAGAAAATTTTTAGCGGTTTTTCTTCGATGAGAAAGTACAGGACAGAAATTGTGTAATTCCTTGCGACGGTGAGAATACTATTCATATTTTTTCCAAAGTTTTAAGTTTTTTTAATTCTTAATTTCTGAAATTGCGCCCTCCGGCATATTGCGCCCGGTGTAAGTGCACCATTCGCACCTATGAAAGCGCCGCCCCTGATTCTAAAGAGCAAGCAGTTCGATAGCATCCCCGCTTACAGAATCTCTTCTATGATGTTGATTATTATAGAATGTTCTCACCCAAGACCAGCGCCCAGGTGACCATTTGCTTTAAGCTGCAGAACCGCTTTTATGGCGGACTTCTCTACCTCAAGGTGGAGGGGTATCAGATTGAGGAGAGCCTCCAGCGCTGCCGTCGGGGAAGTGCGGATGGCCCCTGTGATGGAGAAGCAGGCCATTCTTTCAATACTGCTTAAATTGGTCATGAAACCCTTAAGCGTTGTTCTATGCCACCAAACTAAAGCTCATAAGCTACCATAGGCCTAATGATGGTGTGTACATCCAATACATCGTTTTCGGTTGCAAATCCCATGTGGAGCAACAAGCCCTGCGGCAAGCGCACGGGGATCTGTGCGTTCTACTCATCAGAGAGTCCATGTCCTGGCTTCAGTTGAGCTTGGCATCTAGCGTCACCCCTAAATATTTGAATCGATTATTATTTGAGAAGCCCCACAAGTCACAATTTTGGCAAAATGGAGCTGAGTATGGCAAACTATTTAGTAGGGGTAAATACACTAGTCAGAGAGAAATTACACATGCGCAGGCTTTAATGAACAATTTATAACCGGTCGAATTTGACTTATATTTGAGAAACCCCATAAGTTCGGGACATGTGGACTTTCTGTAATATTTGGCCTGGCGACACATGTTCGGTTCCGACGTTTCTATTAAGTTAAAGATTATTTTGGCGGTTTTATAATTTTTATTATCTTCAATTATTTGGAAAATATAGAAGAAAAAAGCGATAGCAATAGTCCTGGTGTTAGCCCGCCTCGTAAAAAGAAGAGAGGCGTAGTAAACAAATGTAAAAGCAAGTCGAAAATTATCAAGTTGGCGAGGGTGAAAAGTATAGCCTATACCACCTGGAAAGGTAAATCTATTCCAGCTGCAAAATCTGGAGATGACTGTATGTAAGTTTGTCATCAATTTATTTGTATTTTGAAGTGTAAATAACTAACCCTATTATGATTGGTAATAGGTGCAAGAAAAACTGCTATGGTCATATAAGTAAAGTAGTGCAGTGGCCTGGTTGGCCACTAGCCCAAAAATTGATTATTTACACTATTTAGTCCAGTCAAAATAGACGAACAAACGCCATAATTGGAAGATAATTCGGAAGTTGCTGAAAATTGGAACAGCCCTTAAAAACATTATTATACATAAGCTGTAGAGACTGCCACGCGATTTGACGACTGCAAACTTTTTTATTCAAGGTCAAAGGGTCAAAATATCAGTTTTTTGCAAATATATGCTAAACCGTAAGTCTTATCAGAAAATTGTGTGTTAGTTTGTAGATTAGGCGATTATCTACAAAAAAAATATATTATACATTTTCTCGTAGGAATTGCCATTTCTGAGATATTGTCGTTTTAATAAGTTAAGATACTCATATTCTATCATTCCCGACTTGTAAAGGTCATCAGAAGTTTAATAAATCCTTTGTTGGAGTACGCGGCTAATATTTTCAGGGGTGATTCCTGGATGTCTTTGGAGGAAAAAATTGTTCTACAGAGGGCGGCTATCTCCACTATCCACTAAGATACAGGGTGATTAGGGAAAACATTTTGTTTTTTATTTTTTAAATGTACTGAAATTTGAATAACTCCTAAAGTAATTATCATAAAGTAGCCTAATTAGGCTCATCTTTTAGGTAAATGTGTATTCTTTTATTTGGTATAAAGCACAGGAACTTGAGTGACTCCGTTCAAAAAATATGTAGGCTCAAACCAATGCTTTGCTTCTAGACCTGGCAGATTTCTTCGTTTTTCTCAGAAAATTCGTTACTAACAGTACATTTTTTTTTGCTTTTCTGATGCACCAAACTATTACCTACAATATTTCCATATACAAAAAGTGTTTATTTTGGGTAGTTTTGTAGGTAGTAGTAGTAGTAGTTCCTATAGCTAGCAGAGGTAAAAATGCCCCTGGGACCTTATACAAATGGCCAGTTGTCGATAAAGAATGTAAGGAAAATGATGAAGGTTTTTTAATTATTGAATAAAATACTTTTATTTGTAATAAAAACAATAGTTCAATATTTGTATTCGAGAAACCCCACATGTCCAATGACTTTATCTAGTTTTTTTTTATTAGAAGACATAGTATTTCAATTCTAAAACTTTGTCATGTGGTGTAGGATAGTCCTAGTAATACTTTGATATAATCAACTTATTAAGGATAGTACAATTTTTTGGGACTAGAATCATTTTTGTGCCTCCTCTAAAATGGGGTCTCATGGACATGTGGGCTTTCTCAAATAATCGATTCATTTGGATTGTTGTGAAAAGCCTATACTTCTGCCTGCGAGTGTAAGTTCCAAAAGTCCCGGTAGTGATCGTATCCTGGTGAAAGGAACCAGAATCGAAAGCCGGATTAAAGATGCGGAATAGGAATTCTAATTCGATGGCAGTGTTGGAGTCTCCTGAGGAAAAAGGACATGGGATAGTTGGGCGGAAGTAAACAGCTGTACAACAAGGTTTTAGGATTGTGGTGGTCGTCCTCGACTGACGCTTTCCCTTCTTCCTTAAAATATGTGAAACCATGATACTTTCTTACCTTATGTTTTATTTGAGGAAAAGAAGAGGTTGTTTTATGTTTTATACTTGAAATCCTGTCACGCTTATTGGATTATCATTGAAGAAGGTTTCGAATAGGAACATTTTTTATTGTCTCAGAAAATAATGTTTTTTTAAATGTATTTTCTCAAGCAATTAAGTCAGAAAATTATTAAAAAGTAAATAAACGATTCCTTGTTAAAAAGTTTAACTTTTGGGGCACGCCTATTAAATTTAGTGCATACTATGCAAATATTGCTGATGAAAGTAGTTCAAATGGAAAACCATATTTGTTTACGAGAGCGGACCGTTCACCGCAATATTTCATTACCCGTTGTCAGTTTTTAATAACTCTCTAAAACATCTTAGCACACTTCAAGGTTATTTATGACGAAATTTCGCCTAATAATAGCCCATTGCAATTCATTACAAAAAACAAAAACAAATCATTAATATCCCCATAAAACAAAAGAAAGTGCATGCAACAATTAAGGTGCATCATCACATCACAACAGAATTTCCCTGAACAACATGTGTTCGAATTTATAGAAGAGCCTGGAAAAAAGGTATTCTTCACCACGAAAGATGTGGCACCGGGCTCGAGTTGATTAATAACGCCATATGATGTTGCCCCGGCTTCATTTTCATAATAAAAATTTCGTTCTGCCACGGTAAAAATTATTTCATTTTAATTACCGTGAAAATAATGAGTCATCGTCGGCAATCCCTAAGGATTATACCTGAAAATCCATTGATGAGTGGTGGGTGCCCTTACCTTGTAGTTTCGTGGAAGTAAACACGTGACCACATTTCATACAAAATAAGCAGTGAACAACAGGAGCTTTAACCCTCGATGAATTGAGGGTGGATTGAGCGCATTCATAATAATTTTCAGGTGATAGAAAGCAGATACTTTCCCCCATATATTTTTCTAGGAAGGCGGTACGATGATGGTGCGGATGGACAGCACGCATACGGTAATCTCACTTGATGTCTATCTATACTGGAATAACCTGGCACATAAACTTGTCTATTCGCAGCCGCCAATTACTTAGAGATAAAGTGGTAAACGCTTGAATTAAGATAAAACTTTTTTGTTGTTGTTGTTGTTATTTACCTTTTGCATAATACAATAGTTCCCACCTGCGATTTCTTCGTTATTTTTTTTAGTTTGCAATTCTAAACACTTGGGCTTGCTGCAAAGTGACTCAGAGCCGAGTGCCGCACCGCCGCCAATAGAACGAGTTGTCGCTAATCATTACCTGAAGCCAATTGTGCGCACTAATCATGTTCCATAATTAATACAGATACCTGTGCCTGAGCCTCAACAGCCCAGACCACACAGTTGATGTTATTAGATTTAGATTTATTTCAGGTTTGAAGTTCAAAAACCTGAAACCGAACCCCGTGTAGGTGCATAAGAGCCGCTCATGACTCACCGACAGTCAGACACAACTAGAGTCTAGCAAGGCACCTAGTATCTCCAGCCACCATGCCTTTATATACCTATATAGAGAGGCTAGACACAGAAATGTAGCCATGGACCAAGACCCGGGTGGCGTTGCCCTGCACCGATTTGGAAATCCGAGGCTCCAGATGTGAGAAATCCAGACAGGAAAGGCGCAGTCGGCAGCTCGATTGCATTTTGCTATAATTTTCAATTAGCAAAGCCCAGAGAGTCTTTGGGCTTAAAAAAACTGTCTCATGCCTTTGTAATTACCCCGGGGGCCCCGTACAGCAAGTGAAAATTTATAACCAATCCGCGGACTCCTAGTCAACCAGCGAATGCATCACTTTTGAATGGAATCCTTTTAGAGAGATACTCCCCGAACGTATATGGAAGCAGAGGAATCCATGCTAAGTATTTTGAGCTCATTTATGTGCAATTCTCATGTAACCTCTTGCCCTGACGGCCTGACCTCATCTGTTTCATGTTGCCGTTTGCGTGGTGCCTCCTTCAGGTTTCATTTACTAAGATACTCGCTCTGCTTTGCATTAGAGCCGTCATTAGGGAAAAGGTTCTTTATAGTCTTCTCAACCAAAAAAGGAATTAAACTTGTTATGGATGTATTCACGCACTCACGACTTTCCGCTTTGGAGTTCTCAACAGCCCCAGCCACAGCGCTAGGGCCTCCAAGATATACCCAGCCAACCAACATCCATATTGCATAGAAGTGCATCTATAGAGTGCATTTGCGCCCAATGACTGTCCATTCAATACCCTATGGACAGACGACGAATACGACGACGGACGCAGATGAATGCCCTCACTGCATATCGATGGATAAACTAAAGGCTGTGAAGTGGCTCCAAGTGAAATAAAATTGATTTCAGTAATTTCTGCTGCGCCTTGTCAAGTTCTTCAATGGAGGATCGTTTTTTAGATAGAAAAAAAATACCTTTGTCAAGTGCAATAAAAATGCGAGCGTTAATTGCCGAGAATATTGGAAAACATTTAAGTGGTTTGTTGCCACGTTGTAATTGTGGGTGGAGAAAAGGTAAGCATGTTTCTTCGCCACTATGTAGGTATATCAGAAGATATCGTTTATTGTAAAAAATGGGGCACAGCAATTGTCATCTTAATTAAATAGAATATTATGAAGAGGCCATACAACCGGACCACGGTATCTGATATTAAAATTGGGATAATCAAACCTAGATGGAGCTAGTATATTTCAGTGAGGTCGCAGGCAACCGATCCTTTGGCATTATAACAAGGACTCCAAAAAGACAAGATCTAGGCTGCACCTTTTAAAACTGCTTCGATCGATGTTGAGAACTCGATTAATGTTTACTTAGCGAGAAGTCTTGGAAAAGAATTATAGCAAAAGGATGTCCGCAGGGAGGTGTAGTTTCTCCTCTACTTCAAACTCTAGTCTGCCATTCCACCAGCGGGGCTACTATGTCACCAACTGATGCGCTTGAGACTCTATTAACCTCAAATGATCTTCCTTGAACTATAGAAATACGACGAACATATAAGATTGGCTATCCCGTGATGGCGAATAGTGTTTGCGAAGAAAATGTTTAGTGGAGCGATATTCTTGGGTACGTAGCTAGCTTCAAACAGAAAAAGGCTGTATCAGCGTGCTTATACGAAAACTTAAGAAGGGTCTTCTCACCAGGTACCTACACCTTGCCGTGGTGGTGGGGATTGCGTGCCTCGTGGTAGCATAAGCCACCTTGCCTCCCGGGTCTAAAGATCCTCCACCAGGAAGAGTGAAGTACCAAGTGCAACACAGCGCCTAAAAAAATGCTTGCTCAATTCGAGGCAGTTGAGAAGGTTGATATCACCGAGAAGCTACAAGCTTCAATAAGGTGGGGGACGCAGTTTGTCAGCGAGCATGCTTCGCACCCGGCCGACAAAACTACCCGACACCAAAACTTCGAAGGTCGCTTGAGCTGCCGAATCACCCTGAGGTTAAGCATAGTAGGAAAAGTAACAATTTCTTCCTCCGACTACCAATACCTATAGCCAAGTGCTAAAAGGTTATATCGTGATCGTCGTTATTGACGAAAGCGATCCAAATGGCACAATTCTGCCTGATAAATGGAGGGAAATTGAGGTTAGGCTTGCTACGAGTTTCCTCCTAATTCTTCAGGAGTACCTTGGCCTTGCTTCTTACTGTCGCGATTGCGGAGGGACGAGTGAAGCTTATCGCATGTGCCGATGCTATAAAATAGCCATATTCAGAAGCGGGGCAGCATCTCCAGGTACCAAACTAAGGTCTGAAAATAGAAAGGCCTTCAATAAGGCCAAACGTTCTAAACGTAAGTCAAAGAGGGAATCCTCTAAGACCTTTTGTGTCGATCAATTTTGCGATTTTTTAAAAATTCCAACAGGATTTCATTTTCAATTGTTTATTAAGTTTTCTAAATGAGTTTCTCCATTATAAACCGATCTTACACAAAATGGCAGCAATGTAAAAAAAAAGTAGATCGTTTATTATTCAAAAAGTCATGAACCGATTTTGTTGAATTTTGTTGTACCTTGCCGGAAAAACATAAACACCATCTGTAAGAGTTGTCCACCCTCTAGATGCAGTTTTTTTCGAGTAAACAAATAGTGAAAGTAACGTGATATGCAAAATTTGGAAGCTATTTGCAAGATCACACACAATTGCACCTAGGGACTTCTAACAGGGCTTATTATTTAGAGAATTTCATAACGAAGACCTTTGCGGTCAACCAAATTGTGGCAAACTTAGTGTGTTAAAACTATACCCTAAAACGAAGCGATTCCAATAATAATCTTTGCACTTTGTTAGATTTCTCCTGCTCGTCGACTGTTAGCCTATTAGCTCAAGCCGTGCTAAGACAGACCGCAGCAACAGTGCGCCGCCCTCTTCACACAATATGACCGACTTTGGAAATCTCTTGCTCAGTTGAACAAAACAGAGATAAGCAATGTAGTGAAGGTGGTGAATGGTTAATGTCCCTTTACCCTCATGCCGAAAGATTGGGTCTCCCCCACAACGACTTGACTTATGCAGAATTTGGGGTAATGAATATGATCCTTGATGGATTGAGTGAACTGGGCGTTCCTGACCTCTGTCGCTTTATTGACAGCTCCAGATGGGTTGTAATGGTCTGAATTTTGTCCCAACACTAGAATGGCATCACAATCGGCCCAATGGTGTGCCTAAGTGGGCTACCTAGTGGGGGAGCAGTCATTTCAACCTTACTTAGCCTAACCTATCTTCAATGACTATCTTCATGTCATGACGAGGAAAGCTTCTGCATACTCTCTGTGAAGAGTCATTAAACATCTGCTTCTCTTCTTCCGGCCTCTCTTCTGTGGGAGCGTGTACATTTATAACTGAATAATTGAAGAGCGAGTCTTACACATTCTTTCGCCTATGGCTTCAAACCCTATAACGAGAAGCTTTATTTCCTTTCGAACAATGAATGCTGTACCTAATATGTTGTCTCTTTCTTTGCAACTATAACATTGTTTATGTGTTTTTTTTTTTTAAAGATTCCTTGTCCAGCCCATCTCCTGATTGGCCGTTATGTCCATCTTGTATTTCATCAATTCGTCTAATACAATTTTTAGCTTATCGGGTTGGTATAGTGTTCTAACATTCCACCAGAATAAGTTCCAATTGTTGGCCTTTGTATGTTTGCCGATTCGTCTCCGTGAAATCGGTCCAGTCCAAGGCTGTGCCGTAGGTTCCATAGCAAGAGGATAATTGCAGGAAGAGCTGCTAGCCCCTAGAATATAGTGTCTCACACTCGTTACTACCGTCGTTAGTTGGTTATCAAGGGGCACCACGAGGAGGTGACAGTTCGATTTCACCCCCCCCCCCCCCCCCCCCACAATTTTCTTTATACTTTTTAAGCACAAACTTCCTCTAGTAAGTGATCAACATTCTTCCAAATTTGCAGGCTTCAAAAACCACCTAAAATTAGACGGTCGAAATTGATCCTATCTACTTTTTTTACCTTTCTGAGTACCAAAGCTCCTGAAAATCAAAGCTCAGCAAAGTTTCTAAGTTCACCATACAAAAACTCATAAATTCAGGTTGTTGTGTAGAATAAAGCTCTCACCCGATGCCGCCACCACACCTCAAAAAGCTTCGGCGAAGACACAAACCCACGACTGCGACAAAACCGGTGCAACTCTACACTGATATTAAGGTATTGTTTAGCGAATTGTATTGTGTGATCATTCCATTACAGATCTTTTTAGGGGTATTTAGAACTGTAATTAATAGAACCTTAATAGAAGACAGGTTTTATTGGAGATTCCACAGAGTTTCATTTTACTAGATGCTTTAAAATCAACAAGCTTCTTGCATCGTAAGGGTTTAGCCGGTAGCGGTGGTTATTTTTTTGGAATAATTTTACAATCACCCAGTCTAACGTATGTCCTATTTTTATGGATAAGATACCATTGTTCGAAGAATACTTCCACTCATCTAAAATTGTAAAAGGTATGGTTCCAAAGATACCAAAGTTCGGCTTATGGACGGTACTCCTCTTTATTGTGGTACTTGCCTTAGTCAGCTGGTTAGAGGGATTCACTTGTTCCAGCAGGAATAACACTTCGATAAGGCTGTCTCTCGCTAACCCCTACCGCTGTGTCTCAGTCTCAGCCAGCTGCTATTGAGGATATCGACTTTACGGAATCGAAGCCCTGGTTCAAATTTTTTTGATTTGATTTTTGAAAGGATGGGTGCCGTGCTTACTTCTTCTCTTTGGTGTGAAGTCCTACAAAATTCAGGAGCCCGAACGCTCAAGACTCCTATAAACTTATCGTGTCCTCTATTTCTCCCTTCAAACCATGGACATGGGTCAATGGTGAGTACGACATGACGAGCTTGTAGTAGAAACTGTGAGTCCTACTCTTGTACTTTCACATAAAAAAGAAAAAGAAAAATGATTCTTTGATGATACGTCAAAATTTGAGAGAGTATAGACGGGATGGTTAAATGCATCCTTAGTATAGTCCAGGCGTAGCGCCCTCTGGCTATCACTTGTCGATCTCTGCTCTGTTTTTCAAACCAAAAAAACTCAAAATTTCTTCACCGATGGTATGTCTAATGGTCCCTGGTCTTATGGCAAATACCTTTTCGGCACATTTACATCAGTTGAGAGTAGATAGAGATAGTTGGTATACTTTTTCGTAGTTTTCTATAGAAAACTTCTCAAATTGGACACTCAATCAAATTTCAAAAAAAAAAGTAAATTAAGTAAAAGCCCATTTGTCGTCCCCCTAAAGCAACAATTCACCGCGCAACCACCGCCGTCACACCACAAGCGAGCCCAAAAACAAGGGGCATATTTTTTGTCAGATTTGTTACCTGAATATCAACAAAAGCGCTACCAGAGTAGTATTTTCTGGATAAAATATGCACGCTAGAATATAAAACAAAATAAATAAAGAATACAATAAAAAAAGCGGTGAACGATATTTTCGCAGGATAGCGCGCACAGGTACCACAAGAAAGATCCATATATCCGCCACACTGAGGCAATCCCCACATCTTGGGCTTAATCTCGAGCAAAGTACTCGCGGCAGAGAAGAGTAAAGCACACGACACGGCGGCCATAGCCCGGTTTTCATGGTCATGACTCTTTAGCTAGTTTTGCGATAATAGGCGATTTATTGGCAACTCGGTAAATTCAATTACATTGGAATGTAGCGGCTAAGATTATAGGATATCACATTACTGCAGACGACGACGACAGAGGGAGTATAAGGTGATAAATAAGATGCATAGTAATAAAGTGAATAAAGGCCGCGCGGCGAAAAAGAATAATAAAGTAAAACGAAAGCGACTAGAGAGTGGAGTGCAGAGTAGTAGAGTGGAGTGCTGGCCTTACCATTTTCGTTTGTCTCTCGGATGTTAGAGACTGATCTCTTTGCCGGACTGGTAGGCTCTGGTATAGAAGCTACCTTTTATTCTGTCGTTAACATAAAAATTCACTTGCTGTAAATGTATATATAGTGTACCTTAAGGTGATAGTGTCAGGTATGGAGTAGAGATTGCATGAGAAAGCACCTTACTTAAAGGATAGAAAATTTAATGGAACGCAAAATGCCTTTTTGCCGCAACTAAGATAACTTTGTCGTTATGCACGGTGATGTTATAAATATTTTCGTTTCAGTTCAATTTCAGCCTACAAAAGAACTAAAGAACTTTTACTTAGTAGCATTACTGAACTCAGGCCAGCAACAACGTTTCTTATCCATTCAATCGTGCTTCAAAACTTGTTCAATGGGTTATGGATCGATCTCAAACAAAACGCTTATTAACTTCCCATCTTCGGTTAATAAATGGATTTATTATGGGCACAAATTCTCCTGTCATTAATTCTTTTCCGCCTCCAATATTTATTCCCATCTTAATTCCCTGCGAAAAAAACAACAAATCAACATAAACTTTTCTCTCTGAAGTTCAAGTAACTTGACACACCCCTATCCGTTTTGAAACCTGTTGTAGCCACGTCTAATTGAAAAGACTGGAAGATGAGCTCCGGCGCGGGCTTTAATCGTGTGAAATCAGTCCTCCCACGTCATCACATGAAGTAATTGTTCACCAGAAACGATAGAATTTTCTAATAATAAAAATTTCAACTTTCGTTCAGATCGATAAGCTGTGGAAGATCAATGATCTTCAGCCGATCTAGTTCCTGGGCCACCAGGGAGCTCCATAGCCAACATGAATACCGATAATGGCCCTAAAAGATCTTTCCAAAAAACTACAAAAACCTGTCCAAAAAATTAAGACGATCTCCCCGCAGGGTTCCAATTTGGACGCAAGAGGGCTGCCCACAGTATTCGACACCTGATTCTGATCGAGACGTTATCACTGATTGGCTTGTTAGCAGCGCGTTTTTTATGGATCAATTTCACATGCGATCAAGTGAGCGCTTGACTCGAGATCTCGCTTTCTAAAATCTTTGGGGAAATTATAGCAGGAATTAAAGCCACCTTATCGATGTGTAAACAATAAATTAAGACGACACACACAGTGTGGATGCTGCGCAGAGGTGCTGCCCAAAAACCACAGCACACAGAGAGCTTACCTTTACCTACCACGGTGCCTGAGGGCTGATCAGGCTGCTCTCGCGCCGACAACAGCACCGACAACAACCGCAGGAATTCTCTTAAACCTGTCGAAGGTGTCGGAGGTGACCATGTTCTATTCGCAGCCGCTTATGGTTTTTCGTCAGAACTACACTTGTCTCCGGGTCTTTTTTACATTTTCTTCAAGTTTTTCTTCATTTTATTGCCCACGTCGCCGTTGCCGATCGTCTTGGCCATAGTCTTCTTTCAGGCCAGAGTCCCTAACTGGTTTCGAAGAGTTTCTTCTTATTGTTGTCGCCCGACATGGTCACGATAATGCTGGTACAGGTGATTTTGTCCTTGGCAAATTTGTATTCACGGCTACGTGAGCGTTAAAGGTAGACCAAAATGTTAACCTGACAGAACTTTTTTTATTATTATTTTTTTCGCTGTTGGGGTTTTGTTTTTCAATGCTGTGAGGGATTTCGAGTGGTACTTTACGCGGTAAAAATATTATTCAAGGGTTTGATTTGTTTGAATGCCATGAGAAATTCGCCGAAAGACAAGTAACGGAAGTTATATAAGCCTTTTCAGTTCAATATAATGAGGCACTTACCCCTAGATGGAACACTACTTCCAAAATCGAATATCTATTATACATATTTATGTATCTTCAATATATCATCGACTACCATAAATAGATCTAGACGGAAAGATAGAAGAGAGAGAGTTATGAAAGAACTGACAACGTCAACATACGATCTTATCCAACCCATCCCATTCAATGCTACTGTAAAAGAACACTGACTTCGGAAATGGCTTCCTCGTTTATTATGCTTACAGGCGATGGCAGGAGAAAAAGACAGGGACTCACTTATCTAGGTCTGAGAAAAACACAGACCTCTTGGATGGAAACCGAGCCTACGGGTTGAGCCTAGACTATCACTGATACCGGCAGGTATATAGAAACTACTAAAAGCTTCCATTCTTCAACAAATAACAATTCAATTCCAGAACCCAAGAAGCACAAATTGGATGTCTTCGTCACGCTTAAAAATAATTTGAAAAACCTTCTATTACTATTTCTTTATTATTTCTTTACCTAAGCTATTTAGTCACACTTTACATCTCTACTTCGTCTATCATACATGCTAAGCTGCAATGTCTAGTAGTAACCATAGTTTGAAGTGTAGGAACAGACACAACAGGTTCTCGATGTCGATAAACCTTACATTTAAACTCAACTCAACTTAACGATGTTGTACGAGTTCGGAAGAGATGATTGCGGAAGAATGTACCACTGAAGAGGTACTGCAGGCTAGCTTTGCATCGCGGAAAAAACATTGTCATGCAGGCAGAAGGCCAGGAGACATGAGCTCTGTGCTATTCTTGAATTAACAATTAAAATAGAAACTTCATTCATCTACAAAGAATAAGTAAAGAGTGGTGTTTTGGATAGGTAGTCGAAATTGACTCTACCCTCTTGTAATGAGGACCCTTGATTGGAAGACGCCAACCTCAGATTCCCATCCAAAAATTAAAATTTTGAATATCTCTCGGACATTGAGGCAACGTCGTCAAAGATCTAGAAGGCAGTACCCCGGACCTCAAGACTGATGCTGGCTCGACGGAGGAGTCCTGTGTGTAGAGACTCCGGAAGTACTACATATCTTAACATCGTGCACACTACTTACCTGCGCATGAGCGCTCTCATTTAGAGCATGAGAACGAGGAAGGCATCCTTATTAGAAACTTGTTAGCCGCTATGCCCTCTGATCTTTCCTTTTAGTACTTCATCCTGAAAATATATCTATTGTAGAACCACCCCGCAATACCTACTTTCTCTACCAAAACTCAGTTATGGTTTTCAACAGTTCTATATAATTCGTTTCACCAATGCGGACAAAATATTTACCATGAAAAGAAAGATGTAAGAAAAACCCGATCTGGTACCATGACGTTTTTCCCGCAAAAGTTCGACTCACAAATTTATTTGTTCTTTGAACTGTTGTTCTTTTGCTGGGGTCCTTCTTCTCATCTTGATACAAAAGATGGAAAGGGTATGTAGCCACCACAACGAGGCCCAAAGTTGATCTGTGCTTAAGTAGGTTGTTTTATATATCGAGTTTACAAAAAAAAACTATACATGCACTACTTTCACCCTTCATGCGTACATCCCTAACTTCCAGAAAAAACTGCTCTCTCGAGTTTTTCTCAAAAAAACTTGTTTGTTTTTCAAATTTGTTCATGAACGTCAATTCCTGTTCAAGGTGGCTGTAAAGTGTGGCCGCCGTTACACTCTTTTTTTAAACCATGTCTTCACCAGTCTCAGTTCAATAATTTTCATTTCAATCCTTAGATGTGAATTGTCAGAAATGTCTATTTTGTTATTATTATTACTAGATTAGACTTTTCTGTCGACAAATTTTTTGGCGGGATATTGCAAATACAATTAAACGTCATTTATGCCTTGATTTTTGACATTTTTTGTACTAAAATGCCCGCTGAATTTCATGTGGCAACTCAAATGGTTTAACTAACACATACGGAAAGTTACCCATGTCGACCAAAACACGAGCGAGACGGATAATTCAATTTACAATGGGAAGGAATAGGATGCAACACTTTGGTTGGTTGGTTCGTGGTTGGTTTTGCCATTGGAGATTAGGCATTTTAGATTCTACGTTTTCCAAAACAGAATTTTGGTTTGGCATTGCTAGAAATATGCAAGGCGTTTTTACAGTATGATATCCAGCTCATTTGCAGCTAGATCAAGCGTTTTCTCTCTGGAAATTCTATTACGGTAATATTGGACGCCTAACACAATTTCTTTTGTTCTTTTCGATAATGTTGTTGCTCCGGTTTTCAATACGGCGGAGATCAATAACAGTTTTTCTAGAGCCGAAGGGTAGTATTGGGTAGAACACGACTATAAAATGAGTTTGTAAGAGGTGCCTCTTTTCTCTTTTGAGCAAGTACAATGTCATACTTCAAATGGGGCAAGGTGCTATTGTAATGCCAAAATGACAAAAACATGCAAATTTGAAAAAAGAGAGAAAATAAATATCAAGTAGTAAGAATTCTATGTTTCCAAAATCTGGTAGTTAGCACCACGAGCCAGCTAAATCAGCAATTTGAAGGAATCGACAATTTCATCACCCAAGAGTACGTTAGATATTTTTGAGTTTGAGATGGGGTGATAGTTAATACTAGTTTTAGTACAGGATTTTGTGATGCCACTTTTGTGTTTTGTGGAACCACTTATCACACACTTAGATTTAGATTACTTGACACTATTATTCGAACAGCACAGGGTTAAGTTCTTCCATCTGAAGTCATCCGACATTAGGTTGAAAAACAGCCATTGGTATCTAGTAGGCATGACTACCTTAAAGCACTTGAGTTTATTTCTTTTATTCCGAGATGATGCTAGCTAACAATTAAGTAGTCAATTAGTCTCATAGAGAAATCTGATTGGAACAAGTTGTACACCCATGAAGAATCCACACATGAGCTGTTGCGCCTTTAAAGAAGTAAGTTGAAGCTTCCTTGTCTTGTTGGTGATTCCTGGTGGTGGTGATGGTTGGTGTGTCCTGCTGGTGATTTTACAGCGTAGTGCGATGATACCGGTGTCACAGTAGTAGGAAGACGGCTCGACGGAATCGAGATATGTCGGGGTTAAAGGTCACCATAGGCGATTTTACGTTAATATCTTAGTAATGCTCACTTTTACAGAAAAAAAAATGTAAATAAAATTTGAAGTATAGTTAATTTCCTACAAAAAATATTTTATAATTTTTCTTGTAAGAGTAATCGTTTTTTTAGATACGATTTTGGTGACCTTTGACCCCGCGTAAGATCTACCGGGTCTTGAATCGATCGAGGCTTTTGACAATTTTTTTTAGAACAATAATATCATGGTCCATATCAAAATTCAGCTTTCCCGTAATATTTCTGAAGTACACTGTCTAATTTCAATGGACTAATACTCCTTGAAGGTGGTCTGTCATCAGTGGAATAGGAGGAATAACATGTAGTATAAAAAGCTAGTGGAGTTACCCCGCTTTTATAATGAACGACACATTTTTTGCGAGAGGTCAGGACTGGATCCCGGTTACCTTAAAGAAGAAGTAGAATACCACCCAGACTTTTCAGCGGTTTGTACACAAGGTAACAAGAGGACTAGATTTCTGTTGGCTATAGATCGATGACTTCCACATGGCCTCTAACATAGCAGATGAGCACAAAGGACATCTAAGGCAGTTGTTTCAGTATTTTCGGGAGTATGGAATTGCAATAAACTCGGCAAAACGTGTGTTCGAGACATCGAATGTCAATTTCTTGGGCTACGAAATTTCGGAAGAAACTGCCACTACCAGGAAAGGTAGAGGTTACCTAGAATTACAAGAAGCCAAAAAGTTTTCATGAATTTTGTACGTAGGTTTTTAGGAACGATTAATTTTACCCGTCGTTTCGCCCTGAAAGCATCAATCGAAGCACCACTTCATGGGTATATGCTGGAAACAAGAAGAAGGACAAGACCGCTATCCTTTGGCTACCAGAGCTCACCAATGCCTTTGGAAAGTGTAATTCAAACAGGTGTGCCATTAGCGGCGGTTGTTCATCAGAAGATGACAGACGGATCACTGTGCAATGCTTTGTGCAGTAGTTTACATAGTGTACGTATAGGGTTCTTGGTATTTTATTTCGTTTCTGGTTCTTCGCTATAGCAGCGTCGTCATCCAAGCCAAGCTTTTACCCTCATTGATGTTTACGGGCCAAAACTCTCAAATTATCGTTTCATTATGCTGGCTTAATTATCTGTGTTGTTCATATATGTAAATATGAGCAAGATTAAGTGCAAGTCAGAAGGTCAGTCGAATATTTTAAATTGAACAACTCAAACAACTCCATATCTCCTGGAATTTTAAAAGACTAAGGTGAATAACGACGTTTTAATTAAGATCGCCAATAAATCTGCAACTAATTTAGTTTTATACTGCGACTATAGATAAATTCGTACAAATCCGATTATTTATTTAGCCAATTGCGACTGCGCCAAGATAAGAAATTTTCTAATTCACCAACAAAAGCCATCAATTAATCGTTCCTCGCGGAGCCCGAGCCGGAGAGAGGCTGAATAAGTTTTCAAGCTTCTAGTTAGTTATTGGACATATTTAAGATACAAGAGCGATTCCATTCATTTGGAGGTTGTCTAGTAGGCAATCAGGTGAATAGCTTTGGTGCTCATAAACTGAATGTTTCGAATCATTTACAACATCAAACATGAAGGCCCTATAAACATGGGTTTTCCTTTTTTTATGTTTGTGTGTATGTATATGGGTATTGTAGGAAACAGAACAGTTAATCCGAATTTGATTTGCATGTTTACCTTAGCGTGACCGGCCGATTTAACTTATTCAAAAGTCGTAAAGTTCGGCGCGAAGATAATGCCTCTATTCGCGCAGCTTAATTGTGGCCATAAAACGTTGGCGCAAGTGCATTTGACGTCGCCAGTGGTCGCCCAATCATGCCATAGAAATTATAAGGTAGAAAGGTAAATAGAACCTTTCCTTGATTGTTATGGATATGATATGACAGCGGAGCGGAAACAACAGTTAGATCTCTTGTTAATTTAATTATCGATCCAGCGGATCGAATTCCAACATGCAAACTACCACAGGTACGAAAACGAAGCGGGAAAAATGCGGGTTTCTTTTCGATTTTGTAACAGAACAATCGATATATCGATTATCGCTGGATCTTCCGATTATTATTATTGATTTCATATTTATTTACTCTTTTTTTTTATTGTTATAAAATCTCACCGCAATAAATCCCGAGGCTGTCATAATTGTTGCACCTTAGCCGGGGTGCCGAATCCGGGATTCCTTGGTACCGGAGCACAAGTCCAATTCGGAATTTTTGCTCACATCCAACACACGACGCTGTTCTATTGTTCGTCTGCACCTGAACTTTGTTCCTTTCGATTATATAAACATGGAAATTGCAGGAATTGTGGAAATAGCCGCGACTGCAGTGCAGCCGCGCAGCATAAGGTGCAGATGGTGAGAAATTATTCCCCTTTTAATGTGACGGAGTCGAAGGTTCTCTCCCAGGTGATTTATGCTCCCGCGGAAAAAATAAATCTGCCCAATTATACGATATTTGTTTGACCTAGTCTACCTAGGGCTCCGCAGTGCTGGCTGTATGTGGCTGCAGCATATTATGCTCCAGTGCCGTTATTATAATCAAATAAACGATATTTATGTATGGCAGGGCTGAGCAGGAGAACAGCGGGCTTCACTTCACCTTTTATTGCTTTTAAATAAAATATTAATTTTATGAGAGGAATTTATATTGATTTTCACTTGAATTACCGGAGAGTCTCGAGACATCGCCCGGGGGTGTACTTTCCTGGCGCAGGTAAAACTGCTCAACAATCGCAAGACAAGCAGTCAGTAATCGTCGTCTGTTAAAAGTTTATGAGCAAGATCATTGCCACCGCGACTGATATAATAAGGCGCAGAGTTGTAGAGCTGGCTGTGTACTTTGGGCGGACTGAAGCAGTTTTGTGTGGCTGGGCTTTATGGAGGAAATATTACAGACGATCACCACCATTGGAGGAAGAACAGGAAATTTGAGGCTTGTAATTATTATTGTATGTACAAAAGTTAAAATCAATGTAATCGTTAATTATTACAATCTCCAATATTTTATAGGAGTTTAAACAGAACAGAAAGCACCAATTATGTTAAGACCCCCATGCACGGTCAAATTGGAAGTACATCCAGATTTTCATCAAACCCATGCTCGCAACTAGTCTTGATCGACCAACCGGCTCACAATCGATGGTTTTGGTTGTACAACCGAACTTCGATGTACATCCAATTTGACCGTGTAAGGCCCTGACTGAAAGCCAGCTGAAAAAATGAAAGTGTTAGAACTTACATATACAGAGTGTATTATACATATGTATTGCATAAAGTAACAAAACAATCGGCTGCGAATGAGTTTTGGATAGACGAACAAAAAATCGTATGGGTGGGGAACGGTGTAGCAGCTAGGGCGTTTTGAAATTTTTTTTTTTGGTAGTGGTTTACATATCACCCTGTATTTTTGCAAACCTATGAGATATTTTCATGAATAAGGTACTCGAAGAATACTCCTAACCAAAACTGTAAAAGTCAAGGTTTTCTCACCCACCAGCTAGTGATGAGCAAAAATTGTCTTCGTTTTGCAGTCTTGTCTTGGTCTTGCACATTTAGGAAGACCAAGAATAAGACCAAAACTTAGCTATGCTTGCAAGACCAAGACTAACTGTGCAAGACCAAGACCAAAAGTCAAGACTTTAGCCAGAGTCTCGTATAACTCTTACATACACTATCATCGTCATATTCTCATGTTTGGCCTACCTATAAGAAAAAATGACACTGAACACAAATTAGACTACCCCTATACAAAAAGAAACTGTTTAAATAATAGCGTGTATGATACTAATTATTGGATTTTTCATTAAAATGATTAGTGATTTATTTACCAACAGAAATTAACAATGTTGTTAAAAACATTGATTTACAATCAATTTCAATTAAACTAAAATTGCAAGACACCTAAATTCCGTTTATATAATATTTAAAAGCGTAACATAAAGTTAACATAACACAATTGCGGAATAGACTTCGACCTCTTCAAGCTCCACTTTATTCTTAGCATTCATATTAAATAAAGCAATGCATATAATTAATAGTATGGCGTGCGCCAAAACAATTGGGAATCTCAAAATCGCTTTTTCCATGTTCAGCGTCTCAAATCCCATCACGAAAATACATTCACAAATAAAGGTGTCACTCCGTTCGTTTTAAAACCCAAATCACTAACTCATTTATATTGCTTCCATCCAAATGTCTAAATGTTTCGTCTAATTTTCGTCCACGTCCACACTCTTCGAATTTACCTACTTTTCAGTAAATTTTCAGTTCCGTCTGTTGTGCACTACCTACACTGTTAAAAATGTTTGTAAAATTACAATTGTTTTACAAAATAAAAGATGAGTAAAATTACAAATCAGTGTATGGCAATACAAAATTAAAATACAATTCAAGGAATTTTCTAAGATATGTGAGGAAATTTACTAATATCAGTTGTAATTTTACAATCTTTATGTATAAATCCTACACGCATTGCGATTTTACTGAACTGTTTATCAGCTTTCAATAGAAAGCATTTCGAATTTACAAACATTGTTTATAATTTGATTTATTATAATTTTACTCGAGCTGAGTTATTACGATTCTCGGACAATAAAACGTATTGAAAATACAGGGGATTTTCAGTATAGTTTTTTTTAACAAAATTACATCATATCAGTTTCTTATAAGAATTTAAATCCAATATAATACAGCAGAATACAACGCCTTACTTTTTGTGATTATTTATACCAAACTACAACTTGTATCAACGTGAAAAAAGAGTATATCCAATAAATTTAAAATAAAACAATTTTCATATTGGAATTAAATCCAATCGGGACAATAAATGTGTAATTGACTTTGAAATAAAATTTAAAGGTGTAACTCTGAGTTTTATAAGTGGGAATAAAAATAGGACTAAAGGTTATCTATATAAATTGAGCAGGACTCATCAACAGTGGAAGTGGTCGAAAGGGAAAATCGGGAATTGTATCGGAGACGGAATTTGTGGACCCTGGATCGAATTCACGTCGGAAATCAGAATTTTTTTATTGGGTTTTTTTCTCTCTGTTTGCAATCGGTTGTTTTATTCTATTTTATTTTGGATTTTGAAAATAAAACATCAGCAACCTGACTCCAAAACAGAGTATTGATAACTCTTTAGTAAAATTGCAAATTTAAATCCAAATTTTATTGGAATTAATTGTGTAGTAAATTTACAAAACTGGATTGTACTTTTACTATTAGTCCAGTGCAATTAGTAAATCAAATTGCATTTCATGATGGTCAAAATTTTTTTTTTTGGAATTTGTTGGGGTACATCTGACAATGTTAAAACCAAGTTAAGTTTGTGGAGTCGCAGTGTAATGGGAAAAGCCGCCATCTTGAAAAAGAGGTAGAGGTCGTTTATACCAAATAACTCGGTTGTGTGCAATGATAGCTAAAAATGATCAATACAAAGTCATTAGAGAATAAAATTATCTACAAAATGAGCCCTTAGCGAGGTCTGTAAGTTAATTTGGCTCAAAGTTATGGCCGCTCAAAGTTCGAACTTGTTCGGGTGGTTGAGGTTGAATGCAGTTTTTTGCGATTATCTCGTAAGATATTAATTTGGGTGGGTTAATGCCGATTACCTAACTTATAGTGCTAGTGATTACCTTTAGAATAAGCCCTTAGTCATCGTTCTCGCTTGTATAGTTTGCGAGTAATCCAACGCCAAAGTTCGTACTGCACGTGCCTGAAATAACTGATATCGCCATTTTTTTTGAATATCTCCTTAACGGTTGCTCATATGAAAAAGTAGTAAACAGCAGAAATACGGGTATTAAAATATCTTTCAAATGGGCTATTGACCGAAACTCTATGTCGCTTTATGTCCGCGACATAACGGGTGAAAAGTCAACAGCGAAGGTTGTGACACTTCTCGACGAATAACTCGCTTCCAGCCAGTTTCGCGTGTCGGATGAATTAGAATTTTATGTAACGCCCTGAATTATCTATATTTTGGGTTATTTAACTACTTCGGAAAATTATAATAATGGGAAATAGTAGCTAAGAATCATCATTTTTGCGAAAACTAAAGCACTCCCTTTCAATATATCATATATTTTTTATTTCGATAAATCTTTAATATAAACAATACTGTGAGTACTTTTTTTGTGGGAGAATTTTATTCTCTAATGACTTTGTATTGATCATTTTTAGCTATCATTGCACACAACCGAGTTATTTGGTATAAACGACCTCTACCTCTTTTTCAAGATGGCGGCTTTTCCCATTACACTGCGACCCCACAAACTTAACTTGGTTTTAACATTGTCAGATGTATCTACCCCAACAAATTCCAAAAAAAAAAATTTTGACCATCATGAAATGCAATTTCATGCCCTTTTTTCGACTAAATGCACTGAGCTATATATCGTAATGCGTAAAAACTTCCAACAACTGTTTTGAAAAATTACAATAGAAATTTTTAACAGTGTAAGTAAAGTTTCCGTTCGTTTTCCAGCGGCTGTTAAACATTGAAAATTTTAGTAAATTTTCAGCCTGTTTTCAGTCTTATATCTCCACCCGGGTCGGATTCTGCTTCTCCGAAGAGAAATATGAAACTTTTGTTGTCTGAAATTTTTTTTAATTCGAAGCTCTCCTTCGCCCCGAAAAATCATCAACCTAATCAAATCAAAATTATTCCCAAAAGTCATACAGGTACAGGGAAGCTTCGATAAAAAAAAATCAAACAAAAGCTTACCACTTCTCCTAGGAGAACCATATTCTGTGAGAATAAATAGGATTCCAATATTCACCCCCACCCCTCAAAGAAAGCACTTACAGCTTTCTTTCTTAGTTCTCCAATTCATAGCTCTTGTGGATATGTAAAAAGCTGCAGTGTTGAAAAATTATTCATTTTTATTCACCTTTTGCAATAGCCTTTTTCTCCTTCTCAGCGCAAGTCTCGTTTTTCCAAACCGTCCCCACATTGTACTAACCACGTCCAATACTGCTTAACCTCCATGGTCGAAAGAGAATCGGTCTGTTGAGTGTGCTAAATGGCATAATTTTGGTAAATAGGTGAACTAATATCATAAAAATTTTAAAGTGTTTATTTCTCCATAAGTGTTTATCATAACAAAGTGTTTACTATCGCAAATATTTAAAGGATGAATAAGTGTTTTACTTTTAAACACTTCTATCGTTTTGTACTTGTTTTGGTTATTATTAAACACTTGTCTTAAAGAATAAAACACTTGAATGATTAGATTTGATACATCAATCACTTCTTTTGTTAAAAAAAACAGCTAAAAAGCGGTGAAAATTGTAAAAATCACTTTAAGCATGTAATAAGGCACAATGTGGATACAGCGGATTTTAAGATTGAGCAATCCATTGCAATCAAGAAGCTCAGAGGTAGATGTACCTATTTTACAGTCATCGGATTGATATTGGATGCACAGCCGTGAGGAGCTAAAAAGAGATTAAGTGAAATATTAAGCCGAAACACTGTACACCAAAAGGCATCGTTATAAAAATACTAAGCTATTAAAATTTCTCGCGGAAACCACCATAACTGCCAGAGACAATTGATTGGTAAAACCCGAATCCAATCCGTTTATTTAACAGCTAGATCCACCAGAAAACACTGCATGCAAATCGAATCATCTTTAAAATCTTCGGACTTCCTGATCTCTACCCAATGATATAACCGCGATATAATCTCCATAGTGCATCATTTTGTTGTTTCTTAACTCTATATTACTTGAAAATGGGAATTTTTTTTATATTATATCAACTTTAGTTGGTTAAAAAGTAAATAAATAAAAAAAATATAGATACAGATATAGTAGATACGTTCAACATCAACGATCGAGAGTACGAAGTCTGGGTAACGCTTGCAAACGTGTGTAAAATTTGTAAAATGACAACTTCACGACGTGATTATCATATTCAAATGGGACAAAAGGAGCTGAGGCATCTCCTAGCATCGCGGTAAAATACTCCAAAAAAATAAAGAAAATATCAAACTAAACATAAACTCCTTCAACCTGATCAGAAGAAGTGAATTTTTCTCAGCGCAATGAAGATGTTACGCTTCAGGTAAGATTGCATTTAATGCATTTTTCCTTTTTATTTTTTTCTTTATTATTATTTTTTTTATTTTTTTTGTTTTCTTGTGCACTGAGAGCACGATAACAAGACAAAGAACAAGATACAGATCGCAGAAATATCACGGACTTTATAAAAATCGCTTCGAGCTCTTTAACTGGACCGATGAATCGATTGATGGATCTTGTCTTGGTATCGACTGATCGAACCGATCGACTGCAATCCGATAATCAAAGATAAATTATGTGCCGTAACCCCTTGAACAAATTAAGCTCTGCTGTCTGCCAGTTGCGCCTTCGAAATGATTTTCCGTGGAAAACCTTTTCGATTTTCGGCAGATCACTTAAAGACGTCTCTTTTTCGCTCTTTAATTGATTCGACACGGATATCACAGAGGTACCACGCTGCAACAGAAAAAAAATATTTATGCCGCCCTCAAAAAGTTTTATGATCCGTTTTGCAGTGCTTTTGCAGTGCACAGACAGAGATAATAAGAGAAAGACCCAGTGACCCAGCAGTGCATTCGACAATCCAGGGCTTAATTACTTCCTACCCAAGATTCGCGCTGATATAAGCACAATATGCATATAAGTTAATGGTGCCGATTTTATATGCGCTTTTATTCCGTCAATAAAATTTATTAGGATCAATGACACTTGCAGTAACGCGCGCTGCCTTGCATTATTAAAGGTGAGAAGAGAAAATGGGTTAATGCGACGAAATCCATTAAGCCCAGCGCAAACACTCACACACACACCGCCGGATCAAGAAGTTTATCCCCCAGAATTGCTTTCCAATCCAGCATCATATTTAGTGCGACTTTGTATCGGAAACACTTAACTCTCTCACCTATCCGATATATTACCCGAGCTATCATATATCGCGTTTAGGTAACGATACGATATTTTTATTATTAAACTATCGGAATGTCCCAATAATTCATTTCATGGGCTGTTGTTATATCGTTAAGTACACAGTAAGTTATAAACAAATAAATACAAAAACTTATTGCAGAGGGAAAATATTAATAATGAAGTTAGCTGAATACCGAATCGTGACTCCTACACGTTAACCTCTAACCCAGCCGTTGATCTTCTCGGCGCACAGACACTTCTTTTTCGTTATTTATAGTCATGCCGGTGTATTCTGGTTGCATATGACAATAAATCATAAAAATTAAATAAAACGAAGAAAAAAAACGACCGAAGATAAAAATGGGCAAAAATGAAGAATGTCGGCTCCAAACTACAACAACAACAAAAAATAAATCGTATATGTGCTTTTGGCAACTTTACTAAAAAGTGAAAGGGTCTCCTCCAGTCAGATTCGGAATGATTGAGAGTTGTTTTGACACTTTTTTCGGTAGATTCGGATTAAAGGCATACAGACCCCGGGCTTCCGCGTGCATGTATGTGGCAATAAAAGATATTGACGTTAATTTGGATGCCTTGAAAGGGGATAATGGAGTGTTAGGTAATCACCCGATTCTAGATGATAACAGATTCTCGATCATCTCTTGCATAAGCTTAAGGTTATTCTTCGGTCATGATTTTTAGGTAAATGTGGAACTTTTAAAGAGTATCGGGTTAACTAGTACCCTAGTACAGTACAAGATCTACTAGCAACCTAGATGTTCTATAAGCTACCCTACCCTACCCTTTTTTTCACAAATAGGATAATACCTATACTCTAAAATAGACATATTCACACCAACAGTAACACAAGTGATGTGCCATCAAAGACCAAAAACTTACAATTCAAACGAATACAGTTAGTCAGTTGAAAAGTTCGCGGAATGCAATTTGTCAAAGCTTATCCAATGGGTTTGGCTAGTTTTGATATGCACATAAACGAACAAATATGCATCGTTTTATTAGATTTATTCAAAAAGCTATCCGTTGACATTTATGATGAAAAATAACTTCAACAAAATAGCTACGATAGTGAATGACTCAATTTTAAACAAGTTTCATCGATTTAGTTTGGCGTTATTTCGTTGGTTGGTTGACTGGAGTGGCGAGATGCACATACTCTGTTCTGACCTCAATTGAGCACATTAGCGCCGTTTTCTAGTATTGAAGGACTGTATCAAAAGTTCGTTGGATGTTCTGTTGATAGATCCTCAGGCTAGTTCAGTATGAGGCAGCCAAATGAACTGTGCCTGGCCCTGGCACAAAAGTTTCATTTTCATTTGGACACTTGCAGGAAACTAGAGTGGTTTAGACGTACATCAGCTTCTAAAAGCCAACTATCTGTGGAGGAACCCAGCGGCCACAGTCCAAGCCACAAGGAACCAAAGCCATTTTCTTCGCAGAAGTTGCAAAAGGTCGTAAAATAATCGGCGTCCTGAACGAAAACGATGATAATGGTAAGATCCCCAAACACCAATGGCGGCGTGTCAAACTCGCCCTCCCTAAAATGGCTATGGAGGTCTTCAGGGATAACCGGGAACCCCCTACTCATGCCGCAGAATGGTATCAAGGCAGGATAAAACGAACGGCAAGACAAGATCCGCAGAGATCAACAAATTTGGGGTATCTAGAGTGGGGGAAGTTTACTCCGGCACCCGGCTCAAAGCCGTTAGAGCTAATGATATACCATCACGTCGAAGCCTAAGGAAACTCTCACGATGTTCAAAGCATTCAACCCTCACGTTAAAGCCGATAACTGGAAGGTTACCCAAACCAAGCAGACTAACAGGGCCATAATGCAAGTTAACTCTGCTCCCAAATAAAGAAGGCCTAGACACGAAAGCCCTAGTGAACCAGGCGGGCTGCATCAACGCCTCAGGGGAAGAAGATAAAAATGTGGAAACAGATAGTGAAAGCGCAGAACCGATGGACAGACTCCGAGCTGAGCGGAGCCATTGGAAACATGTACATGTACACGGAGTACCAGCTTTTTAGTTCGGACATCGACGAAGACTCTCCAGCAACGAAGTGTTCGACTGTCGTCGAAGCAAAACCACCTGGAAAATGATGCAGATGATTCCGATAAGCCTGCACTTTTATAAAGCAGTGTCCGCTGCGCTTTTGCTTCACCTGGCATCAGGCGAAGTCGACTTCAAGAGCCATGGATCGCTGGTGACAGGATCTGTGGCTTAAGATGCGGTTCCTTTCACAACACTTCACATTTTTACGGATTAATGCACTTACGCCATTAATAAGGCTTGTCCGAACAGACCGCATAAAGAAGCTTCCAAACCCCCATGGTGGTCTCGCGAGCTCGAGACAATCCAAAAAGAGTGTAGAAAGGAATCGACGACTCTTCGCCACTTTTCTTCAACGTTGGAATCGACGCGATTATGTGTAAAGCATTCGATGGGCGACGCAGAGTTCGATACGACAACAACTTCGTAATCGACTTGATGTACACCGACGATAGCGCCGTCTTCGCCGACACGGATGCCGAAGAAACGGACATCTTATACGATCATCGCCCAGTTACGGGTAACGGATCGAAAGAAAGTGAGCGAAGTCTAATCGAACAGGTTCCGATGTTCAAATATTTGGGATCATTGGTTGAGGAAACGAAAGTGGCATCGAAGGCCGACGTTCACAGACGCATCGGCCAGGCAACATAATCCTCGCTCAAATGGTGCATATGGAAACGAACAAATATTACCATCAAAACGAAAGTACTCCTTTACCGAACGAAAATTTCTTTATGTAACAGAAACGTGGATATTGTTCAAGTCGGACGTTAACTAGCTCGAGGTCTTACAAATGCGATGCTGAAAGCAGACTCTCCGTGTCTCACTTTGCGATCGCCTTCGAAATGAGACAGTTAGACAAAGATGCGATCAATAGAAACTGATCGAAGAAGAAATACAAAAACGTCGGCTGCGGTGGTTTAGACATGTTTGCCGAATGAATGATAATTGCTTTCCACGTAAACTGCTGTAGCAAAACCGTTCGGCAGACTGGAGAATACAGCAATCGGCATCGAAGAAAATCTGGCTAAAGAAATCGAGGGCGACTTAGAGAATCAGCGATTATCGGTTATCGAGGCTCGAGACGTCACCAAAAATTGACGAGAATAGAAACGAATAGTGAATAGAGTTCTAGACCCAGCGGCACCGACAGCAGCGTATCCGTCATCCATCACCGGCAAACTACGCTCTAGATTTTTGTTTTTCTAAGGAATAGCTCGACTATGGAACGATGTTACACAATCAGTATTTCCAAACTACTACAGCAACCAAGTTTAAAAGTAGGGTTCATCAGCCTCGAAAACCAAAACCATCGTCTTCTATCTTTAAGCTAAACTTACTACCAGTCATTCAACCATGACCCGAACGATATGAAACACTGGCTGTAAAAAGTGTGATTAACTAGAGAGAGTAACTAAAGATACGCAGGTTTTGCCACACAAGCAAAGTGCGATTAACGCCTAAGGAAGTGTGAAACTCAAATCCAACAACTAGACGGGTTAGTATCATAAGTTAACCGCTAGTGTAGGGGATACCCAAAAGATTTATTACCGGTGGAGGTGTGCGAAGGGCACTGGCTGCCGAACGGCGAAATACAAAAACTAAGGTTAGACGCCGTTTGATGATAAGGAATTACAAAGTGCTTGCGTTGGCGTACTCCTCAAAGCGAAAGGTGCAAGATTCTGGAAGTTAACGCTTTTAACGAAATAAGACCCGATAGCAACAATAAACTAAACCGAAATTCCATCTGTTTGCATCTACCTACAAGCTACAGGTTGCATCTCACCGCAACGCAACTCGGAAGAGTGTGACTCCCTGACTGACCAACAACGGAGTGGACAGTCGCAGCGAGAAAAGAACCGTGTCGAATAACTAATGCACAAGACCTTCAATAAATTCTTTAAGAAATGTCAATTAGCCGCACTCATAGACAGTGAATAAAAGTAGTCAGAAAAGCCCATGGCACGGTCTGGCCGTGGCTGGAGCAACAAACGAGCTGAGCTATCCAGTCGCGCGAGTTTGATATATCTTAATAAAGCAGCACTCATTGATGGCATATTCCGCGATTCTATAAATCCGCAGCTCGGCGCAGACTGATTTGTGACTAGGCTTTGTGTGACTAGCGGAGTCCCGGGCGTACGTGGATGACACATCAATGGTGGACTGTTTGGCTTGTTTCATCCAGGGTCCAAGTGCATTGAGGCGGCCGCGCACGGTGACTGCGGATCGGAGCTGCGCGGACAGCTGCAAAGGGTATGCGCGGACCATTTAAGAAGTTGCTCAACATAAAATGCTAATTAGAACGTCTTCTTTATTTCTTATTCACTCCCAGAGATCGGCGTTCGGCAGCCAGCGATACCAGGATCTGAAATGATATAAGCAAGTCGTGTAGAGCACAATTACCTTTCAGGTTCTCCTTCTGCATACATTTGCTGCCTTATCTGCGATTTCCCTGCGGCCAGCTAGATATGCTGTGAAACTGCACCAGAATGCCTTTGAGAAATGGATTTCATGTTGAGACAATGTGAGCGCGAACCGCAATTACGGCCGGCTATGTTCCTCTGTTTATACAGGAGGCCAAGAGAGATTGCATATATGCGGAGGAGCGCGCCACACAAATAGCATCAGACCATATACGATCAAAAGGCTCGTTTTTTCAATATCGGCGTGATATATTGCACCAGCAACTAGTTAACCTCTGACCAGGGCCATATATCTCCCCGGCTGCCTGCTAGTAGTGGCTCACTGTGTCCCGGCGACTGGGTGCTGTGCTGCCATACACAAAGTGCCGTAGATCGCCGATACCTTAGTATTTTTCTGTGTAATCTTTCGCAAAACCTGCAGTATTTTACAAAAATAAATCCACATCGATGCCACGGCGATAATTACCATGTGATAGGCTAATAGGCTACAAAAACCCGGTGGTTATAGCAGAGACCGATTAGCACTCAAAGTTAACTAGACATGGGATCTAGCGCTACTTCAGAGCTTAGGTGAAATTTACATGAAGGGTCTGAGTGCTTCTTGAGGTGGGCTCCGTGTAATGGAGAAATTGTATGATGTTTGGCTTTTCTTTCACCGTGCAGTGCTGCAACAAGTCTATGCATTTACTGCAGGCAGTTTCGTAATTTTTAATTCGAAAACTTTTAATCAGGAATTAGTGGTTGGGTAGAGCTCACGTCTGGACGTTTATGTAGCGTCGTCGGCATTGTTTGTTCTTGGTTCTCAAGCATTTATAGAAGTGTAAAAATTCATTCGTCACATATTTTTCGCATTGATTAAGACTAATTATGGCGAAACTGCACCTTAACAAATATGGAATTCAATATCGCTCCTCTTAGTCTTATATGAATTCAATTGAAATTATGCTTCAGACTTTGCCGCCGACATATTAAACAATAAAGCCCATAGTGTCTAACTACACCTTATTTTATTTATTAAATGATTTATTAAGAGGTGAAAATGCAATTAAAACTCATTTGCTCGTTAAAGTAAATTGAGTTTGCTTTGAGATTTGCCATGCCGAAACCTACCTTTGTGGAAAAGAAGCCGTAAAGTGAAGAATAAAGCCATTTAATTATTATGTAGTATCTTGAATCTGACAGACATTTCTAGTCATCTTTTTAATTAGTATTTCAACTCTAATAACTTGAGTACTTTTATAAACTTACCATTTCCTTTTATAGAATCATATTAGTTATGGCTTAGTCGTATTTGTTGCAAAGAGGTGTGTTAAGATGCACCTAGATTATGATGCATAATGCCTCTAAATGAACATAGTCATATTGAACTTCGACATACATGGCAAAGTATTTGCCGTGATATTTGAGCTTACGTCGCACTCAAAAAATCCATATCGTACAATTAATTCTGAAAAATCTGTACCAATCGATAGCATCTGTAGTTAGGAATTTGGATGCTTCAGTTGAAACGGAATTAGTCACAAGTTCATGTCCAATTTGAACATGCACTAAAAGCTGTCAATATCTATCACAGGGCTTTCTCACATCTGCTCCAGCTGAGAAGAAACTATCATGGAGCCAATAAATGATAGCTAGGTGCCTTCTATAAACCAGGTGTAATAGGCCAAGCCGTTTTGAAAGCAAACGCATCAATGATAATTCTGATAAGTCACACATATTTTATCCAATAGGTGCGACAGGTTTTCCAATAGGTGTAAATTTGGCACTTACCCCCTTTTTCTAAATTGTGACCAGTCACAAAATCTAAAACATTTGGGACTCGTGCTTACCGTTGAGACTGTGACTCTTCTTGTCTTACATAATTTACCTCTAATGGTGAATTTGTATTCATGTAATGCAGTGGTTTCCAAACGTCCAAACTGCGTCCCCCCTGTTACAAAAAATAAAAACGCTTAGCCCCCCCAATAAAAGACGAATGTAAATTTACTTACTAGATGAGGTGCGCCATATAGACCTTCGGTTTTTCAACAATGAATAACTCTAAATTTTTTTACCGAATTTGAAAAACTGAGCAAGATTTATGAAGGATATTCTCTACCATTTATTTCAAATCAGTTTTTGAATAAAATGTCGATTAAATGAGCGCCTTCATTCGATAGGCACAAAGCAGCTCTTTTTCGGGTTTCCTGCATGACATTGGCTAGTATTTCGAGCGTTATAATAGCTACTTCAGCTCGTATCTTAGCTTGTCAATGGCTTTCGGCTGGCTGGGATAAACTTTACTTTTGCAAGAAGCTCATTGTGGTGGCTGCAGTGTGGCAAGATGCACCGTCTTGTTGATAAAAGGTTTGTCAGACCTTTTTCATGGGTTTTCGGACACACAAAGTTGACCAACATCCAACGATAGCGTGCGCCGTCGAAGTTTTCTCAAACTTTGAAGAAAAATGGTCCGATGATGGTTTTTTAGCACACTCTCACAAAAACAGTGACATTCTCGTCATGTAGTGGTGTTTCGTGAACAAAGTGTGGGGTTCTCTGTTCCCAAAATTCGACAGCTTCGTTTATTGACTCCGTCAGCGTGTGTAAAATGAGCTCCGTCCGTCATCAAAATTTCGGTATATTGCAAGTGACGCGGCTTGCCCGTTAGCAAAACAATCTTTGAGTAAGTTGCACTTTCTGCGGAAAGAGATGAAGATCTTGCTTCATTCCTCCTTCGAGTCGTTCCACTCACGTTTAACTCCGCGATACGACACATTTCTATTACCGTCAACACTCTCTCTTACCGCTTCAACAACTTCATTGAAACGTTGTCTTCACCAAACTGCGAATTGTGCTTTGAACACGTACAGCACGGGGAGGGTAGCCCCTAAACAAAATCCGTTTTTGGCTAATAGTTCTTAAACGGTAAGTCTTATCATAAAATAATGTTTACAAAGTTTGTAGATTGTACGAAAAAGGATATTATACGTTTTCCCATATGAATTTCCATTCAGAAGATATTGCCGATTAACAGATTTATATTACTCATATCCACTCAGTCGCAACTTGTATAGGTCAACAGACATTCAATAAATCCTTGGTTGGACTATGCGACTTGTTCTAGAGAGGGGTCTATCCCCACTTTTCACTAATGTTTATGATGTTTATGTTCATGTTTACGAAAAAAGAAATCCATTTTTTTTTTAAATTTACTTAAACTTAGGTTCATACGGGGTCACCAAATACTCAACCTTCCCCAACCCCATCTCCACCCCTCCCTCAAACCAGCGTAGCGTTAAAGTAATGTTACTGTTTTAGATTGATTGGGCTGGTTTTAGCCTGTCGATATCGGCTTGGTCGTGACGTTCAATTTGACCACGAAGAGTTTTCGTAATTGTTTGATTACTTCATATGAGCCCTAGAGGTTCGAAGGGTGTCGGAAGACGGTCGAATCGAATGAAAACGTAGTCGATGTCCTGTCCTGCCACTGTTGAAACTGAGACATCCCAAATTGGGCATGCTTCCGGCCATAGCGTAAATCTATAGACTATCGTTGTTATAAGAATATCCACGAGATCGGGGTAGGGGCCTGAGCTAGAGTTGGTAGGTCGAAGATGACCGAGTCAACGTTAATCTCTGGTCCATTGAGGGAATAATTCGGTCTTTGTGTAGAGGATGGACACCAGTGGTTTGTAATCAGTATTGACCACGAAATTGCGTTCGGCAAAAATGTCTGATAGCTGCATAGATAGATAGATTGCGAGAAGTTCGCGATCGAATGTAGAGTACTTCTGTTCTGTTGGTGACAGCTTTTTCGACCTCTAGCCTTGCTACCGGTGACCGTTGAATGGTTCCAATACGCCTCCGATTTCATAATCAGAAGAGTCAGTCTGCATTTTGCATCCTGGATTGGATGGTTCAGCAGAGTTGCTTCTGCCATTAAAGTTTTCTTCTTCTTCTTCTTCTTTGATCCGTTAGCTGGCGGTCCGAGCGGGACGTCCCCGCAACGGATACGCTGCTGTCGGTGCCGCTGGGTCCCGAACTCTATTCACGATTCGCTTCCATTCTTCTCGGTTTTTGGCGGTGTCTCGAGCCTCGGTAACTGATAATCGTTGATTTTTTAAGTCACCCTCGATATTCTTCAACCAGCCTTGAAGAATGCTGCCTGATATTCTGCTGGCCAGGTAAATACTGGTTCAAAAGGTGTCTCAAATGCTCTTTTATCGGCACCCACTTTTCAGCCAATTTTGGTATAAATCGGTGATAGAAATTCACCATTCCCAAAAACTTCTGAATCGATTTTTGACAGAGGTTGGAGGTGCGAGATCAACAATAGCCTGCAACTTCTTGAAATTAGTTTCTCTCGATTTTTGCTAGATTATTAATTGTCCTTGCTCTAAAAAACCAACACTTTCTACAACAAATTAACATTTCCATTCAATTCACAACAATGTTAATATGCGCAACTCTCAACGATACAATCAATGAATAAAAAGACGAAACCCCCCAATCAAAGTGCACTCTAATCATTACAAAACTCCCTCCGACCACTATAATTCATGTTCAAACGAATCACAACAAATTAGATAATGAAGACGAAGTAGTAGCCCCAACTTTATCGCCAGGAATAGATCTCAAATAAACGCTGTTAACTACCTGTCCATAGACATCGAATCTTTCCACGCTCTGGAAACCCAAAGGAGATAACTCTTACAGCATCCAATTTTCTCAGGTAAGTCATCGACGGTCATGTAACCTGGACACTCCATAGCAATGGCCAGAAGTCCAGAATTCCATCGATCCGTCCATCCCTGCAACATATACTGTATAGTATGCCCGATCTTGGGTATAGCGAGCGCGCTAAGGTCTGTGGCAGAAATGAAATTGCTTCACGATCTGCAACGATTTGCCCGAGTAACGTAATGAGGAATACCATCAGCGTCGAGGCAAAAGGTGCACAGTTTGATATTTTGACAAATTTATTATTAATTAATGGTTACGAGCTACCTGCATCTGAACGACGCCACAGTAATAAACATGCAATAACTTAACGCCAAAAGACATCGCATTTGCATAAAAACGAAACGAAACGAATAAAAGCGAGACTGCTGCTGCTACTTTGGGACGCAATTTTATGTAGATAGCAGCAGCGGTGGCTGGACTGTGGTGGTGGTGGTGGTGGTAGCCGACGACGATACCATCTAGACTAGATTTATCCTGCTTCAATTTATCTTGTTCATCGTGATGGGATGTCCAGGCCTATGAGGCCCATTACTTCGCACTTCAGGTTCAATAATTGAAAATATTTATGACAGTTGGCGGCCCATGGCGGACCTGAACGATATCAACTAAAATGCGTCCTGTCAGAATCATAAGTTCTTGAATTTAATATTGTGAAGTATTTTATGCAAGGTTTAGCGACTAAGTAGGGAAATATTAATATAACAGAGGTTAAAGTTTCTCTTTGGTACACAGCCGTTCCGCCAGTCTTTCACGCCATCGTGCAATGTGTAGTATTAATCTTAGCTTGTTGGATAAATATGGAATGGGGAAGGGCTCCTGAGCATCTGAAGACAAGGCGATGAACCCTACGTTTGAACTATTGGATGTTGTATCAGATCGGGAATACTGACTGTGGAAAGTTGTTCCATAGTCCAGTTGTTCTGCTTAACACCTAGATCATCATTATGAAGACGCGTCAGCCCTTTGCATGTGTTTGTCAGACATTACCGAAATCATAATATAAACAAGAAGTGCCAAGCTGTTATGTGAGTTAGGCCAAGTGATTTATAAACACTAAGAATAGAGCGGATGATAGAATTGAGCTATGAAGAATAGCAGCAGATATTAGTCAGGGTTTAGATTCGACCCCATGCAATACTATCCACGATAAAATTCTCTCGATATACCCCAGTCGTTACCAATTCAATTAGTTTAGTTTCAGAGCGAGTACCATACTCAGTCGAAATGCTTGAAAACAAATACACCAGCCTCACCAAGCAATGAATATTTTGACTCATTCGATCAACGTCTATTGTAGGCTCTATAATAAGTTTGCTAAGCTTTAACAGTGTTCGCACACTCCTTATCAAACTATCCATTCGGCCTTGTCCTTATATACTTTAATTTAACAAAGGCATTTCCGCTGGAGTGTTCATACTACGGAAACACAAATCCCAATCGGTGGTTTTGAAGAATGAGAGTTGGCTTCCTCATAGTGTCAGATGGTTTTTATAGGAACTGTGTTGCTAAGGTGTTGCACAGATATGGGAAATTCGCCCTGATTAGTCAGTAGTGGCAATAGGAGAGTCAACATTGAAAGAAAATTGCGTTAGATTGAAAGTACGTAAAAGGTCAAGAACGGGGCGTGCTTGACAATGGCAAGTGATGACTAGACCTAATAATATTTGAACCGCCAATGGCAAATTAGTAGATAAATGAAGAAGTAGATGGGACTTTTCTTGTTTTCTTCGTTTTGTTTACAAAATTACCTTGGCGACGCTGAGCTCAATCGAAACTTATACATAAATTAGCACATCCCTAGGCGTAACTTGGGGCATATTAGCATTAGGCAGCATATCCTGGAAAGAGTGGCCCATTGGCATAATGCATCTGAGATTACAAGGGGTGAGCGGTCTCCTATAAAGTACCTCGGCTTGTATTCAGAGTGGTCGTCAGCTATGTCATTCCCTCTCATCGAAAGTCCCGATTGTTCTACAATCAATTTTACGTCGTAACGACGAAAACTCAAATATAGGGGTGTCTATCAGACGATTGATTATTGCGAAAAGCTCGGTTTAGGCTTTTTTCCCAGTGTCAGCTGGTTATAAATCAGGAGATTAGTTTTCGCAAATCGCCTTACCGAGTTGGCTAAAGATGTGAACTTATCTTATAAGCCCGTTCATAATATTGTTACTAGTGTTTTGGACAATGACAACGAAACGCTTCGCCACACGACAGGCTCCGAAAGAGCTCAAACTTTTCCGAAAATTTCATAGAATGTGCGCTTCGCTGTTTCCGCCATGAAGGTATAGGAATGTCCCCGAACCAAGCTCTATTCAGTTACCTTATTATCCCCCATGCAACAACATATCGGTTATTAAACAAGCTAGGAGCTCGATCGGTGGAAGTCTCTAGGAAGTAGGTGATCCACACCTCAAGTAATTAGCGTCGATCATGAATACGCCATTTCATTTTTGTTGATCTTTGAAGTCTGCGAAATTATGGCCCGATTCATGATGGAAGAATATACTCACAATTAATCCTCCACACGTAAATGAGAAATTGGATAAATCAACTCAAATTATAAAAACAGAAAAAAAAATTATTATAGTAACAAGAAAGCTAAATCGTCTTAGAAGAAAAAAAACATTGCTAGAGCTTAAATTCTGCTAATGATTGATTCAATCAAAAATCAGATCACTGAAAAAAGTGTTTGTTATTCAACCGATGCCACCATCTTCCTTTAACGCATCCTAATTGGCTTGAAGGACCTAAGGACCTGAGGAAATTATGTCCCTGGGGTGTTGTAATTTCTCTTCGCTCTCGACGCTTGGGAGGTGCTGAGTTGTTTTTGAGGTCTTGTCGCGTTTTCTTCCGTACCGATGTAGTCAAAAGTTCGTACTTCTGTGAGGGGTTGTCTACATATGTGCTTCTTTTGCTTCCCTATCTGCATATGCGTTCCCACTTATGCCTATGCGTGCGGGGCACCAAATCAGGCGTATTACCTTGTTACTTATGCACTATCTCTGTTCTCTGTTGGATGTCTGCTTTTCAAGTTCCTTATTGAGTGAAGTTCGGATAGCGAGTCAATTCTGACTAAAGCAGGTTCTGAACTTTCTGTAAAAAGGCAGGCTCTGTAGATGGCGGTTGTTTCCGCGGTATAGTTTGAAATCAACCTAGCATTCTTCCTAGCCTCAACACGTTTCCCTCTCAATTCACTACCGTGAAGGGAACCTGATCTGTCATTTTAGAACCGTCTATAGTGTTTTTTCTGTACTCCTTGTTCTTCTATTAGTTGGTTGAATTGCTGTACTGTAATTGTTGTATTTTGTCATTTCTGTGTTAATTCGACATTGCTTAAATAACCGAGGGGGTATTAGACTTGTCTGGTTCTGTATTTGGTTAGGGGAGTAGGAAGTTTTTTAAACCCCAGCACGAGGGCCGAAGTTAGTGCTAAAGATAGCTTATGTATGAAAGAGTTGAATACTGCTACCGACAATGGCCGCTTGCTAGGTCTAAGACATTGTTAGCAAAACCATTATTTCGAACCATGATTTTATGGTTTGTGAGGAATGAGTTGACTGTATTTACATTGTAACCTGCATCCCATTCGATGAGCTGGTGCATGACGCCTTTTCTTTGAAGTCTAGATCTGCTGAAAACAATACACTGTTCCCTTGGTCTGCTTGCTTGGGTTATGTGCAAGCTTCAGATGTACATAGGTCTTGCTATTGTAAAAAGATATGCAGTGCTTCAAGAATTCAAGAACACTTACATGAGCTTTTACAGGACAAACTAGAAAAAGATGTGTAATACTTGAATCAAGTTTTCTTGAAATCAGAATCAGTTAAAATGCATGTTTTGTTTACTTGAAAATTAATTTAAGTTTACATCAAGTAAACAAGTAAACTTAATAGTTTTTACATGAAGCATAACTTATAAAGACTTCCTAAATATGTCATCAGATAATCTTTTGTTGAAGAAATCAGGTTAACAGTGCGTGCTAAATGTAAAAAATATGTATCTTAAGATCGCAGTGTGCTTATCCAAAGGAGTAGTTTTTTCCTAAGGGTCGATATGCCATTTGTGTCACATATGCTTGTTTACGTTCATCTAAAATATTTAAAAAAAAACATCTACTCGTCTACTTGACTATCAAATAACGACTAGTTGCGTCCGAAAAGAAATAGTCTACTAATTGCTACCTTTGTTTAAATATTTACATGATGTAAACTTGCAGAATTTTTCAAGAAATTAATTATAATCTTATCCTGATTTCAGTTATACATATATGTACATATAAGCATAAATCAAATAATTTTGAGACTTAATAACTGAAGTGAACCGAAAACGACGTCATGTAAACATCGCGTTAACATTTTAAATTATATGAAATTCAAAAATTTATACGTTTTAGACTTAAATATTTGGTTTGATACCTCTTCTTTGCTGAAAGTAGGAAACTACTCGCTCTGTGAGGTTTATTACTGCTACCAAGGTACTCAAGGCTTGTCTTATGCAGTCTCTCTATATTGGGACCAGCACAGCGCTTGTAGTTTGGCTTTAAAGTACTTCCTGGTCTGTAGATTATTATCGGAAAACATTCTCTTATCTCCTAATGACACAAAAAACGTACTAATTCTCATATGTATCAAAATATTTACTAGGGACCAAGCCCATTTTATCACCTGCTACTTGTGTATGCCGGAGTTTATGTTATTGGCATAAAATATAATATTTGTGCAGCACACGCACACACACCCATAAATAAAAGTGACAGTAAAAGGCTTAACTCGTTCCCAACCAGTTAATTTGCTCTCAAAGTCATAAAAGGCACCACTTTCAATATTTATCGTGTAACAAAATACTTAAAAATTTTAATTCAATTAAATATTTTCGCTCCATAACTTTCCAGAAAATGCTTAAAAACAAATTAAGCCAGATCGCCCCCAAAAGACGCGCGCGAATCCCGTATTGAATACCAGATCGCCGAAACCGAGTTCAGTTCGAGAGAAAAATCTTCCATAATTCCACACGGGGCCCCAAGAAACTGGGAATACCCGCCGTCCTCCCCCTCGAGAGTGGCTTACTTTTAGTCTCGGGCTTATCCACTTGACCAGACGCAGCAAGATCAAGGCCTCCAGTCCACGGGCACACCATAACGCAACAAGAAGGGAAAAATGAGATTTCTTACCTATGTAGGCTCGTTATTCACCTGTTCAGCAAGATATTCCCTCTTGATAAAAATCACCTGCACCCACATTTGCCCCGAGCGAAATCTCAAGAATTTCTCGGAGGCTTTGCTTGGCTTGGCCGTGCTTGTTTTGCTCCTTGCCCGGACGTGGGGCAAGACGCGGCCGAGTTTATTCTCAGAAAATTTTGCGTTTTTATTTTTGGAGTCCCGCGATTGAATTAAATAAATCCCGACGTTTCTGCGATGGCGATATGTGCTAGCGCTGCTCTGCGGCGACGCGAATTTATGTGCGCACACTCGCATTTCGGAAAGGTTTCCGAGGATCTTACCTTGCGCTTGCGCAGGAGGAAAAAAAAGGTTTTTTTAATTCAGTTTTCTTGTCATGGCTGCTACCTAAGTAATGAGGTCCGAGCGGACGGTATGGCCGCGCGGCTGATATGGGTTAAATTTATTGGAATCGAAATTTTTGGGGAATAAAGGTTATTCAACGGGCAGAGATGTTATGAGATATGGCTTTTCAACAAATAAGCATGATGCCAATTATATTTGGTCGTTTGCAAAAATTGATTTCTTTTTTGGGGTTTTGTTTAAACTGGATTCAATTTGGTGTTGCGTGGTGTGTTTCTGGACAGGTTGAGGTTACTTTTGTTTTTCTTTCGCCGAGTTATCGGAAAATTTTAAGGACCTTTTTTTTTGTTAATAAGAACAGGTTACCTTTAAAATCTTGCAATAAGTTTACAACACGTTTTTAATGAATGTAACTAGTTGGTGCAGGTGACAGATAACAAATTTATGAGGTAAATCATATGATCTACAATGTTTACTGACTTCCTCCAATTAAGGATGCTTTCATTTTTTAGTAGATTGAGAAAGGTATGGAAGTTTGATCAATAAACATGCGAAATTCTTCAGAACTTTCAAAACTCCTCCATGAGATTTAAATTAAACATAGTAAAAGGTTGAATCAATGTGCTAAAAAACTCTTCGTTCGCAAATTGTGTTCTGACTGTGTAAAATACAGGGAAGACGTTTCTTATAGAAACTAAGCAGCGTTTAATAGGAATACTCTAAGATTTCTCCAAAGGCAGAAAAAACAATAGCAACTAGCAAGCAATCAATTTGAACAAGAGTGTAAAACTTTTAATTAAATTGGTGACCCCTAACAATAATTACGTGATGCGTTTTTACCATTTGGAGATACGAAAGTCCTCCATCCTGGGGCCAGTTCACGCACTTCGACGTCGACTGAAAACGACACGAAGCGCGTTCTAAAATCTTACTTTGGTTAACTGTGGTAAACTTTTGTTGTTCAAAAACTCCGTGGTTCACTACAACATAACCACTAGCATAACTCTTTGACGGTCAAAAATTTCAATGGTTAACCATAGTAAGGTTTTTGAGCGCGCTTAGTGTCGTTTTCAGTCGACGTCGAATTGCGTGAACTGGCCCCTGATTACGTGGCCGGCTAGTTTTAGTCTGTTAATTTTTATTAAAGATGAGAGTTCTGGGTTCGCAAAAATTGCATCCACCGTATTCCATCCTCTCTCTTAGAGCCTATTATGAGCTCCAGGACCGGCGCTTGGATTTGTTGCACCCGGTGCAGCATGTCATATTGCGCCCCATCAGCTCTTTATTGTTTGTTCGCCGTGAAGTACCATGGAAAAAGACAAAACCACTCGGTGGATGGGAGAAATAATTTTCACTGATTGCGCAAAAGCCTTTCATGTAACAAAAAAGTTGGTAAAACCAGTTGTATATATTATAAGAATGCTGATTTGCCCTTTTACACATTACCGAGGAGGTAAGACAACAGATGCGTAATTGTTAACGAGGTTCGCAGGCGGTCTGATTCTAGAAAGAAATTCTAGCGAAATATATTAAAATAAATTACCATTCCAAAGCCAGCATTTAATAAATTCAAAATTCAACTCGAATTTCTTTTACTTACTAATAAATTGCGCTCCTGTTCAATTGCGCCCAGAACAAGTGCACTTTTGTGCTTTTTTTGAGGCATAAAAAACTTTATTATCTCTTCCTTGTCTTCATTTATTTTTGTAACTGCAGACCCAAGGTAGACTGTTTTATCGACTACTTCTAGGTTATGTTCGTCGATAGTTATATTTCTTCCCTTTCTAAATATTCCTGCCCTGGATTGTTGCATCCCCTTCGTTTTTTCTTCGTTTATATATGTCTGTCTTCGTTTGGCCTATGTTCTTTGCCGCCTCTTTTAATTCGACATAAGCTTCTTTTGATGGCTAAAAGGACCTTCCCACGATGTTCTCGTCACCCGCATAACCAAGTAATTGTACCGACTGTGTAGCTATTGATGCACTACTTTGGACTGACGTTTTCCTAATCACCCATTCTTGGGCGCGGTTAAAGAGCCTTGAGACCAACCCATGCAATTTAATGATACCCTGTCAATCAATTACATTAAAGGAGTCTGCCTACTGCAACGTATCATACCATAACCTTATCAACATATGCAAAAAAACTCCAGACCGTCAATAAATCCACCGATAGAGTATTTTGCTGGTGGCTGGACAGTTTCACACTAATTGATAACTCAGCTAAAATGAGTTTTTGAAGGGATTCCGAACGACATTACCTTCTATAGGGGCATAGAACGCTGTCGATCCGTTGCAGGTAGTGCGTGTTCTGTTTCTTTTCGTGCCTGATACGTTCATAGCACGGCCATGGCATGCTTGATTACAGCATGCACCACAATGTTTAAAAATTTCAAAAAGAAGCACCTGGAATATGTCACAGTGAGTGAGAAAGACAAAACAGCCCGATCTTGCTTCCGAACTCCTACAACATCTAGCAGTCCAAACGCATAGTTTATCGCCACATTCTGTAACTCCATCCTGACCTAAGCTTAATAGGCCTAACTTGGCCGCAGCGTTCACCACATGAGTTGCCCCCTCACTCCTTATAATAATAATAATAAGCTTAATACTGGACATTGCACTCTCGTCTGGGTTCCTAGACATAGGAACATAGCTGTGAACGAAGAAATCTGACGTTCTTGTGAAGGAACGAGCCTCTCTCTGGTGCTCGTAGATTGAATAGGCTAGCACCACAATAGTCCGGTTCAAACACACTATTTTTTACTACCACCGGCTGATAGACAGCGAAAAAATGAAGCGCACTGGAGAACAGGTTTATCTTTAGGTCAGCTTGACCTACTTAAAACAAAGTACTTCCATTGTACTTTTGCTAAACAGACTTCGAAGAGATATTATCAGCACTACGGACATCATCGTAGAAATTTGGGCTGCAGGGGACTGCGCTGCTAAGCTAGACATCTACGTTTTGGAAGACTTAAAAGAGATCTCCAGATTAAAGCTTGGGGTACTGGTGAGCTTTCTCAACTCCACAGGGTGCCTCAGATTTTTGTGGGCTGAACCGGTTGAAAAAACTTAGCGGTGCCTAGCGATTTCTCTCTTAACCTTGGGCCGTATTTGGTTTCTCTAGTCGATAGATCGACTCGACAAAAAAAGCTTCTCGATTTTCTTTAATTTTCATATTTGGTTTCACGACCAAATCGACAGCTAAGCGCAGCCATACAAAACCATCAAATTGGGTGGTATTACTTCAAGGCAGCAAACTACGTATATTTAATTAAAATAGAAAATGTTAAAAGTTTATTGTATGCATAAATTGAGCTTTTTAATAATAGTCAAACGTCTTTATCGACACGTAAAGAGACGATATCGTGTCGCCAAATGCCAATTTTTATTTATCGACAGGCGACAATGTCGACTCGAGAAACCAAATACGGCCTCTTGTTTGGTCAAGCAATATTTCACTGAAAAACAAGACGCTATTCCTCGCAATTACGACAAAAACAGAAACTGAGAAAGTGCTGGGCAGACTTGTCCTTCCGAAGCTATTTGCGACACAGCGCTCTCTAACCATGTCTCTAAACCGCACAGGAAGAATTCCACCTGGAGTTGATCATGACATGTGTCGATCGAGTGCGATCGTTTCGGGCCCTCTTAACCAAAATCGTGAGTGACTCAATAGCCGGTTCCAGATCAATTAAAATAGTGTCAATTCTTTCAGTGTGAGCTCTCTCTCTGACCAAGACCACAATTTTAATTAACTATAAGACCTTCCTGTCTTCGTTCCCACATAAGGGTGAACCGACTGAAAGGACCCAGCCCATCAAGAGTTCGTTAAAACTATTTGGTCATGATCCTACGGGGTTTTTGCTCCAATTGCTACTTGGCTGTCAGACATGTTGAATATCCGCTTTTTAGCATAGGCTCCTCTTTATTTTTGGCCTAAGATATAGAAGTTAGGGTGTGCAACTCTCACCAATAGACATACGTGTACCACCGAACCAACTCTGTTGTATCTTTGCGAGAACACAGGATATCTCTTTTGTATGTTGATGGAAGGAAACTTGCACTTTAAGATCTTTGCGGAAATGCAATCTGTTAGCATTAGTTCTTTCATATGTATAGTTTAATGCCGTGATAAAAAATTTCAGAAATAATGATTGCCTTTATTCTGCTTCCATCAATTTCGCAAACCTCCTTGCTAGCCTAGGAAGTAAGGCGTCTGGCTACCATCACAGAGATCCCGGGTTCTAATCCCGTCCAGCCCCACGATCTTTCGCCTTTTCAATTTTCCCTCCTACATAACTATCCTTCTTTCTTCCCTCTTTACATTCCTCTTTTCATAGCCTTCCCGCTCCACCAAAGCGCATGCCATCGGTTGGTTGATGATATTCAACTCTTTTCAGGAGGCATAACACTCCAGCGAGTTGTTTCACGATGCCCCGATGTCAAAGTCGCGATAGTAATGGTTGGGAGTAGGTGGACTACAAATATCGCGGGTAGGTTGTGGCAATTCCTTCCTCCCCGACTAAACCTGTGTGACCATTAAAATTGATTATTTCTATCCTTTTTCACGAGTTATTCTGGTGTAGCATCTACTAAGTACACGGTTGGGTCCTGAAAATGATAACCCAATATTTGGTTAAGTTTTTGATTGTAATCATTTAGAAATGTAAATGCATTAATTTTGTTTTCGAATTGCCTTTTCATTGCCAAAGCAAAACAATCACAAATTAGCACACAAGCCACAACCTACAAACCAAAATGCCCACACCAACCATTATTGCATAAAAGCCACTTTTTATTGTTCCTCATCGCAAAGAATTGAAGATACCAAAAAAAGCGAAGAAAAAACAAAGTGAAAATGATTCATTTAAGAGGTTACATCGGCGCCAATCAAGTCATCAAACTCTTAATTACGGACAGGTAACAGAACAACAAAAAGGTGGCGGACGACCGACCAGAAACACGAAATTTTTGGAGCTGTCAAACGCACCTTAAAAATAATTTCTTTCGCAAGAGCGCACAATTAATAAAAAAATTACCTGGGCAACGTGCAATGCGGAGCGATCTGCGGAAGATTAACTGCGGACAAAAGAAAGTAAACGGGCATAAAGTGCGGCGTCGATTTTGACATTTGGCACGCTTTCGCTTGCCGCTGATGAATGCCCGAATGTCCGCCAAGTTTACAATAACGATGATCAACCAGACCCGGTCACAAATGGCCATTACCAAAGGTTGCCTTAAAGGGAGTCCGGCCGAATCGGCTGAATCGGGTGACCAGAAAGAGATGCTTTTAGGAAGACGTGATTGCGGATAAACGATAATTCATCGATTCGAGCGATTTCAGTGATTTTCTTGTCCAATAAAACGAATGGTCTAACTGCTACCGTCGGCAGTAATCCCGCGGAAGTCGAACAATCGCTAGTTTAGTTCGGGTTGCGTTGAGTGCATCATGCTGCACGTGCCAGGACGAATGTTTTTCGGAAACGGAAGCGCAAGTCCTGTTTGTCCTCATTGAAATCGTCATCGGAGTTCGTCTCTATCACTGAAACTTTAGACACACCATGAAGTGGATGCACCCTCAGTCCAGACACGCGACTTGGTAATAAAAACGTTCATCCCTCGGCAAATACTTGACTACCCCAAGCAGCCCTCGGCGGTGTACAGTAACATTACTGGTCCATTAGACGCACTATGCATATGCTAGGAGCACTTCGTCAATGGCTGGGGTGTTGCACCACTGAATGCCAAGTGGAAGGATTTGTGAATCATCATCAGCCGCAACAACCATGCGTGAGGATGGCAGGTATCCTTCGGGTTTTTCTCACGGAATTGTATTATCAGAAGGAGGGAAGGATGCTGCAGCTAGAGTCCTGGCTGGATGTTGTTTGCACTTAACGAAGAGAATTAATATCCTGTCAATTGCAACAGATCTATCCCATCGGGGTGGATGAATTGAGTTTCCGTTTGGGGATGAACACTATGGGTGTCGAATTTTAAGTGAATTTTTTTAATTATTAATGTTGCATTTGCGTGAGAATAGCTCCGAGAGTTTCAAGTGTGGAGAAGCGTTCTTAATGTAAAATGGTATGCATAAAAATAATTACCGTGACCACATAAACTAGCATTTTGGACATGTTATTACTTCGCGTTAAAGATAGAGTATACCTGAGTACAGTGGCCATATTGAATTTTTGGAGGGTAATCGAAAGCAATGAAGAGTGGTGAATATTTTTTGGATACATTTAACGGGCAGGTCTTTTTCCGTGAGGAAAATTTCGACAAAAGAAACCTTGCTTCAGGTCATCACTCAAGGGTGTCCTGCCATCAAGGGTCTCCTTTACATGCAGCAGTCTGTATGACGTGTTCCAGACCACATTAGGATTGACGTGGAGACCGAAGAGTGTTAATTTTCGGTTCAGAAATCGCTTTGATAGAAACGATAGAATTCGTCCACACCATTTACTGATACGATTGGAAAGGTGTTGCAATTTTCATTGAAAATTATACAGCACCTAACTTTGGAAGGAATGGTTTCGACACGATTCTTGCGATTGCAATTAAGAATGAGTTCAATGTCCCTTTCATTCAGTTGGAAATAAGTCCGCGTTAGTCAAGGCAGAGCGAATTTCAACAGAGGTAGGTAACTTTTGGTGTAGGCCTGGCGTCAGTGAACCTAGAGGCCCAATTAGGGCTTTGACCAGTCGCTTCGATGCCACAAACTCATGGTTCTAGTGGTTGTATATTCTGGAGGTCTCCTTGAAGGTCATCAGCCTTGACATTTTACTGCGATCTCATTAAAATGAGTCACTGCAGTAACCGTGACAAATATTCGCATTTCCAACTTCTGCAGACGTCTTGTTTTAGACGTTCGAGTAAGTTCTACTGGTCTAGGGAATGGAACTTCAAAGAGGTGAGATTCTCTTGGAAATAATAAGTTGCCCCGGTCAGAAATTGGGTGCGGGCTATGACTGGCAAGTCAATAATATCGTTTAACAGGGCACAGGGAGCGGGAAACGAGGCACGCTTCCATTTTGGCCAACAAGTTAGAGAGTTCCTCGTAAGTTATTGGGACTTCAACGGCAATTCCTCGTAAGTGGTGTTTCATCGACTTGACACCGCCTCCCATAAGCCTATCCCGAAAGCTAGAGAAAGATACACACGTGCATGCGGTGCGGGCGACTAGTGTGCAGTATGCGATAATTTTTCGCTAACAGATAATTGCGTGCTTGCGTTTCGTCTTGTCTTTAAAATATATTCAAAAAATCTACGCGACTACTGGATATTGTTTTTGTGTGTGCTTGTTTCTGGGCATTTGAAGCTACATATGTCGATTGCGGCTATGCAGATAAAGTTGAAAGTAGACTAACCTCTGCATTGCGTACATATCGTACGCGCAACTATATGTCGAATTTGAATGCATGCACTTCTACAATATTATATTTATTGATTTCGTATATTCAATTCGATTACGAAGGTCAAGCAGCATTGGACGTGATTAGTACTCAGTTGGGGGACCGCATAGGTAAAACGGATTTAAGAATATTAGCATTTCGCAGTTATTACCCACATTTTCACTGGGGATCGGGTAACAATGATTTTTCCTCAAAGGAGACAAATGCGGGGTTCCTTATGACGAGGTGCGAGACAAGGCATCAGATGAACTGTGACCCACGGGGTCCACATAATAAAGAGGATTAGCCTCATAGAGCCCTATCTATAACCGCCACGTAAAATGCTAGTCGGGCATAACCCCAATAACTAAAGAACTTAAAAGCCTATAACTCAACAGACAGGTGGTAAATAAATTGACACTTTTTCCATTTTAACTGTTATTTGTTCACGTGCTTCCCACCCACAATTATTATGCTCCGCTGCCTCTAGCGTGAGGTCGTAATGCACTTAGCCTGTCTCCAATAGGAGCCGGCGACTCGGTCTAGGCAGCTGGGCAGCATTCTTGCGAGTGCTGTACAAATCGCAAACGTTTTGTCTGCTGTGCCCTCCAAGTGCACTTTGAAATTTAGCCTCCGGTCGATCATCACCCCTAGGTACCTTAGAGCGGGCTCTGAGTGGATAATCGGCTCCCCAACCTTTATCGTTACGGACGCTAGCTTTCTCCGTTTGCTTATAGGCAAAGCTTCAGTTTTATGTTAGCAAATTTCAGTCCAGCAAGTTTCTAGCCACGTTTTTATAGCCCAGATCGCTTCATTCGCGTACAATTCCATGTGTGTGTCCATTATGTGTTGTCCTACGACCACAACCCCGATGTAATCCGCGAACCCGATCGCCACTGCTTCCTTTGTAACGCGAAGCTCCATCGCATAGTTGTACATTGCGGTCCACAGGAGAGGTCTCTCCCCCAGGACGGAACCTTGCGGAACTCCGCATGTTGTCCCTAACATCTTCGGACCATCTTCCGAATCACAATAACTTCTTACCCGGCAGGTAGTCGGCTACTACTCCAACTATGAGCACCTCAAATATTTTGCTCCACCTCGCTGAGTTGAAAGCATTCTTAAGTCAAGGGTTAATGATTTTTTTCTATAGCGGCTGCATCAACTGTCGAACTTGCCTTTCTGAAGCTATATTGCTTGTCCGAGAAGGCTTCTACTCTTCTAGAGAGTATGCTGTTACAGATAACCTGCTCGAAAAGTTTGTCTTGCAAATAATGTGGGTATGTGGCTTGGAGACGCAGATACAATTGATTCAGCGATTGTCATGTCTCAAGCAAATGGAGCTGTTGACATGCAGCACCACACCATAGACAGTTCGAAGAGATTCAAACGATGTCGGCAAACGAACATTCACCAGCAACAACCGCAAGTAGAAGCATACAGTTCATTTTAAGAATCCGACCAAGAACCCCAGTATAACGCAAATCCAGATGATCAGGAACCACATACGCTTCCTTCCTGAGTTATAAATGGTGTAACTAACTCGACTTTGTTTTATACATGCTGTATACGTTAAATTTACAAAGCGGCCGGCTGTGGATAGGTTTTGGATAGACGAACAGAAAATCGTATGAGGGTGATCGTAACGATTTACCCACTAGGGCGTTTTGAAGGTTTTTTTGGTATAGGTTTACATATCACCCTCTACGTACGATGTGTCACGATAGTATTGGATAGGGAGTTGATGGAATAAAACTACGTGTTAGAGTTGTCAGTTCTTTCACTCTTCTTTCTACTATCTTTCTAACTAGAACGTGTTGTCTAACATTGCACTGTATAATAGAACCGGCGACACTACAAAAGGGCTTTACCCAGCGTCAGTCTTTGACAAAGACAAAATGGCCTTAAATATTCCAAATCTGCAGCATCATTTTGATTCTACAAAGTATCAATAGAAGTCCCCCTTGTAGATTATTATTGAATCCCTTCACTTACCTACAAAAATTTACAAGCGTCGTGCATTATTAAAATTTATAAATCACGCTTCCAATATATTTTGCTCAACCATTCCATACCTCACCTGAAAGGTAATTCTAATTTCTCTCGGTGGCAATCGAAGCCCTTTTCAATAAGTTTCAAGAATCGGGTGATTACAAAAGCGTAAATTTTTGGCACCCATCCGATCCATAATTTATACCGAATTTTAATTAATTTCCTTCGGTTCGAGAGACGTAGATTGCGCAAAGCCTCCGCCAACGACTCTGCTCTTGCCCAACAGCGAAAGTCTGCCGTGGCTGCTGCTGCTGCAGCCGCCGTTCCAATTATCGCCAAGTTGCCAGTAAGATTCTTGCACAAGTGCCATAGAGACAATGGTGAATATTAATAACAATAGGCACCAGGTACTAGGCACCAGGCACTAGGCACCAGGCACTCCGCCACTAGACAGTCCGAAATCATGATCATCTGAGGGAGTCGATGACTATTGTTCAGATCTAGAAGTGATCTGGCAGGAAAAAGAGTTAAAATCTAGCCGAGCAGCGGCTTAGTTTTTTCGCTCTCACCTCTAAGGAAGATCCTGGCCAAGCGATAATTCCCGACTTGATCGATTCTACACCTAAGAATGTTTACGATTACCGGGGCAGTCGTTCACGCCGCCAATCTCTTAGCGCAATGGTGTAAATTTTTCTGAAAGAGCGACTGCTATAAATTCATGAAATACTGTGACAGGTGTCATATGTCAATCACAGGCCAACGGCGCAGTGCTCAATTTATAGCCAGGTGAAATGAATGCGTGTATTGGGTTTTACGTGCGTAGTTCCTAAGGATTCCACTGAAAGGAGGGACACTAATGGCGGTATTAACTGCAAATTGCTAAATATTCATAATTCAAAATTTACGGAGTGGCAGTAAAAGTTTGCTCATTGTTGAAACTTGATTTCAGAGTGAAGATTTCACGGCTGTTTGCTTGATTTAAGGGGTTTGAAAGCACGCACTATTTCCACCTTTATGACAAGATTAACAAATTTTATATTTGCTATGTAATAAACATAATTAAAGTTATTTGCAGTAATCTCCGATCGTTTACAGGTGAATTGCATTCTAAACAGAGTTTCCTAATCATTTTCACACAATGGCATAGTATTTGTATACTAACCTGACCAAAAAGATTGATTTCAAAACGACGAGCTACAAGTTAAACTTTTAGTGAAGAGAAAATACAGAAAGGGCGCCAGCGTAATCGGTCTCCCCGCATTTTTACTGTCAATGTTACTTAACTTCAGTTTATCCATTTTTATTACAATATTTTGCTTCATAAAAAATATGTTCGGTTTAATGTCCGGTTGAAATGTTGCAATCATGCTGAAAATCATTGAACTTTTTCGTTGTACAAAGCAAACCATCAAGTGACCAAAAGGTGAGAGATGGTGTTGAGGCTGATGCAACAAAACTCGTCAACAAACTAGAAACTAGACAAGTTGTAGAGCAGAGAGATATTTGGAGGAAGAAGCTGAAAGAAGCCAAGACTCGAATTGGGCTGTGAATGATTCTAGTTTAAACCAGGTCGAGGATGCCCTCATTAATATCATTGTGGATCCCAGATTTCAAAATGGTTTGTTGGATGGCCCCTGCCCTTATGTTGTTGAAAGTGCCTTCTATATCCAGGATTCTGCTCAGGTAAACTGATACTGTTACTACTTCGGATAGTGCGGTTTCAATCGGTTTTTAATATTCTTGTTTGGAGAAAGATATATCGGTTGGTTGTCCTCCAAGAGGCCAACCTCTGACAATCACACAATTACTTTAAAAATTTCCCATACATAGGTCCGAAGCGGCAACCTGGTCCTCCAGAGAAAGCGGACTCATAACTCTGGACGTTGGTGGGCTGACCCCTTGACTTTTACATTTTTAGATAGGTGGGAGTATTCTGCGTAGATTGCTGTCTTATTCGTGAAAATATCTAATAAGGTTACAAAAATACAGGGTAATATGTAAACCTCTCCCAAAAAAGTTTCAAAACGCCTTAGCGGCTAAACCGTTATGTTTCCAAGACCTATCCACAGATTTTTTCGATTTTGCTCACCAGGTGGTGTAAAGCAACCTCTCTTGATTTACCCTTTGAGTAAGCGAACTGGGAGCAAGGAAAGAAATAGAGCTCCATCTTACACATAATAATATAAAGGTTTAGCAGCCTCTTCGTCGTTTTCAAAAGAAAAGAGGTTAAGCTGATATATCTGTACGATTTAGGCAGCTCCAGGGGTCTATTGCCTTGTTTGGGGATAAACACCACCACGACTTTCCTCCAGATGGTTGGAATGCATCCTCAGTGTTGAAGCTCTAAACACACAGACCAGGTTGTCGGTAATCGGGCACTTCTAAAGGAATGCGGGAACAATTCCATCAACTCCCGGGGATTTATAGGGTTAAAAAGAGGTCACTGCCCATTTAACTTTGTCAGAGTCGAAGATGTTCCCAGAAAGCCTCCAGGAATAACGGTTTGGGATGGTCCTATGGTGATTCAGCATCCAAGGTATCAGTGGTCTGGAGGATTGACCCTGGAAAGTGCTCGCTAAGCAGGTACCTCAAAGTTTCTTCCTGGTTAGAGGTGTAGGAGCCATTCTCCCTTTTGTGAAAGTCCACTAAATTGACAGAGTCTTTAGAAAGTAGCTTTTGCAATCTATTCGCCTCTGGTAGAGTCTACAGACTCTCACAATGTTCCCTCCCTCCAAAAGTATTGGGAACGTCTCAACTCTTTGTTGTAGGCTGTTAAAGTGACCTTATATTCATCCCAATGCCAGGTGTGTTTTGCCCTATTGAACAATCTCCTAGCACCTCTCTACAAGTTGCAGCTAACCTGTCGCTCCACCAGGGCACTTTAGGTGACGGTTGAAAGGAAGAGACAGTGTTGCTGCGATGGTAGGAGGAGATCAGCACATCAGTAAGTTTCGTGGCCGCATCCTCCAGTTCACACACTGCGCTGATAAAAGCGACAAGCAGGTCTGATTTTGAGGCCCAAGCCACTGAAACTTATGGTCCGTCCATACGAAGCAGACCAAATTGCACAAAACGGGTTCCAATGAATTTTATGTAATTTTTCAGAACTCAACAGAGAACTGAACTAAAAAATTTCTAAAAACCCGTTCTGAAAAAAAAAACTTTGGTTTGATTTTCGTGATCCTAAAAAAGCGATAAAAAGCCATAACAAAAGAATTTTGGGCAATTTGGGTTGCGTCGTGGGGACGGACCATTAAATCAGTTGGTTTCTTAGAAACCGGAGAAGAGAGAAGCCTGCTAGTAAGGGTGAGGTGCAGCACCTCTTCTCTACTAGGAGTAACAAAATTGAGTTTGCATCCTGTATTTGCAATATCTATGTTATTAATAATAAGAAATTCTAGGAGACACTCACCCCTTTCATTTACATACATCGGATACTCCCTCACTATTTGCATCACATCCGATGACGAATTGCAGGTTCGTCTTGCGACAGAACTCGATCAGTTCTTGAAACTGCTGAGATGGCACTATTGCTACATCCCCGGAAAGAAGGCGGACGCAAGGACGAATTCCTGGAACCCGTTGGGGGTGGGAGCCGCTATAGAAATCGCCCCTAGATCTCTAGAGATAAAGTTATTAATGGGGAGATGAGTGACACGATTGTCAAATAAAAGGGCTACGCCATGAGTCATATACTAGCTTACTCCAGCCGGTGGTAAGTCCTTTGACTTTCTCATCGGTTATCCAAGGATCCTGAATAAGAGCAAGGGTAAGACGCCTCTCTGCGAAAGTCTTGCACAGGATGGAGGATGCCCCTTTCGCATGGTGCAAGTTAACTTGGAGTGTCCTGATGGTGTTCATTTTTTCTTCGTTGACCTTTTAACAAGCCCGCTCTTCTAGGCTTCTCTTGGACCCCTTTTGGGGTGCTAATTTGCCCCTTGCTCCAACTTCAGCGTGGCTAGGAATTGCTTCCAATCTCTCTAGAAATCCCACTCATACAGAAGTCCGTTCAACTAATCTTCTTATATTCTTGATACAATGTAATAACTTCTCGCTCGCTTTCCATACCATCCAACCTCTGCTTCTGTAAGAATATACCAAAAAAATTTACATATTCATAACGTACACCCACATTTCACTCCAGCTACACAAACCACATGATCTTTGACCTCTTCTCATTTCCCGGCCAAGTTCTAATGTAATAAAACTTTCCATCGTGTCTTAAATCGCGGAACTGGGAAGTAAGTCGTAAGTAATAAAACTACAATTTGTAGTGGTTGTCGTGATGTCGGAACGTTTTTTATATCGATATCTCGATTCTTTAATCTCTCCAAACACATATCGCATACGTATGAGGTGAACTTATAGAAGTGCCAATACCTGCGGCTCATTTAGTCCTACCCCAAACGATTCTGACGTTCCACTAGTGTGTAGCCAAGCCAGCCTGCCATGGAACTCCGCCGAAGATCTTAAAGTAAGACTTAAGAAAATTTCCTTAACAGATCTGCGCGGAACGATCTTCAGATTCTCACTGCGCACACACAGCTCTCGGGTAGCTTGCGCGGGGTCCGGTCGATCTCGTAACATTTTAATTTTGCCTCCGATAAAAACTTTTTAATTATTATAATTCCGGTGAAATCATTTTGCATATCGGATGGTCTCTAAGCAGAAGTCGCGTATTCGAGTACACTCGAAATACGAGCAAGGGCCCCCGACCAGATACAGATCAGTCGTCACGAGCAGTGCTCTTCTGGATTAAGGTCAAAAACACTTGGGACTTTGGATCTTATTTATAAGTCTCTTCTGTTTAATATGTACGAGTTTCCGTTAGGTGAGATTAGGTGCCTGGGAGGATTATCCGTAACGTGGTTGAGGAATTTATACATATTATCATCGATCACCGGTTCAAAAGACTCAGGTACATTTAGCATCGGCCTTGTGATGCCTCTCCTTGTAAAGTGGCTATTAAGCGCCAACCAAGTGAGTAATTACGCCGATACCGAATCTGAATATAATCTGAAATCCATTACTTAAGTATTGTTATTATGACAGAGGCATATTCAGTATTCCAGTATAAGCAGATCACGACAATTCCCCAGAGTAAACCACCTGCAGTCCCGATCCAGCAACCATCGACCGATGACACAATTCGACTTAACAACATAACTCTGGCGAACCTGCTGGCTATGTGCATGACTTCTAAGGAGTTTAATTGGCGACCATCACCGCAGGTCAATCATGTCTAATTATAACATTAACTATTTGAAATGCTTGAGGACCACCTACCTGTATTTTGCTCAATATTTTGAGCAATGAAACATCATGACAACGAGATTTGCCTCTATGTTAAATCAGCGAACGAACAAGTCATGCGCATGGCACTATGGCTGCTGCTGAGGAGAGCATTCGATACTCGAGAACACGACTTGGAATGGCGTTTTGGGTCCGGTACTCAATTTATCTGCGCCCCGGATGCAAAACAGATATCTGCGCAGAATACAAAGGCCCGCGTGCTCATGGCATTAAGTTTCCAGCTTTGGCCAAGATCTCGGCGAATCCATCATTTCAAATGCTGGAGAACGAAGGGACTTCGCCTCCTGTGAATAGAGCCCCCAACATAATGAAATTCACACTTGTTAATGCTCCTATGATTTGTTTGGGCCATTTGTTATTTTGGCGCGAATCTTACTGCAGTTGGTAACACCATTGTTTGGGCTGTTCACTTTTTTCGCTGCCATTTGTTCTTTTAGTGGTAATTTACATTCACGGAAATCATATAATGGTTTTGTGATAAACGTGCGAGTTCTGGAGTTTTTTTTTATACTTTGTAAATTTGGCTGTGAGGGATACAAACTACACTTTGAAGAAATAGGCACGTGCTAGTTGAGGATTATCAAATACGTCTAGTAATATCGCATTCCCTTAAGCGGTTTTAATTGGACTAATTGTAAGTCAGTAGAGACCAAAACATATTCTCCTTAAGTACATCAGTATACTAAGCCAGTTAGCCTATTGGTTAAGGAGTCAATAAATATATTAGCCGTTGTTAGATTGACACCATTCACTGGTTTGGAAGGAAGATCGACGCGGGTTTTATTAGAAATAAGACAGTACTAAGATCTGGAACCGTCGACTTCGACATGATTCTTATCACCCCAATCAAAAAGAGTTCGATGTCCTTGTTTATTTGCGAGTTTGATTAAGCATTCGAAGCCATCTAATACTACTTTGATTTAACCAAAAGTCTCAATTCAGTTCTATAGTAATTGGCACTTGAAGTTAGGTAAACAGTCAATATCAATATATCTCTCTCGCTCTAGAGCTACCAGAATCTAAAAAGGTACCTACACCTTGTTGCGGTGGCGGATCTTGCGTGCCTCAAAGAAGCATTGTGCTGTGTCGTCGATGGTACGTTGGTACAGAAAGGACATCTACATACATATGCCGAACAGGCTAATGCGAAGAGGTTAGACGACGCTAGATGAATCCCCTCTTTTTCAATTTCCTACATATCCTGTAACCCCATTTCCCGTCCATACCCCTTCCACACTTTTTAACCAAGGTGTTGTTAGATTCCTGACCATGTAGTGGTTAAAGCGTGCTGGCGTGCCTTATACTGGAAAGCGGTTCTACCTAGATGGACTCATAGCTGCATTACTAATGGGATTTATATGAGTATCAAGGAACAGCCTACCCATTCAACTGCATCATGCTGATCCTCATCGATATAGACCCTTTAATGAAGCTACAAGGGCAGGGATCGTTGGCTGACGCGCAAAGGGTCTAAAATGACTTCTCCCAACGTTTCTGGCGCTACCGAGGACTACAGTAATTCCGTCACCTTAGCCATAGGGCCCTCTGACGACGGAGCTGTGGTGGTCCCGACTCCCAGACCTTCTGGCGTTGCGTTGTTTCGCATTCTACCTTCGCATCTGCAGCAAGCGACAGGGAGCCTGTAACAGAGCTAACAGCGGAGTGGAGAAAGTAAACTCCTGGCGGTGCTGGAGCAGGAGCAAGTGGTAAATCAGCACCCCCAAAAGAGGTTCTAGAAAAGACTGGAAGACCGGGATTGTTAAACGCTCCTTGGAGAAAAATGAACACCATAAGGACACTACAAGTTAACTTGCACCATGCATCTTCCACTGTTCTGGTAGCAGTATTTCTAAAATTGGGGGACTTCTTATGTGCAGCGATAACTTTCCATACCAATCTTCCATTCCAACCAACCAAGTTCTAGGAAAACTATGAGTTTCCTTCAGCCTACTAGCTATCATATCGCTGATGACCGTAATGCCCATGATAACATATGGAGCATTAATGTACACTTCTGTTTTTTGTCACTTTCGCGCGATAGCGTAAAGCAAGGTTCGTTGTTCGCCGCTGACCAAATTAGTCTAAGCGACAGATTTAAGGAGACTGCCGACTCTGTTTAAATAGTCTAGTGCAGCGATCGGCAACCTATGGCACGTGAGAAGATCTCTGGTGGCACGAAGACAATTCGGAAATGTTCATTAAATTATAATTATCAATATGTTAAGGCTCTGTTCACGTACGGGCCGCCGGCAAGTCATGGCCTAAAGGTTACTCACCTTAAGGCCAAGTATAACCACACGCTTACCGCCCGAAAACTGGATGAGGCCTGCAGTCCTGGAAAACTGACAAATATCTTTATGTCTTTTTGTATTTATCGTCAGTCCGGGCCTGAAGATCTGAAATTCTATTCAGTCCGAAAATTACGATGAGACTATGAACATTTTTGCACTTGAATTAACAACTTGCTACTCTAAATCATCGTCTTCGCCTGTGTGTATGTAGGGAATCATGAGGTCACCTGCAATCCACGGCCCGTCAGGAGGATGCCTGAAAACGTCATCTCTCATTCAGACTGATGTATGGCCTTTATCGGGTCGTACCTGCCGACCTAGCCTAAGTCCTACGGCCTGTAAGTGAATGGGGCTTAAAATGTGGCCTTCATCGGGCCCTACCTGCCGAACTGGACTGCCGGCGGCCTATATGTGAATAGAGTCCTTTAATATCCAAAGTAGCCATTAATGTTTAATTAATTTTTGGTGGCACGCTCAATGTGCAGCAGTTTCAATTACCTTTTTGTGGCACGCCAATACATTTGGTTTGCAGACCGTCTAGTCTAAAAGTCTGAGGTGGTTGGGTTACTAAACCAATATCTCACTGAAAGAAAGAAAGCATACTCGGTATAGATTCGGCTATCACGATTCTTGAAATATCGCAGTAAATGAAGGGTCTCCAGAACACACCTTAATGAATTATCTCTCAAATTGAACCAAACATTCCTTCTTGCATTACTAATTACTTCTATCCAACTCGACCATATCGATTTTCGTTCCAACACCGTAAAACAACCACAAAAAATTACTCGCTACAATTCTAGATAGAAATCGCCGCAAATTAGTATCACCTGTGGCGAATGCAACAATTTTCATTACTTTTACTTAAAATTGCACAAAAATCGAGCATTCTCATTGGGCACACGACAGACACACAAACACAATTCACACAGCAGATATGGTTTTAATAATAGACTTCAGGTACGAATTCGCTTGAGGTATTGGCACGGGCGGTGGCGCAAACAGATTGGGCAATAACACAGGCCCACAAAAAAAAAAAAAAGTCTTTTAGTATGAACTTGAGGTATGCTACCTTATGTTTTTCGGTGTGCTGAAAACGAATCCGAGGTCAGAATTTGGCCATCACCCTCAGATTTTGCCCCACAAGCCCCCACACCCCCAAAATGGACCAAAATTTGAGCAGCATAAAAATTCAAAATCAGCATGTTATTGCCCGTTTTTGGATGTGCTGAAAACGAATCCGAGGTCAGAATTTGGCCATCACCCTCACATTTTGCCCCACAAGCCCCCCACACCCCCAAAAAGGGCCCAAAATTTGAGCAGCATAAAAATTCAAAATCAGCATGTTATTGCCCGTTTTTGGATGTGCTGAAAACGAATCCGAGGTCAGAATTTGGCCATCACCCTCACATTTTGCCCCACAAGCCCTCTCCCCACCCCGAACTTGACCCGAAAATTCAGGGGCTCAGGAATTCAAACCAGCATGTTGTTCTCCGTCTTTGGGTATATTGGGAACGAATCCGGGACCAGCCGTTCTTCATCACTGCGCTGCGCTTCATCACGTTCCCAATATACCCAAAGACGGAGAATAACATGCTATATTGAATTCTTGAGGGCCTCCATTTTTGGGTCACATTTGGTGGTGGGGGGGAGGTTTCGGGGCAAAATCTGGGGGTGATGGGCAACGACTGACTCCAGATTCGTTTCTAGCACAGCAAAGAACGGAGTGTAACAAGCTGTTTCCCACTTTCATGTTTCTCGAATTTTGTTCAAGTTCGGGGTGGGGGAGGGGGTTTGTGGGGCAAAATCTGGGGGTGATGGAGAACGGCTGGTCCCGGATTCGTTCCCAATATACCCAAAGACGGAGAACAACATGCTGGTTTGAATTCCTGAGCCCCTGAATTTTCGGGTCAAGTTCGGGGTGGGGAGAGGGCTTGTGGGGCAAAATGTGAGGGTGATGGCCAAATTCTGACCTCGGATTCGTTTTCAGCACATCCAAAAACGGGCAATAACATGCTGATTTTGAATTTTTATGCTGCTCAAATTTTGGGCCCTTTTTGGGGGTGTGGGGGGCTTGTGGGGCAAAATGTGAGGGTGATGGCCAAATTCTGACCTCGGATTCGTTTTCAGCACATCCAAAAACGGGCAATAACATGCTGATTTTGAATTTTTATGCTGCTCAAATTTTGGTCCATTTTGGGGGTGTGGGGGCTTGTGGGGCAAAATCTGAGGGTGATGGCCAAATTCTGACCTCGGATTCGTTTTCAGCACACCGAAAAACATAAGGTAGCATACCTCAAGTTCATACTAAAAGACTTTTTTTTTTTTTGTGGGCCTGTGTAATCAGAGCTAATAGAAAATTAATTAATGTGTAACAATTATCATCTGAAGGCAACTCACGTGTAAACAAGCGAGTACTAACAGGCCATATATCACGACCTGATAATAATGTTGAAATTCGAAAGCACCCAGTTTCTCGGTATCGCGACGGCCGAGGCGGACTGTGGCCAGCGCTCGAATTACACAGATTTGAGATGATATCGAGCACAGGTACAGGTTGAAAAATCGAATCGATTTATTTTTTGACCATGGTCCGTAATTATCCGATTTATCGTCGCTGCATTTCGGGGGGTGGACCTCAGTGCTGGCAATTGATTCTTGCATGATAGCCTCAGGTTTTTTTTTTGGGTTTTGGATATGGTGATGCAATCTTCGGGGATTTGAATACAACGTGGGACCTTTAAGTGTTGATAGCAGTTGGGGGACTAACTTCGATTGTGATTTTCTAATTTATTTACATTTTGTTAGTTTCGTGGATAAATAGCCGAACTAATATACACGAGGCTAAAAACATCCAAAGTCGTTAGGAGCCAACGTACAGTATTTACCAGCCATTGGCTATTTAGGTTTAATGAACCAGTCCATCATTTTTACTCCAAAGAACTGAACACATTCACCTTTGAGGCCTTTGCTTATCTCAGGAACTTGGCCTTCTCAGTATTTGTGATCTATGAAATCTGGACCTCTGTTTATATACTCCTCATGTTTTATAGCTTGTCGTTCAAACATATATCTTACCCATAATTAAAAGAAGAATATGGAGTGCGCCATCTAGACCTTCGGTATTTCAACATTGCTCTGACATTTTTAAACCGATTTTGACAAATGAGCAAGATTTATTTAGGATATTCTCTACCATTTATTTCAAAACAGTTTTCGAATACCTTGTCGATTAAATGACACCTGTATTCAACCTGCATAACATTGGCCGACATTTCGGGCGTAGCACCTATTTCGACTCGTATGTTAGCTTTGAGCTCCTAAATCTTCGACTTCCTGGCATATACTCTACTTTTTAAATAACCTTGGTGTGGTGCTGTTAAATCTGGATAACGAAAAGACCACTCCAAATCACCACTTTTCAACGCAAAGTGTCTCGGGAACTTATACGAACAATTGAACGAATCGCTACAATTTCAGCGCGTTCTTTTTGTATGTATTAACTCAAAGCTAAAATGGTATTGAATGACGTTTGTATGTACATTTGTGTATTTTTGCATTTGCTCATCACTGCAAGACTATTGGCACTAAGTGATGAACAAAAAGTCTTGCTATCTTGATGTTGCAAGACCAGTTTTGCTCATCACAACCACGCAGTCAACGAAAAAAATTATAGGGAACATTGACTAAGAGTGGTCGACATACCGTGCGTTTGAAATTTCGTGACCCATGACCTGCTAAGATATTTAAAACTCGATTTCACGACGAACTGATTGAAAAGAGCAATTCATTGCCGCTCAATGCCTCCTTTGGCAGCCAACAATACCCGGCTGCCAACAGCAAGATTTGGTTCGACAAATAAGAATAATAATATACAAAACTGTAATCAAAGCAGTTGGCACCCTTCCAAATTATAATGACGACCATTAAACTACTATCTTACAATCGTCAACTACATGATTATAGTAGAGTTGGTAGGCCCAATGTTTACTATGCCAAAATATTTGGATAGACCAATCAAATGATTTTGAATCAGAACTAAAATTACCTTAGATTACTTGGGTACATTAATAAAATGACATAAATTTTAAAAATAAAAAGTGCGCTGTTGTGACCTTGAAACATTCTTTCCAATCAAGAATTGGTCCACTGATAGTATCGAATTAGCATTTTTTGTGGACGGAAATGTTTGACATTTAAAATATGCATAAATTAACCTAGTAGACCTTTTTGACTGCTTTACTAATTTTAAGTGTTTTTTTTTAAACTCCGGCATGTGCCTTGAGCCTGGTTTATTTTTGTCGTTACCTACCTTCAGATGCTGGTAAACCTGATGTTTGTTTTTTTTTATCAATCCCAGATTGTGCTAATTTTACTATTCAACTTTTTTGTTCATATACAATATCCTCTTCTTCCTTCGTTACTAACCTTTAATTTTCTTTATTCAGCTTAAGAATTAATAAAAACAAAAATGAAGGCTTGAAAATACACCTGCCACACAGGCATAAACGCTTACAGATATGAATGTATTCGTAATCGACCATTTCAAACGCGAGTGTCGTTTGACCAAGCGGTGCCCCAGCTAAGTACTAACCACGTCAAATGCTGCTTGACCTACGTAATCGAACGAGAACCGGTCTATTGAGTCCCATTTTTACTCGGTCAGAGGTGTACGATATTAACTAACAAGCGGTTTCTCATCTATCTAATAGCTAAAGTGGTAATCAGAGCTTTGTAATCGCGTAACAACTTGTCAATTTAGTTAAGGTCTGCGAAGGTGCCCTTCATGAACTAGCTAGCCGTTTCTTCCTAAACCGTGCTAAACCGTGGCAGAGAACTGTTGGAGCGCAGTTGCAATTTACTTGCCCATCACTGCTCTATACATGATCACCATGGGGCATCAAAAGGATGAACCACACCTGCAGGCTGTGTCTCGTGCCTGACGCATGTGACTCTTACGTTCGTTATCAATGTCCCGTGAAAGACACGAAGCAGTTAGTTGTTAGACGCGACCAAATAAACCTGAGCCACAAATCTTTGGACAGATTGCTCAGCCCATTAAAGCGGTACTATAAGCTTCAAGTACGGATCTTGAAACAGGCAGGAGAGCCATTGCGGCTCTACTACTGCTATAAATGGACCTCTCCAGAACTTTTGATGGCGACTTGTGAAAATTTTTACGATATTGGAACCATAGTGGCACAGATATTTATGGAGATCCCGAGTAGAAATGAAACTCGCCCTCACCTAGCATGAGGCACGTACGAACCCTGGCGAGTCCTATTTTTAAACAAAGTATGTATGCTAGCTGCGGGTGCCATGGATGTTAGTGCGTGCCTGGTGCATGCTAGGTGCGGATGAGTTTCAGTTTTACCCGTTAATAAAACTCGCTCTCTCGTTCTTCTACACCCTCCCGTACTAAGCTTATTGCACCATGACGAAACAAACGACATAACCGACTGATAGTACAAAGGGTGACTCGTGAGCTTAGAACTCCCACATGAAAAAAAGCATTTACGCTCCCGCCACTGGCATACACTTTTTCTAGACTAAGGGGATCAGAATTGGGGCTTTAAAAAATTGTAAAGGACGAAGAAATAGGCGACTATCTGGGTGAGCCTAAAGGGTACCAGTAGAATACTCAGTATAACGGTTCTCGTTCAATTTCGTAGGTCAAGCAGCATTGGACGTGGTTAGTATTTAGCTAGGGGACTACCTTCGCATTTGGAATGGTCTATACGGATGCATTTATAAATGTTCATATCTGTAGCGGGAATTTTTAGATTTTCGTGCCTGTGGCGGGAGCGTGCATGTCTGTGGCGTGCTAGGTGGGGGCGCGTGCGTGCTTGTTACAAAATTAGCCAACTAAATTATTTTTACTCGGGATTGCAACTAAAACAAAGTAAAACAAAAATGGCCAATTTGAGAATTACAAATATTCATGAGAGCCGACAGCTCTCTTGCGTCTCTGAACTATCTAGTAACACTTTAAAGCAAAATAGACCAAATTATTATTGTACTTCTAGACTAAATCTTTACCTGAATTCGAACGTTTCGTGCAGAGAAATTTTGTAGTGAAGACAGAGGCTCACTTGATCATATCTTTACTCTTTGCTAGCACACGACAGTTTTTTGTAAGTTTGATTTGTTTTTGTTTCAGTAGTTATGAGTATGACGTACAAGCCATCAAACAGGCAATGGCACTAATTTAATAAAGATCAGAAGATTCGAGTCGTTCCATGGGCAATCTGAAGCCTCAAAATCAGCCAAAACAGCAATCCTCCTCACACCATAACAGGATTTCCACGGTTTAATTGCAATTAATCTGCTTTCATCAAAATGTATAGGCTTCAAATTCGATGATGTCTAGATAACAACGAGCGCCCATTATAAGGCCCCTGTTCGGTGTGGGAGTGCATTGTAGTACCGTAGCGGCGCGAAATCTTCAAATAAAATAAATCTCGACTTTTCCAGAATCGCAACAACAATGGCGGAGTAGCCGAAGTTGTAAAATAAAATTGAAGTGCGCAAATCCCGGGCTGCAGCAGCACCAGAGCAGTCCCGCGAAACCTGGATGAACCTTATGTCCTTAAGTAAGACAATTGTGCGTAGGCTCAACGGTGTGTAGGGTGCTCTGTCTTGCGCGCTGCAGGAAAGTTTAAAAAATGGCGATTTCTGTCAGAATAGCGAGGAATAGAAGAGTTGATTTGTGCCCGGCCATAAACCTCAACGGGCAATGAATGAAGTGGCGCCAAACGCCGTCTAAGCCTGGCTTTAAATTGTGACAGTGCGGGTGTTGCAGGGCACTAAAATATTGGCCCAGAGCCGTCATGGGCCGTGTTGCAACAGCAAACCCGGGGAAAAAGTTCGAGAAAACTGGAAGTAAATCTGCACTGCGCAGCTAAATGGCGGTAGCATATATAATATGCAGAGCGGTCCTGGCTCAAGATTCCGCAATCGCGCACACGGAAAATTATCCATATGCGCACCGGTGCGGCGAGAGTGCAAAATTATTCACACTTTGCCAGGCCGGGCTGGCTTGGTTCGGTCGTTCGCTGGTTCGGCTGAGAGGTGCTATGCCCGGCCACACGGAATATTTATGGGTAACCTATTCGCCAGACCACTCATTCCGATCGATTGACCCGAGAGCTATTGATTAATTTAATCGGAGCAATTTCATGATTTATTGACAGTTGATATCTCTAAACGGTTTTGCTATTGCAAGTGGCTTAATTTGTTTGAAAACACCTTTGTCAGCCCCGGCCGGGATTAATGGACGGGTGCCAATCGAACCCTGGACTCTGATTAGGGCGCCTTGCGATATCTGGGCAACCTGTTTATTTTGAAATCGCTCAAAGCGGCGACCGCGAATGATATACGGCCCATATTCGCCGCATTCGACGCCGCCGCATTCATTCGACAGTGGGGCCCACCGGCCAAGCCGTAATCACATAAAGGAAAACCTTTCGAATTATTATTGTGCTCTGCGCAAACTTCTGGCCGAAACAGCACGAAAAAAAATTAATTTAAAATGTGTGAACGCCGAACTTTGTTAGTTTTTCGCTCTATGAACTCTGCGGTATCTGCCACAGGTAACCTAAGCTAATATTGGTCTTACGTAAAAATCAGAAAAATTCGTACACGAAAAATAGGCTCTGGGGGAGGGCAAATTAATACCTAGACATGGGCCGAGCCATGAATTATAGCGTCGTTAAAATAAATCACGGTATTAAGATCATAATAAGTATAGAGGTGCCCGGAGAGGTCGTTGTTTCCTAGGCAATCTAAACGCGATGGAACAGGTGAAAACTTCGAAGAGTCGCCCGGTGAAATTGGTAACGGGTTTATTGCGTCAACGAATAATGCGTACAAATTACCGTGCAAACCGCTCATTAGACAGCTCAAAGGCGGCATTTAAGCCAATTTACAAATTTTCCGGAGAATATTTTATTAATGAAAGCGTCGATTACGGCTTCGCCTAGACTACAAGAATCCCTAAGCTGAATGGTGCCTAATTGCTATACCTGCTTCCGGCTGTGCGTCGGTTCTGTTGTGGGCCTTATTAAAAGTTTTCTGGACTTCTTTGTGAATTCAGATTTTATAAAGTTTCGAGATGCTGCCTGTGATGATAGATGGACGCGAATGTATCAAAAATGCTTATATACCTTAGAAAATAACCCGAGAAAAAACAATGCAGTTAGTAATTATTATTGGGAAGGAAATTTTTTTTTAAGACATTTTTGTGAAGGTGCACGGCGGCTCTTATCGTTGGGGAAAGTATAAAAAAACATAAACTGGGTTTTAATGAATGTGAAACAGGTTGTTGTTTGATGGAGTACAGTACCATATTTTCATAGAACCTGAAAGGTATTTTAAATATTGCTCGAAAACATTCTTAGTTGAGAATCATGGGAAATATCGAGGATTTCTGGAGAATTCCAATCGAAGAAATTTATTTTTACATGACAGAAAACAATTCTAGCAGAGTCCAGGACAGGAGCATAGTCATATTGGTCTACTCAATAACATCAAAGAAAAAAATCTAAATCCAGATTCTGTACAAAAACCTTGTGGCTAACAGAATTTGTTAAAGATCACACCATAAAAGATGGGAATCTCAAAATCATAGTTTCCATGCGGAGTGAGAGTCACAAGTCTACAAAAGCGAACAACGAAATTCTGTTTGTTTAAAAACGCAATTTACCGGCTGATTTATATTCTCGATATTCGCGCTCATTTCCCATCTTTTATGATGCGGGCTCTATATGGAAGTAGGAAGCTGAGGAAGCAACATTCGTACTACAATGTCTAGTATCAAACTTAGTTGTAAAGAGATAATTGATTTAAGTTTGCGAATAGTCAGGTAGGTAGTTAAAAAAAATGGCGCTGGGCTTTGCATTTTAACTCGTCGATGCTGTAGGAGGTCAACAAAACGGACTCAGGAAAATTGGTCATCAGTCCAGTTCTTCAATTTATGAAGGAAGCTGTGGGCATGAGCCAAGTGGTCATATCTGGTGTCATAGGGATATCATTGCCGTGAAGCTCGTTCTGGTGAAAAAAACAGCTTAAATACAATCGAGAAAGTTTTGTCAGTTTACATTAGTAGTTCTTTCTTTTTATTTTTTACGATGAGGTATCACGTCTAAGAGTATCTTCTTGACTGCTACGCGGAGTTATTGTATGATTAGCAGCTCCATTACTTCCGGGTTGAAATTCAGCCTCACTACGTCCTGATTTTTGACAGTCTGTTTAAAAATTTGTCATTTAAGCTTGTTTGGTTAAGATCGCGCAGAATATTGCACGACAGTGATTAAAAGCACACTCGTTCTACTCAATGCACAAACATCCAGACCAATGAAAGCATTTCCAGAGTCCTGCCGGACAAAGGCATTCATCTTTTCAGTGTACGCGATCCCACGATGGCCCAGAACGCACATAAAGGAAATGCGATAGTATCTACCTTATTAGGGAAACGTTGGATTTACAAATTTAATTTGGACTTGTTCATACATGACTGATTGTAGCTTGGCTGTGAGAAAGGCTAAAGATCTGCTACGCTATAACGAACCGCGATTCATCACCAATAATCCCTCTCCCAAAACAAGCTTTAGAAAAATAAATATTCAATCACCAGGCCTCTCTCTCTTTGAAAGCTTTACTTCGAAGCTTTAAAGCTTCCTACCCCAACGAGTTTCCAGCTATAAAAGACATCGCTTTACCAGGCCAAATTCAGTCTTTCACCAGACTCGTTCCGGAGTTCATCGTTCTCGTACATCTTCTTCGGTCCTATACCGAGTCGAGGTGTACGATCCGGCATGGTCAGACCATTCACACAACACACACAGACCACATACATATCATATACCCACCACTACCAAATACCTGTGAAATGTTGCCAGGCCTTGTCGAAGTGTGTGATCCGACACTGTTGCTGGTAACACTTTCTAGACCAGTATATATCAAGGTATGACCCGACCAAACACCGACAATATATCGAACATGCCACTATACATATGTCCCCATAGGCCGTAATAGCAATACCCATTATCTAACCATAACACACATGTAGAGAAAAGTAATTAGTTCCTTAGCGATACCCGTAAGAAACATGTATCCGGAGATAATACGTTGATACTTAAATTTAAGAGATTAAAATAAGGATTTCGAATGAATAAAGAGATATCAATTTTGTAAGAAGGTGTTTGCTCTTTCAAGACCCTAGACAACTCAAGAGTTCCCGGCAACCCTGTGGTTGAAAGACAGAAGCTAGGATACCCAAACTGAACGATTTACTAAATCTGGTAGATTCGCACCAGATCCCGAGAACGAGGTCTGTCTCTGTCACCGTCAGTTTATCATATGAGCCTAATCCAGCATAGAGTCTCTGATAAGTTTACGAAAGGAGGATCAAACTTTGAGATTCTCGGCGTCTTATGATCTGGGATGTCTTTCATACGCTAACCCGGCCTTAACACGGGACAGTATTACTGTTACTGTCACTGTCACTGTCTCATGTAAACGTCTACAATCCCGACTTTATTACTGTCGCGACAGTACTGGCAAGATTACAATCTCGACAATACTGTCTAGAAAGTAATTTGACAATTTGTGAAATCAAGTTGGCGAAAAGTGATTTTAAGGTGGTAACTACATGCAAGAGCTTGCCTGTCGGTACGATGCGAAGTGCTCGTTGAATATTTTATTTTATTATTTCAGTTTAATAAATAAAAATTTATTTTCAGGCCAAAATGGCAACTTTTATTTTACCAATTCATACAACAAGAAGCGGATTTACCCAATATTTGATCTTCCTGTGTCTCCTTTTTTCATCCTTTTCGATATCCTCAAGCACTTTTAAGCACTTTAAAGCGGTTACTGCAACACCACAAAGTGTAAAAACAGTTTTAGAATGAACTGTCTGTCAGTTGATCGAACGCTAATCGGCTGGCTGGACAGTATTTGACAGTTCCAGACAGAACTGTGCGTCAGTAGAACTGTCCCATGTAAAGGCCGGGTAACAATTGTAGATTTTCCGCTGAAAATCATAACTCAGGTGGCGACTTAATCTCAGGCTCAGTGCAACACTTTTAGTGGTTTTCTCTATTTCAAAATCCAAAGGTATTAAGCTTTGGAAATTAAGCCATCAGATTGGCGCTGAAATGCCCCGTTTTATAGCCGCACTCATGAAAAACTTTTTAATTTTAGATCCAGTCTGTCATATTTAGGTACCGGCTCAAATCCTTTAAGAATAGGTTTTCAATACGTACACGCTGTCTGATATTGGCCAAAGACGAAGAGCTGCAGAGTACCTGTTACTCTCCACACTTACGACAGTGGGTGTTGTACGAGTTTCTCAATCTGGCTGGATGATGCCCAATTGGCCATTGTCCCGTAATAATGGGGATGTTCTTATGAGGCAACCCCAAGAGATCGCGCGATCCCTGATCATTATAACAAGGCCAAGTCTTAGCTTTAACGCATAATGATAAGCTCCACCATCTGGAACCAACCCTACAACCGGCTTTGATTTGGACCCGTCTACCCAAGTTAAAATAAAAAATGACCTTACAACGGGCAAACGCCGGCCGCTGAGGTTTTTAAGGGACATAAGATGGCCGTAGAGTTTTTAACAATTTTTAACGGAAACACATACGGCTCCAGGACGGCCAAACTTGACCAAAAGATTTAAATGTCCGAATACCGAGTACAGTACAAACGGGCATACGACGGCATATAAAGGAAAAGTGCATTTTTTTGTTCAGTAGGGAAGTACAGATGGCCCCAGTGATGGAAAGGCAGGCCATTCTTTGAATTTTCACTGCCACCAAACTAAAGCCTCTTAAATTACCATGGGTCTGATGATGAAGGCCTATATCCAGTATGTGGGTTTCGGTTGTAAGCACCATCTGGATCCAAAACCTCTGCGGCAAACCCACAAGGATCTGCTGGTCCTGCTAATCAGAGTGCCCATGTGGTGGTCCCAAATGAGCTTCAGCCTCACTACTAAATATTTGGCTTGCGGTGAAAAGCCTATTGTTCTGGTTGAGAGGGTAGGTTCCGAAAGTCCCGATAGTGATCGTTTTCTTGTGAAAGGAATTAGAATCGTTTTGCCTGGATTGACTTTCAGTCCTACGCTGTCGCACCAGCTAGATAACAGATCTACACGCAGACGTCTTGACATGACTATTTCAGTTTCACCTGCAACTACGATGAGGACATCGTCTATTTAACCTTGGACGAAAAAGTTTCGGCCATTGAGAAGCTCTAGGAGCTCATCTACAACAAGGCACCAGAGAAGTAGAGATAGATCTTTTCCCTGTGGACAGCCTTTTGCTATAGTACGTTCCAAAGACCCCTTAACATGAGAGACCATTAATTTGCGAGTTCATAGCATATAGTCGATCCAGTTGCTAGTTAGATTGCGTGTACTTAGATCCCTGGCTATAGTATCAAAGGATGTATTGTCGAAGGCTATTTCGATATCGAGAAAAGCCGTCAGCGCAACTCCTTTATTTAGTTCTGCGCGTTCCAACCGAAGTACCAGATTGTACAATGCTGTCCCAGTGGACTTGCCCGTTTGGTACGCTTGCTAGTAGGAGCTTAGTGGTTGGGCGTTGACCTCTATTGTCTCCAAGGCAAAATACGAGAGACTTATCGGCCTGAAAGATTTAGCCGAGGTGTAATCCCAATCCGTGTATAAATGTTATGTTGACGGTCCACCATACAGATGGGATATAACCATGTACGAAGGGAGCCCTGAATATTTTGCATACTAGATCACAGCCTTCCTGAAACAGAATGGGATAGATCCCGCCTGCTCCAGGATACTTGTATGCTTTGAACGATCTAATTGCCTCTCTAATAGCTTCGGGATTAATCACGGTTGTTGTCCAGGTAGCTTTGGCCACTTTAGAAAGTGGGCCTGTTAGCTGCCCAGCAGAAATTGTGTTCCCATTCGAATAAATGGGTTGTGCCTGGGAAGTGTGCTTCCAACAATTTTATCAACGTTTCTTTCCTCGATTGTGTGAAAGAACCATCGGTTCTCTTAATAGATCGGAGATCTCCCGATGAGTCCTTTAATAAAGCTTTGTGGATTTTTGCTGAGTCTCGTATGTCTTTAATGGCCTTGTAGAAAGTCCTCCAGCAGTTTCTTTTTGCTCGTCTAATCGCCCTATTATAGGTGGCTGGCTGTCCATATTAATGGAGCACAGGATAAGAAAACCATTTAAATTTCACCAGGTATTTCTTTCAACTAAAATTGTCCTCAAGAGTACTATTGTCATACCCATCGCTGCCTTGGATAATATACTGATTGACTCTCTCCGGCATATGCAAAAGCAGTGATGCTACCTCACAACATAACTCCTCACAGTATTTAGGTCCCGATTATTGTTATTACTCGCAGATATAATCTTTTTTGATTTTCAAAGGCCCGTCCATAAAAATTCCGAGTCACGATTGTCCTGTATTTTTTTCCCGGGCAGAGTCTTAACCTCTTTACATTTTCCACTCTTGAAGTATTTTCTTTTTTGTAAATTTTTATTCCTTAAATATTCTTTTCCGCATAAACTGTCGATATTTGTATTTGGATATTTCCTTTTAGACTTTTTACTTAAGTGCCGTTGCGATTTTCCCCCCAAAAAAGAAAAACAACAAAACAAAAGGCGAAAACACAAAAAATTGTACCCCAAACTGTGAGCCCACATGAATAATTTTACTTTAAGGTTAACAGCCGCAGAATTTTTGTTTTATTTTGTTGGTACAAAAGGCAAGTTACGCTGTTGTTGTGAGACCCTTTTTGGAACGATTGCCATCTTCTTTGTGGGTACCGATTGTTCCCTTTTATCATAAGTCCAAGAAAACACACTACGAAAAAAATAAAAAAATAAATAAATAAAAAAAAATAAAAATAAATAAATGGCGACCTAAAGACAAAAACCTCACCGGAAAAAATCAACGAAGAAGAAATACTGCTCACCTCTGCAGTTTACAAGTCGACTGTGATTACAAGAGTCAAAGATTACGAGGCACAGAGACAATAAATTCTTAGCAGCATGAAATAAGAAATTTTCGGGTACTTGTTGCGGCGATGTCGTCGCGCATATGGCTTAACTCTTTCATCGGTGGATATATAAAAATTTTGGACAATTGGTTAACCATAAATAACGGACGAAATTGTGCACAATTTACATCGTTGTAGGATGTTTCGTTTCTTCTCGTTCGAATACAACCCGCGATATACTTTTCGCGTCGACAGCGCTTTAAAAATGACCTTCTTCTGTGGCCTCCATTCAAGATCTCTTTCGAATTCGGTTGCAAATTCCTTAAATCCTCGACATTTTTATTGGTGTTTGCTTATCGTAACGGCCGAGACGAAGATCACTTAATTTGCAATTTAACATATTTTTTGTTAAACAGAAATTGACCAATTCACGTCCCCAAACACTGGTCCTGTCCCCAATTTCTGAAGATGCCGATCTTGCTACCTTTTGACTCTCAAGTGATCAGTGTGATCTTTGATCAGTCACCTATATCGATCGACTTTTCGGGCAATTTGATCGCCTCGATAATCAACTTGTTCTTGTTGACAAATTCTATCGATCTACAAGAACGTATCGAGAACAAGTTTCCGGGGACACCTTCATTTAACCGCATAGGGTCATTGTATTCCTATGTCTGATCGGTTAACTTTATTATGGTTTTAATAGCCCATAAAATTGAGAGACTGTTAAGTGCTTGGATTTCATTCGGCATCGGCATAAGGTATAAATAACACGCAACAACGCAACCGATAGAAACTACGTGTGTGGTTGGTACTGAGCTGCGCGCGCACTCCGGAGACATATAGCAAAGTCTATAGTTGTTGTTTTTTTTACTTTTCTTTCTTCAAAATAGAGAAAAGTTTTTTTTTCTGTTACTTTTCCTCATTTGAGATCAGATTCTAAAAGATTACCACCTACGTTAGGAATGAAGTTATCACAGAGCGTAAATTAACACCAAAAATCCATTTTATTGCTGATCAAAAGTTTCTTTTAATTTAATGTGAGGGATTTAAGTGATTTAGGTTTGAGGACTGAGTGAGTAGCTTCCAGACTGAGCACAATCACCGTGCAAAAATTTTGAAGATTTTATGGGTAGACTTGCGAAATAAATACAAAGAACTTAAAGGTAGTGACTGTTCAACACAAAAGGTTGCTAAAATAACTTTCGAATGATTCAGGGATTAAATGATTCTTCAATTTGAGGCACTGTTGAAGAGCTGAGAGTTTCAAAATTTCTTAATTGGCTACTTTTAATTTTTTTATTGCTATTCTCTTTGTTCAATTCACAAAAGATCTAGGATGACCGTTTTTTCGGCTGTATGAATTCAGTATAAAAGTCCTGAAAAAATAAGCCCTGTAAACGAGATACACGGAGTCGACGACACCTTAAAAACAATGTTATTAGTACCGTTGACTCTATCTTAGACATAACACCATAGGAATGCAGCTGCCTGCAAAATGGACTCAAATCTCGTCTTATGCTCAAGATGTTTGTAGATGAATCAGCTGTTTCATTCAGACCGTCCACTGAACCTGGCATAATAGGGAAGGAACAGGAACAGTACTTTGTTTTAGATGCATTCGAGACGATTCTTATCTTCTTTTTCTTCTTAGAGAAAGCCTTTCCACACCCCTCTATTTTCAGCCGCATCCTTCCAGTTTCTAATACCCAGGGATATTCTAAAATACCATCGTACCGCCTCTTCTTCTTTTCCGATTTCACGTCCATTCTTATTAGATGGCTAGCTCATCTGAGTCTGTCGATTACGCCGTTCCCGCTATCTCCGAGAGTGCTAAATGGTTGTAAGAAGCCCTGCTAGCTCACAATACAGAACAAAAGGTTCTTACTTTCGGGGTCGTGGGTCGAGCCACACGCTCATTAGCACACTGGCAAGTAGGCCGTTGGGTTTTTTCGGCTGCTTTCTGCCTCGCAGGTCGGGTTTGTGGTGCCGAAGGTTTGTAACGGCGAGATACTATTCCCTTACGCCATATTCAACTGGGTAGTCGACATCTTGAAAAAGAAACTATATAACGAAAAAAAAAAGGAAAAGTGACTATCAGAAACTTATTTTTTGGGAGAAAAAACAAGGAAGGCTAGAAAAAAGGAAGAGATTTTTGAATGGGTGGAGACTGGGCAAACGAGTTTTCCTTGAGGTTTTTTGTGGGAGTTAGACAAAAAAACAGAAGTGAAAAAGTTACGCAACCCACAAGTGTGGTTAGTTTTACCATAAAGATTCTTGAGAACGATAAATCGGCTGAAATCTATGAAGACTTTAAACAACAAAGTGTTTGTGATTTGTGAATGGTACAACGAAATTTTGATGAAATTAGGAAAGTGAAGCAACCCAAAAGTGGCTAAAATAAAACTAAGAAAATGTTCTTTCAAAGATATGACGCTAAGCAACCGAAAGGTTTGCTCAAGCTCATTGCTGGGTGCTGGATTGCTGAGCAAAAAACCAAACATGGTGCGAAAAATCAGCCCATCGTAGGTGGGGGAAAACCTCTGTGTGATGGAAGAAACAAACCAATGTTATCGACTGAGAGAAGTTCAGAAGTACTTCGATTTTCGGGAGTGTCAGGAAGAAGATCCAGAACCGAAAAACCAGGAGCGCCCATGTGGAAAGAGACGACTGTGGTCTAATTTTGTTCATACTCAGCGCGCTTTTCCTCACTAAACGGACCGAGGTTCAAGTAGAAAGCGACTAGTAGCCTGAAGAAGATGTAATTTAACTGTATAATTGCATTCTATTGAAGAAGATGTAAATTAACTGCATGATAATAATTTTCAGCATTTTCCCAAATGTCTATTTTGGCTGAACTACATTATCAACATCGACCCCAGGTTGGAGGTGCATAATCTCACCTTATCCTCCAGAGTGAAATTTCTGCGTCTAATACTGGATCCTAAACTCAACTGAAAGACAAACATCGACGTAAGGGTAAAGTAAGCCTGTATAGCCTTCTACGCCTGTAAAAAGACTTTTGGCAAAAGATGAGGTCTCAAGCCAAAGATGGTCCTGTGGATGTACACAGCTGTGGTAAGCCCAATTATCACGTATGGGTCGCTAGTACGGTGGCCAGCGAAGTGCAGGCCCTATAACGTTATAAAGTTGAGAAGGGTCCAGAAAACGGCAACAGTAGAGGCAAAAGAGGCCATAAGGACATGCCCCACAATATTTATCGTGTGTTAATGTTGTTAGCCGCCAAAACGCCAGATTGTCTAGTACAGCGTCCGGGATCCGCGGGACAAGCAGGATTTGGTCAGTAGAATCACCTGTTATAAAAACCGGGACTTAATAGAGAAATACTAGCTATATTGTATTAATAAAGTATTAATAAAAATAGATTTAAGCCCTGCGAACACGGGTTGACTGTTTTGCAATTCCAGTTGCACACGAAACTGTTTCATGATCTTGCCCGTGTACTGAAGTGAGATTCCATACACGGGTCGACAGAAACGAAAACCATTTGAAACTAGTTTGAACTGCTCGGGTGCGACTGTTCTCGCCGTTCGGAAGTGATTTCAGTTGTGTGGTTGCACTTCATCTGAGCTACTTGACATTTTGCCAAAATCAGTTGTGCTCGTATGTGGACAAAAATTTCGTTTTCGCCTAGTTTTGCTCGTGATTATTGTGAAACCAGTTTTAAATTGCGCTTACAAATCAGTCGACTTGCTTCCGGAAAGCCTTACATTCCACAAAATACATAAATATTTAAATTCGTTAGTTGAAGAGATTTGCCTACTAAGCAATACAGCAATAAGACAAAATCGTCTAACTATATTTATATGCGGGTATCCGAACGTGATCAATTACTGAGTTTCCATGCGCAGTTTACTCTGGGTTAACTCAGACCTAGCGCCCATAGAAATACGGATTGAATAAAGTTTCGTTAAATCCAGGAAAACTCCACGAAACCCGTCGGATTAGGCCGGGTTTTGCATATGTGTTTGTTTAAGTGTCAAATTACCCTACGCCTACGACAGGGGACTCCCCACGTGCATTTCTGCGTTGCCATGAACAGAGGTAGAGTTTTCGTTGGGTAAACAAAAAGCTTTCTCCCTCAAGTTAACTCGATTCTGTTTCCATGACAGATAAATAATTCTACATTGCGTCGCCGTTGATATACGGGAAGTAAAAGATACTTAATCACACACATGTGTAAAACTAGGCTTAACCGGATTGGGTTATTTGAGTTTATTTGGATTCAACGAAACTTTACTCAACTCCCGTTTCTATGGGCGCCTATTTTTAAAAAAAACCCAGGGTAGACTTTGCATGGAAACTCAGTACTTATGAGTGTAAAGGGTTACTCTTGCGGCTAATTGTGTTGTATGTCAAACGAACTACTGAGTCAGTCAAATGAAGTATTCAAGCAATTTTAAACTACGCTGGGATTGATTCCGCTTGAATTTTCTAACATCGTTAGCATAATTGAGAGTAATATTGAAATTAAATGCCAGCGTAGTTCAGAATTGTCCTGTATACCTTGTTCGACTGTAGTTTTTTACGCTCTTATTTCATAATACTTCATGAATTCATGAATATAACTATTTAGAACAAAATCTATGAATTTTTACAGTCCCGCAAATCCCGCGGATCCGCGGGATTGTTTACCTCGATCCCGTGGGACTGCGGGATTGAGATTTTGATGCGGAATTGGATTCCCTAGTCCGTATTGCTCGAAATCTACGTGCTTCAGATCACTGAGGTCTGGTTTATCTGGTCTATCTAGTTTTTTGGTTTTCCTGGCGAAAAGGCACATCATATATATAGACGCACAGCCACAAACTTGTACACTGATACACTCCTACATAGAAAGTGGCCCAGAACCGTCTTGCGCTCTTCTGGCTCGATCTGAAATCACTCCAATTGTACTGTCCTATCCTAACGTAAAGATATTTCACGAACCTCCAACTACAATTGGGTACTCGTCCACGGTTCTTCAACAGGACTGCCGTCTTCAGCTGCCATCGGTCAACAGGCCATTCTATAATTGATCTACTTTCATCTTCAAATAAAATCATGCCTTCAATTTCAGTTCTATGTGAAAATCCGTTCCTTGCCTTGAGATATTGATTTATTTAATTCTTAACAACTCCTTTTTTATACCAAATCTTTTTTCACTAAACAAACTGAAAACTCTTCAACAACATTTTATTAACCTCAATTTAATCTACAACACAATCCCACAAAAAAAACAATTTGAATTGCTTTAAAATCACCTACAGGAACACGATGAAAAAAAAACGACAAAAAAAAACGAAAACAAATTTCGTTTTGGATTGAAAAACTTACAAACATACAACATACCTGTGCACACCGGATGCTCCCATAAGGGCATAAGAAGTTTTTGTCTCCACAATATAAAAGGGAGGAAATCGTCTATTGAACAAGCGCAGCCAGGACCAGCAGCAGCAGCACCACCACCATATCCATCTCCCACCAAAGTAGGAAAAGGAGAATAAATTTTTACCCATTTAAAGGCTGCTGATGAGGCTGCAAGGCAGGAAAATCCCCGAATTGTATTCCACTCGGTGGAGCTGGCGGTACATTAACCTGCGCAGCATAGGCATAAATTCAGACAATATATGCACCTGCACGATCAGGCCATGAGATAAACCGCCATTAAAACGAGAACAGTCCCACGACTCACACACAGCTCCTGAATAATATCCAGATTTATTTTTTTCACACGCGATTCACATTCCTCGACGGTGTAGGTGACTCACCCAGGTTTCGCACCGACACAGGCGACAATTGGGAAATTTCCTTATCAGCAATTGAATGCGCCAATTATCACACCCTTAGCATTCCTGCATCATCGACAGGTATCGGTGTTTACCTCCCAGGAAAGGTGTGTATTGTCCTTGGCTATGGTTACCTTCGCAAGTGACCCACAAACCACTGCGCACAGTAATGCCTGCCCGTGTGTGATTTATTTACCTGGGAATCCTTTCTCACAGATTCCCATAGATAAGATAATCACCGGCGATAGAAGAGCCGGTAACCGACCGGGAACTGAGTGGATGCAAAGAAGAATCCGCAAAAACAACCTGCAGCATATTTGGAGCTGATTCACACAGGTTCCTGCTCGCCGGTGCAGGTTGCTCCGAGAAATGCACCTGCTGTGAACTTGTTTACAATTTCCAGGGCACAGCGAAATGAGCCTTTTAGCAAAAACGACGTCCTCCAGGAGAGGCTCTCGCCGGGAAAAAATCCGGGACTCTTCGATTTCCTTTTGCGGATGCCTCACTGTCTTCATTCATTAAGCTGCCAGCCGAGCGTCTTATTTATCGTGGGAGAGACGGGCCGCGTCTTCGGCGGTGCTTTTTTTGTTGATTTACGGAGGAGCATTTTTCACGGTTCTCACAGTGATCGACGCGCCGTGAATTGTGATCGATCCAACAACCTGAGATCAGGAAATCGAAGCGTGTAATTTAGAATAGGTGAGCGAAGGAAGAGTTGTGTACCGCTTACCTGGGAATGCACACAATAAGACATAGATAAAGAGAACGCCTGGTCAGCAGCCCAACGAGACGGCACATGAACGGCCAAACCTTACCCAGCACCGGCCGTGGACCGTCCGGACCGCTCTGCAGACCTGCTGTTGTTGTTGCTGGTGCTGTGGTGGCATGAACCCATATTTCTACCAATTAAACAAATAATGGCGAGCCCCAAGTACTCGCTGTTGATGAAGTGATTCTCCGGGCGGAGTTGAATACCTGCACAGGTATGCGATGGGGTTAAGAATGCAACAGGTTGATTATTGTTTGATTTGGCTGCTATTCAAGGTCCGATAGCGGCGGTGCGATGATTTATTGTGAAATGGACGCCGACAATAGCATTCAGGACCGTAAGATGTTTTGATCAATTGACATCTCGGATTACAGCATTTATCTCCTTTCAGACTGCTGTTGTCTACTTGTTCCAGCCATTTTGATTATCTAAGAGGGCATTTACGCTGCCCTTTAAGTCGTGAAGAAAGGCCAGTGACTTTAAGGAAATTGTTATTAAGGAAAATGCCTTTTGGAAATTTATCAACTATTCTTCGCAGCGGTTTTTTTTATGCTATTTTAAATGCGTTTGGTTGATTGTGCGGCATTTCAAATGATCGATTTCAAATTGAATTTTTTCGAGCTATTACGTAAAAGGTTTGATGATATAAGATTAGGCAATATTGAAGTAGATTTTTGAAGAAAGGTATTTTTTCGTATGCAGTTTAATAACTAAATTTTTGTATAAGGCAACACAAGGAAAAAATTTATTACGCTTTGTGGCGAATTTATAAATCCACTCATTTAATGGAGATTTTTCCTATTTCTGAATGAAAGAAATAGAGAACTGAATCTGAGAACCTTTTTCTAAAATTTCTCAGTTACCAATTAAGAACTTCTGCCAGGATGAGGATTCAATAGCGATAAAAATTTTAAAATGTTCTGAGAATCTAAAATTTTATACTCTTGCATAATCACAAATCCACCAGTCCATGGTATAGAGTTTTTCAAACCCCAGTAGGAATTCTAGGAAGGCCTTACCGATGAAGCGCTGAAATAATATTCGTCGACATAAAATGCGACATTAGCATACTCAATAGCCCGGCTCTCATTCGATACGGAGGACAAGCAGCTTTGGAAAAGTGGAGAATTTAGTTGGGGGACTTGGGGGACTGCTTAGGTATACTCTCGGGCTTGAAAAAAAAGGCATTTGTAAAAGATGAACAAAATAAAAGCATTTCGACACCGGATCACATATCCACAGGCGCCCATGAATATCGCTTTTTGCAATGTTCCATTTGCTGCCTTGCTATACCCCTTACAGATGAGCAGTTCTATAAGTACTCTAAGGTAAGTACTAAAGTAAGGCATTACCTCCTATGACATCGTGTGTAAAAATAAGCACTTCTGTAAGGGGTGTGGTAAGGCCTACCCCTTACCAGTAAGTGCTGATTTCAGTACTTCTGTAAGCTTACCGGTCCTACTGGGCTCCGTGACACAAAAAATTTGAGCAGTTCTGCGCACCTCGTTGCCAAATTTTATAAATATTGTTCTATCATTTCCCCTCTTTTTAGTTAAAACGGCAACAAACGCAGAAAAAACTCAACAAAATAATTTGGGAAGAGATGCGCGCATGAGAAATGAATAAAGTTAATTTATCTTTATGTGTGTTGAGCAGAGCTTTTAAATACATGTAAAGCTCCTGCTCAACAAAGGCAGTTTATTCATCATAATAAACATAATTTTACTTTAATTATGCAAAATATTTCTCATCCCTAAATTTAAAATAATTTAATAAAAACTCTGACAAAATTTCTTTTGAATACATGAACTTTTTCATTCATAAAATGATAGTTCTCCGTAGTCGCAAGCAGCACAACCTCCCCAGGCAGAAGCGCGCAAGCGACTGGCGGAAAACGTCAACAATCTAGAAATCAAAGTGATAAAAACATAAATTTCGTATTTCTTTAGTAGAAATGCTACAAATTATTTCTGTAGCAAATGTGTAAAATACAAAAACCTTAAAATAAAAAAAAATGTATAAAAAGGGGCGTTTTTCATTCATAATTTGTCAATTTTTTAAATAATCATTGAAATTCCAAAAAAATATACCTCTCGGTCGCAATACGCAGTCGCGACTGATTAAATGGCAGCAAGTGATTTGATAGGAGGAGTTAAATAAAGCTTGGCCCGGGCTTTTAAATATTTTTAAGAGCTTAGCTGGGGTGGATGTGCGGAATGTCACGACGTTTGAAAAAATCTATACAATAATACAAGGTAGGCTCGCAAGGAAAAGCTCTGTTTCCATCTTGAAAAGCTTCTACCATTTTTACATTAGAAAAGATCTGAGTGAGACACGAGAAAGCTTTTTTCCTTTGTGAACTAAGATCTGAGTGACGTCACGGAGCCCTTATTAGCTTACCTTTTAATTATTGTACCATGGACCAGTATAGGTGAAGGTTTTGTAGAGTTAACACAAGTTGTACTCCGTGTAAATTTAGTCAAGTGTTTTCAAAATAAAATTGTCAAGAGAAAAAAGTTTATAATGCACCGGCTTTACCGACCTCAGTTCAGTAATGTTCAGTTTAATTCACACGAGTGGTTTCACTGGCTAAAGCCCAGCTCATGTGCAGTTCGTGCTTGAAATTGTTGTTGCTTTTTCGCCAGAAGTCAGAAATGCAAAAGTCCGCTGGAATGGCACTCCACTATTCCAGGTGATTACTCTCTTTTGAGGGAGCTTTTACGTTCAACTTCAGTACGAGTCCAGTTGGGTTGCTTTATCCTCAGTTGAATATGTGTAAATTGTATGCAAACTGAACTTATTTTAAAGATCAGTTCACAAATTTGCACCGTGAATGTTAGGATGACAATTAAGAGCCCTCTATACAGTTTGCCGATTTATGGAGCAAAACTTAGTAGAAATGTTTGCTGCTTTAGAAATTCTCCTTTCATCACGATCGGATAACAACTTCCTCATCCTTTTTAGTCCTTTTGCGCAATTTTACTGAGTAGAATTACGCAAAAAACCAGTCCATGACTTCTATAAATCCTCCGAGAAATTTCCCTAACACCAATTCTTTCAGATTTCAAACTAATACTCTGACCTTTTTCAAATTCGCTAATACTCCGGCTTCGCCGGCCGAACTGCGAAAGTTCGAGAAAATTGGCGAACTGAACTTTAAAACAACCTCAGTTCGCATACAATCTACACATATTCAACTGCTCGTTTTACAGAAAACTCTGTTCGTTGAGTGCTTAACCTGTCACTAGTAAATCGGCCTTGGATTTGCTTTCTGTTATTATCTCTCCCTTGCAAATAAAAGATCAAGCAATGGGTAAAACGAAGTTATTCTTGATGGGGTTGACCAAAGAACAGGCATTTTTACTGTTAAAGGTAGCGTTAAATATTTTACTTCTCCACCTTTACTTCTCCACCAAAAATAAAGTAGGATAAATCAAAAGGACCATTGTACATAACGAAAATTATCAAGTTCGCATAAAACACATTCAACAATACATTTGGTGCAGATTGTTTTTTTTTGCTCAAAGGACCCCGCACCATTCCTATGGGAATTTGGTCCCGGTGGATTTGGCTGAAAATTTAATATGTTGTTCTACTAATCCTTCTGATCAAATGTCTCCACAGGCACAAAGCTGAAAAATTCATACTTTTCTGAGTTTTTAGCGATTTTTCGCACCAATTATGGCTCCTTCAAAAAAGGTACTTTTTGATCGATTTAGTCGAAAACATTAACATAACAAAAAAGTTATTATCGAATAACTTATTATGTTAAAACTTTTTTCGGTGCTCGATTTTTTTGCTCCTAAAATCGATTATAAGGCTTTCTTATAATAGCGGTTTTTTAGTGGTTGAAATAATTCGTTAACAAATGCATTCGTTTCATACATCCTTTACATGTTTAAGTGTCTCATTCTTTATAAGAAACGTTTAGTTCTCAGTTTGTTCGCACATTATTTACGCGTCATGATATAAGCATATTGTGTGCACGAAGGAGGAGTAAAACTTGTGCTCTTTCTTATTCTATATTCGTAAGTATTTATTTTTGCCTTATTTTGTTCATTTTTGCCCCGTTTCACCTTTTACTTTGTGACGCTAACTCGTCGATAAGTTAATTAATAATACACTTTTTTTAACAAGGTTACTACATTTATTACATATTTTAAGTGCCAGTAAAAAATCCATTACGAGAATTGCATCAAAACTATCTGATATCAGTGAACCTAAACTATGGCAAACAGAAATCGACGCCGTTGTTACGTGTGTGATGATCTATTAAATGTTCAACAATTATCTCGGATCAGTGGAGATGACAATGCTGGAAAAAGAAATATAGCTATTTTGCGCCGTGCTGCATTTGGGAGACCACCACTTGATGTGACAGACTTGACTCGAATATGCATCAATTGCAATCGTTCTATACTACGTGAATTGGACGATTTACAACAAGACCCGAATTGTTTGAGATTAAACGTTCTGTATCAGACCAGAAATGCAATATGTGTAATCTGCAATTCGGATGTAGATGTGAGGAGAGTTTCTCCTGAGTCCCCCGAGCGATTGTATACGTAGACGGTACATACACCTATGTATATTCACCTATACACCTACACATACACTATACATACATACACCTATATAGGACGTCATTTATTGAAACCAGTACTAGTAGTTGCACCTTCTTTTTTTTTTTTTATGTGAAAAACTAGAGTCACAGGAAATGCCCTTTATACTGTGTCGACAATCTATTTTCTTCATATAGAGTGCAATGTCGAACAGCAGCTCTAGTCGGGGAAGAAAGGAACTGTCACAACCTACCCGCGATATTTTTAGTCCACCTACTTCCAACCATTACTGTCGCGACTTTGACATCGGGGCATCGAGAAACAACTCGCTGGAGTATTATGCCTCCTGAAACGAGCTGAATCTCATCAACCAACCGATGACATGCGCTTTTTGGTGGAGCGGGGAAGGGCTAAGGAACGCTATGACAGGAGGGATCAGGAATGTAAAGAGGGAAGAAGAAAGAAGGAAAGTTATGTGGGTGGGAAGGTGGAAAAGGCGAAAGAGCCTAACACAGTTCAAGCAAGGGTAGAAGTTGAAAATCTCCATAGTAGAAATGCTCAAAGATGGGTGACGTTGTCTGCTAACCACATCCAAGATTTCCCTCTTGTAACACTTGATCAACTTAAAGACATTACCGTCGGAATATATCAAGTGAACCTAGCTCCATCATACGTTCAAGACAAGTTCGACAGGGAACCAACGGAGGAGTATCAAGTAGAGATGCTTCGAAATGCCGATAGATTGCCAGAAGCAGGATTCCTGAGAGTGAGAATCTATTCTCGTCATCGAAATGCGACAAAGTATCAGCTGTGGATTGCTTACAAATCGCTCGATGAAGACGAAGATGAAAACGATGACCATGATTCACCTGTGATCGGCTACTATTGTACCTGCCCTTCTGGTGCTAGGACACTGGGTACGTGCGCTCACATTTCGAGCGTCATATGGTTTCTCGGATTCGCCCTTTACAACGGAATGGTTCGTTACCCTTCAACGGTCTTTCTGACCACGAATCTTGATGCTGCGAATAGACCAAGACCAATAGATAGACCTGAAAATGTAGAAAATCCTGATATCGGGTGAATAAGTGTATACAGAGTATTGTTCAAGAATGACCTCATTTTATATTGTATTAATAAAGAATTATATTGTTATATACATATACACATATATTTTCGATACACTCTAATTGTTAAGGCCTTTAATTGAAATCTATCACTTTTATTTGATCATTTTTTGCAAAAATATGACTAAATCGATCAAAAAGTGTCTTTTTTGAAGGAGACATAATTGGTGCGAAAAATGGCTTAAAACTCAGAAAAGTATGAATTTTTCAGCTTTGTGCCTGTGGAGACATTTGATCAGAAGGATTAGTAGAACAACATATTAAATTTTCAGCCAAATCCACCGGGACCAAATTCCCATAGGAATGGTGCGGGGTCCTTTGCCATTGTATGCCCGTTTGTACAGCACAGCACTTAGCCATTTAAATCGTTTGGTCAAGTTTAGTCGTCGGGAGGCCGTAAGTGCTCCCATTAAAAATGGTTAAAAATTCTACGGCCATCATATGCCCCTTAAGCCAAGCGTTCGCCCGTTGTAAGGCCGTTTTTATTTTTTCTCGGGGGTCGAAGGAAAAGAGGAAATATTGAAGTTTTCTTAATTTAGTTTTTGTCAATGCCTAATTCTTATTGAAGATATTGTCATATCTATGTAACGTAAATTACTCCTACAGTTTGGTTTTCTAGCACCATAGACGGCGTTATAAGCAGCGCGTACAACGTTATAAGCAGCGTTGCAACTACCATTGTACCAAAGGCTACTTTCGGTATCGTCAAATGATCGTTAATCAACTGCGTCGGCTCAAAAATGACTGATGCAGTTTGCAGAAGTGACTAGTTTTACTGCGAATTTGACGATTCCGACCACCTGACATTAAAATGATTGCAAGATGGCAGCGCGAATGTGCATTGTCGAAAGTTTGGCAATAGTCAATTTGCATTTCCGAACTCTTGATTATCATTAATTGCAATACCGAACGGATGAGTAGCGTCTACTGCGTTTCCAAACGCAGCCATAGTTGTAACCATTGAGACGAAAACAGGAGGCGTCCAGCGAGGCATTATATCTATAGTTGAAGGAAAAGATCTTACTTCTCAACCTGTCATCAAATACTGATTAAATTTTCCTGATAATGAAATCCCAGGAGTTTCTCGAGTTATTAATACTTACGACGAAATGACTCAGTCTGTATGCTAAATTAGCAACTTCTTCTTTAATTGCGTTCATACATATGTATATTCCCCATCAAGCCATCTATTCGGCTGAGGCTTTATAGACTTAAATGAATAAACGCATTCCTGCTTGAGAGAGAGTCAAAAAGTTCGCTCGCATTACGGAAACACAAAGCCCAGACAATGGCTTGTTAGAGGAGTATATGTATAAGTTGCCTATCAGATAATGCCAGGCAGTTCTTTTGGATACGGGTTTTTGTTGAACCAAAACATGGGTATCAGAAGGTAGCACTTACTAAGGTGAAGTGAATCTACATTGACGTGTACCACAATGGAAAGTAAGATATAGGAAGATCATTTGACCTAAAAAGTTATGGGCCCTTGTAGCAAAGTTTACAATTTTAAGTACATTATTGAAGTTTTCAACGAGTTCGACGACTTTGCTAGACAGACAGGCACGATTAGCCAATTTACATTGTGAACGTTGAAATCACCCGCAAAAATGATTTCACACTCCGGGTAGGAAGATAAAAATCCGGAGATTCGTTCAGAAGTAGCATTAAAAGCTAAAGACGAGGCTTCATTTAATATCAGAACTCCTCTTTCTAAAACATTAAGGTGCCTGTAAACGAGCAACAAAAAATGCACATTGCCGGTAATATTTCAGAAAAAGATGGCCCGGCTATATGTTTGAAAATGTGTGGCCGATACTATTGCTGGGCAACTTGTAGTCAGACATGTTTTCGCAATGTTTTGGCTACTGTGGTGCCCGAGAATTTCACGCGTACACGTATGACAATGGCTGAAAGGGAAGAAGTATTTGCTTATTAAAAAAACGAAGAATGCGATGAGCTAATTCTAAATATATGTATACATAGTTACTTGTTCAGATATTTCACTAGAATGAAAAAGGATGGCCTTAAATATTTCATACAAAACGACCATAAGCCTTAGCAGCGGTGACAGGACTCCATCCTGCGGTATGCAGAGGCTCTACTCTACTCTTCTCTAAGCTTTTGTGGAATACCAGAGTTCTAAGAATGCGGATGATACACTAACATAAACCATTGTAGATCCCATGCTAGCATTTTTGAAAGCGCTACTTCATCCGCTATGGTGTCAATCGATTTTCCTTTACACATTTTTAAGGTACATAACTAAGAAGTGTTCTAGGGTCTTAAGGATAAAGGATGACGAGCTATAATCATTTACGATATCTTACTGTAAGAATTGTCAATTATAAATTGAAGGAAAAATGCAGCCTATGGCTGGGAGACGCCATGGACTTAGTCAAGGGGATCTCCTGGAACTCTGCACGTATTTGGGTGCGGTTTGGTTTGCCGGATACCATAGGTTCATGGATCCCGAACCCAGATAATGTACACCCTACACCGCCCACGACTATGCCATTTTTAGGGCATACTACATACATACATACTTTTAGTCCAAAGAAAGTGTTGAAATCATTTTCAAATAGCCGGCAATGTTTAAATATTTTCGCTCTACGACCGATATCAAAAGCAACATGCCGGCCAGTAGTTGCAATATGGCCTGTATCGTCGAGCTGTACGGATATATTGCCGGCAAGTTTGAACATATTGATGGAAATTGTGCCGAATTTTGAGCAATGTCGTTTAGCCAGTATTGCCGGCCACACATTGCTGAAAAATGTTGCTCGTTTACAGGCACCTTTAGAATACGACGTGGTTATGAAGGAAGTCAAATGATGTACTATTGTATTGTTTTCTAATAAAACTGGTTATTCCCTATGGTTAGACAAGTTGTGCCCTAAGGTATACTCGGTCACCGAATGTCGATCTAAATCAATTGAGGCTTGAGTTTCAATTCCAAGAAGCCCCCTAATATTACAAAAATCGAAACAAACATTTTGTATCGGGAGCTCTTTTGTCTACGTTTCATGGCCTCAATTATGGCAGACTGCTCCGCCGATACAACCAACTAAAAGCTGCCTTTTTGGAGTGTTATGTCTTCTAAAATAAGACGATTCCCATCATCCGGCCATAAAGGCGCGAGAAAGGGCCCAAGAAGATTTGGTTGTCCGTCAGAATTACAAATTTAACAGATAGCCAGCTGGCCGATCTACAATCTAAAAGTCTTATATTCGATCTTACCTCAAACAGAATCGAGTGCTAAAATCTACAGAAAACAATGTCGAAAGCGTGAAATTTGAAAAAACTTTTTTTGTAATATGTACTGAAAAGAAAAACTTCTTGGCGCGAAATCGACGATTTTTATTAACACATGATATCATCGTTGCACCGAAGTTTTTCTTTTCAGTATTACAAAAAAAGTTTTTTCAAATTTCACGCTTTCGACATTGTTTTCTGTAGATTTTAGCATGCTGAAAACGATCCCGTTGTCAGATTTGCCCTATCATTCCATAGTTTTGAGATATTTAACGCGCAAAAGTGCAAAAAACACGATTTTTGGCACTTTTAGGTTAGGATTGCTCAAAATCCTGACGTGATAGGGCAATTTGGCCAACGGATTCGGATTCAGCGCGAAAAAATGCTTAGGATACGACTATTAAATTGAAAAGAAAAAAAATAACCCGTTTTTTGCAGGCCTGTAATTTACGCTAATCATCGTTAACTGGAATGTGTGTCACCCTGAGTTGTTAGTTAATTCCCAATTTATTGATGATTAACATCAAGTCTTAATCATCAAAATATTTTGATGATTAACGAGTTAATCGAGTTCGTTACAGCGGTTCTCTTGGTTTTACATTTTCTCATAGATGGTGCACTATGCACCACGCAGTTATTTTGACGTAAACGAATTGAGGTTAAACATTCTATGAGGTTAAACATTCTATAAACTGCGAAAATGGATAAAAAAAGTTACAAAAAGAGTTAAAATAAAATGTTTTAAATAAGCTTTCCGTATTTTGTTGTTCATTTTTTAAAATTGTCACTGTCAAAAAACATATGTTCATCAAAGAACTCTAATGTCATGCAAATAGTGTCTGTCACCTTATTTTTTAATGTACATTAAGGGTCTAATGTTGATTAGGTAAATGTACATTAAGAGCGCTGTCTGTCCTGGGTATTAGGATCTGGGAAGCTAAAGTTTTATTGTTCGCTACATCAAGAATTCACAGGATTGAATATTTTGTTCTGTGACTTGAAAAGAAAAGACTAAAATTACACCAAATCTCACAAAAAACTCAACTACGCAAAAATAAATAAATAATAATAATCTTCCTGACAACAATCTGGCTGCACGATATTCCAATTATGAAATACTTTGAAGGTGAGTGGAAATTATGACTGTATTATTTTCACTTCCCTGATTCTAACTCCAGTTGCCATCTAATGCGTAAATCGTGTCTAAACGAAACAAATTTGCTACCCACCAACCACCACACCACGGATGCACCATTCCCAGGTGAGGAGGCCAAATGAAAAATACCAACTTCCACACTGTGCCGATTCGCACGTATCCAATGCCAATTGCGCACCACACTGGACACACTATATTGCAGCGCGCTAGTTGCAACCGACGGTGCAACAACAGAACTCAGCGACTATCAGTGTTCTGTCTGATAAACGGTGACCATGGCCATTGGTGTCTTTTGTTGCACTCGAATATCGCTAAATGACCATATAACAAATATCAGATAATTTTAACTAGAAGTGGTGCTAGTTGGGGACCCGCAAGCAGGAAGTCTGCGCGCAGCCCTACATATCTGTGAAATATTGTCGTGCATTATGTTTCTGCGCAATGCCAGAATGTCGAGAGTCCAGTCCGCGCAAGGCTTGCATAGCAATTTTGTGAGCCTACCACGCGTGGACATTGCAATCATTGTGACCTGGGCTAGATCTGGCCAATGGTGTGTTTCATAAATATCGGCCAATTAGGCCCTATTTGTAGGTTGAGGACTCTAAACTCTAGGAATCGTGTACTGCTCTGACAAGTCGAGCCACCTGAAACACTTCACACAAAATGATGCTTGCCAACGAGGTAATTGAGGGCTGCCACAGAGCTGCGCGAATTTCGCAACTATTCAAAGAATCAAGAGAGCCCAAAGGAGGCTCAATTGGCCTGGCCCCGAAGAGGTTCGCTTTAAGTAGATTTTGTTTGCCCCCTTAAAGTGTAAAAGAACCAGGACAAAACCTTGTGTGGTGGCTCTGTTTTGTTCGGCTGAGAGTGTGCGCGCGCAACTTGTGCAGCTCGAGAATACCTGAGTGTGTGCGCAGGGCAGGACAGGCGGACAAAAACTTCTGATGCCAATTGAACTGAACTTGGTTCTCGGCGCTGATTTTAATCAAGAATCACGAATATTTCGCTGAATGTTGGGTACGCTGGTAACTTACCTCATCGTGTTTTGCCCGGCAAGCAAATCAACAAAACACACAGAATCTTACGGAGGAGACAAATAAAGCAGCCGAAGGTAAATGCTGCGAATATATCACCGCAAGAATCCGCTTATCCTGTGTTAAAGTGACATAAATAACGGAATCTGTGCCCAGATTGACATTGAAAGCTGATGACTTTTGGATATTTTTCGTGCATTTCAACAGATTGAAACTCTATAGGACAGGGTAGACACCATGTTCATTGTTCTATATCTCCTTAATATAATTCAATATTGTGCGCCGGTCGATCGCCTCACCTTGTGCCACCTGGGCCAGGTTACATCCGAAGACAAGTGGTAGATCAGTGAAACCGTTACATTTTTATAATGCTGAGAAAGGTGCGCACTATCAACAATTCAAAATCCCGTTACCAGATTGATAGAGCACTTTGGCCCCCAGAGAGAGAGTCAGAATTGAGCATACCAAAAAAATTCGTAGAGAATTCCTGCGAAGGCACAGTGCATCTACAATACCCCAAAAATTAATGATCTGATCCGCAGCTCTCGATTAGTCATTAAGTCAACAGATCTACAGATCTTAATCAAGGCCAATGTCAATGATCTATACGTAACCAGCTTTCAAGTAGCACTTAAGTGATCACTTCCATAAGTCAATTCGCAGTCGGATCAAGTTGGCCCGTCAACCACCGGCATTACACGACATGATGCTGCGGTTAATTAATTCCCACAAAAACAAACACCGAACCGATCGACGGATCGGGCTCCGCCACCAGCCGAACCGATCTAGCCTAGATGCTCCACCGAACATCTAGCAGTCAGCAAGATCAATTAATTATCGACATCGGCCGATTACAGATTTATTGAGCGAACGCTGCCAGACGGACAGAATCCCCGGCATTCCTAATCAGCTGATTATCTCACACGGCACGGAAATTCCTTCGGGAGCACACACACGGCCTGGGATTCCTGTTCACACCTTGATCGGTGGTGTCCTAATGGATCCACCGAATTTTAAAGGGTCTTCTTGCTGCTAACATGTGTGTGGGGAGCCGTGGTAGTGCAGTCTCTCACACGGTTGAGCGCAAGATGATTTAGGGCAACTAACAGTTAACTGGGGGACTGCGGATAAAATCTCTCCAGATACCATTACCACTTGAGATATGTCAACGGATATCGTCAAAGATATCAGTTTCACATCACCAAGTGATCTCGTATCGTGGTGCACGCTCCTTTCATATTTTTCGTTAAGTGCTGCGCGCGCATTTCTCTGCGGTAGGCTTATTAACACTCGGAAAATTGTTTATTGTTTATTTAAAGACTTCAAATTAGAAATGGATAAATAATTATGGAAGTGGAAGGGGAGGGGGAATTCATTAACCTAACCAAAATAAGAACCAAGGGTATTCATGGTGGGCAATTTGTGGAGAATCATGCTTTAACTGGGTACTTCAATTAGAGTTTTTTAATAGCATAGATTTTAATTAAAAGGAGATTCTAGGACTAAACAATTTTGATTTTCCCAATTTTTCAATTGTAATACAATATTAAGACACAGAGTGCAAGACCAACTGTTCCAGTATTCTGAAATTGTATGAATCACGGTTTTAAAATTTTTTGACTACAAAAGAAATTTGAGAATGTCGCAGATGACCTAGTGACAATACGGTCAGGCATGTTTTCAACTAAGAATAGTTAAAATTATGTAAGTTGGAAGGTGCCCCTCTAAAATCTCGAGTCTGCCCCAAAATTCATGGCGTAATCGAACATGGATGAAAAGGTAAAACAACTTCTTAGCCTGACACGCCACAAAAAAAATCTTCAATGGTGTCTCAAGCCAAAAATGGTCCTGTAGGTGCACGCAGCCGGGGTACGTCCAATTCTCACATACGATTCGCTGTGGTCAGCAAAACCTATAAAGTCAATAGTTTGGAAGGGTCCTGAGGACTGCAGCAATATGGACAACAGGGGCAATGAGAACATACCCCACGAACACCCTTGATGTTCTCTTGCGCTTACTCCCTTAGACTGAGAGAATCTGGGCTCTAGACTTCAAAACCCTACGATCATAGCAATATCTTAAACTTGCAACCCGAGGGTTTTTTGCGATGAGAAAATGATGAGAATCTGGCATCGGCCTAGCAACAGGGAATGAGTGCGACCGCCTGTCTAAGACTTTCATGCCTACGACAAGGGACACCGCAGGAAGTGCCCACCAAGACGATAGTGTCAGATTCCTCCTGACTAAACTCACTTACTATTTTCTGCATGACGTTCAAGTCTAGACCGGTACGAGCCGTAAAGGCATTACTTCAGTGGCGTCAACAAACTTGATCCTTAAAAAAGGAATTCCTCAAAGGTGCTCACCAGAGCCGGAACAGTCTAGCAGTTACCTAGCTACTATCTCTCGTTACAACTCTTTGCCTTCCTCTGTTTCTTTGGGCTTTGTAATGCTTAAGCTTCTGGTGGATGGTCTTTAGTGCTACATCCATCATTCTCCACACACCCTCCGACTTTATCACATGGTTCATGATATTCTCAGGAGTTAGCTAAACTTCAGCAACTGTTTCCAACACAGTCGGGTGATCCGCAAACCTCGAGCAATTAAAGCCTCAATTATACTGGACGCAACGGAAAGCAACGGAGTGGAGAGTTAACGGAATGGAATTGTGCTGGTTATACTGACGGAATCGAACGTATTCAAATGTCACTTTTTTCACCAATTTTTTGCCAAACTTTGGACTTATGCTTAAAATTTTCATATCCGTGTAATTTTTTATTATAAAGAATTTCATTATCTTCCACTTTATTTATAAATTTTTCAACAAACTCTGACTACATTTTGGGCTAAATAATAAATGTTAAAATCAGCTGTTTTTAATGTTGCTTTTGACACTTCAATCCGTCGCGTCGGTTCCTTCAAGTTCCAAAGTTTTGAAACTTTGATCCGGTCCGTTCCGTTGCAGTGCGTCCAGTATAACCACTAAAATACAATTTCTCTGTAATGAAACTCATTTTGACATTTCAATCCGGTCCGTTGCGTTCAGTATAATTGAGGCTTAAAGAAGACATGCTCAGCTTCTTCTTTATCGTCTGGACAATCCGGACAGAACAGTGGACTGGCTGCGTGCTAGAGTCCGACGCACTTCCTTGGACTCCCCCTTGCAGACTCGGGGTCGTACAGCCTCTTGCGCTCCATTGAAGGAATATGAATTGGGTTCATTCGAACTATCACGCATGCTGCTTAGTCGGACGTAGTACAGCATGCCCAAAGGACACTTAGCCGATACTCAGAGTTACCTTCCATTGCCCGTTCTATCCAATTTCTTGTGAAAAGAAAGCGTTGGCTTGGCCTGGGGCCCCCAATATTATGCAGCATCCTCACATTTTTTACGTCAAGACTAGTCCCCATCCAAGACTAGTCACCATATTAACAGCAGTCGATTTAGCCTTCCTGATACCGAATTGCTTTTCCGATGAACCGCCTTCCCCTCGGCGCTTGGAAGTAATATGTTGTATGTACATATATCACCCTTTCAGGAGCGCGTTCAAAAACTTTACTATAGTAAACCACGAGGTAAGCTGTGGTTATGCTACATCACTTCACTTAACCACGCAAGTTTATGTTTAACCATGGAGGTTTTTGAACGCACCGTGGTTAACTACGAATTTAAAAATAATTAAAAAAAATTTCCCATAACATAGTCTCCGCAATTTGCTTGAATTATTCTGTATATGTCCATTAATTATTTATTTGTAATAATTTCAGAAATCCCACTTCGATCTGTTCATTGTTAACATTAAAACAAATGTCAAAGAGTTGTTTTTATTCTTCTTCTTCTTAACTATCGCTAACCATGCTCCCGAGCATGGTTAAAACTTAACTACACCATGGTGAACCACGGGAAAAAAGTTATGCTCGTGGTTATGTTATAGTTAACCACAGAGTTTTTGAACGACAAAAGTTTACCATAGTTAACTATGGTTAACCATAGTAAGGTTTTTGAACGCGCTCCAGGAAGCTTGCCCATAGTTGGGATATCGGCCTATAGGCCGACAGGCTCATGGGATCCTACCCGGCTTCGGGTTGAACACAAGCTTTTGGCTTTTGGCTATCCAAAGGAATGGTCGCTACAAACACAGACTACCCTCCCCCTAGACCTTCAGTTGGCAGTTGATCATCAGCACACAGTTCTACCTTGAAATACCTTCAAGAAGAGAGGATGCTCCAAACTGGTGGAGTTATGCAAAGATTGGTTAGATAGTTTCGGCAAAAAGCACAGCGTGACTAGGAACATAGACGGAAACTTAGGCAGCATAGAAACATTGAAGAAACGAAAAATCAATTTTTGACTGCCGCCTGCTGCTAGCTAGGTGGAGAGAACTGCACATCTGTATAACCTCTAGAACGACTGAAATAAAAATCTTACTTACTTACTTATACTACTTTAATCCCTCATGGAACACAGGGCGGAAACAGTTGCCCTCCAGCGGACTCTATTTTGCGTGACAGCCCTCAGCTCTGACCAGGATCTCCCAGTTGTTGCGGCCTCTGCTGGTAGGGTTCTCCTCCACGTTGTTCTAGGTCTTCCGCCTCGACTCGGATAATTGCGCCTGTTCGGCCAGTTTCTCGTTTTCGCGTCGCAAGGTGTGGCCAATCCAATTCCATTGCCTTCGCCCGATAATGTTGCAATAAAAGTACAATGCAAAATTTTAAATATTAAAACCTAGAATATAACGATCAAAATTTTGAAACAAGCAACAAGGGACAGAAACTTAAAGATGTAAATTAAATTTGCTAAGGAAAAAAATCACATGCATCTTGGGAAATGATCACTCTGCGTTGTCACTTCACGTCTTAGATGGATAGTTGGAGGCGTTTTACGATATTTATATATATATTTTTCAGTTATCTAGAAAGTGCATGTTACCTGCGGATTGGGAAGAATAAACATTCACAGAATCTATACCTACATATACAATACCAAACTAGTGTGCATCACTAAGGTTCAACGCACCTCTAGAACCGAGAAGATCGGATCGATCTTCACATGCACCTGTGATCGAGAAAATTTATTCACGGCAATATCTTGTGCGGCGGCGTCGATGGGTGGCTTAATATCAATAAAAAAAAGTCCGAAATGCTTTTATTACATAAATGTGCGCATTCCACGGAACACCCAGGCTAACTAGGTTCCAGCCATTCCTATAGCAACACAATTTCGGTATGTGACTGTGCTGAGAAAAGTTCGTTACGATCATACCTAACTGAAGATGCACGCTTCCTCGTGGATCCGGCAAAGTAGAGCACTGAGTATCTCATTTCCGTGAGCATTCAGTTTTCTAAAAAAAAATCGAAGCAAGTCATCTTGCGGTTTTCTTGCTAACGAGCCAGATCGTTGGCTCCTTGGCTTTCATAAGAGATATTGAATTGACGACTATTAAGATGCGTGTAGGTGCGTTATTGCGCATGTGTGTACATCTGCATCTCCTAAGGTCCATAATGGCAGAAATAACTGCGATCGCTATCACCACAATGCACCCGGTGCAGGCTATCAACTGTGGATACTGTAGCCATTCAATATCGAGGGAATCCCTCTGCCTGAAAAATAGGAAATGTGGGAAAATTGCCGGGGCCTGCTCGGGCTGCGATTTCTTTCTTTTCAATGTCGCCTATTTGTGGTATTTATTTTCTAGTGCTTCGGGTTTCCTTAAGGATGGCTCCGTATGTGCACCCTGGGTGCTGTGTAGAAAGGTGACAAGATTTTATGTCAGATTCACGCTAATGAACTGAAAATGGGTTATTAGTCGTCTGATCGGAGAGGTGCTAGTTGGTATTTTGGTTCTCAAGTGCTAGTTAAGGTTGGAAATGTGGTCAACAAGTGACATGGAGATAAATTCCCTGCGTGTACGCAGCTTTTATATATATGGAGGGAAATTTTATTGCTTTGTTTTACAACTGAATATGTAGTGTTGTAGTATTAGAGACTGTTACTAAGACAATATCTCTTTCTATAGAGTTTATGCGAATTTTAATCCTTTCTAACAAATTTGTGATGTACACAGTACTTTTTTAAGAACTGGTGAACTATAAATTTCTGGGCTATTATTAGATAAATTCATCATAGATCGTGATGTATTGAAGTTTTTCTATTTATGTTGATCTTGTTATTTGAAGATCGCCAAGTTATTCTTTAGAGTTCTGCCCAGTACCACCAAGTTTCCGCTTGAAATGTGCACCCTATCTGTTCCTCAGTGTGTTCACAGAAGTCGAATCACAAAGAATATTGGAAGTAAAGTCTTCATGTCAAAAATACAGAAGTTTTGTATAGCATTCAAAGATTTGAAATCAAATACTAGATGCTCGAAAATTGTAGTATTAGTCTAAGATATTTGGCTGAAAAGGTGAACATCATCATAATATTAAGACTGGAATTTTGAACGCGTATTGTTTGGAAAGTTTTCGGCTGATTCTGAAATAGTGATTTTTTTTAAAGAGCATCATAGCTGGCGACGAGGCATGGTCCAGTAGGGAATGTAAATACTTCAAAAGTACTTCTAGAAGTCTTTCTCCAGAAGCATTCAAGTATTTCCATCATACTGTTCAAACGCCGCCTTTCTCTTAATTCTTTGATCCGTTAGCTGGTACTCCGAGCGAGACACTCCCGCAATGGATACGCTGCTGTCGATTCCACTGGGGCTCCAACTCCATTCACGATTCCTTTGCCACTTTCTTCTCCTCAATCAATGATCCCAAAAATTTTAACATCGGAACCATTCGATTTGGGTTCCATCGAAGTGAATACTGGCTTTCGATCCGTCCGTTGTGAGCATTTTGGTCTTTTCCGCATTAATTTTTAATCCATATGACCGGTCGTAGGTGTAAGATGTCCGTTGCTTCGCCATTCGTGTCGGTGAAGACGGCACTATCACCGGCGAACATGAAGTCAGCTACGAAGTTGTTGTCATCGTATCGTACTCCGTCGTCCATCGAATGCTTCACGCATAATCGCGTCGATCATAAAGAGAGCGACGTCTCCTTGTCGGACACCCGTTTGAATCGGGAACTCGGATAAGTCGCTTCGAATACGAACGCTGCTAGTTGGATGATTTTCAATGGCACTTGTTCGGTTTTCAAGGCTCTCCACAAGCTGTTCTAAACGATGCAATAGAAAGCGGATCTGAAATCGACGCAAACGACAGTTCGTTTGCCACAACGAATTCTTTTTCCAAAAGCTGACGGATAGCGAATATTTGATCAATGCACCCACGATGTGGTAAAAGCAGGATTTCTTTCCTTTTCGTTGCACTCGATGTTACTGTAGCCTCGGTTCCATGATTTTCGAAAATACTTTGCTGAGGATCGAAAGGAGGCTAATACCGCGATAATATTTGCATTCCCGACTTTCCTTCTTCAAAATTGGCACAACGATCGCTCGCTCTGCAAGCAAGCGTCCTTTGAGAGAGGTCATGAAAGCTCCATCCGATTTTTTATCTTATGGATTGTTGATGTTGTTTTGCCGCCTAAAGATCAAATTGTTTGACGCTGAGAATGAAAGGAAACGTAAACCGTTGTCGTTAATTACTCCGTGTCCGAATTTGCTCATCGTTCCTTCCCAGGCGGTTCAATCGCATCTGAATGTGCATTAAAGTCCCCCGCGAGTATGATTAATTCGGTTCGAGGTATGGTATCCAGCGACTGTTGAGGCTGATCGTAAAATTCGTCCTTTTTCGTGTCCGGGCTGGTCTTAGTTGGCACATAAGCAGATACTATATGAGTGAGTCTTGATCATTCCACCGATGGTTATAACCGCCAAACGCTCGTATATCGGGTAGAATGCGACAACGAGGCTGGCAGTTCGATGATCGACCATAAACTCGATGTCGGCCTATCGGCTCTCCCCACCGGAGTAGTAAAGAGTTAACGTTTCGTCAATTGTTGGCGGTACGATCGTCAATGACCAGGATCCGGTAGGTCGTAGTTCCGATAGTGCAGCAACTGATATTTTGCATTTCAATAATTCCATTGCTATAATTTTCTTTTGACCGACGTGATGTCCTGTTCGTATATTCCACGCGGCGAATTGAATTTCCATTTTCGGTGTGACTAATTTGGGTCTTCGGCCAGTAACCCACTTCTCACCAGCATCCCTGGTCCCCAGCGCTGATGCATCGGCTGCCCCACATGTAGTAGCAGTATTTCCTAGATAGTTAGTTCGAGTATCCATTCGGTGTCTTTCCTAGTTTCTTCGGTTTCTCGATTGTGGTCAGTTCGGCAGGTCGATCACCCTCCTCTTTTCCTGCCCTGGACTTGGGACCAGATGACGCCGGAGTTCCTTTCTCTTAATGTTAAGGTGTTAATTTTTGACTGTCTGGGCATTTGTGTTCTTGGATCCATAGACTTACATCCGAGCCGATAACTCCTTTAATTCTTGTAGCAAGGAAACTTGTATTACAATTATTTATCAATAACTATAATGATAAGTTAAGGTTTCTATCGCTGTTGTTTTTGTGAAGAGCATATTACCATAATATTTGAGAATTTTTCGCTAAGACTTAGTTTGGTCAAGTTTATCCATCGTGACGCTATATGTGCTTCCATTAGGAATAGTTAAAAACTGTACGGCCATCATATGCCCCTCAAAAACCAAGTGGCCGGGGTTCGCCCGTTGTAAGGCCGTTTTTTATTTTTACTCGGGGGATGGAGCATGGATTAAGAAGTAGAGCTGTGGTATAAGCAGCAGGCTTTGCTTTTCAAGAGTTAGTGCATTGTGTTTTTAGTCTGTCCTCTGACCTTAAGATCTTACTAAAATTAATGAAACTTTTAACGCGATAATTTGTGATGTCTTAAAAATTAAGATAAAAGCTGATCGAGTAATACCTGAGACTCTAAAATTGGCTAGATAACCAATTAGCAATTTTTTGAATATCTGAATGCCACTCACCAGAGGCAGAGAAAACAATTGCTGCCATTTTACCTCAACATGTATCTGCAATTTCACAACAAGAATAATAAAGTAGCAATAAAACCTGTTCGCAAATAAATACACAAAATAATCCAACAAAATGCGATATATCCTTAACGATGCCCTTCTTACATCGCCTGCATGTTAAATTTATAGCGGAGCACCCAGCATCTCACAGAAAGTCCACCTGAGCCTCTGTAGTCGGAACATGAAAGCGTTTTATGTTAATTTGTTTATATGACTAATAAAATTTTGACATGCAAGAAAAATGTCACAACATAATTTTTGATCTATGAATCACACACGAAGGGAAGGTATACTATACCAGAAAACAAGTCCATTCGGGAACGCGCCCCAACCATGCCGCTGAGAGCCGAAGGCGCATGCCGCACGGGACACTAAAACATCAAAAAAGCTAAACAAATATCCAGCCATAGCATACCTGGCGCGGCTCTACCTATATATGTATGCATGTAGTTTGACCATAGGTCGTTTGGCAAAGATTTTATGCGCATGGGCACGCAACTTACAATCTGACTGGGGCTAATTTATCTAAATTGAATTAATAAACCGTGTTTACATTGTGTGGTCTTATTAATTTATTCATGAGTGATACGCGAGCATGTGACACGGGCATCTGAGCAATTGATTCCCGCCATGCCGGAAAGTAGATACCCGGCCAACTGCGAGTGCCACTACTGTCATATCTTTGGTCTGCCTACTTTTGCTGTTGCCGGGCTTAAGAGACTGTTCAGATATCCCATTTAGGATAATGATTTAATTTACGATTTGTTAGAAAATAGATAACAGAACTCGCGGTATGCAAATCTTAAGATAGACTTCTGGTTTTTTGGAATTGAGTTGAGTTGACTTTTTTCAGGTTAGGTTGTATACGGAAGTCAGATTGCGAGAAGTTGAAGTGGTAATTGGAGCTGTAAAATCAAATTGAAGATGTTAGTTCGAGAACTGGATTAAACCTCTTACGCAGATGTATGTATGTATGTTAATAAGTGATATCTTAATTTAAACATCCATCATTTCATTTAGGTCATTGTGGAGGAATATTCTCAGATAAACTAAGTGATGGAGAAAGACTGGTGCTGCATATATAACATACTAGGCTGAAAAATCACTTCAATTCCAAAACTTTGGCAGGTACTAAAACTACGTTAATAGTTGATAGTGTTACATACTTATGCAACGATCTTGACCTCGTACCGAATATCAAGTTTCATTTAAATCTGTCCCAAAAGCTTCTTGGGTAACCCCTGATGGTATCAGTTCAGTTGGAACCGAAAAGACGATCGCCACAAATTATTGGGCCTGTCTGATTTGTTCCAACTTGGTCTCGGATAACTAACTCGTTGGTATAGTATTCCAACAATAGTCGACAATAGTTGGCCATGCCTTAAACAAGTTTTCATTAGTACTCCTGACTTCATCTTAAACTAGGGCTGCCTTCCGTCCGGGTTTGCCGGATTTGTCCTAGTTTGGAAGGAGTACGGGGGCCGTCCGGGAGGGGTCCGGGTAAACCAGTTTTTGTGTCAGGGGTTACCCGATCAATTGAATTATACTACTATAATTAAAATTGACTAAAAATTGCATCCAGGGAAACTTCAGCGTGGCAAAAAAAAGTTATCAAACGTACACCGATCCGAAACGAAAAGAGGACTTAATCCAGTCGTTTAAGGAAACCAAGTTTTTAGTTGTCAATCTTTCCACATCAAAATGACCAAGCAGGTGCCAAACGGTATAGAAGTTAGTAAGATTTAAGTAGTAATTTAACACTAATATAAAAGGTGGTCTACCAGACACTTGGCACCGGCACAAACCAGGCAGATCTTTGTTTTCTAGTATAAAAATGTTCAAACTTTAATTTGGTGGTAGGTTGGAACACTTACTCGGTCAGTTGTGGTCCTAAAACAACAACAAAAAATTGGTCTTGTAAGACATTAGCTCCAGATTTGGCATATTTTTTTTACTCCGTAAGAACTAACTTTTAGTTGCGATCCCAAAAATTTTGGAAATTTGGGCACTTCTTCCGCCCAGGCAGATCACAATTTTTCTTATGGTAGGTGTGAGTACTAATATTTCGAGAAACAGCAACAGCCCACCAAGTGACTTCAGCACTAAAATGACATTTCTCTTTTACATTGCCTTGTTTCTGTATACTGTGCTTCGCTCATAGATCAACTTCGAGAAAAACTTCGCTGGAGCAACTTCGCGAGTAATGGAGTGTAGGCTTTACGTCTAGCAGGTTTTCATATTCACTCCTAATTTGCTTTTCTCTTAATTCTGGAACTTCTAGAACTAGAATCTAACCTCGAACTTCTTCTTAACTTCTTTCAACCTTGTCATAATCGGAATAATTATAGATATCTTTGCTCTAAGTTTCCCAAGTTTCTGTCCTGTCCGAGCTTGTGTCGTAGGTTTCATAGCAAGAACTCAACCAGAAAGGGTTGCTAGTCCTTCGCCGGTAGCCGAATATATAGTTGGTTATCAATTCGATACGACGCACGGTTGGATTTTAACTCGTCAGAAAACATATTCGTTAAATTAAAAAAATGGGTGTCCAGGGAAAAAACTCAATTTCACCCAAATGTCCGGGGTTTTTGTAGTTTTTGTCCGGCCTCGGCAATTTAGGCGATGGCAGACCTATCTTAAACAGAAATATGTAATACACTGGTTCGACGATGAACGTCAGCTTCCGGCTGCATATACCATTCTGTCTTTTAGAACGATACGGGACGCGGGCTATAATAAAAAGATTTTAGAAGAGATGAAAAAATAATAGAAAGACGAACATTAGGTGCATGTGAGAAGAACTTGTATTTGTACTAGTACAGAATTGAGGACGAAGGTCGTACCATTCTTCGGGTGAAGGTTGTACCACGTTGAAATGGGAAGATTAAAAGAAGCTGTTGGTAGACCCAAAATCTGACGTTTTAACAAGGAAGTATATCGGGCAATATTTTATTGGTGCCAAAAATGCTCCCTTTTAGAAAGCTAAATAAAACACTTAATCACTGATTTGACTTATATTCGATAAAAAGTAGCATGGGTTTTCACAAGAGACAGCTTTTCCAAAGAACTATACCTTATAATGCTTTAGCTTTTTGTTGTTTTTTTTAATCCTATTTCTTCCTTCTGAAACTCCTTTTTCTTTTCTTATCCTAGCAAAAGTTAAACAAAATATAACAACTACACAGCTGTCAAAAAGTTGACTCAAAAATCTGAAATAATTTCCATCCAGCGAGAGTTTGTATTCTTTTCCATTGGGGCGCAATATGACATAATGCACCGGGCGCAAAAAATCCAAGCGCCGGCCCTGGCCTACAGCGGAACAATTGGACAGAAAACCCATCGACTGCATAAACTTGGGTACTGGTCTTGATTTTTTACTATATTATTAGGCAGACTACGGTAATTACCAGCAATTCCGCTTGAAAGACACCCGAATAATTACATAAGTAGGCGCCGGTATTTTTGGAAAGAAGAAAACCGCAACCCCTCTAATCTGGAGCCATCTGCTTAGGCCAACTTCAGCCCTTATTGACTTTTTCTATCTGCTTCTATCCTGCAAACTCCGTTCAGTACGATACACTGCACTATGATATGAATGATGTGATATGGTAGTAGATAGAGTAGATCAAACTTTTCATACAACGAAATAAACAAGTCCATCCTGTTCAATGTGTTTGGTGATAAATTTGAGTATTTTGAAATTGGACTGAACAATTATCTTTTTAACCCTAAAGTTTTTAATCGTAACGGCTGCACATTCGCCCTACCAAAATCATATTTCTTTTAGTAGACTATAAAGAGTTTTAAGTACTGACATATAAAGGACAATACTAAAACCGAATATTCAAAAGCCTAGAATAGTGACGTCAATAATGGAACGTTTTGTCACTAGATTAGGACTGCTTAAAAAAAGCTAATGATAGAGTGGAAGCAATCATTGGAATATATTACCGTACATCTATATTCACACAGCCAGACGTTTATGGATCCAGCCAGTTTCAGACCTACACCTGCGACTCCCTGCTGACTCAGTTAATCACCTGACAAATCTCATATCATTAAATCATTATAGTTTAGCCCGGCCAAAAAGCCGAAACCCAATAAAATATAATAAAAATCAATCTGCAATCACTTATCTAGATAATAAATTGATTGGGAATAAAGTTTCTCGTTACTTTAACCTCATGGAAAGAAGTAGGACCACCGCCCACTCGCTCACCTCAAGAAGTTACGTATATAAAGCTTGAAGAAGCTGAGACTAAACACGAGTTTAGCTATAGATCGGCTCGTACTAAGGCACACATATAGTATAGCGGCTGAATAAGTAAGTAGCCCCTGTCTACACATCTAGCTTCATACATAATTCAGCTTGCATGAATCTGATATTGCGCAATTGCCTATCTCTATCGTGGCAGCATTTCCAGTGGGAGTCTAGCACGGATCATAATCATCTCGCAATATAATGCTGGCGAACAGATCCATACTCTGCGGACTGCACTGCGGGCCAGAAGATGCATGATATTCAGCGATTCAGTGGATCAAGTGCACCCGAGAAATGTCCAAGTTTGTCGGGCGGCCGAGCTACCAGGTGACATTTATGGTTCATAACAATATCAACCCAGTCTGGGCACATAAATACTCCTGGGTCTCAATTTAGTTCGATTTTGTGCAATTTATTTAATAATTGATTAACTAAATGGAAATTTATTCGCGGGTAGCTGGAATTTGTTCAGTCGCTGCTGATGGGTACGACTGAGGCGGACTTTTTTTCAGATAAGGTAATTATCGTCGAATTCCTGTAATCCTCTGGAGATGGCTGCGGAGTGGATGTTGTTACCGTCTTATAGGATGTTTGGAACGGTGGTCGTCTTGTTGGATCGGTGACGATCCTATATGAATGTAATCATAACCGGTAGGCCTAAGGTGGGTGCCTGGATGTGGTCAGATGGAAGTTGACTTGGGTTTGAGGTGTGTCAACGATGGTTAACAAAATTGTAAATTGCTCCTGTAAAGTTTAGAAGGAAACAATTGAAGATATTAATGAGATGAATCTAAAATGAAGATCTTGAAAGGGGTTGGGATTGCGTTTTTTAGTGTTCAAATCAAGCAACTTGATTAGTGAACAAATCAAGCTCTTTGTACCATCAGGCTGTCATGCCGTTTAGGTCATAATGCAATAACTAGTAGCTCGTTTGATTTGAAGATTGTTCCACAGTCAAATTGTTCTTTTATAATAAAAATAAAGGCTACAGACTGTAAAAGTGAGCCGAGTGGGCTAGTCTTGTATTGAGAGATAAATGTTCCTAATTGCAATTTATCAGTCGCTATATTAATAGCTTCTTTATTCTTGCAGTGGCGCAATGAATCTATAGAGACGGAAAAGGTGCCATCACCGATGAAGTTTATGGGGCGATTTCGTGCCTTATCTAGCCAATTCAAAAACAGGTTTTCAGATTTCTAAGGCGTCAGTCTCGAGATAAACGTTTAGAGTTTTACAAATTTAAAATAACTTGCTTCGAATTAAAATATTATTTTATTTGTTCATATGTTATATTAGACTAGTTGACTATATTCTAATAACAGGAGGCATAACACTCCAGCGAGTTGATTCTCGATGTCCGGTGTCGCGATAGTAATGGTTGGGAGTAGGTAGAATAAAAATATCGCGGCTTGGTTGTGGCAGTTCCTTCCTTCCCGACTAGAGCTGCTGTTCGACATTGGTCTCTATACGAAGAAAATAGATTGTCGGTCGACGGTATAAAGGGCCTCTAGACTTCCACATAAAAAAAGGCTCGTTAGTAAAGTAATACAAGAAGTAGTTACACTTTGTCACTACAAACGAACTGTTCTTGTCGATTTGAATATTGTAGCCAGCTAATTTCCTAAGGATGACCTTGTATCTCATAAGAAATCCCAGGCATTGAAAGAAGTTTCTTTGACGATTTGGAATATGGGATCGTCCACCGCACATCCTCCACTTGATGCTGACGAACGTGACTTGAATTATGCGTTGTTTTCCAATTGTGTGTTCAATACCTGTGTAGCTAAGGCCAATCTGTGCCTTTAAGACACCCATCAAAATAGTGATGACTCTCCTTGGAATAGAGCCAAAAATCTCATTCAGTCGCATTTAAAACTCGTCTTTGATGACATCGTCTGCTTTTTCAGTTGGGGCCTATCATTGGACTACTATAGTAGTTTACTCTGGTACGCAGACGCACAGTGATAATCCAGTTGTTACCAGCTAATGAGGCTGGAGCTGGCTTACTTATAGTGAGTATTATACGGCAACGCCACTCCTACAGTATTCTTTCGTTTCTCCTAGAATATAAGAAGGAGCCACCGTTTGGGCAGATATCTTCCCCCGCATCGTGCCAAGGCGCAAGCCTTGATTAATTACGTGTTTTTGGAGAAAAAGGTTGTTGAAGTTGAAATTTTAGTGAATAAAAAATTGTCTTTTGCGGCTCATAACTCTGGACTTTGGTGGGTTGAAACCTTGATTATCCGTAGATTGCTGCCTTATTCATGAAATTATCTAATAGGGTTACAAAAATACAGGGTAATATGTAAACCTTTACCAAAAAAAATCAAAACCCCCTGGCCGCTAAACGGTTACGATTCCCCCCACCCGACACGATTTTTTGTTCGTCTATCCACGCCACCAGGCGTTTCGACATTTTTACTATACATCCTGTATTGGTGGAAAATATATGGAACCAGTGGAATCGGTTCGAAGCAGGATTTCATTGAAATTTATGATTTCTGCAAAACAAATATGTATGTGAAAGTACAAATTTTGTAATCAAAATAAAATAAAGAAAGAAAATAAATAAAGTAGCGGTTTTGTTTTAAAAAGAAATGTAAATATTTTCGATATTGATATTAAGGCTGTGATATTGATATTAAGGAGTTTCTGAAGTACTTCTCCCAACGCTCAAATAGTTTATCGATACTATTAAGTATATTTTTACTTTTCTGTAGAAACCCTTCTCCTGTAGGTTTATTCAACTGAACGAACAATTTCTCTGAAATCAGAGGCGGATAAGAGGGGGGGGGGGGGGGGTGAGGGATGACTGTAAATCGTACTGAGACCTCAATTTCAAAACTTCAAAAATAATGTCCTATTACTCTTGGTATGAGCGCAGAGCTGGCGCTTGGGGTTTTTGCGCCCGGTGCACTATGCCATATTGCGCCCCATAAGCTATTCAGCAGTGAAGGACAATGGAAAAGATACAAACACTTGCTGAATGGGAGAAATAATTTTCATAGTTTACGCAAAATTTAATAATAATGCCATAATAATGCGTATAACAGTAAAAAAGATTACATGGATAGGAAGTTTCACATGGATCAACATCCAACAAACAAAAATCTGCTGAAAACGTGTATGCGACAACGATGGGGCGGCAGAATTTTTGAATCTCTGAATTCTTTCACGGAATTTTTGAATCAACTTTTTGACAGTAGTTGTTGCTGTTTTTTGTCTCCCTTGAAAAAAAAAATAAAAGGGATTGCAGACGGGAGAATTAACATTTAAAAGCAACAAAAACAAAGTAAAGCATTCTAACGTATAGTTTGTTGGAAAATTTGGTTGGCCCGTGTGAAGCTGGCCATTTTATTTTGTTAGGAATACCCCGGTTTCACCGGCCGAACTGCGCAAGTTCGAACAAATTAGTGTTCTGTAATTTTTGCCTAACTTTCCATACATTTTAACATATTGAACTCAGGAAAAATAAAGCCTGAGCTCTCCCAACAGAACATGAAATTGAGATTGAACGTAAAAGCTTGCTCAAAAGAAAGTAATCAACAGGAAAAATGGAATATCATTCCAGTGAGATTTTGCATTTCTAACTGGCGAAAAAACCAACAACAATTTCAAGCACGAACTGAGCATCCCAACCGTTGAAGCCACTTATGCGGATTGAAATGAACTTTATTAAACTGAGGCCAGTGAAGCTGGGATATAAAGGAACAAATAAAAAAGAGCAATTAAAGAGTCCTCGCCACAAGAAGTTTTGGTCTTCTCATTTCGTTCATTAACTTTCTTGTACAATTCTTGAAACAGTATTTAAAAGTGCATCAACAGCGCCCTCACATTTATATCAATCATGGTAAACAGCGATACACAATGCAGAACTCCCGGAATAATTTTTCCTTTGTGTGAGTGCTCCAAATAAATGAGAAATTGTTCTCTAACTTGTGAGACTTTACCGAATTTCTCGAATTCGAAGCTAAAATCTCTGGAAACTCCTGCACGACAAGAAGTGAAAAGAGAATGCAAATTTTGGTACCCACCTCCAATAGCTATGTGTAATATGTCGTGGGATAGGTATTTTTGAGCTAAATATAAGATATTATGGCGCTTAGTTCGAAATCTTTGTTCGTTTTGAGTAATACGGTCAGAACTGTACATAGTAGATAGAGTTTTACATATCACCCTGAACGCAGAATTCCTCCACCTCTATGGTGGTAAAATTTTTGGTTCTATCTTCCCAACTTTAGGAGTTATGAGTCGTCGAAGTCCAATTTTTGGGTTTTTTAACAAAAATTTCAAGTTCACCCACCTCTTTCTACAAAAAATAAGTAGCTGAAGTTCCTTTCCCCGTTTTATCTTGCATAAGAAAGAATAGGCACAGAAATTGTGTAAATTTGTGTAATTTCTAGCACCCATGAGAATTCTATTCAATTTTTTTTTTTTTAGTTTTATATTTTTTTAAAATCTTAATTTCTAAAACTGCGCCCCCGACAAATTGCGCCCGGTGCAAGTGCACCATTTGCACCTAAGAAAGCGCCGCCCCTGTAATGAGCGTGTAATCTTGAACCATCACCCACCTAAACAGACGAATTTCAAGGGACACAAGAGCACATATATTTGATCCTTTCAGTCCATTTGTTGCATTTATTGTTTAACCGGTTAATAGTAGGGTATCAAAGCTCCGCGTATGCCTGGTCTTCACATAGTGCCTGTTTAGAAAGTTCGCTTTGCCGTTCCTTCTGAGGCGCCCCAAAGCGAAAGTTTGTTTAGACGGCTCGCTTTGAAGACAGGTGGAACAAAGAAGAAAACTACTATGGGTCAAACAAAAAACAACATTTATTTTCAAGTGATAAAGCTGTATCAGATCCAAAGCATCAAAGCAGAATCGTCGGCAGAGGGATGTTTCTAGTAGCAAGAAAAGCAGCAGAGAGTTCTGTCGCTGCTTTTTCATCGCAAATTCTAATTTTGCTACTTTGCAAAGCAGAATTTTTTGACATTTCAAACAGTTGGCAAGTTGTTTTTAAATGACAAATGGACGCGGAAAATAGAGAATTTATTATTGTGTGATTCTTGGCAAAGAGGAATTTGACGAGTTTCGATAAGTTTTGGGCAGTTTCTTGTGAAAAAACCGAGAAAAACTAAATTAGTGAAACTAGACGAAAGCTGTCCAGTTACTCAAGCGAAATTTTTAGTCGCACTAGAGTAGTTAGACTCGAGAAAAACCAACTAGTTTCTGGTTCACAATTTTTTAGCAGCGCAACTGTCCAATGAACCTAGCGAAATCCTAGCGAGTTTCATTCTAGTCAATGTAGTCAAAATTTTTTCCTCCACATAATTCAAAGTCCAATATCAAGAATACTTTTTTCACTCTTTTGAAAATTGCAATCAAGTTACTATATAATTATAAATTTAAACTATATTATGTATTCAAATAATATAATAACGAGGTAACAGTAATATAATAATAATACCAATATAACTGAAAATTAAAGAAATCAATCTGCCTTGTAATAAAGTTACATAATATATCCCTAAAAACACAAATTCCGCCCTTATTGTGTGATTTCCATTCATTGTATGAAGACAACAGATTATTTGGAGTGAGAAAAAATTCTTGGTTTAATTGATTTTCCCTTCATAATATAATTCACATGTCAAACCAAACTATTACGCTTAAGTGGTAAAAGGTGCTTATTCGTCATCAGACTTTTTATTGTCTCTAGTTTAATAAATTGTAAACTCATCTTTTGTCCATCAGCATTGATATGGTCGTTTTCCGTTTTCATAGCCACCGTGGTCGTCGTCCTTTAATCTGCTTTTTGTGGTCAGTCTTGACGTCTGTATTCTGGTGAATGTACATGCAAATTATATTTTTCATGTCCTGTTATTGAATTTTTTATTATCAAAAAAAGGAAAAAAAATACCCTAGTTTTCCTGAGTTTCTGTCAAGTTTTACTGATGAATTTTTCATACCAGTAGCTATCGAGCCATAAAACGTCGAAATAGGATAAAACTGGCAAGGGGTCATCCATAAATTACGTGAGGTGATTTTTGGGATTTTTCGACCCCCCCTCCCCCCTTGGTGAGATTTCGTGAGATTTGGCTCGACCCCCTCCCTCCCCCCCTAATCTCACGTGAGATTTTTCAAATTTTAAAAAATCTAGTATTTACACTAAAAATACGTATTTACGGTCGTAACCACAGCAAAGTGGGCCTTTTCTTAGAATATAGAACTGCAGGAAAGGCCCCCGAATTTAAAATCCTTGTTCGTAACCGTAGTGAAATCCAATTAAAATTCGGAGTGAAAGGCGTGTAAAAAAGTTAATCTGAGCGGAATTGGGAGCAAGATTTTATTTGAGATAACTGATAATTTGGACGCCTTGCCCTCCTCTATTCCACTCACTTTTCCGTTTGTAGTGGACACATAAGTAGTTCTAAATTCTAAGGGCCTTTTTGCGGGTCAGTGTTACTTGGCTCGTACTCTGCAGCATTTGACGAGACACACGTTTGACAATCGACAACCAATTTTTGTGTAGGATTTACCCCTATCGTAAGGCCCCAATTTACACACAGGTCGCCAGCAGGCTGTGGCTTGAAAGTTTTCGCCTTGAGGCCAAGTATCACTAAACACTCACTGGCCGCCAACTGTATGGGGTAGTGATGAGCAAGACTTTTCTTGCAATTCTTCCTTTTATTGTACATTAAGCAAGACCAAAGCAGGAACAAGACAAGACAGGACAAAATAAGACTACATTGCTCATCACTAAATGCCTAAAGTCTTGCAGTGGTGAGCAAAAAGCCTTCGAAAAAGTCTTGCTAAAAGTCTTGCAAAAAGTCTTGCAGTCTTGTCTTTGTCCTGCTGAATTGTCTTTGTCCTGCAAGACAAGACGTTTTGCTCATTACTGGAAAACTTTTGCCCCTTAGTGATGAGCAAAAAGCCTTGCTATCCTGATCTTGCAGTCTTGACTTATCCTTGTCTTGTCTTGGTATTTCTTGGTCTTGCTAAATATGCAAGACTAGTCTTGCTCATCACTAGTATGGAGCCTGCAGTTAAAGAAAGCTGACGAAACTAGCATTTATCGTCAGTTCGGGCCTGAAGATCTGAACTTCTATTCACTAAGAATTCACACCGTATGCACTCGGAACGGAAAGCAAGGCGCGTGCTAGTTGTGAAAACCATCCACCATCGCGTTTGCGCTTTTTTGCTCTTTTGTGTTCACGACGTGAGGCTTGAAGCTTTCGTTGGGGCCATGAGCATTTTTGCACTTGAATTAATAACCTGCTATGCTAAGCAGTCGTTTTCGCTTGTGTGTAGGGAATCAGGACTTTACCTACATGCCACGGCCTGTCAGACTCATCCCTCAGTTAGACTGATTCAAGCTTAGTCGTGCCGGCCGGCCTGTAAGTCAATGGGGGTCTTTAGTGGAGAAACACGTTTTACTTAGTTTAACCCAATTTTCGCGCAATTTTACACTGTGTGTTTAAAAAAAAAATACGTGAGATTTGCCGAGACCCCCCCTCTCCCCCAGGTGAGATTTGGTGAGATTCGGCTCGACCCCCTCCCCCCCCTAAACGCCTCACGTAATTAATGGACGACCCCCAAGTACCTCGTCAGAAACTTGCAGGTAGAATGGAAAAACTTGGTGGTTACTAGCGAGTTTCGAGTCAAAATTTATACTTGCTATTATCTTGCACTGTATTGGGGAAAAAAATTATATTCGGAAACATTTTAATAAATTCTGCCGCTGCTCCTGCTTTACTTGGATCTGATTCAGCAGGCATAATTCTGCTTCTTTTATCAATTTCCACATCAGATTCAGATCAGTTCCCATTTCCATTTTCCTCTAAATTTCCTGTTAACATTCTTTCATACTCTCGTTTTGTTCCTTAAATTTTATATGTAACGACTTTGTTTGATTATTACTGATTCTTCTAAGTCTTGTCGCTTGTTTTGACTCCCTCATCTTCCCAACAATTAAGTAAAGATCAGTGCCCACCTTCGCTCCTCGGTAACTCCTTACATCCAGTATACTAACAACCATGCCTTGATGTATTAACTGGAACATGGTCCGTTCGGTCATTGTGTCTGCCAATTTACAACTTGACTTCTCAAAAATGAAATCCCAATCAGACAAACATTTCTTAACGTGGTGTAAATACTTTTGACGGCAATAAAATGTGTGTAAATTCTTTTGACCCATCAATTAAGTATTTTTTTCAAAAACAAAAACCAATTCAGCCTCCTCCTCCTCCTGTACTATGATATTCAGACAACGCTACAATCGCAACAATATTTCAACATACATAGTTATAAATCATGGCTTTGTCTAAACAGTTTTGACTATGTTTGTATATTTCGCCATAAAACTACCAACGAAGGGTTCATGGTTCGTATCCAATTAGTGATGAATTTGCCAATTGAAAGACTGTGTCAGAACAAAGATTTCTTCACCATTCGTTTCATCTTCAAATAAAATCATTGTTTTTGTGAAGTTCTTTTCAAAGTAGGATTGGAATTGAACTTGTGAAAGACTGTTAAAAAATTTCTAGTTTGTTTCAAGTCATCTTACTGAAAACGATGAATACAGATTGCTGAAAATCAAAAACCTAATCGTTGATACCAACTCCTCCCTAAAATGCTAACCCCAAAAAATAAATAACAACAACAAAACTTTGTTTTTCAATATGAAATAAATTTTGAATTTTATTTGTGTGTTTTTTTTTATATAAATAAGTACAAAAGTCTTATATATTAAATATTTGTCTTAAAACTAGATTTGTCTTCTTTATACAATTTTGTACATAAAGGTAGTCAATATTTACAATCATTATCAATAATATTTCTTGTTTTCATAAATAGGCACTTTTTACAGATTGAGCAAGGTTTCCAGTTGAATACTGTTTTCATTGGGAGATTGAATCGCGAGTGACTAGAGCATCCATCTAAGGGCGACAGGGGTGGGTTCTAGGAACTAAATTTGGTTTGAACAACGAACAAACATTCGCCGTATTTTTTTATTTTTTTTGTTTATTTAAATTCGTTATTTTAATTCCTAATGCTCCTGATAAGCCGTCAGATAAGTTGGCGTTGTGCTCGACACTTGAATACCAGGACATCCACCTTCTGTATGTTTTGTCAACAGGGACATTCTCGAGAATGTTTTGCTGCACGTTGCGCAGGAATATTTCTTTACGTCCGAATGTGTTTGTAGATGCGCCCTGAGATTGGACCGATCAGCGAAGGCTCTATGGCAATGTTGGCAGCTGAATGGCTTTTCTCCAGTGTGGGTTCTGATATGTCCTTGCAGTAACCATGGTCGGGAAAAGGCTTTTCCGCAGATTGTGCACTTGCAGGGGAGAGTATGGGTCCGGATGTGCATCTTCAAGGCTCCCAGCGAAACATAAGTCTTATCACAGTCCTTGCAGCTGAAGCTCTTCTTCACCTGATTGCCTTCGGCTGCTGGACAGTGGAATTGTTGATGCTTGGTCAATCCGGAAAATGTTGAGTAGGACTTGTTGCAATCTGGACACTGATAGCGTGGCGGTGAGTTTTTCTCCTTGCTATCGCCGAAGTTCTTTAGGTCACTATTTTCACGATCAGCGAAACTTGCAGGGGAATGTTTTGTAGAAAGATCCTCGGGAGTTGATCCTGTTGGTTCGGGGGTATGCGATCGCATGGAGTAGTATGAAGAATCGCTATAGGCTGGCGAAACTGGTGGTTGATTTAGTGTGAATGCATAAGGCTGATACGGCAATTGATATGGCATGTAGCGATGCTGTGGGATCACTTCTGGCTTGATAACATGGCTTGATGAATGGTGCTTAACTCCAATTGGACGATACACTTCAGCCCTGATCGGTGGCGACACCGAACTGGCACGTCCATGAAGATAATGTGGCGGTGGTGATAGCGATCCTTCGGATGGTGAACTTGGTGAATGTAGATCACCACGAAGTGGAGACACTGGCTGATGCTGCTGGATGCCGCGGTAAAAATCCGCTGAGTATGGAATATGGAAACTCCATGGCTGAAGACCAATTTTTGGGTAAGTCGGTGTTGGCACGATCACTGAGGTTTTCTCTTCACTGGGAATTATTTCTGGGGTTTTTATATCCACTTTGTCAACGGTTAGATATTCTTTTTTAATGCACAAATTCTCTGGCTCGTCCTTAATTTCACTGTCGTCGAAGGTGAAATGCACTGGACGCTTCTTGAGCGGGCACTTGCTATAGTTACGTTCCATTAATGTGGAAGGCATTTTGTTTAGTTCACAACAACAGAAAAAATTCACTTATAAAAAACTAAAGCAGAATTAATAGTTCAAAATATTTTCACGGGTATTTCTCTAACACCTGAGCAACGATCTTGTTTATTTCTCTTTTTTTTGTTTTCTCCGAAAAAACTCAACTCAACTCGGTACGGAGCTCTTAGTGCAAGGGCAACAAGAGACGAACTGTGAACCGGTGGTGAGGTGGTCTGGGTTATATAGGATTCCCCACCAGTTCGGCCGGACCGTCAGCACGTGCCTTGGGACCAATAGAAAGCCAGGAATCCTCTTCCCCTACTACGAAACCGGCACCCGACATCTGAGGCGGTTCGAATATTGTGCGCATGGAACTAAGAGGGAGAGACAGGTGTGCCGTGAAAATCGAGCACCGTTCCATTGTATATGCTCGGATCTGGGGTCTTATGACTCCGGTGTCCCGGTGTACCTTATGTGCATTATGGGCACCACCAGAGGGCTACGATCTGCACAGCACCAGCTTCAGATCTACGAGAGCGACCTGATGCGGATGGATGGATGGATGGATAGAGGTAGACGAGGCCAACAACAGATGATCCCAGACGACACGCCGTGCCGTGCCGTGGTGTGAGCCTTTGGGGTCCGTGAAGATGTGTGCTGTGCACGGTGGATTTCTTCACTTTTTGTCCTTTTATCCTTTAGATTTCTGTGCTTTGACAGTTGCTGTATTATATAATCAGGATTTGGGAACATGCAGGGGAGCAGCAGCATGGATCACAGGATCAGGAATGCGCCAAAGACGGTTGGCTCGTTGTATATGGGCTGGAAACCGGGTCAGTGACTCAATGCGGCAGCCGAGAGACCTTAATGGATTTCATTTTTCGTTCCACATGGACTCCGGGTGTTCATCGGGGTCTCTTTTTTCTGCTTCGATATTGGATGTTTTGTTGCCTATTGTTTTTCGTGGCTCGCCAGTTACGGCGATTGTTTACTTTTGTGATGATGGAATTTTCGATGAAATTTTTGGATTACGATTGGGTCTTCAGCGGGATTTTTTGAGGTATGCAAAATGGATTGATGTGGTTCCAGTGATATGATCGTGAAGTGGTCTAACGAATTAAGGTTTTGCAATTAGTATGTTTTAATAAAATTATATTTCCATAAATAAGGGTTTTGTTGCTTGGACCTCATTGAAATTTTAGGTTGGAATACTTAATAAATAACTGGATGAAATTGACATAGAAAGTATAGCTGGTTGCAGCCTCGTGCAAGGACCGTTAAGGAGATGGGAGGACATTTGGCGATGAAAGGACACTTTGTTACAACAATACTCGAAAATTTTTCACATACTTTGGGCGTTAAACGTCACATCTGTGGTCGATGATGGAGTGTATAAACAGTATTGTAATTAGGTTCGTAGCATCCCGGATAAATTCTAAGAGGAGTTTATTAGCCGAGAAATCGGAGTCAAGTTTAATTGACAAATTACAGTGCGAATTGATCGATATATTGAGTTGTATGTATCATTGGGCTTAGACGCATAATGAAGTCCAAATTCGTCGAGTTGACCCACCCTTGGCAACGGTGTCGAAAACTGTTGAAAGACGAGAAGCTAATGAAGGAGGATATATTTGAAGGTCAACCATTGATTTGTCAGCAGGGCATGTAGTGTAATAGCGATAGAGTAGTTACAGAGTGGTTTAGGGCTAAAAATGTAGTAGAACCGATACAACCATCGATGTCTCCACAATTGAAAATTATAGAGAACTTATGGGACTGGCTCACGAGGAGACCAGGATTAGGATGAGAATATTGAACTATCGCAGAACTAAGAAATATATCCCTTAAAGTTTACCCGAAGTGCAATGAAACAGTCAATCCATCACAATTTGTCTGGTTACCCATTTCTCGACACGAGTTCAAACTTTTGTCGTGACTTGAGAGACAGTGCTGAAGCCTATCATAGTCTTGCATCGGATCATATCTTTTATTTCAAAATCAAAAACCTTTCGCAAGGCCTGCTAAAAGAGATTACCAAAAGCAAAATGGCTGATCTTAGCTAGAACAACTACAAAGAAAATGTTTGAGAGCTGTGAAAAAAAATGTCTCTCTGGCTTGTTCATTTCTAAAACTATGTAGGACAATTGACGAATGGGGTCTTTGTTATAGTAATCTTACATCGGTCTAGCAGCAGAGTGTGTGCGACCGCCTGTCTAAGGTCCATGCCTAAAGGGCCCCATAGACGATCAATAATATTGTCAATACGCCTCTCAATAATATTGGTGAGGCGCATTGAATGGGCATACTGATCGTTTATCAGGGGTTGAAACGCATTGTAAATTTATTGAAGCGTATTGCTAGAAATGTTGATTGAAGCCAATCGACGCGAGCCATATTGATACGCGCATTGAAGGTTTATTGGTCAATATTTCGTTAGTCCCAGCTCGGACGTCGTACAGTCAAAATGTTTGACTCACAGAAAGAAAATTACCACAACAATGGGTAGTCGCCGTATTAATAACTAGATTGACGAGATTATTGATGCGTATTTACAGCAGCTTCAATATTACTGACAATACGTATTGACCGCTGGAAATACGTACCCAAACGGAAGTCCAAGATTCCTAATGACTAAACTCACCAACCCTTTGCATGATGTTTGAGTTCTGACACGTATAAGAATTATAAAAAGTGGAGAAACCTGAGAGGCACTTTTAGAAAAGATCATCGTAAAATTAGAAGTGTAAATCAAGAGATGCGGTCAATGTACGAACTTGAACTTGAACTTACGAATGGTCGTATTTTCAGCAGATATTGTTTCTTAAAGACAATTTTAAACGCGGAAAATAGAGGAGTATGTATTTATTAAAACACAGAAAAACACGACATTGAAGAGATCGTGGAATGTCATGGCGATATTAATTCTCAAAATCTGATTTCAACAAAAAACGTCACTGAAACTGAAATTGAAGACACCCCTGAAGTGAGTCAGAATGAAATGCATGCTTTTAAGAATTCTTTAAAAACAAAAAAAAAACTATAAACAAAAAATATTTCAAGATTGAAGAAAATAAGTTGCAAATAATGCAACAGAATAGTGAAAACAGATTGGGAACTGTGATGCTACCTGATCTGAGAAAAGTACCAGAAAATAGACAACTACTTGTACGAACAAAACTTCAACAAATTTTTATTGACGAAGGTAATAAATTTTCATCATTTATCTACTTCACTTTCTTATTGCTCAGAAAGTATAAGCTCAACTCCTGCTCCTTCTCCGAGATCTCTGGGAAACTTTGATAATAACTCGACATCTGATACGAATTCTCTAATAAACAATTTTTCAACATATAATAATAAAAATATTACACACACAATATCTATTGATTTCTAATAAATGCTAAGGTGATTCAAAGAATTTATTTTACAATGCTAAATCGGGTGATTTCTGATGCAGTGTGAGAACTCGTACGAACAAAATGAATTCGGATGCAATGTGCGAGTAGCCTTAAGTAGTGAAGTGGTAGGAATTGCGGTACTGGATGCGAAAAATTAAACCTTACCAAATTTCGGAAATAATACGGATCCAATTGCGAGGAGTACCTTTGGATTTTTTGAAAATTTATAACTAAAAAATAACGTCATGGTACCAGGGCGGGTTTTTTTTCAGATTTACTTTTTGTAAATGAATCGTAATATCACCTCACACCTATTAATGTCTAAGTTCCTCAATATAATTCATATTTGATTTTGATTGGTTTGAATGTACTCTGCATGGAAGGTGACTAGACTTCTCTGTGATTTTCAAGTGTGTAGTACGCTATTTAAAAAAAAAAACTAAGCTTTTTCAAAAATTTGCAAGTGCGTCTAATGCATTGGTCGAAGACTGTTTATTACGCGTGTTTCTCAAATGATAAATTTCAAGTACTCTTCAGACAGTGTATGTAAAAGTTTAGTCATACTGCCGTCTTATGTTTATTAGATAATAAAAACCATCCTATATTTATCTATGCTTGTCATTTGATGTTAATAAATACTTGGTTAAAAACAAAACAAACCCGATTTGGTAATAAAACCCAAGACTTCTCGCTACAAGAAGCAGTCACTCTCCCCAGAAGGCAGCAAGGTATTAAAATATCATTAATTAATTAAGCGGAATGAGATTGTGAAACGAAAACGAAACAATCAAACTTTCAATACGTATTAATGTTAACGTAACATTTCCTCTGCCTCCTCCTCCTCCTGGCTACTTAAGGCACCTCAGAAGTGTAGGTATGTAACCTTTCATAATTAACCTTCATTCATCAAACAGAAAACATGGATTTTTTAGCAGGAGATTGGTGAAGGAATTATTAAGTCCCGAGTTAATTTAAAGTCGAAGAAAAACCTTGTAAGGTTCGCCTTAAAACGGAAATTTTTAATAATAATTTCTCTGGCAGTGAAAACATTCCCTTGAAGTCGAGGAGTACAGGAAAAAAGGGTCGTAAACATTTTTATCGCCACTTTCAAAAATCCGTGGTTAATATTCGACAATGGGAGAGCGCGAGGAGGACAGGAGGAATCTGTGTCAGGGCATACTGTAAGTCACTTTAAATCTGGCAAGGTAACCACCGCGGATCGATCGGTGGTAAGGCGAGCATTTTCTTAAGAGACGCGAATCCTGTACCGTAACGAAAGGAAAGCAATAAGCAAAAGGCTCAAGTCAGCTCGTAAAAATCTCCATGAAACCCAGTCGTTAAATAATGAGGTCATCCCACACGAAGTCCTCATATAATGGCAGCAACATGAATCGCGCACCCGGCTACACGAAAGTTAAATTTACCGCGCATTTGAACCTGCGGCGGCTGCGCGCAAGATCTTCCAGCCATCTTAAGGCACCACGATGCACCACTTAAGGGACCATCCGGCGGGGTGCGCAGGGCTGTCTTCGTGCGCCCAATGCTCATCCTTCGGCATTGTCAAGTATTTGTCAGCAACAAATTTGATTTTTCGGACACAAAACAGCAAAGGTCCCAAAACCGAGGCCAGGATTGGGCGGTCGCTGTGGAATCCCTTAAACGGATTTTATGTATATTTATGCACGGTGTGGCTGGCTGTCCGCGCTGCTCTCTCACTTAAAGGTAACTGCCTTAGGACCGAGTCGCACAGGTATCCTTCGATTGAGCGCGGTGCAGCACACGCGGGAAGGCGGAAGGAAGCCGCGACCGAGAATGGCCCCGTTATATGGTTCTGGCCGGGGTTTATTATGTGTTTTAAATGCAAATACCGTGTCCCCGGTTGTTTTGGGCCTTTTGGGGGCCGCGGCGGTGAAATTTTGCCACTCTGGCATTCGGGACTTAACCTTAAAAACGTTTTTATTGTCTTCAATTTGAATTTTTCTCACTAATTTAAAGTTAAAGGCTTTTTCCTCCTGTCTTTACCGAAATGAGTTTCTTATACAGCAAAGGTAACTCGGACCCCAGGTGATTGTGGGAATGAAAGTAAGGTTTGTGGCAATGTTTTTTCGTATTACACTTGTCCAGCAGAAATTTTATGGGAGCGATAAAGGATATCCTGGTTTTTTTTACTTAATCGGTTGTTAACTGTGAAAAAGGGATGTATTTAAATGTATGTTTGTAATCAAGTAGCTGGCATTTGGTTATAGGGTAGGTGTGAGACTAACTCGTGAACCTAAGGTTTGGTCGTTCTTTAACCGACTATGGTATTTTAGATGTTTGGATTTTGTGGAAGCTTATCACTGCCCGACCTCTATTCTGGGATCTCGTTTCATTTTTCGGCAAAGTAGTATGCGCTCCATGGCTTTGGCTAGAGCCGGGCATTTACATAGGAAGTGAACGATTGTTTCTTTCTCGTTCGTCTTCACGCAATCACATGTGTTATTCACGTTGGGCTACCAATCATCTCGGTCTTCTTGTTTCCTGTTTGGGTAGGATTTCTCGTTTACATTTATGTTCCTATGTTCGGCGAGAGTCATGTTATTCGTTCTGCTGAACGTATGTAGCTCAACTCGGCATTGTCTGGAGCACTATCAAAATCGCTAAGTACTCCGGCTTGAAAGCGTGCGCCTAAACCTAGACTCAATTCCAAAATAGTAGAAAGCGTTCGCATAAATGTACTAGGACAATGTACTGTTGGGGGTCGCACGATAGATCCCAATTGTCAATCTAAAGTAAAGGTAGCCTGCGGTTGTGAATACCAAACCCTCGGGTAGTCAGCCCAAGATATTTCTATGATTGTAGGGTTTTGAAGTCAAAGCTTCTAAGGCTGCACGAGGCCAGGTGTTTGAAGTGAAGCACGGAAAATACCAGATGCAAGGGCATATCAAGGGAGTTCGTGGAACATGTTCTCATGGCCTCTGTTTCTCTATGGTTATCGTCCTCTGGACTCATGCTAACTTTATAGCAATGAAAAATGTTCAGGGCAGGCCACCACATCAGTGAACCGTAAATGAGTATTGAATGTAGCACGACTGTATATGTGCATCCACAGGATTATCTTTGGTTTCTACTTTCTTTGTTGAAGTATTGGGTCCAAAATATCGCGGCTACTAGCTTCGCCTACTTCACAACACCCCTATACCTCATATTTGCAGGTTAGATCGCTTAATCAAGTTCAGCAGTCTGCTAGGTGGTTTATCGCTTGGACTTGACCGTTTGAGAAGTGTTTCGCTGCACAAAGCACCACTGCCATGGTGATCATGGTCAACTGGCGCTCCCTGTCTTCCTCCATCTTGGCCTCAGGTGTGTTCTATGGAGCTTCCCAATTTCACTCCGTCCCTCCTTTCCTTGGCACTCTCCAGTTTAGTCCATATAATTCCCATGTGATAGGAAGAGAAAGGTCCATCCTCCTCTATATCAAGACAAGGCATTGACAAATTGAATGAACGTGGTATCCATAGAAGATCATGCACCTGGCCTATATATGTCTGTAAGGCCAGCTCTTTTCCTCAAATTTGCCTTCGTACACCCGTATGTAGAGCTCAGTACTCGGTCATTTAAAACTTGTGGGCCGTATGTACGCTCATTAAAAATAGTTAAGAACTCTACGGCCATCATATGCGGCTTAAAAACCAAGCGGCTGTTGTTCGCCCGTTGATAGGACATCATTTATTTGTACTCAGGGTCTACGACCTAATAGACTTAATGAAGAAAATATAGCTGAGTGTATATGCAATAAGCGTGATAAATCGTTTCGGTGCCGTTCTCAACAGATCAGCCGTTCTGAACTGCCTCGACCAGTGGAGCCATTGGGCATACTGGTTCTGCAGTCGTGTACTGAACCGCTGAAGATGAGTCTTAAGACGCAGAATCCGTCTGCAGCGCGGTCAGTTTGTGTTCGGTTATTTCCGGAGCTACAACTATTATCCGAGGCTTGGAGAAGGTGGAGCTTGACAAACGCAGGTTTGTCAAGCGTCTCTAACCGCTAGAGGAAATGCTTTCAAGAAGCACTGGCAAAAGGCCTCTCCAGGAAAGTCCGGAACGTCTGGAACAGAAGAGGACCAAGACGGCCAACAGTTGCAGGAGGCGATTATTGATGTCGTCATCGTAAAAGCAAGCGGCAAAGTGAAGCCGTCCTTCAAGGGTAGCTTCCCAAGCAGAGGATGGCTGCTGTTAGTCTGCTCAAACCCTGACATAGCAGAATGGGTGAGGAATAATGTCTCCTTCATTAAGAGCAAGAGTGCTCTTGATATCTTTCTGGTAGAAGAGGGTAATTTCCCTCAGACTCACGGCATACGAGGCTACTTCCCCAGGTTGGTAGCCTAACCAACGAGAAAGTGCTGGCGACTTTCGCCGCGCAAAACTCGGTTCGGCTGACAAGTCGTTGGTGAACTGCAGTTCCAAAGGAAATTCAGAGTGATTATCCCGGATCGTTCTAAGTGGAAAGAACTTATTCTTTCTTACTTACTTTTGTCAAGTACAGTAGCAGCTTCAACTACCTATCTTCAATTCCTCTCCAAATTTCCATTCTTCAGCAATTTCCAATGTCCGTTTTAATCCATCTAATATCCTTTATTAAAATAGGAACAGATACCAAATCTCTTTGTCAACCGTTACCGAATTAAAAAAAACCGTTGAAAAATATTTAACGGAATAAAAACGGCAGCTGCACGGGGCTTCTTTATGTTTGCACAAAGGCAAATTCTAATAAAGGTCCGAAAGTGCATCCCTTCTAAGATTTTCTCCTTATACCCATAACCATCTCTACAAGGGATGCACCCCAAAAACGGACGCATTTAATTTCCGTCATACGGAAGAGGAAGACTTCCAGACAGGTCTAGGACCTCTTAAGCTAACTATAAATAACGTAGGCAAAAACACACATCCAAACTGATTTTTTCCCGTAAAGGATGTACGTGTAACGTGCGCATCAGAAATAGGTGACCAGCAAGTACACCAGGACCAGCGTCAACGTGTATGGAAGTGGTGCGCGGTTACTTTTCTATTTAAAGGAATCGAAAAGTGAGGATCCCTTCGCGTTTGGTGTTATTTTTTGTACATTACACCGGTAAACCGGCACACGACAGATGTGGATATTTTTATCCTTGGCTTCCAGGTTTCACTCTCCGTCACGAGGCAGCAAGGATAAGGGCAGCATCGACAGAACAACAACAACTACGCTAGCAGCAGCTATAATGTCAGCAACGAGAATTTCGATCTGATCCTTGTCGGAATTGTGACTAGGAGGGCAAAGGTACCAGCAAATTGACATGTGCACACACACGATGGAGGGTCTAGGGGTAACAGGGAGGGTGATCTGGAATTTTTTGGTACGTGCGACCCCTTTCTGCTGAGATTTCAGCATATTTGGACTGCGTGCAGCTTGCTCCGACTTGCGATTAGATGCCATCGATTGCAATTTCTGTGCGAGATCAACGAGGGTAGGATTTTGTGGTGGTATTTTAGGAACTAGGACACACCTGCACAGTGATCGTTTTCGGTTGGATTTGAAATTGAATTTGTTTCTTTTTTAAATTTAGTGTATGTTGGCTTTATTTACGTATACAGCAGCTTTTACAAGTTCTTATTGGGAATTTAATATAAGCATGAGAGTTTTCCTCTGCCGATACCAGTATCTTCTCATTAACCCTGATCTTTGCAGTAGTAGTAGGAATTAATCATATTTCATCCGAAAATGTCCTCTCATTTGATTAAGCAGAAACTGGACAAAAGTTATATGTGTCATTCATGTAAGGTGTTACCCAGATAGGCTGTCGTGTTCAGCCAAATGTGATTAAAACGCCTTCCTACCAAGATGGAAAGTAGAGTTGCACCACCTTACCAGGGAAGTTTTCAATATTTTTCAAGCTTGGGGAGTTCAGGGGGCCTTGAGGGAACACGAAACAATGCCATGAAACTTTTGAAGCAACATTGCAGGAAACAGTTTTGACAGCTACATGTTTGTTATTGTTGTTTCTATTCCCTTCCCTTTTCGTAGCGAATGAGATAAAAAGAGGAATTAAAAACAAAAATGGCCAATCGATTTTTCAAAGCAAAGCGACTGGTGGGTGGGGCGGTTGGGTGAGTAAATATACGAAAAGTACAAAAGAGAAATGAGTAATAAATTTTGACGTATTATTTGCTGCAAGACTTTACCCGCCTAGACACCGATGAAATATTTGAGGAAACCCCAAAAACGAATCTGTGATTGCTGTTTACTTTGCTTCGTTTGGTGTTTTATCGTGTAAAATGGGCCATTGTAACGACAAAAATCAAGAGCACAAATTCTATGTCGTTACGACGGAAAAAATTGGCCCTACTTGACAGTCGACCAATAGATACTTGCATAAAATTCGCTTTAAGGGGTTTTTCCAAGGTCTTGCGTAGGGAATCCAATCCCGAACCGTACTGACAATATTGCAAAGTATTAATAAAAATAGATTTAGGCCATCCGAACACGAGTCGACTAACCCAACTGTTTCGTAATCTTGCGTGTACCGAAGTAGGAATCCATACAAGGTTTGACGACGATATCAGGTTATTGTGAAACTAGTTTGAAATTGGGAGTGCAAATCTTCGTTAGCTAAAGATATCTGCCTAGTAAGCAATACCGCAATAACAGAAAATCGTCTAAGTATATTTAAATGCGTGTAGCGAGACCTCAGATCAGTTACTGAGTTTCCATTCATGGAAACGCGGGTTGAGTCAAGTTTCGTTAAATTCAAGAACTCCGCGAAACCCGTCGGATTAAGCCATGATCCCCGTGCTGAAAGTCGAATCGTGTTTCGTGAAAAGTCGTTTGAGTTGAAGAAAGTCACGTTTCAGTCGAATTACAATTTCCAGCACAGCGGCCTAGAGTTAAAATGCTAAATTGAGTTTAAGCTAGGGGACTCTGTAGCCTTTGGGATAGGTAGCCTAGGGAACAAAGCAACTGGTTACCATCTCAGAGATCTCGGGTTCAAATCCCGGCCAGCCCCACGGTCCTTCGCCTTTTTTACTTGTCGCGATAGTAATGGCTGGAAGTAGGTGGACTAAAAATATCGCGGCTAGGTTGTGGCAGTTCCTTCCTCCCCGACTAGAGCTGCTGTTCGACATTGCACTCTATACGAAGAAAATAGATTGTCAACAGTATAAAGAGCCTTTCCTGAGACCTTGTGGTGTCGTGACGATTCGACTTTCAGCACAGGGACCATAGTGACCATTATACCCGAAAAGTTTATCTCCAAAATCTGTGAGAGGAGACCGAGTAGTTCAAGTGTTGTGAACTATCCTATAAACAAGGAAAAATAGAACTGATGCTCTTTATCAAAAGAACAAAAATCCCTGATTTCAGTTCACTTGCAATTAATAGTCGTGCATTTAGCCTACCACGATCGGGTAGGTCTTCTTCTGGCCGGCCGAAAACCTGAATGGCTGGCTCTACATGGAACTTTCTATGCCTGTAAGCAGACTTTAGGCTTGAAACCAAGTATTGTGCGCTGACTCTTCATAGCAGTGATTAGACCTATGCTGACATGTGGTAGCCCACTCTTATAAAAATATAACAAATTGAGGCCAAATCTAAAGAATGGAGTGTTTCGCAGTTATGCGGGCTATGTGTACAACTTCTTTAGAGGCAATAAATGTAATTTCAGAAATGTTCGTACCTGATCTATATATCAGGCAGCAGCCAGCTTGAACGGGCCTGAGGCTACAAAACAGCAGGATGCTGGATGGATATGGTTAACCACCATAGAGGAACAGTAAGTAAAACTTGTACCCAGATTACTCCTAATCAAAGCCGCGTGTGGGCGCTGCAGTTTTTGCTCCTCCTCGTTAGACTTCCAAAAATATTCAGGCCTATTCTGAACTCCAGTGGAATTTTCTTACATTGCTAGTATACGATTCTAAGAAAATACCAAGCGGAGCTGATGGCAATCTTCAAAGTCTCAATATAATGGGGATTCTGTTTACAGGCCCCTGCTGCGATCTGATCTACAAGTAAGGAAATTGCAACCGAGGTTTCAATGTACAGGATCACCAAATGAATGGAATGGGAAACATTTTAGCGTAACAAAATCTATAAAATTATCCATAGATATCACCAAATTACAGTAGAAAGTAGGCGTCTTCTCACCCTTCAAAATTAGTACCGCCTGCGTAACTCTGCCAGTATTTTGCGGGCGGAGCTGCAGGCTATTATCTGATATCCAATCGGCTGTCAGGGCACTAGGGAAGATCTATGTATACATATAAGAAGGTATATTTTTGGCTATTAGCTGCAGGTTCACCCTTCAGTAGGTCCCGCACACAAGAACATTGAGGGAAACAAGATCAATGCATTGACAAGATCAGGACCAATTTTTTTAGACGCACCAGTGGAATCATGTCTATTATAACAAGACACTGGTCGATTGGAGAGCATGCCAGTAAGTATATCATCTAATAGCTCTTCCAGCACGAATTTTGTCCCTGTCCTCAGCCCCTGGGAACTGCCACCTTTACCTATGAACTTGCCTACCTTGTCATGAATATAATTTCATACAGACAGATACAGCTATCTTTCTTAAAAATGGGGTCCCGATTTTCATTAACTAAGTCTAATTGAATAATTTCAGATAATACGTCAAGTAAACTATGTATTGACAATCAATATTTTCATTTCGTTTTTCACTAAAGTTAAAAATATTAAAAACCAACTCATTTCCTCCATAAATTCCTACCAAAATTTCTTTATAAAATCCACACGAACCACACATGTTCCAAAAAAAAAATAAAAATAAATCCATAAAGTCACAACATCAATACCATAAAAACACAAATAACCCATAATTTCCCTATAAAATCTCGTTAATCCTTTCCAATTTGAAAATCAACGCTCAGAGAGCAGCGATTTAATTACAGATTAACCCTGATTTCCGTGTAATTGATGACCCTGGTGCCATTGTGGCCAGTATCGCAGCACAAGGTGTAAAAGATCTATCACCAGCGACCGATCAATTCAATATTGATTAACAAGGTGGGCAGAGGCAGGTGTCTTCTTCGTCAATATAACAACGAGAGAATAAATGCGCCAACACACGCACACCTCCGTCCTGCGGTCCTCCTCCGCTGGCGCAATCAAATTAAACGATGATTAGGAAAATTGAATGGCACCTTACCCGAAAACGAATAACAAATTAAGCCCGAAAGGATGGCTTTGGTGCGTTTCCTTGGAAAAAGGATTTCGGGATTTCGAGTCGAGAGGCGCCCCACTTTGTATAATGCGCCGAATAATGATTGTGATGATGATTTGAATTTTCGGCCATCGAGGCACCTTTAAAGGTGGACTCTCGTTTTGGTCGTTCTGTTGTGCATTTGTTGCCCCATAATTCAATGCAATCAAGTGTGGACGGGTGGTGGTGATGCATACCCTCGATACTTTCTGTGGTACCCTTTTCGTCTTTGTTGGAGAAAAAACATTCCGAAATGTTAAAGGTGATTTTCGGAATTCTCTTCTGGCGAGATTTATGACTTCTAATGACCGGGTCAGATTGTTAGCGGGAACCTGACGTTAATTTGAGGCAGCATGCCAGTTATGGCTCTGCCTTGTCCTTAATGACTAGCGTCTTTAATCAGTTGTTGGTTAAAATGTGGCTATCTTGGAAATTTCTTGAAGGATCGTTACTTTCGAAGTGGTTTAGGAAAAAATGCATCTGCGAAATTGTGGAGAGTTTGGATTTTTGTTATGTTGAAAGTTATGGGTCATACATCTATTTGCTTTTTTTCGCTCGTTCATTCCTTCATCTAACATGCCCAAATGTTATGCTAATGGCTTGAACTCGCTGGTTGTAGCTCTTCGATTGCAATACGCGAATATTTAAAAACTCCGCCAAGATATCCTGGCGGTCTCAATACTGGAAAAGAACAGAGGGTAATGGTTAATATATCAATATCCGAGTACAGTCGCTAAAGCTACTGGCTAGAGGTTCAGGGGGCCTCGGTAGTCTAGGGGTAAGGTGCCTGACTACTATCCCAGAGGTCCCGGGTTCGAATCCCGGCCAGCCCCACGGTCCTTCGCCTTTTCCACTTTCCCACTTACATAACTTTCCTTCTTTCTTCTCCCCTCTTTACATTCCAGATTCCTCCTGTCAGAGCCTTCGCTAGTCCTTCCCCGCTCCACCAAGCGAATGTCATCGGTTGGCTAATGAGATTCAACTCGTTTCAGGAGGCATAACACTCCAGCGAGTTGTTTCTCAAATGCCCCGATGCTTCTCTCTCTCATTTCTACTCTCTATCTTACGGCTAGAGCTGCTGTTCGACACTCTATACAAAAAAAATAGATTGTCGAACAGTACAAAGGGGCTTTCCCTAAGCCTCTAGTCTATCACATAAAAAAAAAAAACTACACTCTCTACCATGCCCCGAGTACACATACATAAATATATGGAGACTGGTCTTACTGATAAGGGTTGTGCGACAGGTCGTAAATCCTTCTTCAAAAAACAGATTGGTCAAGTTCTAAGTGATATTAATAATCTATGTATGTAAGTAATTACCGAGGAGCGAATTTGGGTACCAATCACTATTTGGTATCTGGGAAGATTTGGAAGAAACTGCGACGATGAAGCTTTGGACGATGAAGCGATAACAACAAGGAGACATGGTGTAATGTAGCATAAGCAAGGGCGCCCAACTTTTGTCCCAGAAGTTCGTGGTTTGATTCGTGCCAAATCCGTGCCCCTTTTCCCCGTCATCGCTTGTATACATAATAAGCGAGTAAGCCGTGTCATTGAGGATGATCAGTAGTGATGAGCAAAAAATGGCTTGGTCTTGCAGTCTTGTCTTGGTCTTGCACATTTAGTAAGATCAAGGACAACACTTATCCTCGCAAGACCAAGACCAAGACTAACTGTGCAAGACCAAGACTAACAGTGCAAGACCAAGACTATATCAGTCTTGTGTTCAAAGCCAAGATTTAAAGTTATCGTGTCGAGGGCCTCATGGTAGTAAGTAGTTTTTTCACTGTTGTTTAACAATCTCCTCTGGACACCGGACGCCCCAAGTTATATAATGTCTCATACGGAGGCTTTGTTAGGATGGAAACTCCCCTTCATAACGTTCTCATGTGACCAATTAAGCTGGAGAGGGCCAAGGCCAGAACCAGTTGGCCGGGATTACAATGGCAGTGGTACCTGGTACAGTTAAGTCGAAGCGACAAGCCACTAAACAAACTGCTGAACCTGTTGATGCGGTCTGTCATACAAATATGAATTAAGTTTAGGAGTGTGGTACAATATGCCCAGCGAGTGGCCGCTGTACTTTTGGACCCAATACCTTACCAAAAGAAAAAGAAGAATAAAATAAAATCCATGTCCCGTGCAACCACCGAATTGAACCTTGGTGAAATAAAACCCCATGTTGGCGTAGGTTGATCTTTCACTCTTTAATCTACTTTCCGACTGGAGCTTGCTGTGTGACATTACACTCAATGATAGAACTTTTAACCATAGATATGCAACTTAAGTCTTTAGTCACACATAAAAAGTGACCTGAAACAAAAAAGTTTTGGCAAGGAGTTCATCTACAACTTGGAGTCACCAAAGATGTGTAGATCATTTTGCAACAGAACCCTACAGAGACTATCCAAAATAAGTAATCATTAGTATGTAGACCAAAAGAAGTCATACATATAGTAACAGGTAGATGTAAAGAAAAGGTGGATGGAATTGTTTAGCGAGCTGCTGAACGCAAATGATAGCATCTGACATGTATCAGAACGCCGTTTACGACATAACGATGTCACAAGAAAAATAAATGTACCAACCCTGAACGAATTACGAAGTACCGAACAATCCTTAAAAAACAACAAATCTTCAGGAATTGATAACATCCCAGAAGAGTTGATATAAACAAGGAGGCGTATCGCTTTCAGCTGCTATACATGAATTACTATGGTGCATATGGATTAACGAAAAATGCCTGAAACATTATCATCTGCCCAATAAACAAATTCAACTGTGGAAACTATAGAGGCATATGCCTTTTAAGCACAGTCTACAAACTAACGACGAATATAATCAAAGCCAGACTGGAACCTTAGGCAGATACCGTAATAAGTGAATACCAAGCTGGGTTCAGAAAAAATAGGTCAACAATGGACTAACTTTTTTCAATAAGGCAAATCCTCCGAAAATGCTTGGAGTACACATTATAACTTTTCATCGATTTCAAACAAGCATACGACAGTATCGACAGGGGAAAATGTATGCGACAATGCTGGACCTAAACATACCCCTAAAGATAGTGAAGCTAACGAAAATGACAATGGAAAATACAAGGTGTACAGTCAGAAGGAGTAATTCGCAAAATAAACATTGATGCGAACGCAACCCTGCTTAACAAATCAAAAGAATTGGCAGGATATGCCGACGATATAAACTGCCTAAACTAGTTGGTGTCCGGTGCACCTCGCTGCACCCATAAGCCAATAGTATGGCGTGCGCCAAAACAATTGGGAATCTCAAAATTGCTTTTTAATTGGCAGTGAGAGTCTCAAATCCCACAACGAAAGTACAATCGAAGAGAAAAGTGTCACTACATTCGTTTAAAACGCCAAATCACCCGCTCATTTATATTCTCAATCACAATTCAAAGGTCTCACTGCTACTTTTGTCGTGGTCAGATGGAGGGAGTGTTGTTGCACGTAAACGAATTTTGAACGAGAAATTACTATGCCCATGCTAATTTGTGTGGAATTGTCATTTCCAATTTAAAGGGCTTCAGTATTGGAGAATCTGGTGGTAGAAAAAGTAGAGCGTGTATTTTCTTACCAATAAAATGTATGAATAGTAATAGATTATGGTGTGTGGAGCTGGACCGAACGGGGATTTACTAATATTATTGTAGAAGTACTTAATTTGCAAACGGATTAATTTGATTTGCAAAAGGGTGAATTTCATTTGCAAAAGGACGATTTTGATTTGCAAAAGTGAAAAAAAAACATACACTTTTGAGTAGAAGTGTAAATAAAAATTTAACGTTCCACTAAATGCAAATCTACACTTTGGTGGTTACATTCATAAACTTACACTTAGGGGAATGTTATGTACATTTCCACTCGAAAAGTGTATAAGTGGAAAAGTAGCTTTATACAAGGAGTGTAAACTTTCGACACATGCCAAGCTACTGCGTTTACTTTGGGCCGGCCAAAGAATAGATGACTCAATAATACCAATAAAAGCCCTGTATCGACTACCAGATGGCAAAAAAACAGTTGGCAAACCATGGTCAAGATGGGAAGACAATGTCAGGGCCGATGCAGCAAAACTGCTCAATACAAGAAAGTGGAAACAAGCTGCGGAAAGACGTCTGGAGGAAGAAGCTGATAGAGGCCAAAGTTCGAATTGGGCTGTAAAACCATCGAAGAAGAAGAAGTATTGGAGCTCCCAACATCGAATCAATCCAGCCACAAAGTTAGTTCTCGTCTACTTAGAGCATTTGCTATAGTATCGGAGGATGTATGGCTGAAGACTTTCTCCAAACGGATTTAGTTCAAGAAGGTTTCTGGGAACACTGCATGGGTACCAATTATATGTACAGCTCATATATCCAAAAATAAACTAAACCGTGAACCAAATTAAAGTGTACGAGTATATTTTGCAGAATGCCATCATTTTATTAAAACGCAACTTTTTCTGGTTCAAATTTCCTGATAGGCATAGGATTCAAGGTAGGATTTATTAACATTGGTTAGTAAAGCGTCGTCTCTCCAGATTATGCTCCTACATAAGCCCCCATATAAAGCCCCGCTCGACCCTATCGAACGCCTTAAATTACTACTAAATAAACTAGCTCCATTAACTCTTTTCTACTTGTTAAGACTTCAAATTTACAATTCAGCATAACAATTCACCAAATCACTTGAAAAATCTTTCAATTGAATGCAAGTGGCTTCGGTGCCTGGAGTCCTACATTGGTGTACAGCAAGGCAAACTTCTAATTATTCAGAAAACACCGCAGCGAGTTGTTCCTTATCTCGTCGACATTTGTTAGAACCCAGGGAGACCAGCCAGACCACCCGCATCTTTTCCAGCATCCTATCGTGGACCACTTGCTAAGTGCCTGCAGGCTACGAGAGTGCCCTAACGAGCGCGTGATTTAAGATTCCGAGTGTTAATTGAGATAAGAACTGGATTCGTTTTTTTTTTCGTCGTCCAATTTTAATGGTGACAACTCTATAAGGATCGCAAAATGTTTTCAAAAATATTTTCATCCACCACCGAAAAACTGGAATTCAGTCCCATTCAAGCCGTTCGCGCAAGTGCGCAGGTTCCATTCCATCAAAGATTGCGCAGACCGTTAGTACGCTCGTATTTGCTCGTGCAGTGCGCGGCCAGATACAATTCCGAGAACTTTTTCGCAAGATTGAGGCCTGATGTCAGGTTTCATTTCTTCTATCAGAACCGAGGCTCTCTGCTCTCTTGTCATGAAAAGAATTTCGTTCAAAATTCTGATAATCTGACGGAAAAAAGATTGCAAAATCCCAGTGCAACTGCGCAGGTACGACCGAGCGTTTAGGTACTTGCAACCTGTTCACCTTTGCATTGTTTGGGCAGGCATTCATGCGGCAGCAGCAGCAGTGCTGAATAGTACATAAAAGGTGGACCTTTGGCTTTCTTCTTTACGACTTTAGAGCAATTTTTTTTATATTGTATATTTAAGTTCTTTATTATATATATATATTTTTTTTTTACTTCACAAAAACTCGTCAACAAAAAATCAGGCAACAAGAATGGCAGCTAGATAGAGCACAACAACACACCAGCAAGAATCTTTGAGACTCAGCGACGCATATTGTTGTACTTTACCGCAGATTGCAATCGCTCAAAGAGTGCACCACAATGCAGCTCTGGAATGCAACTAAGGAGCAAGGATGAAAAATAATACGCTTTGGGCCCAGAGTGGGTTCCTGGAAAATTGCTCAACTGTGCACTGATATGCCGGTGGATAACTTTCTTAGATTTAGATCCATTCAATGGCGGTTGTCATGAAGTCTATAAGTTAAGGAACAGATGAATTAAGGATGAATTGCAAGATGCAGGTGCAGAAAGGGATTTTTTTTAAATTGCATTATTTGCACCAGTTTTGAAAAGGAATTTCACTGTGTTGGAGGAAAGGTGCAAGTCTAGTGTGTGTAGGAGAGAGGTTGGTGGAATTTGGCGCAATTTTTTTACTGGTTTTCTTGAAAAGGACTAAGACGAGATTTATTTGTAAAGGAAATTTAATTTTTTTATAGACATAATTTTTTAAAGGGTTAGAAGGGACCTTTGAGGAGAGTTGATGCCCTATTTTATAATTTAACGGCAGAATTGGAACCTAAACTTGAAAAAAAAACACATGGAGCAAATACGAACACTAAATTGAAGGCCGCAGGCCTTGAGGATATTGACTTGGATAGGATATCGAATGGGAGCCCGTTACGAAATTTTTTTGTTACATTCATGGATTTCAGACAAAATTTTGCTATATATTGCAAAGTGTGCAATCATGTTCCAACATTACAATATACGACTGTATGGTACGAATAGACACTCAAAGTGATTTTTGAGTGCTCCAATAGTAATTTGTGTATTGCGACTTGGGACTCCAGGCCAAAATCGTTTCACAAATGTTTTTAGGTATTTTGAGTGATTTATCTTCTTCCGCCCACCACTACCGTCCGATCTGGGCTCAACACTAAAATTGATAAACATTCAATTTTTCAGCACCCAAAAATCACTCTGAATTCCTCCAAATTTTTTTTGGAGGGTTTTTGGTCTAAAGCCCCAATACTTAACATTTATATTTTCTTTATAAGTTGTTGCTTTGTAGGCGGGGATATAGCTTGGTACGCAGGCGGGCATATATTCGCATGGGGCACGGCCCTGAACAAACACTCCCCTTTTAAGTGTCAACCGCGATTTGGATCATTTTCCGATAAAAATTATTATAGCCAAGGGAGCGCATTTCCACCTATGCAGATACATCAACTATACAATTTATCGCTTCTAGCGCCCAAAAAACAGAGAAACGCGCTGTTCCTTTCGTCGTGCACCTGCGGTCCTTGTGGAGCACTATAGGACTGAGTTTCGTTTTTGTAGATAAATTCCTAGAACTACTAGAATATGGACAATCTGATAAGAAGAGCGGGGAGTGAAATCGTACCGTCATCGGATAACGTAGTGCCCGGAGGTATAGCTGGACCACTCTATCCGGTGGGCTAAAATTCACGGCTCCGGTCCTCCTGGTATAAGGGTTAAACATGGCTAACTACACCGGACTCCGTAAAACGCACACCAGTTAAAAAACCAGAAGGAAAGCCTCGGAACGCAAGAGAAAAATGGCAACGATTACGACAACAACACTCGTGTCTTTCGGTACATGGACTACTACCAAAAGGTAAAAGACCAGTTGCCTAACAACAGTCAAGGTGCGAAGACTGTTTTAAGGCTTCTGCAGTAAAACTACTCAACACTATGAATACGGAATTGGTGGAATCGATTAAATACCTACTCATAAGTAGAATCGAAAGAAAATTACTCAATAAGTACATTTTACTCTTTCAAAAGTACTCGATTCCTTGATAATTCAAAATACCTATATATTTAGCTTGCGACAAAAGTAAAAATAATTTAGTTAGTAATTTTTTAAAAACCAGCATGCATAGCGAACAAACGAACCTGCCACACAAGGTATGCGCTCTCTCGCTACAGACAAAAATCTAATAAAGCCCCGCAATAGGTTTGCCCGCCTATGGTACAGATATGAATGTACTAGTTATCGACCAATCCAAACGCAAGTGTCGTTTTACTAAGAGGTCCCCCAACTAATTACTGACAACCTCCAATGCTGCTTGACCTACGAACGATAACCGGTCTACACTTTTTTCTCTACAATACCGTTCGGAAGATATCGTGATATTAATAATTTTCTATACAAAAAAAATATATAAATACTGGTCTCCAGAGGTTAGGCCGCACAACGTGGCACACCATGAGTTTTAGTAATTATTAGGTTTATACTTCAATTTAAAAAAAACATATCCTTCTTGTCGATAACATAGAGTTTCACTAAAAAACCACCACCAATGTTACGTAATTTTCACCTTTGGCCACACTTTAGTTCGGGCACACCACGCCTAAAGTATTCTCCTATCTCTAAAGTTTCTTTTTCTTCTTCGCGAAATCATAGGGTTTTGAGTGGTCGGTAACCCTAGCTGCAGGGTCATAGAGTCTATGGGCTATCAGAAGAAGTGAGAGAGGGAAAGGGCACACCGCAAGGTGGGGCTCTATCACCGCTCCCTTGGAATATGACAGTCAACAAAATTGTTGATAGCCCTGAAGGAGTCTGGGTGCACCACTGTAGCCTATGCTGATGATATTCCGCTGGTGGTGAGCGGCATACGTTTCTCAACAAGATATAATGCAACGATCATTGTATACTCTTGTCCATTGGGCTTCTACATAAGGTCTAGGTGTTAAGTAAGCTAAGATTGAATTAGCGCTCTTTGCATGGAAGACTAAAGACTCTGCAACTAGATAGGAAACTAATGTGGAGGCCGAATCTATTAGAGAGATCCAATAAGGCCAAACAGCCCCGCATCAAACAGTGGTTGTATACAGCCATAATTAGACCTATACTTATGCATGGCATATCGGTATGGTGGACTGCATTACAAAAAAACTATGTATCGTAAGATACTTGACAGGGTCCAAAACACAGCTGAGCTGTTCATTAGTGGTGCACCCCAACAGCTGCGCTAGATGTCTTATTGCATCATACTACTTTGGACATGATGACCACCAGAATAAAGGCTTCCATTGGATGGACTCCATATTCAAATAGTCACTCATCGATCCTTACGAGGGCCGCCACAGCTGCGGGCAACCTAGATTACCCCTATGTGGACCGTGGAGTCTCTGTGTGAGACTGCCATTCAGTTTGATATGACTCTGTGATGGGTTCCTGGACACAGAGGAATTAGGGAAAACTGCATCGAAGATGAACTTGCTCGACAGGAGGTGGAAAGGACACCTCACTTAACCAAAATGGGAATGCCTTGAGTCACCTATAAACTGGCAGTGAGAAAAATCAGCTTAGCTCGAGTCGGGCTGGGATGGACCACAGCGCCGGTGGGCCGCTCTTCACGAAATATGAAAAGCTGAACAAAGATGAGCTATGGAGTGAACGTACTGATCGGTCACTGTCTTTTTGTCCTGCACGACGAACCACTGGGTCTTCCCCACAATCACTTACGTAGAAATTGGGGCAATAAACACGAGGAAGAAATTCTCTCCCATCTTCTCTACATATGGCCGACTCTCGCGAAAGGAAAAGGGTCCTTCCTTGGCTCACCTTGGCATTCCTTAACGAATTGGGTGAGCTGCTAAATCCAGTGTTCCTGACCTCTATCTCTAGCTGCGTTCCATTGGGCGATCCGAAGTACATGGCCAATGGAACGCGATTTTTAATATCAGAAGTAAATACGAGTATAACATAATTAGTGCAGGGGTAGTTTCAAGTACTTCGCAATAGTCGGGAGTAGAAAATATCTCTCAATGGAACGCAGCTCCAAAAGGCCTGAAATTTGTGCTCAATTAATAGAATGACATCACAATGGGCCCAATGGTGTGCCCTAGTAGGGGAGCAGCCATTTTCACCTAAACTAACCAACCGAATATCTTTTAGCATGTCTTCCATCCACATATTTCTTGGTCGTCCTACTTTTCTTTTTCCTGATGATCTAACATTGAAAATCCTGGCCAGCAGTCTTTCTTCAGAAGCTCGTATAACGTGTACGGGGCATCGTAGTCTACTCAATCCTATGTATGTAGCTATATTTATTTCGTCATTCATTTTTTCAAACTATTCGTTTGTTCTAATGCGCTATTCGTTCTGGTTAGCCCGATCAGAACCAAATATTCTGTTTTTAAAGTTTTATCTAATTTTATTGCGTTTAGAACAGATAAAACTTTAATATTAGTTGCAGTTGCAGACGTTCAAGATTGGCTCGAGTTGTCTTCTAACTAAAATTCACCTCTTGAATCTCACCTTGTCACAATTTGTCGTGTTTTGTCTGTATTTGCATTAATAAACTTTATAAAAAAAAAAAAACATTTCCATATCTTAAGCCACTCATTAGGGCGCCTTATTTGCTCTGCAGCACCCTTCACACGTTCAAATGTAAACATCCAGTGTCGCGATAAGAAGGTGCAACCAAAAAATTGTGACCACACCTTGTAAACATAATTTGCCCAGGTGTCAAAAGGATCCTTTACTGTTCCAACAGCAACATATTATCAGTTATCTCTTCAGCAGGTCGAACTTTGTCAGAGTGTGTCTGTGACTATTTTCTGGTAATTTTTTTTTATCCTTGAAATTGAAGTGAAGAACTGATAAGAAGACCGCGTCCATACCTGCCCTTCGCGACTCCACATAAGACGATTGTATGCTAATAGGATTAGGACTGTTGTTGACAGGAGATAAGGACGCGCACCAAATGCACTGGGATTTATCGGTATCGATACGTGATTTTGATAAATTTCTCCAACCCAAATAGAAAAAAGATCAGTTTTTTCCGTAAGGATGAGCAAGATTAATGTCAGAATTCAAATTTTCCCAAAAATTCCTGATGTGACATCAGTTGTCGGTGTTTGTCCCACGGGAGGCCATTTCTCAAAAAAAGGGGCAAGGAAATTAATTTCTGGGGAAAACTTATCGCTGGGAAATATCAATTTAATCAGTTCACACCTTACTCAGCCGGTGGTGGTTTGGGTTGAGGTTTTCTTCCGCTTTTTTTGGTGGTAATTAGGAGCGTCAGAGTCGTCAGCACTGCTGGGAGCAGATGTTGCTTTTTTTCCGACCTGTAGATTATTATGAGCGAAAGGAGCAATGCCGTTTTGCTAAGGACATGATCCCTTTCCTTTCCTATTTAGGTGTTGTTGTTGTGATTGTGTATAGGGTGAACAATACGATTTCAAAAGCAGTGCAGCACTACACACTCTCAGGCGGTAAAGGTGCGCAAAATTTTTTCCAATAGGGGTTGTCATTTCAAGGGTAGATTTATGATCAGCACCTGCCCGAAGGGGTGATGGAATTTCTAGCTATGATTTAAGGGTGTTTTAGTTGATTTTGTTGTTAAAGTTTCGTGTTCATTAGGGGTGTTTTGAAAAATTTAGAAGCATCGCATGATCGTGCAAGAGTTGGAATTTTTCGATATTGTGAATGTGTTCAAAAGAGCATTGATTCACGTTCTCAGTTATAATAAAAATTAGTATTATTATTATACATGATCATTGTTTTGTTTTTTCCCTTAACGGGGCTTGCGGGTAGAGTCAGTTGGGAGAAATCGTCATGTAAGAAAATGCGATATTCTGTGTATGTATGTATGCGTGCGAGTATCGATGCCAGTAAGCAGCTTTCGAATTGACGAAATTAGAATGCAGTGTTTTTCTGTAGAAATTGAGTGAAGAGCTTTAAATACCTAAGAACAATAGTGTCGTCAATATACGAAGAGCTGGAGGCAGTTAAAAGCAGAATACTACAGGGGAATCGAAGTTTCTATTCACTGCGCAAAGTACTTCATTCAAGAGCGCTACACAGGAAAACTGGCTTGTTATGGTATGTGCACCGTCTAATGTACATTGACGAACTGTACCAAATCTATAAAGAGATAGATATCGTCAACTATATCAAAAAAAATAGACTACGATGGGCAGGACATGTAGAGCGAATGCCGAAAATAAGAGCAGTGAAGAAAACGAATAAGGGAATCATAAGCGATCACAGGCCAGCAGGGCGACCGAGGAAAAGATGGTTTGAAGCCGTCGATACAGACGCTGCACCCTTGTTGGATGTACGAAATTGGAAGACTCTATCCAGTAAATGAGAAGTTTGGAGGAGAAAACTGAAGGAGGCCAAGTAGTCTATTCAAAACGCGGGGGGGGGGGGTGTTCCAAAATAACACCGTTAAGAAAATCGAACCCTAAAGGTTTTTGGGGTCGCTGATCAATTAGGGCGTCACCCCTAAAAATGCAAAAAAACACCCCTTTTTAGGGGGTTTTCGCGATTATTTCAGTAATAATGAAAACTAATGCGATGAAATGCACTTTTTTTTAATATTTATTTGCGAAGGGGGTTGATTTATACTAAATTAAGGCGAACTTAATGGTAAGGGGTACTCCTAAAGGGTTGAAAGTACCCCTAAATTGGCGAAAAATGGCAAAAATTGTAAAATATTTTGTTTTCCAAGTTTATGCTTCAAATTCGATTGTGGGCGTACTGTCAGGCAAAAATAAATTATTTTCAACTCTTAAGGGGTTAAAACTACCCCTACTATAATAAAAACAACTTTATATAAAAAAAATTGCAAAAATTTATCAATTTATATTTTCTAATAAAGAGAATTTTTATTCAAACAATTCATTAAAAATTTTAAATTGCAATCTACGAAAAGAAATTTTTTTTGAATTTACCCCTAAGGTTTAACTCCTTTAAGAGGGTTAAAAATTTTCCAAATGTTTTAATAATATTTCATCAAATATAAAATTTTAATGCAAAACAATAAATTTCAATTTGTTCCAATTACAATTTTAATGTGGGGGTAGTTTTACCCCCTTAAGAGTTGAAAAAATTAATTTTTTGCTGATAATACCTTTTGAACCAAATTTCAAACAAAAAGCAAAAAAAAAAAAATTTTGCAATTTTTTTTATATAAAGTTGTTTTTATTATGGTAGGGGTAGTTTTAACCCCTTAAGGGTTGAAAATAATTTATTTTTGCCTGACAGTACGCCCACAATCGAATTTGAAGCATAAACTTGAAAAAAAAAATTTTTTTTTCAATTTTTGCCATTTTTCGCCAATTTAAGGGTAGTTTAGTTTCAACCCTTTAGGACTACCCCTTATCATAAAGTTCGCCTTAATTTAGTACAAATCAACCCCCTTCGCAAATAAATATTAAAAAAAGTGCATTTCATCGCATTAGTTTTCATTATTATTGAAATAATCGCGAAAACCCCCTAAAAAGGGGTGTTTTTTACATTTTTAGGGGTGACGCTCTAGTTTTAGGACCGCGGGACCTCGATTTTCGTGATCAGTGACCCCAAAAACGTTTAGGGTTCGATTTTCTTAATGGTGTTATTTTGGAACACCATAACGCGCGTTTTGAATGGACTAAAGGCTCTATTTGGGCTGTAGTGCCATTGAACTGAAATAACTAGAGAATCCAATCAAACCCAGCAATGAAAAACATCTTGTCGCTTTTATTCCCGATGCGAAGACCAATTTCAAACTGTCTAAATGAAAGAATATACCTCCAAAATGCCTGATATTGAATGCAAATTGTCGCTTGTGGTCAAAATCTAATTCGTTAATTTGAAAATAGCAAAAAGTCATTGTAAGAAGTTGTCAAACTTTAATATCTGGTAATACCATTTGATATTATATAAAGCCAGTCTCCTTCTCTCATTAATACTAACACACATTACATAAATATGTACCGTTAGGTCTCTAGAAGTTAAGACTCAGATTTGTATAGAATTAGTCAGTCTAATAAACTTGTTCCTACGAATAACATGTGCGTTTCTCTTACAGTCATTATTCGTGATTTTATATGCCTGACCAGTTAGAGTAATAATAATTATACGATCTTAGGAAAAATATGGGCCAATAACCTTCCCTCGAGCAATCCTGCAAAAAAAGTTGACTCTGAGATGATCTAATGGATCTTCCTGTACTATCTCCTTCTTCATCTTTTAATGAGGTATGCATTGTCCGACAGCTTTAAGCTGAGTTCAGGAATACGACACTTTCGCCATTACTATTTTTTATAGTAATAAACGAAATCCTTGTCAGAGTTCTAGATAGTAGAACAGGCGGCAAACAATGAAGATTACTAGACCGCCTTAAGGATCTCGACTACGCGAATGATATCTGTTTGCTGGCACACAGACATCAGGACCTAAAAAACATGTGTTTAACAATTTGGCAACAGAAAGTAGTCCAGCTTAAGGTTAAATCCGAGTAAAACCAAAGAAATTCGGTTAAGTGCAAACACCCTTGAACGGACAGCGCTGATTAACCGTGACATGGAACTGGAAGATAAATCCGTCTACCACGAGTATTATTACCAAAAATGGCGGTGCAAGAGAAGACGTCAGTTACAGAATAAACAAAAGCACAAAGCGCATATGAATGCCTGTACGGCATATGGAGATCAACGGAGATCTCAACTACCTCCAAATTGCGGCAGTTCAACACCAACGTTAAGGCAGTTCTTTTGTATAGTTGCGAAACATGGAAAGTCACCCAATTCATCACAAGGCGCCTATAAGTCTTCATCAATAGATTCCTATGTCGTATCCTAAAAATCCGTTGGAAGATATAATTTCAAACGAAGAACTATGGCGCCGTGCCGGCCAAGAAAGTATAGACGACAAAATCAGTCGAAGGAAATGGAATTGTATTGGCCACTCCTTACGATGCGAAAACGAAAATCTAGTCAAACAGGCCCTTGACTGATCTGCAAGGAACTCGTCGAGTCGGAAGACCTAGAACAACGTGGAGGAGAGCCCTACTAGCAGAAGCCGCAACAACTGGGAAATCCTGGTCGGAGCTGAGAGCTGTCACGAAAAACAGAGTCCGCTAGAGGGCAACTGTTTCCGCCCTATTTCCCATGAAGGATTAAAGGAGCTTCAGTAAGTAAGTTTGGTATGATCACTAGACATTGCAGTGAGTACATGCAAGATCACCATACGTGAATTAATGGGTTTTAGTACTGCTTGAATCTCTGCGATAAGACCTATGGGGTGCGACAGCGAGGGAGGCCCAACCTTCGCTGGAAGGATGGCGTGGACCAGGACGCTCAGAGTTTAGGGATGCCAAACTGGATGACATCGGCTCAGAATCGGGACCGGTGGAGAGAACACTTGCGCGAGCCCAGGACCGGATATCGGTTGTAAAGACGTTAAAGAAGAGGAAGAAGAAGTACTGCTTGACTGTCTTGATCTTTTATAGCCATATTTTCTATATACTCTATTACGTACCTCAGCTTGACAAAACTGAAGAGAATTTGCGTATTAACAACCTGCAGGTTGGTCCATAAGCACAGCTCCGGCTCCTCCTCTTTCGATTTTCAAACACAAAGTACCATTTTTGACGACTAGACCTTGAATTGGCGATCGCAGTTGCATGAAACCGTTATAAATTCAGGTTATTTTTATTGATACGATAAATCTTAGAAGTCATCCTTTGTACTACTAGTACGACACGTTGTTCAGGTTATGGTGCAATGTCTAGTAGCATGCTTGATCTGAAGGATTGATCAGGAAGGATAGGTTAGGAGTGTGTGTCCTGTTATTGAGCCATATTTACCACACTTAAAGTGGGACATATTTCCGTGTCCTTTTTTTTAAGTTCTTTGGTCACCAAGCTAAACCTGCAAAGGTGATCATGGGTTTTTGTTGATTGTTTTGTATGACTAGTCGATCATTTTCAGTTTTAAACATCAAGTCTATTCAGATTAGCCTCTGATAAACAAGTAATACCCTGAAGATTTTCTTGCCAATACTTTCAGTATGTAAGTTTCATTGGAGTCTTTTATCTAAAGTGATCCCTAGGTATTTGAGTTCTTCTGGCTACGCTTAGAGCATCATTTAAGCGCCGAATAAGGCTCTTTGTACAAGACCAGATATAGTCAAGTCGTCCGCTTCTATAATCCTTTATGGCAGCTGAAACTCATCCGTAAACACCGCATAACCAGGGAAATGCGGATCAAACAGGAGTTTGCAGTTTCAGTGCGATCATTCTGATCACTGATCTAGTTTCCATTACTTTTTTAAATATACTAATGACGCATGAGTGATCTTTTGCTAGAACTTTTTGTAGGCATGGGCTGGGAACTTTGTACTTATCATCCTTGTTTCTTCTTTCTTGGCTTTTATGATCATCATTTATGTGATCAGACATAAACCGTGTTCCGTCTCTTTATTTTGGGTTTGGACTTTTGAAACTATGTGGAATTTGGCAATGACGGAAAAGTTAAAAATTCAGCAACTTTTGCGTTGCGTAGGTTTGGTTCACGCATCTCAATGCATGTCGCACGCACCGCACTACACACTTTTAGCTTAAAGATAAACTTTTAGCGTTTATGAAATGTTTGCCTAAGCTAGTCTATTATTAAAGCACTAATTATAAACAGCATACATGCATACTTATAGATATTCTTCAAAACTCTTCAAAAAGCCAATATATCACCACGATACCTTCCATCCCCTTTACAAAACATGCGAGCAGGTTTGCAATATTTTTTTGGGCATCGCAAAAACTATTCTTACTGCGATTCATGCCCGCCAATTTGATGCAGCAGCTGATGCAGACCGAACAGTCTGCATTCCATTTAGTTACGCAAAAAACCAACAATCGGTCTTCTATTCATTGAGGTAATTCGGCAGGTATGCATTGAGGAAATGCAAAGCGCATACCTTTATGAAGGCTGCGCCGTCGTAAATTCATATTCCACAAAGGGCCGGGCAGATGTTCCAACGACGGGATGATCGTCACCCCAAAAACAAGCAAACGATCACGAAAGTCTGTCCATGTGTCCTGTGTCCTGTGTGTGTCCTATCGCAGCCTGCAGGACCGGTAGCACGCGCTGCGGAAAAAATAACACCCCAGTTAGCAGTGCACAGTGATTTTTATGTGTCAGGAACAACAAAAACAACACGATCGCAACCCCATGGTAAATATATTTGTGTATATATGCGCACATTCGCATCCCTTTAAGGATCAACCGGCTCCGATATCCCCGATATCATTTATTAAATCACGTCCTGAGGTCGCACACGAATCCCGAAATCAAAACGTCGTCGCAGGCAGCCAGGTTCCACTTTTTTGTGCGTTCGATCTTTGATCGTCGTCGGATCCTTGCAGGAATAATTTTGATAGTCCTGCAGGTTTTTTCCGCTCGGTTTTGCGCCTTGCGTTGGTACAGGTAAGTTATCGTCGTTCAGCGAGCTCCTTTGTTATAGCCGTATAGCTCAGGAGTCCTTATATGAAAAAAGGGCTTTTGTTTTCCTGCTTGGCATACCCTGCTCTAAGGACAATGACGTCCATGGAAATCGAAACACCGGGCACTAGACTAGAATAGCAGCACTTGGCAGAAGTTTTCTTATTCGGGACTTAGGGGCCCCGTCTTAGGTGTCCCGTTCGAAGAATGATTTCTTCGTCCTTAAGAAATATCTGCCAGGTGCGCCGATTCAAGCTGAACAATATGGATTCTTTTTTTTTGAGGCTTGGTCCTGAAATGTGCGCCTTGATTTCTTCTATTCATGATAAAAGTTAACATAAAGTGACAGTCTGCTCGCTCGATCAAGAAGAGGGGACCGTGCCACTCGTCAATGTAACGGATTCTTTTGGGACGTGCTAAGTTATGTGTAAAGTTGCGGTAAGTTTTACCCGTAGGGAGGGGTTTCCTTTTCTTTGGCGTAATTCTTGAATATGATGATGTTTCAGGATTTTCAAAAGTAATTTATGAGCGATTTCTTTGTTCGCCACGTAGGTTTTTGTAGCTGCCCTAATAGTCCCTAGACAGTTGGCACTTTTAATTTAAAGTACGTAGAAAATTGTTGGATGATTTCATGATCAAAAGATGATTTATGAATCCTGGTGGATGATACGTATTCAAGGATACGTACATACTTTAAGTCAGTTCGATAACTTGATAGAAAAGCGAAGAAATCTGTTGATCTGTTTGTAGACTAAATAAAACCAATTTTTGAGATTTTTGACACAAGCTTGAAGAAGCTGTTTTGCAGAGGTAAAAGAAGATCAGAGTTTTTTTGCTTGGATATTTACATGTTAACAACGTCGACCGATTCATAAATATAAAGACTTAACAAGATCAAAAAAATTTCCCCATTCTCTGTTGCACGCCACACACCGTTTCACCTTTTTCATTGTATATCCTAACCTCGCGAACGCTTATCCCGGTTCACCATCCAAATTCATCAGCATTTTCACTGATAGGACGACTAGAGCGTGGCTCACATTTCACATCAAAATTACCAAAAAGTGAGCCATTCCCCGATTTTAATGAAGCTTTCACTGCACAGGGTTCTTCATTTTTTCGTAATAATATTGCAAAATATACAGCAACTTTATATTATTTTTCTCCATTCTCCCAACGCAAACAAGTTTACAACCACTGCACATATTTCAATATGTAGTCAAGGCAACGATCGAACTGTCGCCTTTCAAACTGGCATTTAGTGGTGTCGCTACGATCAGTAGTTCGTGACTTTCAACAACTGACGCCATCTATTGGAAAAACAGCCACGAACTTTTTCCCAGAACTAATATTATTTAATGATATTCGACATGTTTCCATCCCAACGACCCGTGCCCACGAATCCTCAAGGCGCCCAGGACGGACTCAACGGCAACGATTCATGCAACGGTATTTGGAATCCGATCTTGGAACATGAATATGTACGCTTCCCATAAAAGCCATCTGTGTAGATACATAGTGACCCAGTCGGGATAACACCATCTGTCCAGTCATCTTTGGCCGGAATAATGGTATTTAAACCTTTCTTTAAGATAGACGTAGGTGTAGTTTAATCTAGGTTGTTCGCAGCGGTGGCTGGTCTCCTAAGGATAGGTGAGTGAACATATGAATATGGAGTCCATCTAAGAGAAGCCTTTGTCCTGCATGTGTGTCCAAAGGAAAAATATGCAATAAGAAATCTAGCACAGCTGTTGGTGTGTTTCTCATTGCACCACTAATACACTGCTCAGCTGTTTTTTGGACCCTTTCCAGTATCTTACGACACATAACCTTCTGTAAAGTCCCAGACCGGGCTTAATGAACCTGCACTTCAGCACCTAGACCCTAGACCTAGTGCACCCGGGTCCGCAGAAGATCGCAATATCTAAAAAAGCAACCAAAGTGAACTCCTTGAATGCAAGGAATTTTTCAAAGACTGATACCCATTCTCGGAATAAAAAACACCTTCACTTCCTTTCAGGACGTTAAAATATATCTTAGGCGAAGGGAACTCCTATACTAGATGGTTGCAAGCCAGTCCAGAATTAGGTCACTTACTTTCTGAACTTTAATAGGATAAATTCCGGTCCGGCCCAGGTGTTCTATAAGCCTTAAAACCTTCTATGGCTCATAGGAGTAAATCCCTGTTTATAGGTAGTACCTAAATTGTATTCACCAGTTGGGCTCCCAAAACCTGTTTCTGCGGATACAGCAGGAAATGGAGAAGTAGGTATCGAGCAGGAGTTTCAATCGCTCCTGGCTGCTTGTGGTCTATGTACTGTCTGCTTGTTGCAGCAATTCTTGGCACATTGGGTTTTTAGAGGGAACCTTCCTAAGTCTTGCGGTATCCTAAATATCTTCTATTGTCTCACAGAAGGTTTTTCAGGATTCACTCTTTGATTTGCGCAGTTCGTGCTAGAACTCCCAGTTCCCAGTCCGAATCCAAGTTAGACCGATTCGTTTTATTGAAGAACTTTCTTCTTTCAGACTTTAGTTTGAGAAGCTTACTATTCTACCAAGGAGGTTTGTTCCACCCCTATCCTAATGCGACAGGCTGCTTCCAATGCATTCATTATTTAGGAGGTTGCTGAGATTCCTCACCTGATATTGCAGAGTCTCAAGAGGGGTTGGCTCATCCGGAGGTCGTGAGTAAAGAGACACCGGAGATGCCCCCAAACATACTGCACCACCACTCATCTGAACGGGTGAGTCTCTCCTCAGGGCGGATACCGAGTACCTAAAGGAATAGAGTCAAGTACCTGAAAGCACCTTCAGTATCGAGAGTAATCGCCCGCCACAAAGCCATCGTGGGACCTTAGCCCATCATTCTGAACTTCTTCTATTGCAACCAATACCTGAAAATATTGTACCACCACAAAAACTAAAATGCATAGACATAGACCAAGTCTTTAATAATAGAAGCTTAGTGTAACAAGATAAAATTTGTAGGACAACTCAACAATATCGTACGTTAATCAATATATTTTATGTTGCTAATACTTGTTTTTTTCATCCGATGGGGCCTGAAAAAAGGAAAACCGTCCTGGTACCATGACTTTGTACAAAAATACCAGAATTATGCCCCTCGACAACACAACCTTACTATTTCTAGATGGAAACGTTAACAACAAAATATATTATCTTGAAAAGCCAAAAATGTAAATATTTAAAGAGACATTGTAACTCAACGCTTCAACTTGTAACTTTTCAAAATATCAATTGGCTAATTAAAACTTAGCGTATATAAATCGGAAATCAAAACCAATAATACTATTCAAAATTCAAATGAAAAAAATGTAACCAAACACTTTATACAGCTAAAATATCTAGGAGGCGCTTAGTCCTCCTATTTAGGTCTTTTCGTTCAGTACGTCCAATGCTTTTCAATGATGTCAAAACCAGTCCTTACTCATAAGTAACCTTCACGGTAGTATACTCCATTTGGTGCCACCATAGGGGTAGTTTCCTGTTTACCCGTTGGGCCCGGTTGGGTCTTTATCTCCCGGACCCTTCAATCGATCCAGCCTTGTAACAGGTTATCTTATTAAACTACAAATACCTTGTTTATGCAACAGAAACCTAGTCCTCTGCTTCCCTTCTTGAGGGAGGGTTACTAGTTCAGCTACTCATTCTGCTTCCGACCGATAGGACGCTCGTCCGCCTTATGGTAGACGCCAATGCATAGGGCCCAATATCAGCCGAAATTGAGAAGTTTCCTTACTTTTGGCCCGAACCCCTGTTTCCTGCTTTAATTTAAGTGCTAAGCTTAATCTAAAAAATCCATATTGCACCAATTTTTCCGGGGCTGTTTGTTGTGGTCTCTACTCTTTATTTAGTACAAAACCCCATACGAAACCCCCAAGTCAAATAATCGAATCCATTTCAAATCACTAAAGTGTCTAAACAAATGCAATTATGTTGCCTTTCCTCCTTGTGCTAACTTAAATTAGCCACTCACAGAAATGAGCCTCATGACTTGCACCTCACAGCAATCTGCAACATTCTTCACGCTCTTCCCGCGTAGCTGCAAGCCGACCTGCAGATGTGCCCGGACCCGAACTATCTGCATACAAATCACCACATGCTAGAGCAAAGCGCAATAAATCATTTTTTACATTAATAGTGGCAATCATGCAAAGTGCAGATAACTTGGAGTGATTATTAGTGGGCACACCCTTAGCACCTTACCTGCAGCGGGAGAGAGAGTTCAGTGCAAGTTCAGTGCAAGTGCAATGTCAGTTAATTAATTGAGTGCAGCGTTTTTTTTCTCTCCCGATACCGCTGCATTTCAGCATGGCATTGACATGGATTTATGCGAGGCAAATTTGCCCCGTCAAGTGAGTATAGGAGCTATCCTCTGGCCATCGGCCTGTACATGCAGCGTACACTGTACCGTGTGTACCTGGTGCAGGTAGCCGCCGCAGGTCCAGATAGACTCAATTTGCCTCTGTTTAATTGCAGCACCTTTAATTGGACTGTCTACATTCTGCGTCCGATGCTGTGTATTCCCCGCAGATAAATTATTGGCCGGATTCTCGGGTCTTGTCGCGGTGATATCATCTGTCAACTTGCGCATGATTAATAACTTTGTCTACCTTAAACGCTCCGCGACCAAATTGAAAGCCAGCAACTACTGTCAATTGCCGAGAGTTCGTCCGTTTGTCTGTGCAACTGCCGGGGATGCTCGCTGGTAATTAATAAATTAAATTTTCTGTTACATTTTGGGACGCCAAGTGTCGAGCACGGTGGCGCGGCTGCCGGCGGAGCCAACATTGTCCAAAGGTAACGCACCATGAGTAATTACTCAGCGGAATGTGAAGAAACGCCACACGACGAAGGCGGCATATGGATGGGCTCTTCCGGTTCGGAATACCTGCGGCGGGGTGCATCCTATTATAGAATATGATGAGCTTCCTCCCCTCTGCCGAATGCAATTCCACCCTTATCGGCATGGAAATTTTCGTGTATTGTTGTTGATGATGGCGTTCTAGTTTTCACCTTTTATTTTGGATGCAGCTGTGCCAATACACGAGCATATATCCTCGCATTGTTAAGGAATCATAGTTTGGAACGAGTGAAGCTCAGTATGGCACCTGAAACTGTTCACACCTGCGAATTTTCGTTGCATTTCGGCTCATTCATGTGAGGAGAAGATGGTATGCACCTTTATACCAAATGTAGTTTTAATGAGTATTTTTGAGTTATTTGGAGTGTAATGCACTTAAATTGTTAAATTGAAGGTAAAAAAGAGTGTTTTTTGTGGTGTTTCATTATCGGAACTTATCTTATACACAAGCGACTTAAGGGATTATACAAAATTGGAAATGTGGTCGTTTTTAATAGGAAACCTTTTGTCAAGTGTTACAGTTCCGTTTTCAGTCTCATGGTATGTTTATTCGACAGCTTGAAACAATTCTTTTTTATACCGAATGAAGAAAAATAAACAACTTTTTAACAATATAACTCTAACAATAATAGTAAAGTAGTAAAAGGATGTATAACAGCATGCTTTCTAAATTGTTTGAAAAAATATATTGTATGTATAGAAGTAAAAACTTTACAAATAAGAGATAAAAAGGATTGATATTCCATAAAGAAGTGTTTTGGGACCACAAACTATGTACTTATATTAACTATGTGTCAACTAAATTCTGTACAACAGTCCTTTTTATGGTATTCCGCAAGGTTGAATACTAGGACCGTTGCTGTTTAACATATGCATAAGCGGTCTCAGCAGTGTTTTGATAAATTGTAAGAAGCAAATGTATACAGATAGTGGCCAAATTTATTTAGTCAGTCCTTTTGAAATGGAAGAGAAGTGTGTGTACAACATTAATGCCGATCTATTATTAAACTCTATTAAACCATTTAATTATAAATGCTTCTAAATCTTGTTGCATTTAAATTTATAGGAATCAATTAGACACTTCTTTCCTTTCCCTTCCCAAAATCAAAGTATTCAGAAGCACACTTGACCAAATTATCGTCAAGAATGGGAATATATTATTCCTATAGACAGTTTAAGTTAATTCACCTTCAAAAATTGTTTTATTCTCATATTCTATATTTATTAGGGGCGAGAGGGAAAATTTAGTTGTTTCTACTTAAGATAGAGAGTTTTTGGCCATCAGAATTTGTTGGAAGGAAGAACATTCCATGTAGGTACTCCTAATAAGACATCACGCCGACACCAACAGCCACTCTTTGTTCACCTGGTAGCATGGTACTGCCTGCGTCACACAAGCGACTGGTTAGCGAAATTCTCTTGTTTCACCAGGCATAACACTCCGATGAGGCTGTTTCGTACTAACCCCGACTTTTGTGGCTCAGACGGCTGCTAAAAAAAATAACTCCTACAGCATCTAAAGCAAGGCCCACTGGTTCCTCCTCATGTATCCTAAAAAATACCCTTAACCTGGAATATCCTTTTTTCTATTTTCGAGCTAAGCTTACTAAAGCCGGGAATACACATGCCAGTAAAACGGGTAAGTAGCTTGCATGCGTGAAAATAGAATACCCCAATAGATGGTGCAGCGGTGATAAATTTTCACTTGCTTCATACAGGCAAGTTGATATGCCTATAAGTAACTAGCAAGTGCAAATTTATCACCGTTGTACACTCTGTTGGGGTATTCTATTTTCACGCATGCAAGCTACTTACCCGTTTTACTGGCATGTGTATTCCCGGCTTAATAGACATTGCGACATGACGTGTACGGCATCGCGCACTGGTAGTAAAAGGGTGACGCTTAAGTTCAGTCTCTTTCACATAAAAAAAGGATAGTCTGACCACAAGCCATTGATTATACAGGAAGCGGCGAAAGTCAGGCAATGGCCCGATATTTCCTTAAGTGTAAGTTTTCGTGACAAAAGTTTTGAACAAAAATTACTCAGCTTTTATACAAAGCCTCCCTGTATGAATGATGTTGACTTTACATCGGGTGTCCCCTAGATGATCTTATCTATACAAAAGTAACAGACGGAAGAGGGTGAAAGGCGAAGAAGGACTCAACGGCAACGAATCATGCAACGGAATATGGAATTCGAACGGGCGCTCTGCGTTCGGTTTTAGTAGTACTTCAAAAATATAACATAAATATCACAGCCCTTCAAGAAACCAAATGGACCCATAGTGATATAATGGACCTAACAACCCACACGGTACTCTCCAGTGGATCACCGAATGGAAGAAGAGTTCGGAGTAGCAAATTAAAAGCAGCATAAAGGAAGCAGCAAAAGCGACACTAGGCAATTACTTAGGCATCTCACTCCTCAATACTAGCTACAAAACCTTCACAATCCTTGTTTAACAAAAACTATAATCTATAGCGGAAAGCCTTATAGGAGAATATGAAACTGGTTTTAGGACAAACTGGTCAATACCGGACCACCTGCTGACCTTAAAACAAATTCTAGAGAAAGGCTGGGAAAGGAATGTAGTTGTATACCAGATATTTGTCAATTTTGAACTCAATTATGACTCAATAAACAGAGAGAGGCTTTGCAATATCTTATCGGATTCCTCTCAAAGCTGGTACAATTGATCAAATGCGCAATGAATACTCACTGGCGAGGGAAACAGAAAGATGTTGTAACAGAAAAGTTCGAAGGACAACGAGGACTTAGACAAGGGAATGGGCTGGCCCCAATGTTCGTCAATCTCGCCCTAGAATGGGTGATAAGGAAATCGTCACTCCAGAGAACTGCATTCATAGCAACACAGCCCGTACAACTACTTGGATATGTGGATGATGTGAACATCACAGGAAGGTCCTTTTTGGCAGCAAAAGAGGCTTGTGTCGACTTACAACAGGCGGCAAAGGACATAGACCTGAAGATAAATGAAGAAAAAACGAAGGTGACAATCCAGAGCAGCAAGATTTGGAATGGGAAGATGTGTAACTATCGACGAACATAACCTACAAGTAGTCGGTAAACAGTGTACCTTGGGTCTACAATTACAAAAATAAACGAAGAAAAAGAAGGGCTAACCAAACGAATACTACTGGCTAATAGAGCCTTTTATGCCCAAAAACTGCACTCAAGATTTGTTCACAGGAAAATGAAACTCTCGACCAGAACTGAATTATGGTAGCGAGACTTGGACTATGCCCCAGGACATAGAAGAACGAGTCAACAGGTTTTTGAGAAAAGTTCTTATATGCATAATAGGCCCAACCGAGAGGATGGAATAAGGCGAAGGAGATACAACATCAAGTTGTATGAAATTTTTGACGACCCAGAATCCTCAACGTTTATAAAAATCAACAGACTGAGACTAGCAGACTGAGAACATCCGGAACTGGAGACATCCTGCAAGGGACAAGGGACCGTCAAACTTGGAGAAATGCCCTAGAGGAGGCCATTGCTGAATTTAGCGGAAACCTCGAAGATTGGGATCCCACTACTTAGAAGATTCATTACTTCCTCAGGATGGTTTTAGCGAAGCAACGATACTTTAACATCAGGTTTAAAGTGGGATCACTATGGCATCACGAGCAGTGAGTAGTATTCCAGTAGTATTGAAACTGATACGTCACCCCCAGTTCTCGAACGCAACGCCCATTCAATGGACGGAATTTTCTTTAGGACTCGCGAGGTGTATAAATGTCTCAAAGAGCTTGACGTCAATCCAAACTCAAAAGACTCCAAATTCAACCAGCGCCTCGTAATATTCTACCATTCATTATACATATTATAAAACAAATATTTGATCGACTATCATGTATCAAAATGGTAAAATATATTTTTCTAATGAAAATAGATAGATCTTCTCCAATTACCACAAGCAAAGGTCTGCCTCCATTAGGTTTGGACCCACAAAGAAGACTCAATTTTTTGTTCTGTTTGTGCGAGTCAAAAAGTGTATGTACAACAACGATTCAGTAAAACGTTCATTTTTTGTAGTTAATACTAAGTAAAGCAAAAAACTACGCCAAATACACCTGAACCTTAAAAAATATCCAATCGTCCTTATCCATAACATCCGTTCTACAATAAAAATCAGGATATCCTTTTTTGAGCGCAATTCAATCCCATTCTGAAAATCGATAATTTTTTGCGCCAATCCCTATTTATGTTAATAATGCTGACAAATTGCACGACAAAGTAACTAAACGTATCCTTAGAATTGTGTCTTCCAAAAAGGATCCTTCTTAGCAACGCCCTAGGATGCAATCCATTCATCCTTCGTCTGCTAGCTGGAACCACCGCACAAAAAACAGCAATTTCATCTAATCACACCAAACACCGAAATGCTCGGATAATGCCGACCGGAAATTCCTTCGGAGCACAATATGAGGCGCGTCCTCACGTTTTCCTTGCGCGTCTCGGCTCCACCGAGGAATTCCGGTGTTCATAGAAAGTGCACCTGTTGGGTAGTAAAGCGTCGAGCACAGGAAAGCGGAAGTGCATTGAACCCCGAAAAAATGGGACGCAGGACGACTGCATTTCGTTAATATCCTTTTGCAGGTTTAGAAACTATTTTTTTTTTACTTGGTGAAAATTCAAAGACGATTCAGGATCCAGACAGGTTAAGGATGACTGTTTAGTTTGACGGAACTTTGTGCGGTGGACTTGTTGCGAGACATATGTCCCCCGTATTCATAAACCATGTCCTGGAATGGTGGTATCTTGGTGATCTACTAATGTCCTGGCCACAGCCAACTGGCTCGTGTACAGCACGAGTTGCTCATTATTTAAATAAATGCTGGTGGTGGCGAAAACATCTTAGTGTGACCACCAATGCGTGAACTTGGGGTGCAGCAATTTGTACGAGTGAGTGCTTATGATGACTTCTAATGAAGGATATGGAATTTTTGAAGGAGTAACGAGCCTTCATACAAGGATAGTTGCACATGTTTTTTTAACTAGGAGAATTGTTGTTGCAAGGGACTGTATGCAGCACCTGTTGGTTTTTGAAGACTGATCACGGTATGATATTAAATTTATTATAATCATTTTATGCAAATAAGATCAGTTTACTTCAGATCATAGCTAGAACGAACATAGCTACATTGAAATTGCGATCTATCGTTGTAGTTCAAGGAACCCAAATCTGGGCTGGTATGGCAATGAAACCCCGGTTATGACAACCTAAAAGTTAAGGCTCCGACTACCACCCCAGAGGTCTGCGGTTCTTTTTCAGCAAGGTCCCTCGTTTTTACACTTCTCTCACCGACCATACCATATAATTTCTTCTTCTTGTCTTCCCTCAAGACGCCATTTCCTGCTAGATCCAATAAAAAAAGAAACAGAAACTATACTTAGCAGTCTGATTGGTATACCTTTCTTGTGGCCTGGGATAGTTGGACCTAGAAGACAGTCTTCAGGTATCTTTCTGTTCGACCGCCTGTCACGCATGACAGGAGACACCGCTGAGCATACATACTCAGACGGTAGTGTCAGATTCTTACTGACTAAACTCACCACCCCATTTGCGGGTCCCTCCAGCTTGGGCGAGAAGTTGTCAGGGCTCCGTGGAGACAGATCAGTGACCATCCGTCTCCGTTTTCTTCTTGTTTAAGATGGCCTGGACAAACCGCGCCTACCTTGACAATTCCTCTGAGCCTCGAAACATTATCCCACAAATAGTGTCGAGAGTCATGTTTCCGAGCTCCTCCTCCAGCGCGCTTCGCTCGGCCTCCCTCGGCATTCGAAGGCGTTTCTCCATCCTACTCCTCTCCCTACGGACGGATTTTCTCTCCTGGGCTGGTAGGTCGATCGGAATGACTCCGGCGAATAAGCAGACGTCGCATGCAGGGTCTGGGGCCGTAAACGTTCGCCATGATCGCTAAACAACGCTACCACCGCCGCAACCTTGTCCGCCGCTCGAACTGCATGCACCCCGAAAGATAGCTTGCTATCAAGCATAACTCCGGGGTACTTTACGGCCCTTTCTGATTCGAATGACGTGTTTCCCACCCCGAAATTGCGCACCGTGTTGATGCTTTTTTCGTGAGTAGCACGATCTCCGTTTTGTGAGCTGCATGTTCAAGTCCGCAGTCGTGCATCCAGGAGGAGATTCTACGCATTGCCTGATTTGCGTGGCTTCGACGTCTCTCGATGATCACCGTGACGTCGTCAGCGTGCTCAACCAGGAAAACACCCTCGGGCATGTTTAGACGCAGGAACCCGTCGCAGGAAATGTTTCAAAAGTCGGGTCCCAGAATAGAGCCCTGAGCGGCCCCATATGTTACCTCCCTCCTTCGCAAGCCATTGTTGGTTTCATATTATATGAAGCGCTCATTCAATCCCCCAGTATCCTTTGCAGGTACTGAGGGAGTGTGAAGTCGCGCTCCATCACCCCAAGCGCCCTGTCCCACCTAACAGAGTTGAAGGCGTTCCTTACGTCTAGAGTGGCTAGCAAGAACAAGTGTCGGGCAAAATGGTTTCTTCGCTCGATCGACCTGGCAGCCTCAACAACCTGTTGGACCGCGTCAATAGTGGAGCGGCCCGGTCGGAAGCCGAACTGTCCTCGTGAAGGCGTGGCCTTAGTACAGGTCTCGCGATCTTCCAGCGAGCAGGGAAACTGCTCGCCTTCAGGCACGAATTGTACATCTCCAGCAAGAGAGAAAAGTGGCTGAAGGCTACTGCCTGCAATATTTCTGCTGGCAGGCCGTCTGGACCTGGAACCTTCCGGTCACGCATAGAGCGAGCAGCCACTATCAGCTCCTCTTCGTTGAAGAGGGGTTTCAAGGTCGGATCGCAGTGGTTGCTCGGACGGTCGCCGCGGATGGATGGGGAAGAGGGTATCCACGATAGATAGTGCCTGGATGCCTGGGGACCTTTGAGCAAAGGCTCCCAGCCTCCGCGTGACGATCCTGTATCTTAGTCCCCATGCGTCTCGATCCACACCACGCAAGAGAGCAATCCAGCATCTCCGTTGGCTAGACTTTATGTCTTCTTCTTTGTAGAAACTCTGAGCATTATTCCATCGCGCAGAGCCTTCTTTGGGCGACAGTTTGTAATTCCAAACTCGACGAAAGTCATGGACCAAGCATCAAACTCGCCACATATGGCGTTTGTGACTTGTTCCTGTATTTTTGATTGATTATAGTATTGATATCAATTTTCAAGTCCTACTTGTTTCAAAGGCACATTTTCCTATAACTACCAAAACCTTTCCAAATCCTTTCACACCTGTAATTTTATAATTGAAACCAAACATAGTTTTATGCAACGAAAATCGATACGTCCCAAAGCACAATTAAAGGCTCATAACTTCCTGGTGACTTTTCCTTCCTCGACCATCAATTAGCCACCCTGTATATGAACCTGTAAGCCACGGTCCAATTGGTACCGAGCAGCAAGAAGCGTCGCAATGCGCGTGCCATTGCAACATGTGTCGCGTGCACTCAGGCATGGTGGATAGTGACCACGCGGCTGCAGACCGTAAAAAACCTTCGATCTACAACATTATACCCGAATGAAACGCTATCGCGGCGCGCACTGGTGGTGGATTGCACTTAAACAATGCTATGCAAATGTGCAGGTGTATATAATATATCTAGGGTGCATATGGCACCCAGTGCCGGAACAGTAGAGGCGCACGGTGCAGTCGTCCAGCACAGTTGCATCTGTCGCAAACGAATTAAAATTTTAAATGCTTCGCGTCCTTCTATTTCAAGACGACAAGTAAGACACGCTTTCGGAGCTTCTAATGGTGGCGGTGGCCTGGCATCTTAAGTAGCTTTCCGGAGAGTGGGCCGCCGCGCCATTGTTGTTAAACCTGTGCCGCCGCCGAACGGTAAAAAGGCCCAAAATAAAACCCGATTCTTCGGATTCTCTCAGATTGAAAGTGATTTAAGTCGGCCCAAAGCCTTCCGCCGCGTTCCCAATAAATCATCTTAAAATTTTACGGTTAAGAATTCTGAAGTCGGGATCTTATTAGCCCCTCGCTTGATAGGTGCTCAGTTTTTTGGGGAATTAGGTGACGTCTATAAATCAGCAGCGCGGCTGCGCGGCTGATTCTGGATTAGATCATAGGCAGCACATGTGCAAGTAATCAAAGCGATCATGCATCATCGCTAATGGAGGGTACTTGGAAGGGAGCGACCTTAAGGTACCACACTGATCACATGCAATCAAAGGGGTTCCCTCTGCCGGATTTTATTGCCTCCAGATAGTTAAACCTGAACATGACCTCGTAATTCACAGTTGGGCCCAATATTTCCTATTAAGGTGTTCTCGTTTATGACAGATTCCGACTCTGGCTGCTGCAGGAATTTCTTGTCTTGGGGAAGTTCTTATTCACAATTTTTTTGTTGCTTGCTGCTGATTAATTTTTCACGGAAGCTGGTGTTAGTTGCAGAGGAAATAAAGTGTCTGGGTGCTTTTTTCGGATTTTTTAACAAATAAGACCTTTGGGTGCTGTAACCATGATGAATTCTGAAGATTATTTATAGTAATAACATTTGTGTTTTATAAATTCGTAGAAAACTAGTAGCTATCTATAGGCAAAGTCTCTTTTATTGCAAGCCAGGGGTGGTAGCACGTAAGTTGTTTCAATCAAACAAAATTTCAACTGTTTCAAAAAAATTGATTGAAACATCTTACATGCTATCACCCCTGACTAAAAATAAACTAGTGGGATGTTGTGCCTAGAGACTAGCCACTAATTACGCTTTTTCATGGTATTCTTTCCGCCATCGAAAAAATCTAAGCAGTAACTAAATGGTTTTTGCAGTAATGTATTTGCATATTTTCGAACGAATTTACAAAAAAAACTTATTGTAATTGAGATTCCCAGATCCGACGGCGCGGAAGTGAGTGCGGATTTGACACTTTGCGATTCTCAAATTCGCAGTCGCGGATTCAATTCAATCAAAAATTCGGAGTGAAGACTCACACGCTAATGAAATACCTGATGTCGGATTATCTTAGGCGCATTTGTGGTTTCAAATCCACAGAAAATTTGTTGCGGATCACACTTTTAAAGCACGGAAAATGTCAAAGAGAGATTCGCGGTTGCAGATTTGAGAATCGCAAAGTCTCAAATCCGCACTCACTTCCGACCCACTGGATCTGGGAATCGAGGCCAATAAATCGAAAGTGTCAAATTGAAAAAAAAAAAAAAAAAACACATCACACATGTAAACACTATATAATTATGTAAAACGAATCTAAACATTTTTCTATGGATTGGAGGCAAATTTAAAATCACTTTGCACAGCAGAATTAGGTGTATTATTTTACTTAAACATACATTATCGTTAAAAATTCCGCTTACCGCGCCTTTTGTATTAATTTACACTTCAATTTAACTTTATTTTTTATTTTTAAAGAAAATATTATCATGCACGCACTTCACTTTTCTTTAAATGTAGAACATCTACTGAAAAACACAGGCACCTGTTTATCCATAGCATATATGCACGTGCACGCACACAAGTACCCCCACTTCGCAATGAGACCAACACCAATAATTACCCGCCAAAAATATGAAAGAATTGATATATTTTAATTGCACCCCATCTATGACAAAGAATAGTGAACACCATCTATGGCAATATTACATTACTCTTCGTTTTACCTATGATTATCAATTTCCATAAAATATACAAAATACATTTCATAAATAATAGAAAATCTGTTGCCATAAATCAGTTGTTTACTTCCTTCTAAAGTTTATACATATCTTGCATTGGAATGTACCTTTTTATGAAAGCATGAATAAATAGGTTTATTGCCACATTCCTACGAGTTAGTGTTTGGAGTAATGGGTTGGTGCTAGATCGGGGTGCGACAGGACCAGGGTTCGATACTGGTGATGGCCGCGTACTATTTTTTTTTTAAGTTATGATGATTTTGGTAGTGTTTGTTAAATACTTTGTTAAGTTTTAGATTACGCAAAGTCTCACAACTTATAACCTACATAAGCCTTTAACAAAAACTTTGCAAGATTAATTATATATAGCGGTCAGTGTAATACTTATGAATCTACATGGCCAAACTAGGATACAGCATTATGACAAAATTAAATCAATGCAACGTGAAATAAAAGTTTTAGTTAAAAACGGATTTGGCTTATTTAGCTTATTATAGATTGAGTAGCTCACAATTGAATATGTCCCAAAGGTTTTAATTAGTCGCCGCTTTGAGATTTTATCATCAACGCAGGCTCAGTTTATTATACTACAATAAATCATCATAACTAAAAAAGGTAAAAAAAAGTACTTAAAAAATTCATCAAGAATCGAACCCTGGTCTTTTCGCACCCCGACCTAGCGCCTTCCCATTACTCCAAACACTAACTTGTAGTAATGTGGCAATACACCTATTTATTCATGCTTTCATAAAAAGGTACATTCCAATGCAAGATATGTATAAACTTTAGAAGGAAGTAAACAACTGATTTATGACAACAGATTTTCTATTATTTATGAAATGTATTTTGTATATTTTATGGAAATTGATAATCATAGGTAAAACGAAGAGTAATGTAATATTGCCATAGATGGTGTTCACTATTCTTTGTCATAGATGGGGTGCAATTAAAATATATCAATTCTCTCAAATTCTTGGCGAGCAATTTTCAGCAGCATCTCCATGAAAGATGCGTTAGTTTTTCGAGTTATTTGTTTGAATATTTTCGCAATTCTTCACAATCTTCACTTAATATATTGTCATCCAGACTGAAGTGTTATTCAATAGAAAGAATACCAAGAAAAAGCGTAATTAGTGGCTAGTCTCTAGGCACAACATCCCACTTTTGTTTTGTTATTCTGAAGAGATACATACAAATTTAGTTAATAAAAACTTAAAAATATGCTTTTAAACAAAGGGCTGCAAAATTTTTTAGATATGGGGCAAATCGTTTGTAAAATTTTTGTAAAATATTGAAAATTCTGAGAAAAATCACTTCCTTATATTCATGGACTATAAGGACGGTCTTAAATACATCGTTCGTGCAATTAAATTTATAAATTTTCATTCATTTCAGTAAGCGTTTATATGCCCGGGTAAAAATTAGATATATCTGCTTTTCGTTTTAAACCTACCAAATGTTTCGTTTAAATCATACATATTTTTTGTGACAAATCCACAGCGAAGTTCGATAAAATTAAATTTTTGTTTTGGTCTACAGCACCACCTACATGACTATAAACAATAATAAAATGAACAGCATATAAAATATGCATATAAACAAATAAATAATTTATATTATTTCCGCGAAATTTCTTAATGATTTATAAAGCCGCCGAAGAGCCATAAAAACTCAAGAAAATGATTTTTTTGCACTTTTAATTAAATAAATGTTTATGTTCTCCTGAGTATCATTATTAAATAATATAATTTAGTGAGAAATAGAATTAAAACATGCTACACCGAAGTAAAAAAAAAATTTACTTCACCATTTTGCGGTCGGGGATTGAACTTAGTTCGCCTGGAACCTGACTCCAGCGCCTTACCTCTAGGCTACCGATATATGGACTTTATTAGAAATCTCTTTTTTGTTGTTAAATATACTTTTGTTGTTAAATATACTTCTGGTTGAAATTTCCAGACCATTTTCTCAGTTTTTGGTCTTTTGACCAAGAGCTACATTTTGAGATATTTCCCAAGTCTGTATCTGCAGTACTTTCAGAGATGAAAGTAGGCTTCAGACGGACAGACGGACAGACGGACAGACGGACAGAGCCTTTGTATAAGCTTTTTTTTTTTTGAAAAAGCTAAAACTGGCCTTACAACGGGCGAACACCGGCCGCTTGGTTTTTTAAGGGGTATATGATGGCTGTAGTCTTTCACATACAAACTGGGCTGTACAAACGGGCAAACGACGGCAAATTTAAGCCACAAAAATAATCTGCATCAAATGTATTGTTGAATGTGTTTTACGAGAGCTTTATCATTTTCGTTATGGTCTTTCGATTTATCCTACACCTACCTACTTAAAGATTATCGATGCACAAGAGAAAAATCTTCGGGTCTTTTTTTACCCGTCGGCGTGTGTGTGGGGTACGACAGCATAGTCCTGCAAACAACCTTCTGATATGCCTGTCACATGGCCGAGGACTAGGTTTTAGTCGAGGTATGTGTTCGTCCGTTTTAAGGCAGTTTTATATTTTTACTCGGAAAGGTTGTGTCCTCCCGTGACTGGCACCCAGCTTTCTGTTTGTAGCGATTTTCTGACGTCACGTGGAACTGTGCACTTGTACGCATAGTCAGGTGGTTTGTTTATTTCTTAAGGTTACAGCGGAAAATTTGTGATAAATAGGATTCTTTTTAAATTCTTTTATTTAACTTGCACTGTTTGTCGTCAAATCTTGGAAGTTGAATTTGACCCACTTCCCGGTTTCGGATAGAGCTGAAATTTTTCATACACGTTTAGTTTGGATGACAATGCAATCTGGCCATTTTGTAAAAATATCAAGATGGCGGTTCCAAAAAGGCGCCCGCTTTTATTTTACTTACACTGTTTGTCGTCAAATCTTGGAAGTTAAATTTGACCCACTTCCCGGTTTCGGATAGAGCTGAAATTTTGCATACACGTTTAGTTTGGGTGACAATGCAATCTGGCCATTTTGTAAAAATATCAAGATGGCGGTTCCAAAATGGCGCCCGATTTTTGAAATTGTGCTCCGCGGCCCTCTGACATGGGTATCAAATGAAAGGATATGACAGGTAGAACACAATAAGCTATGTGGCGTCATTCCAAATTCAAAATGGCGGCCAAAACTAAATTGCGGAAAGCTTATAATAGACTAAAAAGTAGAAAATATAACCGATCAACTTCCAATTTTGCACACACTCGTAGTTCGGGTGGTTAATGTGTATGAATAATGAGATGAATAGTTGAGTTAAGGGTGAGTTGATAATAAAGAAGCAATACACGTTACAAAAAATCACAAACAAACACAGAGATGCTGCTGTCAACTAAATTCAACTACTCAAATACTGAACTCATGTCCGTATGCATAGTTTCAACTAAACCCAGGTAGCAGAGCTGAGTCGAGTTCAGTCAACCTTAACCCAACTCGACTCCCGTTTACATGTAATTAGACTTGGGTTCAACTTGAGTTCAACTCATCATGTATAAGTACTAAATGCAATCTGACCTTTTTGTAAAAAAATCAAGAAGACGGTTCCGTGATGGCGGCCGTTTTTGCAATTATGTTCCACCGAGCCCACGACATGGGTATCAAATGAATACAGTAAACTGTGTGACGTAATTTTAAATCTAATAGAATTGTCATCATAAAATGGCGGAATACATATAATAAACTAAAAAGTAGAAAATAAAATAAATGGTTAAAAAAAATTTTTAAAAAAAATTCTTTTCATTAATTAAAAAATGTACTGAAAAGTAAAAAATAAAAAATATTTTAAAGAAAGCGTGAAATTTCAATTTTAATGAAAAAGTTAATTAAAAGAATGGCGCATTTTTCATCAAAAAATTTTGTTAGAATTTGAAATTAACAAAGCAAAAAATTGAGGGTTATTGTAAATCTCACGCGATTTACAGTTATATTTTCAATTTTTGATGAAAAATGCGCCATTCTTTTAATTAACTTTTTCATTAAAATTGAAATTTCACGCTTTCTTTAAAATATTTTTTATTTTTTACTTTTCAGTACATTTTTTAGTTAATGAAAAGAATTTTTTTTAAAAATTTTTTTTAACCATTTATTTTTTGATTATTATTTTGTGAAAATGATTAATAATTAAAAAACTAAAAAAGTTATTTTTACTTTAAAATATATTAAAAAGTGAAAAATAATTTTGAATTTAAACTTTTTTTCCATTTTTGAAAGGTCAGAGCTCATACCGCAATAAAACAGGTTACAAAAATACTTTGACCTGAAAGAAGAAAAATAGAACGATTTGGGTAACGATTTGGATGTAAAGGGTAGGCACAACGGCTAAAGTACAGTTCATGTTCAGTTCGTGCTTAAAATTGTTGTTGCTTTTACGCCAGTATTTAAAAATGCAAAAGCTCACTGGGACGGTATTCCATTATTTCAATTGATTACTATCTTTTGAGCGAACTTTTACGTTTAACTTCAGTTCGAGTCCAGTTGGGTGAACTGAGGTCTGTTTTATCCTCAGTTGGATATGTGGAGATTAAAAATGAACCTTACGAGGTACTACAATACTACATAGGGAGCTTAGTTTATTATGTTATACAATGTCATTGCTGCAGTTTGTACATCCTTTGCATTGATTTCGAGGATGCCTGCGATTGCGCATAGTTTGCAAACACTGAAGGCTCAATAGGGTAATAAGTAGACGTTATTCCTATACAGGTTAGTGGTAATCTTGTTGAGAACCCTAAAGACGGTTGTGGTTATGGATCAAAATTGGAATTGCTATCAGATGGGGAATACCAATTTCTGCCACATAGCGGTTTCTAACGGTATCCACAGAGTATTACCTGTATTTCATCTGACGCATCTGACAAGTACAATCGCAAGCGTGTGAATGCTCCCCAAATCTAAGGCTACGGTTACTGTGCATTCGTGTTCTGACGAAAATGTGTTCGGACAAATTCGTCCGAAATCTTCGTCATTATGTGCCTTTTCTGTTATTCTGATAGTCAGTACGTTTCTGCCGCCCAACAATGATGGACGAACTTGATGAATGTTATTTTCTTGAAAGTCCGTTAGTAAAGTTATTGTTGTTAAATGACGTAAAACAGAGCATCTCAACCAGTTATTTTCGAGTTATACATTTATCGTTATCCATGGTGAAATAAACAAATCACTTGAAATTCAGGACACGAAAACACCCAAATCAGACGCAGGTTGCAGGAAAAAATCAAACTTGTTTGAACGCACAACTGGTTCTGACGATGTCCCGCATGTTCTGACGTGTTCGTCGCTGTCAGTGTAAACAGTCTCATTGGAAAATAGACATTTGTTTGTTTGGACGAACTCCGCATGCACAGTAACCGTAGCCTAAGCAAGCACTTTCAATTTGCAAACGTTTCCCAAGCCTCGACAAACCTGTGAATCCGGCATCAAATCAATTTGGGACAGTAGAGGTCAGAAATTGATGAATTACAAAGCATCCGTCGCTCGCGGATCAATAATAGATCGAAAGCAATAGCGGAGAAAATACGAGATATGTAAATATAAAAAATCGTTCAATGACGAGGGAGCAGTAAACCGTGTAAGTTGATGTCCAAGTCGCATGTTGGTGAAAGCAAGAGGCGAGTAAAAGCAAAAAAAGTTGCAGCAACTTTGGATGCGAGGTACTGACCGACGCGTACATGACAGTAACTAGTATGATACAGTCACACGGTGCGAGTAGCTGAACTGCAGTAACTGACTAGGCCAGCTCACATGCTAACTAAAGGCTTAACCAAGACTTACAGTGCCCATGACACAAGCGGGTAAGTATCCATTATTCGAGAAGAAACCCAAATGGGGAAGGAGATATTGTTCATACAACTGAACTTGAATCGCCCAAGATCTGCTCGAATATCTGAAGATGTTTCATGGAGCGTTTTCTTTCCAATGGTTGGTTTATGCCAGCTGACTCTTCCAATTTTGGCATTCAAGTCTCTCTCGTGTTGATGTCTTTGAAAATATATATATAAATGATACTACATATAATAAAATTTAGTCTATTAAAGCCATAGTGCATTTCAAAGCTGGACACGAATTAGGGGGACTCGAAGTACATTTCCCAGTGGATTAGTGGATATCCCGCTTGAGCGTGGAACCAAAACTGAATACAAAATGTTCTAACCACTTTTATTTGATCACACCACAACTCTTCACTAAATAACCACTTAACCTGAAATAGCGGCAACAACCTTTTATTCTGACTGACAAATTTCCGTGTTTATGAGACATAACTGGTTAATAAATTCTAATTCTCTGAACTCCTTCTATTTCTCATAGTATGTATTTGCCTTTATTTCGCCACAATTTCAATGACTTTCTCTAAAATTTACTGTCGATTTATACAATTTTATCCCGACAAAATGTATTCAAAATCGCTGCTCTCTCTCCCAGCCACTTCAAAATATAGACATCACGCAATCTTACACACTAATGTGTCCCGGGACTTAATGCGGTACAAAAGTATCGTTATATCTTATTATTTACCTTTAAAATTATGGAGATAATCTGAAAAAATTAAACGAATCCGATTTCTACTAAACTAAAAGCGAGGCAGCAAAAAAACGAGTTCTTTTCACAAATCAGAGAATCAATTCAATTCATTACTCCGGAAAGCATTATCGACTAGACAGCGTTACTTATTTATAATAAAGGAACAGAGGATATACCCTCATAAATCTGGTCGGTTTCTCGGGAGATTTTTATGAAGACCTGATCATTTTGTATATATTGCGAGGGCATCGTATATCACCTCTAATTCTACTGATTAACATATCGATCGATGGCTGGCGGAGAACAGGTCCCAGGCGCTTACCTGACATTTTATATGGGAAAGATATCTATAACCTACCACGAAGACGATTCTATTATCGATGGATATCCCCATGGCCATATCCAGTGTGTGTTTGTTATCTTTATAGAGGATGGAAAAAAGATGGAATGGCCACGGCAAGTAGCGCGATCTCTGCTTTACATTAAACGACCCACACAATGGCCGTGTTCTAAGCCTCTTTTCAGATTCTTCCATTCAGAAAACTGAGAAAATTAAAATAATAATAGGATTACTTTCTCCAAATATTCTACTTGATGCATTCATGGCCGGGCGGACCACCTAGAAATCTGGGAGAGGCTCTCGAGTGGCTGTGTGTTCGGGCAACAATCGCCGTGTAATCACAGTCGGACCACTGGTGTTTTTTTTTCTGGATGAGACTTGGGCCCGGGGAAGAAAGATGGCACCGCCTGGAAGGTCACCCGGTTCAGGTGAGTTCCTTTTATTCGGCAGATTATGGTGCAAAAAATAAAACAAAAAACATGTCGAATTCCAGTTTAGCAATAAAATCTGAAGCATCACTGCGGGAGCACAAAAAACTATAACCGGACAATTGCAGGTAGGTAACAGGTACACCGAACACACAAGAATGCGAAATAGAACACTGACAGGTTTCAGGACAATGCCATTCGAGTTTCGCCTGGGAATATAATAATTCATGAATGGAAAAGTGAATGAAAAAATAATTATGGTTTTAGCAGCAGCAGCAAAAAACACACACGAAATCTTCATTTTCAATCACTCTCAGGTGTTTCAGGTACCTGGTTAAACCTTTCCCAGAAACTGTGACCGTTCTCCGAACCTGCACATTGTCAGCAATTCGTCGGCCAGTTTAGGAGTTCGAATATAGAGAATCAATTCAAAAGACACTGGAATCTATTTTATCTGTGGGAAAGTATCTATAGTCTCTCGGCCAGAAGAAAGCCGCCCTGCGCGTCCTACTAAGATTAATCTCCATCAGCATTAGAAGATAGCAAAGAGCCTTGCCTATGCTAAAACATTCACGTCTGTGACCCTCGGTGATCTAGCTTTGGTGGCTCTCGTCGAATAGTAAGAACCACACAGATGATCCACTATATGTTTGCCCGGGATCACAAAAACTTGTTCTACTTTTCTGGGTAATATAATTTCTTCGTTTGGGTCAATTTATAGCATCACCTTCTCTCGAGAATATATCTTCTATCTTTGTTGTGTGTGTTATTGTTGTACACCATACACCGCACATGGCCTCACCTGAGCGCAGAGAGGCGAACCATAAAGAAGGTAACAAGCTTCACAGAATGGCCCCATCATGACAGAAATCCTAAAAAATAAATACGACATGACACACGGTGATGTGCATAACATCCGAGAATGGGCCATTTCCTAGTAAATGGGGCTCCACCGGCGTTGACAGATCACTAGAAGTAAGATGACAACTGTGACACTTTGGCCTCACCTGTCGAAATGTTTCGCGGGTCTAATGTCACTGGCTCTTTGGTAGTTGGCTTTTATTGTTTATGATGTTTTGTGCGCTTTTGTGTGCTTATGGAGATGCGATAAAAGAACTGAAATTGTGCTTCTTTCTTTCGGGGCACTTTGAGCCAGGAACTAAACATGCCGAGGAACTAGGACAAGAGTTGATTGCTGTCAGCGGAGATTACAGGTAATAAACGGGGAAGAGGAACTGGTTTTTGGCGAATAATAATCGTGATATTCACCTGTGAAGAAAATGCCTTGTAGGATTAATTAGGGGATTCGTTTTTTTTTTCGTGGAAGGAAGCTGGTTGGTGGGATAGTTGGACGATGGAGTATTTTGAGTGGTTGTAACGGGAACGAATAAAGATTACTTCTTTTTTGGAAGAAGATGTCTTATCAGAATTAGTTGATGTTTCGATAAAAGAGGCGCCTGTTCGGCTTAGGGTTTGATATTAAAATATATGTAGGTTTGTTGGTAGATAAAACCACATCTAAACCTGAAAAAAATTTCCCAGTCGCGAAAGCAATGAAGGATTGAGAAGATCTATCCACATCAAGCGTCATCGATCCAAAACTGCAAGATCAGGGTGGTTGTTTATGGTGCACTTACTGGAAATCTCTGTTTTAGGACTAAGGTCGTTTTATGCTTATGTGAGGGTAATCAATGACTGACGATCGATTCGAATTAACAAGAAGATGACGGTGGGAGCCGCTGATCACTTTGTTCACTACTGCTGTGATCATGGTGAGGTCGATCGGGTGTGCGACTTTACTATTCAAAAAAGCTGTGTGTAAATTCCCACATACCACTACCAACGATGGAGTTTATCGGAAAGTTAGCGATCGTCTTGGATCGGCTTTATCGTTTCGGTCTGTGACTTTGTAACTTTAAGAAGAAGTAGGGCTTCTCCTCTAGCATAGTACGATGGATCCATACAGCGATTGTCCGCCAAATATTTCCATACGGGGTATAAGTATAGTGGCCAGCCTTGGGTGAGTCCACCGAGCTAAACAAACTGCAGAAAGTACAAAGATGTGCGGAGGTATACATAACAGGAGCACTTCGCTCCACACCTACAGATGCCCTAAATGTTATGTTAAACTTCCCCCTTCGAATCTTCTGACAAGCGAAAGCGTAACCATCGCAGCCCTTAGAATAAAATAATCTGGATGTTGGACCAGAATTAGGGGAGGGTTGAACTCTGTTATCATCCCTACAAAATCCGAATTCTGCATACCTGAGGTTAACTTCACGAGCAGCTACGGAGTGCACATCTCTTCACGTTGTCAATGGAGAAATAGACCACACAGTTTTCAGGATTCCATAAACTTTACTGATGGCTCTAAGTTTGAGGGCCGGTAGGCGGAAGAGTGTTCTACCCAGGGCTTGGGATGGAAGTCCCCTTCCGACTTACCGATCACTGCAGCGTATAGCAAGCGAAGGTTCTAGCCATGCATGAAGGTGTTCTACTAAGCAACCAATAAGGCGATAGGAATCGGACTGTCTACATCTTCTCAGATAGCCAGGCCTTGCGTTGCGGCCTTGCGCAAACAGCCCTAGAGCTACCTCTGAATCTCGTAGATCTCTTAACGACCGCTCAACGACCCTCCTCGTATGGGTGCCCGGTCAGCGAAATACAGAAGGAAATTGTAAAGCTGACGAACTGGCAAGAAAAGGCACGACCGCCACTCTCATTCCTGGAAAGGAAAGGGTTGGTGTGCCTAGGGCCACTTTTAAACTCTGATGCACAGCACACAATGCAACAAGCAAAAAAGCATTGAAGGGACCTTAATAAATGCCCCTTGGCCAAATTGGCAAGACCTCCCAAGTGGGAATGCTGACCGGACACTGCTTGATAGGAAGGCATGCGATCCGCTAAGGTCTTGATACCTATGATTTTGTGCAGAAGTTGTAAGAATCCGGACGAGGAAGAAAGTCTACTACATCTCCTCTGTCACGGCCTGGTCCGCCACAAAGGGGGGCAACTGAGACAAATTGCCCCGGGCCCCAGACAAGCGGGGCCCCGAGAAAAGATTGAAATCCAAAAATTGCAAACCCCATATCCTTGCGTACTAATCGTTTAGGGCCCCCGAAAACCAAAAAGTCCAAACCGCCATTTCCCTGCGTTGTAATTGTCAAGCAGGCAGTACTCTAATTAAAATTTATATGGATATGGATTCCCTTGGGAACAGCGTTCCCAATTTTTTCCACTGATTAGTTTGTTTACCACCACTGATAAGGCATTATAGAAATGGGTGTGCACGGTACTCAGAGCAGATCGTGATCAAAAACTACCCACTATCATGCAGCCCTCGACACAATAACTTGACATCTTCACCCTCTTATCTACTACATTCGTTCTCTTCGTTTCCGCAAAAGGTTGCCCAGAATCCATTCAGAGTTTACAGCATCACCACTTGAAGGTTTCCCTCCTTCCTCACGAAAAAAAAATCAATTGACTCATATCGACTTTTAAAGATCGGACAATCTCGATTTTTAGACGAAAATATCGATTTTTCTAAAATTAATTCAGCATCGCACACCACTATTTTGCACTCAGGTAATTAATGGACGCCCCCAAAACAGCTGATAGTCACAAGAATATTCTCGAATTTGATAACAATACAAAAATGGAGCCAAAAAACACTCGTGTTCAAGCAATCACTTCTACAATTTTAGATTTTTTTCCCGAGTAAAAATAACCATGCAGCACGCAAGCACTAGTCTGCACGATGCCCGCAATTAGCACGCTTAGCGAACAAATGTGTATCAAATCAACTGCATGGCAACCAAGCCAAAGCAAAATTGAGGCCGTAAACAATTGTATAGGATGAAGAAAACGGGCAATTAGCTTGGTGACCATAAAGAGTACCAATAACATACTCAGTAGACCGGCTTTCATTCGATTACGTAGGCCAAGCAGCACTGGACTTGGTTAGTGCTTAGTTGGGGGACTGCTTGGTAAAACAACACTCCCGTGCAGAAAATGGAAAAATGAATTTGATGGTAGCTATTTATGTATCGTCGCAATAAACTTTACGGATGACACAGTCTTCACTTCTGAAGGTAATACTTTACTAGCTCGAAACTTCAACGAAATCCCCACGATTTTGAGCGGCGATTTCAATATTAATTTTTTAATAGATACGGTGCCTCCGAACTTTGTGGGTGAAGGAGAAAGTGGGGATGATGATAGGTACCACCCCAATTCTCCCTTCATCCGCAAAATTCGTGAGGAACGGTCCCTGGGAGTGAAGCGTCTAACCAGACCCAACGTTGATAAAAACACAATGATACAAAATTCTTAATAGAAAGTGTGATAATTGGAAAATATCCTTTCTCCTGTTTACTTTCTTATAGGAATTAATCCCGAAAGAAACAACGTCATCTATTGACATTTTTAGTCCTAACGCAAAATTTATGTAGAGATACTTATTGGAACTCCTGACCATTTGATATTCTCGGTAATGCATGTAAATCCCATGTCTTTTTCCAGTAAGAAGTGATATACTCACCTTTAACGGATCAATACTGCACGATCACAAGAAGAGTCATACTATCGATATAACTATCTTCTTATCTCTTCTGGAACATCTTCCCGCACAGTGCTTACATAACGCTTACACCACCAGCACTGATCAAACCGACCGACAAATAATCAAATTGAAAATCGGCACCACTTGGCTCGATCAACCTGTCAGCATATCACTGCCCGCGAACAACATACACTTAATGAAGCCACTGAACTGTGACCCGAACCAATGACTATCTCTACCTGGCTATCGTCTAGACCCCGGCCTGCATGCTGAAAGGAGCAGCGCCAAGATTAAGATGTAACTGAAATTACACGGATTTTATTGCACGGCACGAAATCGAATTCGAAACCTGTCAAACTTTAGGCTCGCGAATCGTTTCGCCGCATTTTTCATATCTCCTTAATCCGCAATGATCCAATAATGCAGGTTGCATATGCATGTATGCTGTACAGGTAGATGCGACCGGCATCAGCTGGGGTCTGAGTGTTTATGATTTGATTATCGCGAGCTGCATTCAAGCGATAAGAGTTGCTGGGTACATTTCAAAAGGTGCATTACTTACGGTGATTTTCAATTTCTTATGATGGGCTTTTATTTAATAATTGTGAGGTCTGTTGACGTGGCAGTATAATACATGAATTTATGACACTGTTTTGGGATCATGCTATTCCAGACAGATAGTAAGTGGATCAGTAAGCCAGAGAGTTGCGCAATGTCGTTTAATACCATCGAAGCCCCTCTCTATGCGAAAAGTTACTTAAAATATAATTCACGAGTGCTAATTTTATGCTCCCCCAACTGCGGCCAGGTATGTTGTATATATAATAATAAAGCAATAAAATATTTTATTCGCGGGGTACGCCGGAGTCATATCTAAGTAAACCATTCCGGTATATCTTTGCAATTAGCGTTTGAATAAAATATTGTGTCCGTTCAATAAATTATTGAGCTGGAAAATTTGCATTTTACATTTTACGATCACAGTGGATTTGTTGTCAGGAAGTTTTACCATCATGACGAGGTACACGGAGCCCCGAGAGAGACTCCTGTTAAAGAGAACAATGCCCGTAACTGGAGCAGTGTACTATGGTAGGTAAAGAATCTTTGTGGCAAAGAGTTTTCCTTTTAATAGTTACCTGCCTGCACACAGAATCAACTAAAAAAAAAGGAAAACAATTCAAAATCAACAAAAAAAAACTACTCCGTAGAAGTCTTAAGTAACGAATATGCTCAAGATAACATTAAGCACCTTTCCTGGCCTTTTTCATAGTGGTCTGCCATTCGGATGGGAGTTTCTTCTTTACAAAGTTTTACCTTTAAGGTGGAGAGGATGTTGGTGTCTAGGCGCTGCTGCTACCTATTCAAATTGGAAAGTTTTTCAGGTCAATCAAGTCACGTGTGAAATTTTATTGTATTTTTGCTTATCATGAATTGAATGCCTTCTTTTGGAGGATAGACAACGTAAATTGTTTTAGCTGTGTAGAAAATGGAGAAATGTTATCCTGTTGATGACAATACGAAATGAATAAAACAATTTGGAATTTATTTTGAAATGTATCCAATAATCTCTGTTACACAGAGTTGGTTGGATCAAAGAAGTAAGGAAGTTTCCTTGTTGAAGAGCATGGGATAAAGAGTCTATCTAGGAAAACAAATAATACTACACTATAAGTACAAGAAAACACCGAATGTTCAAAATTGTCGAATTGTCGAAAATCAAATCGACCTTTTCTTTAATGTGGCATGGTAAAATGGGGACTGACCCTTGTTAATACCTCACGTAGCATATATGTAACAACACAGTCAAGTCCAAATCAGAAGTCACCTAGAAGAAAAATTTGAGCACGGCATTCATCTTCTTCTTCTACCATCGCAGAGTTCCATTGGTCCCATAATACCAAAACCAACTCAAAAGTGCTAGGTTAAATGGGTGGAGTTGAGGCAATGTAGGGGGAGACATTTTAGGCGCCATTCATCTGCCCTAGGTTGAGAATAATTTTTTTGGGCGAATCAGAAGAAAAAGATCGAAGTCCGTCTATGCTTGAAAAAATCAAATTTTGGTGTATAGGAGAACATACTGTGTTCTCTGTGTTAGCTGGGGAATGTTTTAATCAATATATAAGAATACTTCTTCTTCTTTTTCTTACGCTCCTTTAATTCCGCATGTAGTACTAGTAGTAATGCTATGGGGTTAAGAGCGCAGTGACGTCATCGGTTTTTGACTTGGATGTACATAGATGTAGTCTTGGGTGTAAGTGAGCCTCGGATGAGGTTGGGGAATTAGGTTGAATTTACATGTGCTTTGGATGAGCTTTCATGCCGGACAAGCTTTTGAACTTTTCTTTGATAAGGCACAGCTTCGCTGAGTCTGAGCGAGATGAGCTTTTATGCTGAGTGGGTGATCGAATGTACAGTTTTGAACTTCGCTATATGATTTGAGCAGGGATCTTGTTGATCTGGGCTCCGATGCGTTAGCTTCGAGTTCTGGTTTGCGTCCCCGTAAACACTTACGCAAAATACATAAACAGACAATTGAGATGTCGCCTACCATTCGCAAATTTTAAAAAAATTTCTGGAGTCAACTTTGAGATTCTAAGGGTGAGTGAGTTGATTAAAGTAATCGTTAAAATTAACTTGAACTTTGTTAAAGTTATCGTTAAAACCTTTTTAGTAAAACATCCCTAAATTTCTTCTGGCAAAAAAGGGATTATCTTGTGAAGTTGGTAACTCTGAAATCATGCCTACACATTTCTACGCCATTGATGACAGTTACGATGGTTACTTTGAATTAAATTTACATTTTTGTGTATTTACGAATTTAACACTTTCTGAGTTTATTGAAAATGGCAAACCGGTCTGTGTCTAGGCCTTTAGTTAACAATAACACTAACCAGCCGAATTTTCTAGGTTAACGTCAAAATGTTACGTCGTGTTAACAGCGGTTAGACGGTGAAACTACCTTTTTGTCTAACCGGAGATTTGACAGCCGATCCAGCTTTTATTTGTTACCGTTAAAATTAACTGGTGCAACTCTCCCTAAAATTGTTCAGTGGGGGGGGGTAGGCCTACCGTTACAACTACGAGTCTACAATCCTGACTCGCGAACCGACGGAGATTTACTGATATATTCTGGCGAACGTGTGGCTCGACCCATGACCCTGAGTTCAAGAGTCTCATTCTCAAGCTTCTCAGCTGGCCGGCAGCTAGAGAACTATCAGAAGAGAATGGAAATAGCTCTGCAAGAAATTTTGGCAAAAAAAACTGAAATTAAAGCAAAGGAAATTTAATTTTTTTAGTCCGCTGGATTTTCCTGCAACAGGAACCTGTCCGAACACAATACCATATTGTCGTACCGCAGCTTTGTCCTTCTCGAGTCCCTATAAGGCTCAACCCAATCATTCGCATAAAACCACCGTATGATCTATCTAGTTGAATCTCCAGCAATATCAGATTGCCTTTGACCTCACCCGGTAGAGCGCAAGAAAACTCTCGCCGATAGAGATTTATCAGGCTGTCCGAGGGACTTTAAAATGACTGAGGGGATCATGCCTGAGTATGGGTGTGGTCTGGCAGCCCTTGTTTTTATTTAGCATGGAAACGACCAAGAAAGGCAAAGAGGTGTATCATCCGCTAGGGAAGCTAACCAAAGGCACCTGCTCGCCCTACCAGTCGAGATAGATGCCTTCTTAGAGTAGCCCTAAGGGACTTGCTTACTTCGACGTTATACTAACTCCGCAAGTCTTTGGTATGAAATGTGCCCAGCATCTTACCACGCAAGTCCTACAATTCATACATACTATTTCCAATTGTTTTGTTGTGGGGAGTAAGTCCCGACACAGTGGAGCATTTACTGTTCAATTGCGAGACTAAAGGTAGGAAGACATTGACTCCTCTTCATTTCGACTTTCTTGCTTCCAGAGAGATTTGGGGTATGATTCCTAAATCAGTTCTAGTCTACTCCGAAGGTTTTTAATGACGGGGTTAGCGCAAGAGACCAAATAGATTACAGTGCCAGCAAAGGCGACTCCTCAAAGAAGTAAATAAGTAAGTAAAGACGGAGAGAAAAGGTAGTGAGAAGATGACTTTACGATTATGTGAAAAGTGTGAAAGTTGTTAAAATACTTGGGAGTAGGGGAATCTAGCAGCGTCCAACAAAGAATGACTCACAGCAAACGCTAAATAGGCAGTGGAATGGTTGAAGACCTTACTATTCATTCTGTGATCAAATTATGGTTTTACTTTCCTCAGTATAACGTAGGTGAACTTCTATACGCTCTCTATAGGCCTCTTTTTTAGCTTTCAATTGCGAACTGTATAATTGCAGACTCTATAATTCTAACGAAAAGGAGACAGAAAGAGTTTGCGTTCCTACTATGGAAACAGAAATCCCAGTCAGTATCTTGGCTATCTCATTCAGGTGGTCTGTAACAAACACAAGGAGGTGGGCTTATGACCAATAACAAATTGAAGATATTATGAGGATCCCTGAAAATCTAGACATCTGTTCAGAGATAGCATCCAAGGTTAAGGATGATACTTTGTTACTAATATTAGGACTCTTGTAAAAATAGATAGATATAATGAAGGAGGACCTAAGGACCCTAACAACTGCTTTAAAATTTAGACTCCACTTAGTGCAAAAGTGTGCATATTTTATGTAAATTTATTTTGGTGCACAATAGATCTAAAAATCACATGAGCCCGCTCGTGTAGCGATTGCAAAAATTAAAACAAACATTTTTGTATCGGGACTTTACTTCCATAAGGTAAATAACTTCAATAATAGAGTACTTATTGAACTCGGGATGGAGGAGAACGCTGTAGGAAGCCAATGCCAACAATAGGCTGTGCAGCTCCTGATGATGATAGGAAGAGTTTTAAAAAAAGTATCTAGAAAAAAATATGACAATAGCTTTATAGGCTAAACAAAGCGCTTTCAAATTATATTGACCAAGCATCATTGACCAAGTTATTAAAAATCCTGGGACTATTTAATTCGCTTATACAATGTTCAATTAAAAGTTATGCGGCAATAGGGTTAAAGTATGATTCCAATATAAATTAAGCAGATAACATTAACTCGTAAAACACACATCGCATCGAAATTGTACAATATATTTGAAGTACACCTCATAATTCATAATACGAAACCGAACACGTCATATTAAAGCCAATTTAAAATTCAAAATTTTCCCATCTGAATGACACTTCAATTTTCCTCCATGATCGAGCATACACATATATATACTTCCGCAGTTACCAAAGTACAGTTAATAATAATTGTCTACACCTCCCACAAAATGAATGGCTAAATCAGGTAAGTCCCATATATTATGGCCACCGACACCAGCATCTCGAAAAATGCTGTCCGACAATTGATGCTCCTTTGTAGCGCAGCGCGACAATTTCGAAGCCTTTCTCAATTAAAATGCAAATTAGGCTCAGATTCAAATCAGGAAAAGAGGGGCGCTTCCTACACAATACGGTAACCATACCTGGCTACGTAGGTACGTCAAACAATGAGCACTTTATAAAGTACATCTCAATTTGACGCATTGTGTCAGTGGCGTTACTCGAGAAAAGGCCGCAAAGTATCAGAATATGTAGTTATACACGCTCTGGGGAGGCGCAGCGCGCAGGAGAGATTGGGCATACATCACTGTGCTAATTTGTAGGTAGGAAACATGTATGTAGTTGCTAGAGATAACGAGATGCTTCTCGCAGCCAGTTTATGCATATAAATAAGATTTTAAAACTTCCTCAAAGTGCAAAAAGTTATCCTAACGCCATAAACTTTCATTAAAGCCCGATGCCCGAACAATGAGCAAATAAAGCCGCGCAGCAGCAGCAGCGAGCGAGTAGCATGCGCCGGCGCAGAAAGATTGTTGGCCACATCCACCTGCTGGCCGGATATGTATCTACTGCGGGGCTCTATGCAAACAATGTCCCCAAGTACGGACTGTCTGATAGGCACAGCGGACAGACAGACAGATAAATGGTAACCTGCAATCGTGGTCAGTAATCATAATCAATTTGAACATATTCATAACGCAGAGGGAGTGGGTGGCCGGTGTTCAGCACAAAAGGCATAAAAATTACATTTTATCCGATGTTTATCGCAGGTGTGGTCAAGTAATCTCGAGGTCTTCGCGCAGGTCTCTCTCTCTTTCTCTCTCTGTGCGCACACCAAAGGGGGCTTAATTTATTTTCTTCTCCGTTTTGTGCAAGTTTTGAATTTATTTTCCTGATGTCGAGTACCACAGCACAGGGAAAAAAATGTAAAAATAAAAATAATAAAAAAATAAACCCGCAGAATTCGAAGGCATTGAGAAGAGGTTGAAAAATATATGTCCGAGCGGTCTAAGGCAGCGCAGAGCACTTGTCCGCTATAAATAGCTTTGCCCGGTATCCCTGGCATCCCACTATTATTATTTATTTCACTTTTGCACACAATTAGTGAACGCGAGTGATTCATTTACAAGTTTGCAAATTTGTTGTCGAGTGAACCTATGTCGAATGTGGCAAGCATAAAAGGGAGGGGCAAGTGCAGGTTCAAGGTGCGCACTAGGCTTAGCTTAGGTGAAAATGAATTATTGTGGTTTAGGATGTTCTTGCAGAATAATTGACTGCTTGCAAAAGTTCTAGCACATTAAGATGTTTTTGAATCTGACGTTCTGTTTGTCGAAAATATTGAAAGTAGCATCATCCCCTCGCACTCAATTGACAATCTAGTATCTGATTTTAAATAATTAGGAGTCCTTAGTAATACCCATACTGTTTCCTTAAATTGCCTCTAGTTTTAAATATATCTACCCCGAAAATCTTCTGATCGATTGATGATCTTTACTAAAAAATCGAATCGAATGGCATATATGGCCAACGTCTTAAATTAGCACAAGTCACCAAACTGGACATTGAAATTCGGCAATAATAAGTACAAGAAAATATGCTGCCATAACTATTCTGGAGTGGTGAAATGCGATCATAATCTTCAAGCGATCGGCATTGGTAACTTTCATTAAAACAGGACAAGTTAATATAAACTGGCTCGTTCCTTCCAAGAAAGCTTGACCTGAGGATCTTACCTATAAAACAATTTATCGACGACAATAAGGATGAAAGAGCTGTCCAGAATCTGAACAATGCCCTATCTAAGTATAATGTTGACTTTATAGCCAACTAAAAGTAGAACGCACAGGGAATGGTATCCTAAAACATGACGTATTCTCAAGGCCGTGACTGGCCTTCGATCATTGCCTGCAAAGCAAAAGGCGACTAATTGCCTCGGAAAGTATGTCGAATACGAATAAGTGAACGACATACAGGCTGCGTAATACCGATACCACCTATCATTTGCAAGACCCTCCAAATATTGCAAGATTTTATGCTTTTAATTATGTGCCACATTCAAAACATTAACCAATGCATGTGCATTGGGGCTCCAGACCAAAATTGTTTAGAGGTGCTAAGAGTGATTTTTGAGTCCTCCAACAGTAATTTCAAGGCGGAGAAACATATTTTTCTTAGCAAAATGAGGGATGTTGCGAACTGAGGCTCTAAGCCAAAGAGTTATTTATCAATTTTGGTATTAAACAGAGGCCGGCCGCTGGGGCAAGAAAATAAAGATTCAATTTGTCAGCACTCAAAAATCACTCCGAATACCTAAACACTTTTTGGAGATATTTTGGTCTGGAGTCCTAATTCTAAACATTTTTCTTTTCTTTATATGGTGTTACCTTGAAGGCCGCCACATACCCTGTCACACAGGCGGCCATATACTCAGGCATGGCCCTGCGTATTCCAGAGCTGTCATACGGGCCAACATATGCTCGTGGGAGATTTATTAGACAACAAAAGTATGAGATCTGCCGCTATTGCCTTTAAAACATACATGGAATGAGATCATCATCGAGTTTTACCTAATGTAGAAGAAAACCGTCGTTGACTCGGATTACTACTTTGTAAGCGGGTGCTCCAAAAGTACATATCTACTGTACGTAATCCAGCACCATACGTTAAAACTTATCTTCGGTGAGATAAGTTCTGGAGGGGACATACCGAAACTCGACGAAACTCTGAAACACCTTAAAAATATTTTCGTCTCAGGCAGAAATCGTAGATATCGGAACGGTTGCTTAGATGATCAATTTAAGCTGGCCCTAAACAAGCGACCCATACGTGAGAATTTGGCATACTACGGCTGTGTACATTTACAGGAGCATATTTGATTTAAGACCCGATCTTTTACCAAAAGCCTTTTTGCAGGCGTAGAAGGTTATACAAGCTTTCTTCACCCTTTCATCGAGGTTCGTCTTCCAGTTGAGTTTAGTATTAGACCAGTATTAGACCCAGAAATATCACTCTGAAGGATAAGATGAGTTTATGCCCCTCCAAGTAGGGAGATTGAAGGTGGGAATTTTCGTTCTCCTGTAAAAAGCATCGCATCAGTTTTACCCTGATGGACTGTCAGCCCGCAGCCTGCTGCCCAGCTGCCAATGTTATTTACATATGCATCCTTGCATGATTTCACTAATCACTGTATGAAGCATTTCGGACTCTGTAATCACAAGATCAGCTGACTATGCTACTACTTTAGCTCCGTTCTTGTATAGTTTTTGTAGTATAGGTACGCCTCCTTGTGGTATACCTCTGTTGGCGCATTTCATTACCGTCTCGGTTTCCAAATCCGCTTGTATTATTCCCGAGCTCAGCTAGCCAATGCCTGAGACTTGCTTCTTCGTTTAGGTCGAGAGCTTCTCGAATCGATTCAGTACGTATTTATGTTGTTAAAGGCGTCTTCTATTTCTAAGAAGGCTGTCACTATATATTGTTTGTAAAACAGGGTCTTTTCGATAGTTCCCACCACCTCATGCAGACCTGTCTCGGTAGATCTACCACTGAGATAGGCATGTCGAGCTGGTGACAGTAAAGTCAAATCTACCGATTGGATGATGTGGGTGTCGATGACCTTTTCTAGTGTCTTAAGCACGAAGGATGTCAGGCTAATCGACCTAGAGTCCTTCGTAGATTCGTGACCTCTTCTCCCGATCCTCGTCCATCCCCAACTCATAGAGACATATCTGAGAATCACGCAGCTCTTTAACATGACCATCAGCCATGGTACTACATCAGGAAGTGTCTGTAGCATAACTGGTAGTCTAGCATCGGGGCCGGGCGTTTTGAAGGGGGAAAAGCTGTCCCATAGGTCCTGTTCCTTTGTCTCCTCCCAGGAGTACCTCGATTCGTTCGCTGATGCTTCAACGTCGTTTTCGTCCTTGCAACCGGGAAAGTGTGTGTTCATTAATAGCTTTATAGGCTCGGCCTGCGTTTCTGTCCAAGCTCCGATAGCCTTTTTACAAAGGACGGAGTTCTTTGGACAGGATCTTCCATAATCTGGCAGAGTCTCCTAGATTCTCTTTAGATTGCCAATAGCCCTATCAGGTGTCTCTCTTGGCCGATCATCATCTGCATAGGCCTGTGCTCTAAACCCTCGGTTATTGAGATCGGCAAGAAGTTCATCGATTCCGATTGATTATAGGAAGGGCGAAAGAATACTCCCTTGAGGACAGCCCCTTGTGCAGAATTTGTAACCAATTCGTCATTCATCTCAGCAGTTATTAATCTACTCCGGAGAAACGATGTGATCCATGTCGCTGGAGGGGGGGATTTCAATGCCCGTTTTTGCTGCGGCTTCATTAATTGCGTCGAAAGTAAACTAATTAAATGCACCCTGGATATCTGTGGAAGAGGAGGGACAGAATTCCGTGGCCTGAAGAGACCTCTCGATATCTCTCACTAAGGCAGCTTTCCGTCTATGTAGATCTGATCGGCTGGTAGGCAAAATAAAGCAGTGGAGTGCGTTCGCTGCAACACCGAGCCTATGCTTGTCCAAAACCTTTTCTATGGTTTTCATGAGAAAGAAAGAGAAGATTATGGATCGATAGAATTTTGCTTCCTTGTATGATCTTCTTTCCGTTTTGGGAATAAAAACTACCGTAGCTTCATCTCAGAACCTAGATATAAGGGCCAGCACAAAGCTGCCCGGAATATTACTTCTCTAAAGGAGAATCGAGAATATTTGGTCTTTCCCAGCAGCCTTGAAGGGCTCGAAGGTCCTCTTTACCACACCTTTGTTCTTATTGTAGGATCGGTGGAAAAAAACTACCTCTAATCCAGTGTTAGTTTCTAAGGTCATTTCAGGACCAGTTACTGGAGAATCAGATTTTAAGAGTGTGTGTTTATTTCCGTGACCACCTACTGTACAATTTAATTTGATCTCATTCGATGAGGTTTTCTTCTAAAAGTAAAAGGAACATACATACAAACATTAACCACAAACGTATTTCTACTCCTTACAAACGTTTTGATTACCCCAAAAAACAACCGAAGTTCAACTTCTTCAATTTCAATTCAACAAAAAGCAAATACACCATCAACCAACATTCACCCAAAACCCGAGACACTCATCAAAATAACGAACATCCTAAGAAGTCATCAAAAGAAATTAAATTTTCTTCTCTTCATTCATCAAAAGCACAATTGTAACGGTTTTTTACAAGTAGATGAAAAATGATTTCAATTCAGAAATCTGAATAGCGAGAAAGTAACCAGCAAAAATGGAGTTAATTTTCATTTTGCATACACTTGACCCGACATTGTTAAAGGTAAAAAGTTCCCAATGTTCGTCTCTCTCCTGAAAGGGTGTGTCGGATCTGGAACACGGGTTTTGCACACACAGTGCACGAGATCCCCGAAAGAGATTAATCAACGCGCGGGGCTAGGTCAAGTATGTCTTATGGATTTTTCGGTCTGGGATGAACAATTCTCTGTCAAAAGAATCAATGACACGATCACGTTTTTCGTCTAATCTGACATTCATCTACGGACACCTTTCTATGGCCATACATATAGTTAAGAGAGAAAAAAGACCTCCGCATTGAATACATTTCAGCATCAGCATCGGCATCATCAAGACAGCCCACAACAGATCAGTCCCGATCCCGATCCATGGTCCTACATTCACAGAGAGCCATTTCACTTCTAATTAGTTCAATTCTGTGTCACCGTGGCGCTCTTTACCGGCCCAGCATTGGTATGGAATTATCAAAACTCATCAGTCGCTAACAATGGCGACTCGGGATCGCATAGTTATGGTGGTGGTGGAGAAATGGTCATCATTAGAGGCCACTTCTTTTAGAAATGTATCAGCAAGTTTTTAGCTACTGGCTTCGAGTGGTCCTCAAGTGCAAGAACAGAAGACCGGGATGCTGCTGCTGCTGGCGATCGCTAATAATATTCCTCAGGGGTGATGCGCGGCCGGGGCCCGGGGCACAGGAAGCCCCGGGAGAAATTTCGATCGAAGAAATTCATAACTACTATTTCGCCTGCATTCGGAGCGGTATGCACTTTTATGCAGGTCCAGTTTTCCTCATCCAGTTAGCATGCATCACTGGATGGCATGCAGCGACGCTATCGAATCAGATATTTTTAACGAGTGGAATTTAATAGAATTTAAAGTTTGCTAACGACGATTTCGTCAAAAACAACTTGCATACAAAACTCGTATTTAGCTGGCGGTCCAGTTGCCAGCCGCTCGTTGTTATGAGCGAAATGTCGCGTGGAGAAATTTACACATGCTAATAGTAATGATAAATATGGACATTTGGTAGTAATGTTTTAGCATTGCGGAAAGATTGATTGAGGGGAGATGGAATGTGCAGGGTTTTGTTAAGTATGGAAAGCGGTAGGCGCTGATGGACTAATGGAGGAGCAAACCTTCAGTTTATGTAGGTTTCAAATGAGATTGTTCCTCAAGCAGTCAATTAGATGGTCAGTTGTCGAGTGCATGACATATAAAGTGTTGGAAAAATCATTCAGTATGTTTGAGCATAATGATACAGAAGCAAACGATTAACGTCATATTTTATTCACAAAGTAAAAACCCCAAACACTAAGGACCCTCGGACCCATTACTCTCAAAATTTTGTAGAACTTGACTTGGATTCCTTATTTTATATTTGTAAGTTTACTCTCATCTGGCCGGAATATCGTGCAGGTACTAGTAAGTTTAGCTCGAAGCATAAGTAAGGTGGAGTGTGAGGGTGCTAGAGGCTGTAAACTCTGCATTTATGCTCTTAGATATTATGAGAGTTCAGCAATACATACTGTGTGGCTGTTTCACAGATCAATTTTTCTAGTACGAATTCTTAGACTATAGCGTGCACAAAAAGAAGAAACTAAACCGAGCGAATTAGTTTTGGGTTGCGGGAAAACATATCCGTAGGCAAAAAGTTATTTATCTCGATGGTACATTCGTTGGGATAACAGAGTTTGAAAGCACGATTTTGCATCTTATCAAGCCAAGCTAAAACGATTTTGGAGTTCCTGTCAGTGGTGTTAATAAAGAAGTCCATTGATACTTAAGCTGAAAAGCGCAGTCCTAGTCTTTCACCCTTCGTGGATCGCCTATTACCTATCCTATTCTCAAAAGGCGACTGAAGGCCACTGGCTTGAGGATGTCTCCCCGAGCTGCCTATACAGGGGTTATTCCGTCATCACAGGGACCAGAGCCAAAGCACGCGGCCGAAAAAGCACATTATTGTTGGCTGAGAGTATAAAAAATAGCCTACGGCCTATTCTCAGACCCAACCCAACCGAACCGTTTCGGAGAAGCTCGATAACAAACACTGGGACAAGAGATTTTTATATATTTAGAAGACTAGGTTATGTCATGAGGTCATCATTAGTTGAAGGGAATGCTAGAGTCCTTGACAGAAAAACTGGTTCCATTTAAGTAATTCAGCCAGTTTACGTTGGGAACATTGAAATCACCCGCAACGATGGTTTCACACTCAGGATTGGACGGCAAAAATCCCGAGATGTATTCAGAAATAGCATCAAACTATGAAATTGAGGCTTCGTTCCTTTTATGTTAGGACCTTCCGTTCCGTTTCGATATCTTTCTTATATTATCGAGACTTCCAAAAACGCTGCAGTTTACAATATGACTTCACCACTTCCTTACTTTAACCATTCTACAACCGGGAACCACTCTTGGCCTCACTCAACATTTCTCTCTCCACCGGTCCCGATGACCTGACCTGATTACTGACCACTGACTTGCAAGTATTTGTACCAAACAATCTGCCAACTAGCACAATAAGCCAACGTAAAAATGTCAACTAAGTAACAATACTAAAGAGAGGCTGCATACCATCCATCCACGAATAATAAATCCGTCTAAACTATTATGCAAAGATATTAAAAGTTAGAGCAATTTAAATCTACAAAATCTATATCCACCGCTTCTTGAGCCGACATTAACTACTCCAGTATTTAATATCCCTAAAAGTACATGCGATCATTTTCAGGCATTTTAAACACGGTTTTTTGCTGCTTTGCTTTGAATTACTCAACAGCAATAAAGAATTTCCTCGCATATCTTTATTTATAGTATCAAGGGAATTCTTTACGGTCGTACAGCAATGTGCAAACTTGCCCTATGGTCATTTTACAGGTGTATTTAATAGCCAGAGTAATTTGCGCGCAAAACGAACTCTCGGATCAATAAACGCCAGAGAGAAATGTGCCTTACTATATTATTTGTACACACATGGCTCTTGAGACATGGTATATGTACATATATGTACATATATATAATACTGTGTTCGCCTAGCCGATGACGGTATCACCTGGGGGCTAACGTTTATTCTGTAACGATATATTAAAGGCATGTATGAATGGCCGGCCACAAGATGCTGGTCCGTGGATATCTGAACATTATGAATATTACACCTACGATTCCTTCAACAAAAGCCTCCGAGCATTCTTCATGGATCTGGCCACTCTGCATAGCGCGCAAGTGCATGTTTCACATAAAGAGGCAATAAAGAATTTCTTCGTGTCCCCCGTGGAAAATAATTCAGCTGGCAAATCAACGAGGACTAAACTTAGCGAAATTAGCCCATGAATTGCTCATATGGACTTCCCTTTGGAGCGCTTAGACGACGACGACAACGACGCGTGATCTTACGGCGTGGATCGTTACAATGAGAACGGTATCGTTTTCGTGCAGATGCCGTATGCAGAGGAGCGCTCACTTCAAAGACCATTAGCCTTCTGCAGAACATCAAATGACCATTTTAAATGATGTTGACATCCACTTGAGCAGGCCCCAGACCATAGAACAGAACCATGAGGACAATTATCATAACTTTTCATTATGTCGCTAGCTGTTCGCCGGAACAACTTTCTACCTTTTCGCTGGCTGCTATGCGCGCGGTCCGTGTGGACGAGGGCCCGGCCGGACGGCCCGGCATCGGATGAAGAAACTGGCGTGAATCTTCAAGATCGTAAAAATAACATCTCGACAGTCTACAAGACCCTCTCGTAATGTCTGAATTATTTACGAAAATGACACTTGACTCTCACCTGTTTTGTTTATTTTGGCCGCGAGGATCACTCTTTCTCGCCTTGTTCAGATCGCTCTAGTGCCTCGTCTTTTAGTCAGCCCAGCGCTTGTGGAACATGTTTACGATCTTCCACTGAGATAATTGCGGGATTCGCCTGTTCTTGACAGACCCTTGAACCGCTAATTCCATACTTTTGTTAATAAAAAGGAAAACATAAACGAATTAAGTCCACTCCGAAATGATACACACCATTTCCACCAGCAACCAGACCCGCTTCAGGTTGCACAGCAGTCCTGCAATTAGTTTCGGGCTAAATGAAAAACCAACAAAAAAAAAATAATCAAGTCTTTTTATATCGCTTACGGTCTCCAACGAATTTATTACCGTAACGGTTTTATGGTACTATAATACCAGCATTAAAAAGGATATCAGAGTCCGATTAAGACGTGGAATATAGAAACTAACGATCTGAGAACAGGTAACAAGTGACTGCCTGTGTGGACGAAAGACGCTTGGTACTCGCATTTACCTCTGATAATTTGCATCGATGCTGGCAGCTCCGAGTTTTGTTTTTCGCCATTTTGAATTTTAATTATTAATAAAAATGTTTATTAGGTAAATATTATATTTAGTGGAGTCTGGTAATGATGTCGTTAAACTTCTGAAATATTCATCTAGACTAAAGTGTTGGTATAAAAAGGATTAAGTACCGTCATTAAGGGATTATGACGGTAATAAAACAGAAATAGATTCTAATGCCGCATTTTGAGAATTGCAGATAGTCAAACTGTTTTAGAAGCATCATCATCGTTTGAAATGAATGTTATTAAATTAAGTAATTACGCTCAATCCGATGTGAATTAATGCGGGTTTATAAGCGATTGGTTACAGTAATTTTAATATTCGTTTATCGCATGGTTTGTAGTTCCTAATTGGTACTTTTTGGTCCCTCGTGGGATTTTTATATGAGATAGTAAGATTTCGAATTGCTCTTATAAAAAAATAGTTGAATCAATAAAGCCCAGTTTACATCCCAAAGTCAACGCGGAAGTGCACTTTGAAGAAGACACTCTTATCGCACAGTAATTTGTATGCTTTTGAAAATGCGTTATGCATTGACTTTGGGATGTAAACTGGGCTTAACTATAACCGAGAATTTTGCGCAATATCTCCTCTCTCCCGAACCACCGGAAGCTTTTTAAGCCGCGTCTCCACCAACCGAACATGTTCGGCGGACATCACAAATGTCTGTCGAACACTGTTCGACGAACATGTTCGGTTGGTGGAGACGCGGCTTTAGGTTCGGCCCACTATCTGGACACGCACACTGCCAGCTATAATTCACGAATGAGCAATTCCGCCTGAGAACTCGAAAATTTATTGGAAATCCGTAGCTGAATACTGCAGAATGGCTGCAGTCATGCGTTTTGGACCAGGCCCTAGTATGCATTATTAGTTATCCACAATGAAATAGTCAAGGGCCTTAACCCACTCTCTAGGCATGCAAAAGGTATTCGACACGGTTTGGTTTCGTGGACTAGTAGTCAAACTATCTATAGTAAATTTTTTTATGCATACATAATGTTAGATTAGGGAATCTTCTTCTTCTTCTTCTTTGATCCGTTAGCTGGCGGTCCGAGCGGGACGTCCCCGCAACGGATACGCTGCTGTCGGTGCCGCTGGGTCCCGAACTCTATTCACGATTCGCTTCCATTCTTCTCGGTTTTTGGCGGTGTCTCGAGCCTCGGTAACTGATAATCGTTGATTCTTTAAGTCACCCTCGATATTCTTCAACCAGGTTTTCTTCTGTGCCGATCGCTGTATTCTCCAGTTTGCAGGACGGTCTCGCCAGAGAAGTTTACGTGGCAAGCGGTTATCATCCATTCGGCAAACATGTCCAAACCACCGTAGTCGACGTTTTTGCATTTCTTCTTCGATCAGTGTTTGCTGATCGCATCTTTGTCTGACAACCTCGTTTCGAAGGCGATCACGGAGTGAGACACGGAGGATCTGCCTCAACATCGCATTTGGAAGACCTCGAGCTTCTTAACGTCCGGTTTGAGCAGTGTCCACGTTTCAGATCCATAAAGAAGAATCGGAAAAATCAACGTTCGGTAAAGACGTAGTTTTGTTTTGATGGAGATATTTGCTCGTTTCCATATGCACCACTTGAGCGAGGCGAATGTTGCTGTTGTCTGGCCGATACGGCTGTGAACGTCGGCCGTCGATGCTACTTTCGTTTCCTCAACCAATGATCCCAAATATTTGAACCTTGGAACCTGTTCGATTTGGGTTCCATCGAGGTGAACACTGGCTCTTGATCCATCCGTTGTGAGCACTTTGGTCTTTTCCGCATTGATTTTTAACCCGTATGATTGGGCGATGCGGGAAATATCGTATAAGATGTCCGTTGCTTCGGCATCCGTGTCGGCGAAAATAGCGCTATCGTCGGCGAACATTAAGTCTGTTACGAAGTTGTTGTCGTCGTATTGAACTCCGAGTCGTCCATCGAATGCTTCACGCATAATCGCGTCGATCACAACGTTGAAGAGAAGTGGCGAAGCGAAGTCTCCCTGTCGGACACCCGTCTGAATCGGGAACTCCTCGGATAAGTCGTTTCGAATACGAACGCTGCTGGTTGAGCCATCGTACGACGCTTGGAGAAGTTGGATGATTCTCAATGGCACGTGTTCGGTTACCAAGACTCTCCACAAGCTGTTCCAATCGATGCAATCGAAAGCGGATTTGAAATCGATGAAAACGACGACAATTCGTTTGCCGCAACGAATTCTTTCTTCCATTAACTGACGGAGGGCGAATATTTGATCAATGCATCCTCGATGTGGTCTAAATCCCGCTTGTTCCTCCCGGCTCGTTTGCTCTCGATGTTTCTGTAGCCTCGATTGTATTATTTTCGTAAATACTTTACCGACGATCGAAAGAAGGCTAATACCGCGATAATTCTTGCATTCCCGACTGTCGCCTTTCTTCAAAATTGGGACAACGATCGCTTTCTTCCATACCGAAGGGACACGACCCGAATGCCATATGTGTGTTATGAGGACATGAAGTCGTTGTGATAAGACATCACCTCCAGCTTTGATCATCTCGGCGGTTACTTGGTCTTTTCCCGGCGCTTTTCCATTTTTCAGCGATTTTATTGCTGTCTTCACCTCGATAATTGTTGGTTCGGTATCGAGAAACTGATTCATCGGCTGTTCGATAATCGGTGGTTCGGGTGCTGGACCTTGCGGCGGATCGTGGTTATACAGCTGGTGGAAGAATGCTATCCACCGCTCCAGGCGTTCATGGGCAGAAGTCACAAAAGTTCCATCCGATTTTTTGATGTTGTCGTTTGTTGATGTTGTTTTGCCGCCTAACCGGCGGATTGTCTGGTACAGCGTCCGGTACTCGTGCCTCGACGCCGCTTTTTCCATGTCGGCCGCAACGTTATTCCAGTACGCTTCTCGTTCCAATTTCATTTTCTGCCGAACTTCTTTGTTCAATCTTCGGTATTCCTCAAAGTCGACGTGTTTCATGCGCTTCCGGTGATCGACGAGGTCCAGACAGCTGTCCGAGATCCATGGCTGCGTCCGTTTACGGATAGTTGGACACAACTCCATTGCACACTCCACAATAGACTCCGACAATTGCCTTTCTTCTACATCGATATCGTCCGGTATTGCGAGCGCCGCGAATTTGTTGGATAATGCCATTTGAAACTCTCGCCCAATGGCCGGGTCCCGTAGGCACGCCCAATTTTTCTTGGCTGGTGGTGGCTCCGTTTTCTTCGCTCTTTGCAATCGCATCTGCAATTTCGCTCGAACAAGATAATGGTACGCATTGCACGTACGTCTTTAAGCGTCGATCGGAATCTTGTGTTGATCAAAACGTAGTCTAACATCGCCGAGTCTTTGCCGGATGGATTTCGCCAGGTGAGTTGGTGTTTGAGTGGATGGCGGAAAATGCTGTTGCCAACGATCAAGTTGTTTGACGATGCGAATGAAAGCAGGCGTAAGCCGTTGTCATTAATTACTCCGTGTCCGAATTTGCCCATGGTTTCTTCCCAGCCGGTTCGATCTACTCCTGAATGTGCATTGAAATCCCCCGCGAGAATTATTAATTCGGTTTGAGGTATCATATCCAGCGTCTGTTGAAGCTGATCGTAAAATTCGTCCTTGTGTTCGTGTCCGTGCTGGTCTCGGTTGGCGCATAAACGGATATGATATGGGTCTTGATCGTTCCACTGATGGTTATAACCGCCAAACGCTCGGATATCGGTTGGAATGCGATAACGCTGCTGGCAGCCCGTCGGTCGACCATAAAGCCGACGCCGGCCTCTCTTTTCTCACCACCGGAATAGTAAAGCATCATCGTTTCGTCGATTGTTGGCGGGACGATTGTCAATATCCCGGATCCGGTAAGCCGTAGTTCCGATAGCGCAGCAATTGATATTTTGCATTTCAACAATTCCATTGCTATGATTTCCTTTTGACCAACGTGATGTCCTGTTCGTACATTCCACGCAGCGAATTTTAATTCCCTTTTCGGTGTGACTAATTTGGGTGTTCGGCCAGTAACCCACTTCTCACCAGCATCCCTGGTCCCCAGTGCTGGCGCATCGGCTGCCCCGGATGCAGTAGCATTATTTCGTGAATGGTTAGTTCGTGTATCCATGCGGTTTCTTGCCTAGTTTTTACGATCAACTCGGCAGGTCGACAACCCTCCTCCTTTCACACTCTGGGCTTGGGACCAGACGAAGGCGGAGGCTTAGATTAGGGAATAGTTTGCTGGAGGAATTTTAAAGTCCAAATAGCTGGCATATTATCAAAAGCAGTTAGAGTATTACCTGGTATTCCTCAGGGCTCAATCTCGGGACCACAACTTGTTAACATTTTTCTAGATGACTTCTAACACCATACACTAGACCCGGAATTCGAAATCATACCGTTATGCGGACGATGCCATAGTTTCAGCATTCTGTTATGACATAAAATTAAAAATACTAATTAGCAAGCAAATTTCACACTCATGACAAACTTAGGGTAGGGAATGGCCTCACCAGCACACAGGGCATATTCCAAAAAGTAATAATTTTAAATTAAGGATCTACCATGGGATATCCTAAAATGTCGCCAAGGGCTGTCAAACCACACTTTTAATTCAAAGGGAATGCCGATTCCCAGCGGGCATCTACTACCGCCAAAAAGGATACCCAAAGACTTTATGGCGCACCTGAAGGAGATTCCCAAATGATAGAGGCAGCAAAAACTCAAACTCATCTAGGGGCTAAATAATTATTTAAAGGACCCATCTTCCTCTTACTCATCACTGCAAGACTTGCGGCACTTAGTGATGAGCACAAAGTCTCTATATCTTGATTGTGCCGTCTTGCCTTGTCCTGTTTTGTCTTGGTCTTCTTTTTCTTCTTCTTCTGTTTTGTCTTGCAAAAATTGCAACACTAGACAAAACTGGTCTTGCTCATCACTAGAACATATCTAGGCTAGCAGAGATTGCCATGGTACCAGGAGTCGCGCATAGCTCTTCGCTTAAAGCTGCTTTCACCCAACAGCAAGAGGAAGTAGCGGCTTAGAGGAGCAGCTGAAAGTCACGCGGGACGAAGCATATCATGACCCCGTGCTTAAAGGCGTTACCAAAAAGACACACCAGGCAGTACATCGTTCTCCTGGTATCGTCGCAGGTTTGGTGTTCATATCAAGAAAAAAACTAAATTTCGGGCAGCAAGAAGCGAATTTATAAGTCGCCTATACCTTAAAAAGAAGCCAACAAATTAACGATACCTGATTGACACTGGGGTGCTGAGGTTTCGGTTATTTCCCTAACAGCAAAGGGAAGGAAAAATCAGCTAGTCGTACTGTTGCATATAATCAATGGAACGGATATTCCAACATATAGACAGGTTTTGGTCCAATTCAACCTGGGGCACCATAGCGAATTCAACCGAGAAGCAAGAGCGCAGCTTAGGTGCGGGGTTAGCCACCCCTGCTGTATACAATGGGCTCAATAGCTGCTTCTAGTAGTATGCAGCTGCGTACACTAAGCACAGCATCATATCACATGCCAAGGGACTTCAGAAAGCACAACCCAATCGCAGAGCTTAAGCAAAGTGTGGTTCACTTCAACCAGACGAATGGCCCAACTTAGGAATCTGTGTCCATCAAAGAGCAATTGGTCCAGCCTACAATACTTGGTAAGAAGGTACAACCGTAACTGACTACAGGAGGTTAAACGCGGTTAGGTCTAATAGAACAACTCGAAGGTGGAATAATCTTCCGCTGTCAGTGTTTCTAACACTTGCACTTGCGTCAAGTTCAAATGTATAGCTCATAGCATTCTGCTTGGCAAACCTGGACCTCTAAACTTTCTTATATGTGTCTGTCCTTCAAAGTAATTTTATAAGCTTATAAATAGTATACTACTAGATTAAGTATTTTGTTGTTATTGTTATTTCGAATTTAATAGCTAAAAGCTAGTGTACCACAAAGACTCTCTTTCTGGTCGGAGCTCGGAGCTTTTCAGCAATATTGATCATGAGTCAATGATGTAAACAACTTTGATGGCTTCTAAGATCTCTTTCTAAAAATCTGTCCCGTGCAGCGTGGCCAACGCAGCTGGGATATCGTCTTTAATTCAGTTGATATCAATGTTGTCAATGTCTGTTAAACTAGGTATTTTATCATAACCTCAACAATATGACAGACTGGAGGTTCAAAGGGATATAGGTAGGGTTTTCCCGAAAAAACAGAACAGGTACTAAACGATTTCAAGTTCTTTTTACTTCCACATAAAAAATGCCTAAGCAACTCTATTTCGACATTAAGAGATTGGGTGGTATTTACATCTGATCCATATCTAGTGATATGTTAGATTTTATATTTAATTCAGAATTTCTTTGAATTGAACAGGTGAAAACTTTGTAGAGATAATTTATTACAGGTTATACCATTTCTGCTGCTGCCTACTGCAAAATGTTTAAAATTATTCCACTTTAAACAACACAATCCACAAGTAATGACTTTTAAGTAAACCAAAATTAAAATCGATGTTATATATATCTCCACACTCACCTCAACCGCTGACCCCATTCTAAGATGAGGTCCACTAATGTGCAAATTCTCCTCCCGTATATCATTAAACTTTTAATTAATTCTAATTTTTATATAACCCACCCTCGGTATATGTAAACAATTTCTTCACCAATTCTGCAATAACCAAATTAATTACATACGCACCAAAAACTGGCAAAAACCATCAGAATTTCAAATGCCGCTGGAAATATTCAAATCGTTTCATAACTTCGCTCGTTCAATGTTCCCTGATCGTATAGGCTGGAGAATGCCATTACCATGATTGTTTGCCAACATATGGTGTCAATATCCTCGAACGGGTCTCTGGACTTTCACCTTCGATACGGCTCGATGCTGCCGCGACGACAACGACGACGACCCTATTTGCAAGTCATATCGAAAATATCGCGGCGGTTATGAATTTCGATGTCCTAGTAGTACAAATTGCGGATCGGTCATTCATCTGTGCGGCTTATTGAAATGCGCGTAGGGTTCGCGGTTCGGCATGAATTTGAATAAGTCAACGAAAGACGCTTTCATTCAACTCCGCCTCAAGGAACTGCATCCTTGACCACCTAGTGCACAGGAGGAGAGCACTGACCATAGCCGCGGAGAGGATGCTTGTAGCTATGCGAGCGCTTCTGGACCCTGTCGTACATTGGTCTTATGTAAGGTCGCGCTTGGAACGAGTTCATGGAATGGGAGGTTCAATGGACCAACCTTGGGGAAGTTCGCATAAGAACATTTGAATTTTTAAATCAGATAGAATCACAGGCACTTGAGTAAAACGGTTCCTTGCTATAAATATTTCAAATTTACTCAAGTGTGACTGACCGGCCATTTTACAATTCAGAATTGGATATACTAACTAAGATAATTATGGGTTATGAGAAATAATGGATAGACAAGAAAATGGTATTTAAGTTAAGAAATATTTTTGGAAATCTTTCCGAAATAGCAGGGGGACGTTGTGTACAGCGGGTATGCAAAGATTAATCTATCTTTGGAAAACAACACACTACAATGAGCAAATATTTTCTTGAAGACTATGAAATTTAGATAAAGGTATTGTAGATACAGACAAGTTTAAGAGAAGTAGAGACATAGCAATTAATGACAGAAACGGAGCCTTTTTGTATTACGATCAATGTAATGTAACCTTCTAAGAAGAATGTTGAAAACGGACTGTTTCTTGGTTATAAAGCTCTAAACTATCAGAGAGAGTGTATGTTTCAAATACATATTATCGGTGTCGGTAGTTCAGGGTATAAAGAGACTGACTGCCACCGCAGAGTTCAGGGTTCGAACACCTACACCGGATTTGATTTTGCGCTAATCCATTTCTTATGCCTTGTTATGATTCTCTTCTTATCTGTGTTACTTCTGTAGAGAAATTCCATATGTTCTCTCTTATGGCTCTCTTATTCATTTTAAGCATTTTTTTATGTGAAAAACTCGAGTCTCAGGAAAGGCCCTTTATACTGTTGACAATCTATTTTCTTCGTATAGAGTGCAATGTCGAACAGCAGCTCTAGTCGGGGAGGAAGGAGCTGCTACAATCTATCTGCGATACTACTCCCAACCATCACTATCGCGACTTTGACATCGGGGCATCGAGAAACAACTCGCTGGAATGTTATGCCTCCTGAAACGATTGAATCTCATTAACCAACCGCCAACATGCGCTTTGGTGGAGCGAGGTAAGACTAAGGAAGGCTATGACAGGAAGAATCAGAAGTGTAAAGAGGGAAGAAGAAAGAAGGAAAGTTATGTAGGTGGGAAAATGGAAAAGGCGAACGACTGTGGGGCTGGCCGGGATTCGTACCCGGGACCTCTGGGGAGGTAGCCAGGCGCCTTACTCCCTAGACTACTGAGTTGCTGAGATTCCTCACCTGATATTCGAAATCTTCAGCGTTCCAAAAATGGATCCTCGGGAAGTTAACTTTCCACCACTTGTCTATATACCGCCCCATCTGGATTTCGAAAACCAGGGGGACTTCGTCACAGTTTAGCACATAAATAACATTAAAAAGAATGACTCTGTGGCCAGAAAAGGAGCGTTTACAAGATATTCTCCAGTTTTCAACACAATTGAGCAAGCCTGTGGAAACAAGAGTTATGTTCAAGACTTCTTGGCTTACCCTTGTAACGAACATTTGGAGTAAAGGGTCAAAAAGCAACTTACCTCTTACATTTACGTCTGAACTGCCTCAAAAGGAGATGTGAGCATTTACATCGCATCCAATGATGAGGCTGGCTCCATAATTAGCCGCTTTCTTTGCCGCATCGAAGAGACTAGAAGTGTCTATATCCCCCTCATATGGTAGATAGGCATATCCAATCCAGGTAGCCTTGGCCCTTTCTGCTGTCGAAGCGGGCCACCACAGTGTTAGCATTGCTATATTTAGTCAACATAAAAGCGTTAAGGTCCATTTATTAACAATTAAACAGGTTCTTGGCTTACCTTACTCATTTCTGGAATATAGCAACCTTTATTTTGGAGTCATGATTCCACATACAAGGCCACGGACAATCCAAAGCTCCTGTACCAGGACGACATACCTCAACATCGTGGTTCCGAGCAGCGGGGCGATCTCGATCACCTTAATAATTTAACCTATTTTTATTTCCTATTGAAATTTATTTAGTTTTTGAAGTATTCTTTGAAAATTGTAATAAATTTTCTTACAAAACGTAGAGGTAATAAAAGAGTAATAAATGAAAGCAGAGGTAATAAAAGGGTAATAAAGAACAACATTGTAAAAATTCATTAAAGACACATTAAAGGGGGTAGGTTATCTCAAAATCCGACAAATCCCCTACTTTAGTAGGGGATATCATAAAAATTAAGAAAATGAAACGTAGAAGAAACAGCTTTCGCCTTATTTTTATTCTCAATTAGTGCAACTGAGACTCTTATCGTGGTTATATGATATGGGGAATGTAGTTATCTCATAACATATTCATGTGCCCAATATCTATTTGTATTACCATATCCCCTGAAGAGCTAACAGGACTTTTTTACGGTTAGTGAATCTACTCTGGAGTCTGAGCTTCCAATTCATTTTTTCAGTTTTAAGTCTTCTGATTAAGACAGCACTTTTAGTTAGCTTTAGTAATTCCCGAGATTAAACTGGGTCGTATACGAACGGACGGACCGAGCTTTTGCATAAGCCTACTTTTGAGAAAAACTAAAATTACTGCATTAGGCAGTCATACTGCGTTGTCTCTGGTTTTCTTTCTAGAAGTTAGTGCCTAAAGAGCGTTGGCACCCCCAACATATATAGCTTTCGGTATTATTTTTAATGGTTCAGTAGGAATGAATCTTCGCCCTTACCTTTACCTCAATATGGAAGTTCAATGTAATGTTTTTCCTGTAGCGGAAATATGTTGTCCATTTTTTACATCATGGAAAATAGCAGCGTGCCAACGGTTTACCTTACATCGAAAAACGAACATACCTGGATTTCCATATAGTACAGCACATACTCTAGACTCTCGAGCCATCTCAGCAACAAACTGACAAATTTGTCGAGACATTTCCTACACCAAATCAATTTGCAATTTCTCATAAAAATTGGGTTACAAATCCGCTACCATTGCAGTCAGCTTTCCAAATAGATACCTATGTGCGCCCATAGACATCCTCTTTTTAACAAATCTAGAAAAGCGATCTGGCCCCGACATCGAACGTCGAAAGAGGTACCTTGTACCTGAACAACTCTAAAACTGTAGATCGTGATTTATTCTCGGAGCACAATTGATGATTCGTTTTTTTATTTCTTCATTTTATTTTATTTATTTTTTTTTTTTTTTTGTATTTTGTTCCTTTAGCTTTTTCAACGGCGTTACTTGTTACTTTATTTCACCAGGTACAAAATCGACGAATGGCGCTGGTGGTGGTGGTATGTGTTTGGTTTTATTATTTTTTTGTTTTTATTTTTGCCCGGTTCTCCAGAAATCACATTCATGTGCTTTGTCTCGGGTTCCCGGTAATTGAATTAAATCAATTCAAGGCAGAGTGAGTGGAAACAACTTGTACCTGAAATTAGATTACTTCTGTGATACAGGTGCAATACTTCTTGTAGAGCCCACGCAGAACTGTTGTTGTCTGGAGTTTTTCTTTCCGATAGCTTCAAAAAGTTGAAGTCTCGATTTATTTGTTTGCTGGATTTTTCTTTCTTTCTATGTATTTATTTTGTTTTGTCTTTTTTTTCTGTGACTTTGTAGTAGAGAGGGTTTTTAGAGAGTCGTGAAGTGAAGTTCACTGAACTGATATTGTGGAATTTGTTGTAGGTCGAGAGATGTATTACCACGGCATTTTGAGAAAGAGAATTTTTGGTGGTTAATTGGCTAAATAATTAATAAATTCACGTATTTTTGGACTGTTAAGTAAAAATTTGTCAATTAAAATTTTGAAGATTTATTTAAAATCAAAAAATTACATTTCACAAGTGGATTTTAAATAGTCTACTAGAGTATTGAAACCAAATCTGAACACAAGATGGATTTATTGACATTGGTCGTCCATAAATTACGAGAGGCTATTTTAGCGATTTTCGACACCCCTCCGCCCCCAGTATTTACACATAAAACACGAATTTACGAGCGTAACCACAGCAAATCCCACACAATTACCAAAACATGAGCATTCACTCAACAAGAATTTCATCATGCTAAAATTCGGCGAGAGCCCTTCCTGTAGTTCTTTCGCCGGGCAGTGTTACTTGGCTCGTACGCCGCACCGGGTTGCTCGTTTGGTTGGCCGATGCTACTTTCTAGTAAATTTTTTTGTGTAGGATTTAGACATATCTCTAGTCCCTCTTCCTCTTTGGTGTTGCTCAACCCCCAGAACGGCCAAAACTCCCCGTAGAGTGGCTAAATGCGCTTTACATAGTTTCTCTGTAGAATAGTGGGGGTCGGAACCCGTTTCCAACACCACCACCGTCCTCAGCATACTCTAAAACGGGGGGATAAGTATTTTACGCAATCACCCCTTTAGGGGGTGAGTTTTGCCGTTTTGGGAGGATGCGTAACCCTACAGGGAAATTCGAACATACTTATCGAACATATTTATCATACCCTTTCATTTGATACCCATGTTGGAGGCCGGGGAACACAATTGCGAAATTCGGCCGCCATCTTGTTTTTTTACAAAATGGTCTGATTGCATTGTCACGCGAACTATGCACATGTGCAAAATTTCAAGTTGATAAGTTATATTTTCTACATTTTATTTTATTATATCTTCCGCCATCTTGCGTTGGTCGCCATTTTGAATTTGAAAGGAGGCCCCACAGCTGATTGTACTCTTCTCGCAATACCCTTTCATTTGATACAGATGTCGGTGATCAGGAAACAAAATATGGAAATTCAGCCGCCATCTTGGAGCAACCGTCATCTTGGAATTTTTTACAAAAACGTTATACAGTATTCAAAAAGGAAATTAAATAAATTTCGACATTAACGGCGAGGTTTTACAAAAATTTTTTTTGGTCAAAACTGGAACCTTTTGGGGAAGAAACCACCTCAATTTAGAAACCACCTCAATTTGATCCGGGAGAAATAGGTAAGACAGACGTAAGTCCACCAGTCCCTGCACCTCCGGAGGCGATCCCGGCAGCTGACCGTGAAAGATTGTTGGAAGAGCGAAGAGAGAAAAGGGAAGACCAAGAATAACGGTAGACGCCCGGTTTTGGGCTATAAGATAAGTACCTTCTTTTTTTGTATTGTGCTTCCTTGGGGTAGGATATCCTACTGGCCTCTCTATTAGGGACTAGATCCCTAGGGCTCGGGTCTCAAGCTAGAATAAGACCAGCACCTCGTCCCGTTCCAGAGGCACACGTTTACCAGCATTTATTGCAGTGTTGGGCTTGATTTGTGCTGGTTTTATCTCAGTTTACGTACGTAGGAGGTGTTGTCCTGTTGTGTAATTTAATTTTTTTGTAACTTGTGCCAGCGATTAGCGGGTTTTGGGTGTTATCGGTCACGTCAAAAATAGGGTCAACAAGTTGTTGTTGTTGTTGTTGTAAGCAGTTTGTTGTTGTACGGTCTACGAGTGAAGTTAAGGAGGCTGTGGCACCCACGACTCAAAGCTAAAATTGTCAGATTTTAATCTAGAAGTGTTAGCAGTTATAAACTATTTGGTTTGTGTTACTTGTTCGTGTTTAGTTGAGATTTGTTACTATTACTGATGTGTTATTAACCGTTGGATGTTCCTCAACCACAGTTTTTATGTTGTCAACAGTTAATTGGTTTCAAGTTCACTTTTTTAGAATGAGATGCTAAGTTCTCTCCGAGATTCTGTTCAGGGGGTTTTTGTTTCCACACGATAGTCGCCCTCGTACAGGTAAGTGGTGATGAACGTAGCTAGGTGGTACTTTCCGGTTTTACACACACCACGACCCCCAAAGCTCAGCAAAAAAGCCCAACACACAGGTTCTTGTCCAGAATAAAGCTCACACCCGAGTTCACAACCGATGACGTCACTGCGCCAGAAACGGCATAGCTCTACTACTGTACCTGTATAAGTCCTAAGTTCGGCCCGGCTCGAATACAAGTTGTTTTATTTGGGCAGACACCTTAAAAATCACCGTAACTTGGTTCGATAAGGCGCAAAATGGTGCAATCAAATTCATCGGTGATGACATCTTTTGTCTCTCACCGCAGGGGTGCACCGCAGGGGTGCACCGCAAGAATGCCTTATCCTTAGAGTAAAAGTCGCTATAACCATAAATATTAGACTTTTCCGACGATATTGGTATCCTTGAAAGACCATTTCAACATTTGAAGGAGACATTTGTAGTCCTTGATCAAGGCGATTTTCAAGAGATTACAGGTGGACGGCAATGGAGGAAAAAATACAACTCAGAGTACTAGGAAAGCAGAAAAGTTCCATACATTTTCAAAATGATTAAAATAAACAGACAACGATGAATTGATTGGTCATATAAGAACAAGCTACGGAACAAAACCCGACAAAGATAGTGGTTGGAAAAATACCGTCGAGGAAGACAGAAGACAATTAGGAATAAGAAACTGACTGACTACGGTCTAGCAGTTCGTTTTTTGAATGGAACAACTCAACTGTGGGGCAATTTGTCGCAGACAGCATTTCCAAACTCGTACAAGATCCTTGAGGTATCCCAAGACCCTAACCTATCCTAACATCTTCTATCCATAAAACTATACTATAATCTGAACGACATGACGAACTGATAGTGAAAAGGGTGATTCTTAAGCTTGGGGTTTTTACATAAAAAATGATCTTGATGCTTAAGGATCTTCATATTTTCTCCAAGAATTGTTATGTGTACGTCCTACAACGTAAGTTTTGAGCACAATTCCTAAACAAGCATTGGAATAAAATGGATTCCTTTTCATGAGCTGGTAATCGATACAAACAATATCTTCACCATCACAATGTTATCTATAAAAGTCATCAATAGAAACTTAATCGATTTGCGCTGCGTTGCCTTTCCCAACTTTTAACTGATCAATGGATCCTCCACATGTCGCTCATGTCACTAGATGATCGATTGTTAATATCTAAAAATCGCTTTAGCTATGTAAAAAAACAAACAAAAATCACTTCGATGTAATCCTGCGAGTATTGTTCTTCCTACCCATTAATTAAGGGGGAAATTGGATTTTTGCTGATCGCACTTTTCCGTTTAGATCACACAGAGATGGCACCACACAAAAGTGCGCCTACATACACTTGCACACGATCTGGGATGCGAAGCCTACTACTTCTTCAGGTGGAACTTCCTCGTTGTGGCACAGCCTGCACCTCAGTTATTTGTGATGACTTTCGTGCTGTAATTATCGATTTATCGTTGGTTTATCATCAGAGTCTCGTGTTGGTGCATCCCACGCGTCATATGGCTCTAATTATTTAAATGCGCCTTAGGTTGAGAGCCTGTTTGGCCAGGTAATCTGCGCGCGCATATATCCCGTGCAGCCGCCAGTACTGGTTTCATCCAGCCATTTGCGCGCCAGAGATACAGTCAGTACCTATCGGCGGGGACGACTTTAGAGCACTGCGCCTGCGCGCGGTACTACTTTCTACCTGATGTCGTGCACGGTTGAACTCGCTGCCATATGGTTCGTGTGCACGTGTTGTTTTCTTGCGGAAATCTTATCACGCACTTTTCACTTCGCTGGTAAACAGTACTGTGCTGAACAGTGCAGATCACAGTATACAGTACACAGGGCGGGGGAAAGGGTGCGGACGCGGGACGCGCAAAATGTCGCTAACAAGTCTCGACAGAAAATGTGCACGTAAGCCTATTAGACAATTTATCTGGCGGCCGATTAATGAGATCTAATCGAAATAATCAAGGGAAAAAACGATTGGATTTAGATTAAATCCACCTAAATGTGATCAATATGTTTCAGCGGCTCCGGCTAAGCCACTAGGGAGGGTCCGGTGCGTGCTCAGAGGTAGTCGCTGGTTAATCAGTGTCAGGTAAATGCAAATTTCCCACATCGTGATGTATAGTTCCTTAGGATTCAGTAAATCGGTAACAATCAAAGAGAATTTCAAACATAAAATTAATTTCCACTCCCAGGTACATTTCCGCTTATGCTGCGCGACAGGTACTGCGGGCGCATCTCACCTTTTTTCCCCCTTGTTATTAACATGGCCTTATGGTGATTTGCACAAGGGACCACAAAACGCGGCCGGTGTGCCGTTGACGTCAATATTTTGCTGGTATGGCCGGAGATTATCACCCACGCCGTAATTGAAAAGTATGCGCCAACACTTGTCTCAATTTCGAGACTTTTAACCGAATTTGGCGATTGTGTCACGAATTATAAAAAGGGAAACAAATTGGTTCGCCGTCGTCTGTCGTCTGCGGGCTTTTGGTACAAGAATTTCGTGACTTTGTCACCTTTTGCATTTGGGACACAGAAGGTAGCAAGTTGGGTCTAATTTGGATACCGCAGTTGTTGTTGTTGTTGTTGTTTTTAACCGTTAATCTTTGATATGCTTTTATACTCTCACCACCAGTAGTAGTAGGTCTAGTGGCTAATGCTGCCACCATTAATCAAAATACTAAGACAAGGTCGATGAAAGTTTCCATGGGTTTTGTCTTCCAGCGAATTTGATGATGGGCACGAATTGTGCCAAGAAAATGTCTTCCTTCTGGGCCCCCCGGTAGCCAATTTGGAATATGGCGGCTTTAATGTATAGGAAATACCTTTACACGGGGGGGGGGATATATTCTCCCGGTGACAAGTCCGACATCAATTAGGCACATTCGTGCGACATAATGTTGAGGTGTGCTGCAATAATTAGGCAACAACTGGAGAGAAATTTCGATGAAAACATGATAAGTTTACAAAAAAAAGACGACGCAGCAGAATTGTATGCTGCAGTGGAAATTATGACTAATTTATTACAGGGATTTTTTAATATTTTTCTTCTTTTTTTTTGTCGTCATCTCTCCCCGTCTTCAGTGAAATCAAGGTTTTGAGTTATTCTTTCGGGCGGCTGTGCGCCTTAACAGGTCGTGAATTTTATTTAAAGATATTGTTAAAGGTGCCTTCATAGGGTTAATTAGCATACAAAAGGTTGTAGAAAGTTCGCTTGGGAATTGGGATTCTTTCACTTGAATGCATGCCATTGAAATTAGTCGGAGTTATTTGGATCAGGTTATGACAATCATTTCAATTAAATAATGGAGAACATTTAGTACAGAATTATTAGAATTGGAGACAGTAGTTAATGGTAACAGATTTAAATTTTATCGATAATGCAGTTCAAAATTGGAAAAAGAAATACTTTTTTATTTATTCTTTTAAACCCTTGCAAACGAGACATTGAAGCCACGAGATCAACCATTATTTCATGTAGTAGTAAATTTATGAATCAATCGCTTGCTGGAGCGAATATTAAACAGTATTTTGGAAATTATAAAGTGGTTGGGCTGAAAAGATGAAACAAAAATTGATTGGAGGCGGGTTGCTTGGGCTACGAATGCAGAAAATTTAACATCCAAGACATCCGGATGAAGGCTCTGATAGGTGAGAACTTCGAGCATTTGAACTTAAAACAAATTTTCTACCAAAAAGTATAGATAGGATACGCCAGCTACAGGCGTGCATTTTTAGCGGTACTTGATGGCCAGGGAACTCACTTCAGCTACAAGGAACTCATTTCAAAGCAAAAAATCCGCTCTTTAAACTGTACGAAGAAACATCAGAAAGCAGAGTACAACAATGGCCATGGAGGACACAAACCAGTATCGAAAGCAGAATACTCTCCAGGAATTCAAACTGAACCAAATGCTCTCTATCATTAAAGAATACTGGTCCAAGATATCATCTCTAGGTATAAAGCTGATCCAGACATATAAGTATATGGAGAGTAACACTCAGTGGCGGCGAAGCATAATCATTTTGTGTGGGAAGAACCCGGGTTATACCTGACTAGCATTTTGGGGAATGCACACAGTGCCTCTATGATGCTAGACCCACTGCGTCATCTTAACCCTGTAGGTATTGCCTTATAAGGCACATCTAACGCCTTGTCTCATTCACGGATCGTCATAAGGACTACCTCATTTGGCCCCCCCCTTGAAGAAAACTCATTGCTACGGTGGAAGTGGAAAATTAAGGCCGAAAAATTTAAGAATTTCTTTATGAATACGTGAATAACTGTGCCGGTATAAAGAGCTTTATATTTTTAAACTCGAAAGTCTCGTTTTACCATTGAGGCCCCCAACTTAGTACTAACCACGTCCAAAGCTGCTTGACCTCTGTAATCGAATCAGAACCGAACTATTGAGTGTGTAACACCCTTCACGGTCACCAACATAATTGATTGAAATATGAAGCAATACAACAACAAAAACTGATATGGTATAAAAAGGCCCTCTCAAACTCATCGGTAACGAAATCATTTCCTCTACCATCGACTCTTAGAGTCGGCCACCGTAAGAATGTAGTCAGTATTTTCGTGCTCCTACAACAACCAAGAGATCAAATGCCGGATTCGTCGTAATATCTGCTACTCATAACCCCAAAAACTTACTCTATCTCCCCCAGCGGGAAATGGAGTGCTCCAATAGCCATGTTTGAGCACTCCTTAAAAAGCTAACAGCCCGCCCGTTCCCATACCACTTCCACTTCCAAATTGTAAACATTAAATGTTATTGCAAGGGAGCATACCTTTTTAAGCTCCTTCAAAAACGTTCTAGCAGCACTATAAAAAAAGCTTTTTAATAAAGAATATTCATAGACGCCTGTGTTAAAAGCTAAAGTTCCTACCTGTACCTCAGGGAGTTCCGCATCTTCGACTAATTCTGGAAATGCGACTTTTGGTTTCAAGGTTCTATACTTGTGCGCCTCCTCTGTTCGCTGTATGTCAATAATCTTCCCTGTGTTATCCATCGTTCCTCCTTTCATCTGTACGCTGTTGATCTCCAGCTGCATTCTTCATGTTCCCCTCATGTTCTCGCCCTGAGAGGTCGTCCAGTCCGTGTATCTGGGATTCGCATATGCCTTCCCTATTTCCCTATTTCCAAAGGACTCGGCTACCCTAAAGTACTCTGTTCAGGTTAGTAGTTAAAAGGCAATCAAAAAGGTACTCACTCTTGTTGAACATTCCGCGAGTAGTTCCAGGCGTCAAGATAGGCGTGCGCAACACTACGATGATCTGAAGACCACTCTTGCTAGATTCGCCTACGATAACCTGGAGTTCCTTGGATAGTGGGATGCCTGGAGTGTTAATGGATGTATGCTAAAATAAACATGCTCTTGCTGCCCCTGACCTCTATCCTCACCACTAGTCTCTCGACGTTTTATCTGTAAGAGGAAAGCAGTTAGTGTTTTCATTGAAAAGGACCCAGGTCCGAAGGTTGTAGGAAAATCCTTTCGACAGAAGATCGACAGAGTTCTAAATTCAATGATCGACAGGGAAATGTTTTTGTCGCTTATAGAGGAAACATGGGGACTGAGAGTAGAAAATTACTAAAGAAAAAGAAGACAAGAAAGACGAGGTTTTTATGAGTGGGAGAAGTAGAGGTCGAAACACCATGGCACTGCGAAGATTCCAACCAAGGATCTCTAGGATGGTAGCCGGGCACCCTACCCACCAAAAAAATTAGCTAATCGAAGAAATGACAAAGTATCAGTTTTGCTGAAATAACGATTTCTACAAAACTGCCATTCATGGGATTATCTAGGTAATAATAGGGCTGCCTTCCCCCTCAAAAGGAGAAACGGAAACGTCCTGAAAAAGTTTGTAGTTTAAAGCGTTGCGGCAAGGGTCTAGGCTCTAGGGTCTAGGGAGTTCCAACAGTTCACCTTCGGCGCACGCTAATATGTATCATAGGTGCTAGCAATCTTAAAGCCCTGCCAAATAATGGACTTCGGACCTACACAAGGATGTAGCATTGGAATTTTTATAGATACCCAAGCCTCTATAAGAGCTCTAAGCTCCATGCTGACTCGGTAAGAGGCATAACATGGGTCTCGTTTGGGTTTTCGAAGATAGGAAGAAATATGGAAAATCGAAACAAGAGTTTTGTGGCACAAACCGATAATTTGGCCTCCAACATCTAGCCTAACTCTGAGAGGTGACGTCTCTATCGATGATCGATGATTTTCATTGAGTGCAATGTCGTAAAGATAATGAACAAGGGTAAAGTTCCCCAAAACGCGGTTTTATTTCACCGGCTTAAATACAATATTACCACAGCAGAACGCTGAATTTAGTGATCGAATAGGAGATGGCTTATTATGCAGGCTATGTCAGGAGAAAGGCCAGGAAATTTTTTGAGAAGAGCAAAGACAAGAAAAAAGGAAAGTTATCTAGGTGGGAAAAAATGGAAAGACGAAGAACCTTGATGCGGAGTGGATACGAACCATGGATCTCTGGGAGAGTACTCGGGCTTTAACCGGTACGCTGCCAACACCGGCTGATAAGCTTAGCTTCAAGCCAAAGCACTGTCTTTTAATTTTTCAATCCACAGCTGATATTTGTCGTTTCGTTAAGCCTTTGACTACACAATATAGTAAAAGATCAAATATCTCCAAAGGTGATTTAAATTCGAATGTGGGATTTGGTGTTTTGTAAATTCTCTCAAAAACAAACGAATGCTCACTTTGGCATTTACTTGCGCGTCACGCCTTATGTGCATACAATCGATTGAATGCGGCTCTTATGGATCGCAATTAGCATAGTATTTGTCCGGCGGTCCTTGTAAAACAAACATCAGCAGCCAATCAATCAGTTAATGAGCCTTTACACGACGACCATATCAGAGGCAGCAGCAGCAGGTTTCGTGACATTAGCTCACAGCAACTTCCACGGACGTCAAAATAAATCAATTGATTGATCTCGGTTTTATTTATGTCCAATTCAATTTCGATCACTTCTAACTCAGGCTGCAGGGGCAACAAATTGCATTTAATTGAAACACAGATCTTGGCATTCCTTAACATTCCGGGGGCTACGTCTGCGTGTAATGCGGCAACTACCATTATGTGTCCATTTGGCAGTTTATGGGAAAAATATGTCCGAACTGCGGAGCGGAGCAGTCGAGTGCACGAGGATCAAAAGAAAGACAAGACAAGATCTCTCTTGTGGCGTAGCCGTGGAGGAGTTCTCTGTATTTCCACATTTTCACATTTCCACATTTCCACATAACACGCAATTCATGCCGCACTCTCGGATCAGGTGAATTATTCAATGATCACCGTTGACGGTGGACGTTCCAAGTGGGTATATATTTTGTTGACAAAGATAGTCAGTCACGCGGAGGTGATCGAATTGACCGAAATTGGTAGTGGCCAGATTCTTGGCGAAATTCTCGATTAATTAGCGGCAGTTAATAAATTTATTTAATTTCGGTTATTAGCGGCTGAACGCAATGAAACCGGTAGTAGTTGCGGTGCGTTGCTGGTTGTCAACTGTATTTCTGTTGACTTGTGGAAAAACCCGATGTCCAACCAAGCGTTTGTCGGTGCTTTTTATCGATGTCATAATTCTGATGGAAAAACAGGTGAACGGCAAATAATTACTTAGCTGCGTTGGGAATAGTAATGAGTAAGAATATGAAAAAATTGTTGATTATAGAAAAAAGTTCTGGGAACGGACACAATTTGTGCTTGCTTTGGACTTCTGGTGCAACAAATGCGCAACTAGTTTGATCCACCTTGGATGCACTCTTTTATATTCTGAACTATACTACAGATTGTCGGCAATTCATCGGCAAATATTGTTCTAGGAGAATTTTCTAAAAAAGATAAAATGTGGATTTTCATTTCCTTATAACCATCTTATGGCGCTATACTACAGCAAATAGTACCACTCTAGCTTTTGGCTGAAACTTCTACATATTAAATTATACCATAATAAAGAGTTCTCTAATTTCAAATAAACATTGGAGACATTGCGTTTTTTTAACAAGATCTTTAAATTCCCTCTTGCACACTCCCGCCACAGGCATGTACGCCCCCGCCACAGGCATGCACGCCCCCGCCACAGGCATGCACGCCCCCGCCACAGGCATGCACGCTCCCGCCACAGGCATTCACGAAATCGCCGGTATGCCTTTAAAAAATTGAATAAGACGGAGAAAAGGGGCAATTATCTTGATGACCATCAAGGGTGCCAATAGCATACTCAGTAGAACGGTTATCTTTCGATTACTTAGGTCAAGCAGCATTGGACATGGTTAGTGCTTGATTGGGGGACGGCTTGGGAAAACAAGACTGGCATTTGGACGGATGCAAATTTTTATGCTTGAATTTTTAGATTTCTGTGCCTGTGGCGAGTGCGTGCAGCCGGTGACGGGAAAGTGCATGCCTCTAGCGTGTAAATTTTTAGATTTTCGTGCCTGTGGCGGGAACGTGTATGGGTGTGGAGGGAGCGTGCGTACTTTTGTGGCTTGCCTATTTGTTTGCTACGAACTAGCTGCGGGCGCGTACGTGCTAGTAAGAAAATTATCCACTAAATTATTTTCCATCGAGTACTTCAATAGACCGGAGAGTGTTCCGGAAGCTCGCAGTTTATTTATTAATTTTCCTCTGAGAGGTCATATGTAATTGTCGTGTTTTGGTTTTGAAACATTTACAGCATATTCGAAATGGAAAGAGATAATAACTTTGAGGCTTCGTTAATTTAAGATATGGGTGAGTCATTGCTCCCAGCCAAGAGAAGAGGCGGCCAGGCCGACGTGAAGGTCGGGTGTAGAAGTGGACGTGGCCAGGTTCAATCTAGCCGAGTCCGACCAGAGCAACCCGGCCGTCTGGTTCTGGATTATCGACGAGGAACCGTCTCGAGCAGCTGCTGGCGACGCATACGCCGGGGGACCTCAGATTTTCTGACAGGATTACAGAGTGTGGCTTGGGATACGGTGGGCGAAAGCGAAGGGCTGATCAGGGGTCTTTGGTAGAGGCGCCTTCACAAAGATATCCAGTTGGTTTTTGTAGCGCCCACGAACCAGCCTCTCTGGCAGTTGCCGGTATTAGCAGGCAAGGTGTGGCAAATAAGGGCTCATTCCACACATGCTCAGGTGTCAGAGGTGCAATCGTCGTCGGACCCTGCAGTCTCCCCAATGTGAGGTGCAACAATTGAGGGCACTCGTGTTTGGGGAGAGGGCAGAGAAAACAGCAGGGGTCCGCGAAAATGTCTACGGCTCCACGCCAAAGGAGCCGCTCAGCAGTTCCGCAACCGAAGGCTTCATCGGTGGGGACCAGTAGCTGCACGTAACAACGACCCTCAACTAAAGCCTCAAGTGCACCGATTAGGTAACGGGGCAGAGCGGTGCACCCCACCCTGCGCCTTTAAGGGTGGATGAAGGGCCTTAACCAAAAATTTTGCGGGGTGTCGCCACATCCACGGACGTTTCTCACGTTCACGATTATTTAATCGATTCTGGTGCAGATATATCTATCATTCCAACACACTTTTAGGGTACAAACCACATGCCCTTACTTATTTCTACGCGCGGCTAATGGATCAACGAGTCACCCTTTCGGCCGGAAGTTGATGGAGCTGAACCTCGGCCTTAGACGACGGTTCATTCACAGCTTCATTATAGGCAACGCAAATAAAGCTATACTTGGTGCGGACTTCCTCACGAGGCTCGAACTCATACTCGATTTCAAAAATCGAGATTTGACTTTGGCTCAATCCGATAAAAAAGCTATTAAGTCTGGTTCTATAGGCCTTGTATGCTACTATGGTGTGGTCTATTGTTTTTAACTATAGACCCCATGGGCAGCGACAGGCTCTGAAGCAGGCCCAGAGAGATCTGCGGGTCCTACTAATCCAAATTGTACTTTGGCATCTTATTCCTCTCCAAAAGTATTTGGCTTGTTGTGAGAAGCCTAATGTTTTCCTGCATGGACCAGTGCCGTCAATGCCTTTCATGTTAGCGTCCTACAATATGACAACGGATCTTTTCTGGGCCTATATGCATAAGGTATGGCTTTAGGTTGGGGATCCATGTAGATCCGCAGGCTCTTCGGTGGTGGTGGTCCCAGAGGTCTGTGCATGCTGTCCATCCGTGTCCGTAGGCTGGTCCAAATGGGGTTGGCATCTAATGACAGCTCTTAGTATTTAGCTTATTCTGAGAAATGTAAAGTTTACCCAGAAATGCTAGTTCCAGCACTCCTCGTGCCCTCTGATAGATTTATTATGTGAAAACTAAAACCTACGACAGTGCATCAGCTGAAGACCAAATCAAATGCGTGTTTTGCATGTGTGATAACCCCTGAATCAGTAAGACTTACCAACAACCTTCACTGTCTTTATATCATCTAGAAAATATATAGACCTAGTTTTGTTTTCATGTTTATCAAAAGGGACCAGTTTCAAATATTTCGTCCCTTTTTGAGAAAACAAATCCTCGTTATGTTGGTGGTAAAAATGTGTGATAGCGTTACAGTGAAAAATCATTAACTTAAGCCTAGAATTAAGACTATTCTTTCGTAGAACCTCGTTACGATTCACACTTATTCCAACCAGCACAAGATCTACGCCTGCGTCAATGTACAAATGGATTACAATTTTTGACATATTTTTCCCTGCTCAAGGTACTAGATCACTTTGTTTATATCGCGTCGCCTCTGTTTTTTTGTCTTCAACCAAAGAAAGCCCAACATTCCATCATCTCAGCTTTCTACCGAAATATTCCGTTCAGCATATATTTTGATAACGGCTAATTGTCATTCGATTACGATAGATTTGGCCAGTTGTGATTTTAGGTTCCATTAAAATTTTTACCCTAGATGTCAATCACTCGGAATTCTCGATTGGCCTATCTTCCTTCCCTTCTCTGGCCGTGGCTTTGGATTGACCAGAAAGATAAAAAGGTATATTGGATCCAATTTTAAAATCTTTACGTTTTCAGCCTTTAAGTGGTGACCCAAACCGAGGAAGAAGATTGACAGTTATAATGATGATCAAGGAAAAAGCTGATGCTGCGCTGCAGGTAGTTGGACGACCATAATATAAATTCGACCCCAACGTGTTCAATGTTTTTTAGTTGCTTGTTGTGCTGCTGGTATGGTGTGTGATCTACAAAGTAGCACTGGCCACAGTTGAGCACTTAATCTTGAGATGCTGGAGAGAGAAAATCACGGTCCAGTCCAGAATTATCACGGTGTAAGCTTAACAGCCGTAAACAACAACAAGAACAACAGTGTAGAGACAACAACAACAACAATAATACTAATAGCAATAACTTATCGAAGCTATATATAGTCATTGCGAGCAGAGTTCCTGGACACCGGGTGACGGTGAGGCCGAGCGTGGGCTGACAATAAAGCCGAACAAGTGCGCATCCTCATATCGATAAATTGATTTCTCGGTTCTTCTCCAGCGCAAGGTGAAATTTATGAGACCGGCCATAAGCGACTTCTTGTCCGGATTTGAGGAGCCCATCTCACCGCTGCCAGCTCCTTGAGGATTGCCCCGAGGCACATAGGAGCATGATTGGTTTTTTGTTTTTCCAAGTTTATGGAATCGCTACCTCAGAGGAGCAACCGAACTGATCTGGAAGACCTGCTCTTCCCTGCCTGCCGGCTTATATCCTCGCAACGACCTGCCGTCTGAACCGCAGCGGCAAAAATTTCTAAATCGTTCGATACTGGGGCCCTCTCAGTGTCACTGCATGGCGAAGACCGCCAGATAGTGGCATCTTCTGTATGTCTCCTACGGGCCGCCGCGCCGCCGGTATATTGTACATCCGCGACTAATGCAAGACAGGGCCCGGTGCATTGTAGAATGATGCAGCGTCTATCAGCAGCGAGAGAGTCTAGCTAGCTGCTAGCCCCTGCTGGATGCATGTTCATGTGTCAATGCTGTTAGCTCTCGAGATGCATTTACGAAACCTTCTACCGCGAAAGATTAATTGCCGCTTGGTGTTAAGACACTTAAACTGCTGGAAAATTGATGATTGATTAATACACTTGGGCGAGAGCTGGCATGGTGAGCGGAGAGGATACCGCTAAATAGTGTTTATTTTCCGGTAGATTAGTTAATTTATAAACAAGTGCAGGATGACGATAGACTGCCGGCTGGGGTCCATTAGACCGTTCTGAACGGATTGATTTTTATTGACAGTCAATAAACTTTACTTTGGTAACAATTCCTGCGGCTCTGTTATCATCTGCTTGCTTCTTGGCATGTTAACGACTTAAGAGCACTTTAAAGTTTCCAACCAAAATCATATAGGCGGCCATTTATTTTCTTTCATTACCGGAGGAGCAACTGTGCAGCAAAAACGTCCGATCTGTTTCAATTGCTTTTGTTGCTGTTGTTGCTGCTGGTTAACCGATATGCTTACCTATCGGTGAAACCTCGTAAACAATGGAGTTGACACATTATCTAAGGTCAATGGAAATTGATTTTCATTTCGAACGGAGAAAAGCCATTTCTACGACGACGCTACGGACGACGACGGATCTACATGTTGGCGAGGAACGATCATGCGTTACCAAATATGGAACGCGTGGAGTATATTGATCTCCAATATGATGCAGCGGTTGGTAGGCTGCTGCCGGCTGGTGCCGAAACACACTCTGGGGCTCCGCTGAGCCACATTGGGGCCCATGGGTTCGCACACACAGTCAGCCACTTCAGAAGGGAGCTGAAAAATTTTCTATAAAAGGTTAATTTAAGACACGAATAGCGAGCAGCGCAGATAAATGCACACTTAGCGTTACGTGCACGTCGTTATCAGGTGTTTTGCAGCGTGCACGAATTATCCATTCTCATTCATTTATACAGCATGGACGAGATTAAAGACGGGAAATGTGATAAATTGCGGCTCAATATGCGGCTCCTGTGCGGGAATGACTTAAATGTCTAATTTGCGTTTTGATATAACGGTTTAAGGTACAGTAGCGAGAGCATTTGATAGTGGACATTTTGCTCAATTTTTTTATTTATTTTTTTTCGCTGTGTGTGTGGAAGATAGTTGAACTATAGGCGAACGAGAATACGATGGTCGAAAACGTGCCAAGATAAAAAACTTAACCCTATCACGAATCCCCGCAGAACTTTTAACCTTGGATGGTGATATACAAACTGGAAAAAGTGCATTCGTCATAGTCGACCCTCTGCGGGTCTATAATATACGATGGCAGTGAAACACCTGAGTTAGTTACCTGTTACTTAATAAGCGCCAACAAGACCATCAAATATCTATCAAGATACCTTTACCACGGATCGCTTTTCAATTAAACCGAAACGTTCCGACAACGTATTACGAGGTAATTAATCCTATCGGGGCTGATCTGCAATTAAACACAGTCGCTGTATGTCGGTGGCATATGATATGCGCAAGGTAGCAGCAGGCTTACCTATATATACAATACAGGTCCAGTAGAGGCTGTGGAAAGCAACACACAAAAAATATATGATAAAAAAAAATAACTTCAGCGCTCGTTACCCAAGAAGTAGCGCGCTAATCGTAATTTATTTTCAGGTATTACCTCTGCAATTGCCTTGTAAGTCGGTAACACTTGCGCCGGGCATGTACCACTGCCGCCGCCGACGCCGCCGCAGTTACACTGTCCGGCCATGGTCATAAATCATTATTTTTCGGCACTGTTATACTTGATAGGATTAATTTCGAATCAATTTTTTATTTTCTCATTAGAGATTCCACTTACATATTATGGAGTTTGATTCATCTCATTAAAAACGTCATGCACCTGATTTGTACATCATTATAGTAGCATTACCACAGGTGATTCCACAGGAAATTGAAAAACTACATGAAATGTTTCTTCGTTCGTTTTCGTGTTTTTTTTTTTTGGTCTTATTTCATCGAGTTTTTATTTCATAGAGTTTTTTTTATCTTCAGCGATGATATTTAGGAGATTTTTTGGGGGCCTTTTGGTATTTGCATGTTTTTAGTTTATTCATCAAAATTTCGATTTTTAGATATGGTGCCTTAAAATAGTTACAAAATTTTAACAAATTCGGTAGAAGCGTTTTGTTTTCGATCGAAACTGTTGGCCCTTTATAATTTTTTCATATGGCAGCTCTTAGCTCAAGAATTACCTTTTTTAAATATCAGTTTGTCATGTCGTTGGTCACACGTTATGGTACTATGTCTAATTGGCGATTTGGAATATAAGGTCATTCCAAAGCAGGTCTTTCTTTATTTTACAGGCCTACGATGTAAAGGAATGGACCAGCCAGAAGGTCTACACTAACTGACACGGATGGGAAGAACTTACAGCTTTATTGGAAATATGACAGTACTTCGATTAGGAAGCATTGAATTCGACTCGATTCTTAAGGCCTCAGTCGAGAATACGTTCAGTGTCGCTGACGATTTAGTTGGACATAAGTCCGCTATCAAAGAGATAAGGTCTGCATTATCGAAAGCGTAAGAGTAATGCAAATACTATCATCAGCGAAGTTGTAAAGTAAGTTTGATGGAGCCAAGAGTACATCGTTTATAAAGATTAGGAAAAGAACGGGTGTTAAAATTGATCCCTGAGGGACACTCGATCCAGTTCTGAGTGAGTGTGAATGTGTTGGTTGTAGTTGAAATATTGCATAACTATGGAAAGGGGTCTTTTATTCCATTTATTTGGAATATTGGGAAAACCTTTTCAACTTCCCAGTATAGGGAAATTATTGGAATCGGTCCGAAAATCGAAATTTTCAACGTATTTTCATTTTTCAAGGTCCCAAGAGCATTTCAAGCAAACATTTGGGAGGAAGTATGTGTGTGTGTATTCGTACGTAGCGGTATTTTTTCCTGCACGATATCGCGCAAACCAAAAAAGATATCGACTACGTTGGGATGTCGTTCGAAGCATATTAACGGAAATATGATCTGAAAAGATTTTTATAAAATTTGGTCGAGCCGTTTTTTGGTTTAACCGACATAAGTGATTTTTGTACCTACACGATTTCGTGCGAACCACAAAAGATATTGACTTACTTGAGGTGCCGTTCGAAGAGTATTAATGAAAATATGATCTGAAAAGATTTTCGGTCGAACCGTTTTTTTGTTTAAACGACGTTCGTGATTTTTGTAACTGCCTGATACCGCGAATTTTATCGACTTCTTTGAGGTGCCGAAAGAAGAATATTAATGAAGAAATGCTCTGAAAAAAAATTCATAACATTCGGTCGGGCCTTTTTTTTGTTTAAATGAAAAAAAATTCGGCTAAGTGTCAGAAGGACCTTAAATTGATAAGTTTTGCTAATATCTAATAAACTAGATGGAATGAGACCCGTTCTAAACGAAGTGATCTTTTTTGGATTCTGCACAGCGATAGTTTTTGAACAAAACATCACTTGTCAAAATCCGAAAACCTTTACAAATCGAGCACAAATTACGTTAGAAAAACCACGAATTTTTCAAACCTTGGATCAGCTTGGATCAGGAATTGTTTTTTACGTCCTGCAGTTTCAGGAAATTGCGAATTATCCCGGAATTACCAGTAGTTTACCGAAAAACTTGTTCTTTTTGGTCAAGTCTGACAAGTACTTTACATTGATTAGTTTTGCTAATATATCTCCAGAAAGCTTTGAAATTTCCAAATGAAGTCATTCGCTTCGCAGTTTACCAGCGGCGGTTCAACACGCTCTATACGAATTCTAACACCCGCTTTAGTGTAACGAACAAAGTGCGAAGGAAATGTTTGTTTGCTAACTTTCAAGAAAAACAAATTCTCTAGAAAAATCTTGTGGATTTACCACTAATATAGTTATTTGAACTAGATTCTCTCAGGATTACTTTGTCACCAGTTCTGATACTAGTCAATTTCGCACTAGTGCTAAACGTATTAACGTATTACTATTTTGTAAGAAGTCAGTTAATTCCGTCTACTTTCATCATACTGGGAAGTTGTTCGTGTGTACCGCAGCGGTCAAACCCACATCCAAACTAGTTTGGAGTATTTTTTAAATTTTGGTTTTTGTGCGTGAAGCCGCTCCAACCAAGGGTGCTCCGCACAAAGTTTTGGAATATTCAGTAGTAGTAGCCTTGACGGTCAAAAATGTAATTTGTAATTTTGTCTTATATACTGTATGTTGTATTTTTAACTTATAAAAATCTTTTTGGAGAAACGAATCCTCCATTAACATAAAATTTTCCACTTTTCACACCTCTGCACATCTCGCTTGCACACACAAAGCTCTTTGCGCCTGCTTCATTCGTCCGCGTGTATTTTGGGACTCAAAGTCATTTCGATAGGAGCCGGACCGTTGTTATGTTGTGTGTACTAGCGCTCAGAAGTAACGTACCGTTGTACTGTCGATCGTTCTATATCCTTACACGGATTGTACGGTGGTACAGCAAACTCTAGTTGGAAAGGTAACAGAGAGAAAAAATGAAAGAACTGCCAATGCAAACATTCTTCTTCTTCTTCTTTAAACTCCTTTAATCCCTCATTGGACATAGGGCGGAAACAGTTGCCCTCCAGCGGACTCTGTTTTGCGCGACAGCTCTCAGCTCCGACCAGGATCTCCCAGTTGTTGCGGCTTCTTCTAGTAGGGTTCTCCTCCACGTTGTTCTAGGTCTTCCTACTCGACGGGAACCTTGCGGATTCCAGTCAAGGGCCTGTTTGGCTAGGTTTTCGTTTTCGCGTCGCAAGGTGTGGCCAACCCAATTCCATTTCCTTCGCCTGATTTGGTCGTCTATCCTTTCTTGGCCGGCACGGCGCCAAAGTTCTTCGTTTGAAATTCTATCTTGCCAGCGGATTTTTAGGATACGACGAAGGCATCTGTTGATGAAGACTTGTAGGCGCCCTGTGATGAATTGGGTGATTTCCATGTTTCGCAACCGTACAAAAGAACTGCCTTAACGTTGGAGTTGAACAGCCGCAATTTGGTGTTAGTTGAGAGCTCCGTTGATCTCCATATGCGGGACAGGCATGCATATGCGCCTCGTGCTTTGTTTATTCTGGAACTTACGTCTTCTTCTGCCCCACCATTTTCGGTAATAACACTACCGAGGTAGCAGAATTTATTTACCAGTTCCACGTCACGGTTATTCAGCGCTGTTCGTTCAATGGTGTTTGCATTTAACCGCATTTCTTTAGTTTTAGTCGGATTTAGCCTTAAGCCTGCTGGACTACTTTCTGTTGCCAAATTGTTCAACATGTTTTTGAGGTCCTGGTGTCTGTGGGCCAGCAAACAGATATCATCGGCGTAGTCGAGGTCCTTAAGGCGGTCTACCAAACCCCATTGTATGCCGCCTGTTCGATTATCTAGAGCGCCGACAAGGATGTCATTTATTACTATAAGAAATAGTAAAGGCGAAAGTAGGCATCCTTGTCGTACTCCTGAGCTCACCTCAAAGCTGTCGGATAATTTTCCATTATGGAGAACTCTGCATTTGGAATTGTTATATAGGGCTTTTATCAATTCTATTATTTTATCAGGCAATCCACGTCGCCGTAGTGCCTGCCATATAAAGCTCCTATTGACCGAGTCGAACGCTTTCTCATAATCTACGAAAGCAAGGTAAAGGGGGGATCGGAATTCAGTAGACTGCTCCACTATTATTCTCAAGGTGTTAATATGATCAATACAGGAGCGGCCCTTCCTGAATCCGGCCTGCTGCCTCCTAAGCGTTCGGTCAACTGCCTCACTTATCCTAGATAGTAATATATGGGACAAAATTTTGCCCACTGTAGATAGTAAACAGATGCCTCTCCAGTTGTCGCATATTGTTAGGTCCCCCTTTTTTGGTATTTTGACTATGATACCTTCCGTCCAATCCTCCGGAAAGGTACAGGTGTTCCATGCTATTTCTAGGATTGGCTGAAGCGCATCTGCTATGAGGCTTGAGTCGGCTTTCAACAATTCTGGCGGGATGCCATCTTTCCCAGCTGCTTTACCATTGGCCATCGCATGAATTGCGGTTACTATTTCCGTCTTGGATGGGGCCCGGGTGGTGATTCTTATTGGCTGTGCATTGTTGCTGTTTTCCTGAGGTTCTTGTGTAAGTGTACCATTCAGGGCGGCGAAGAAGTAATCTCTCCATCTTTGGAGTTGCTCTTCGTCGCTGCACAGCAGAACATTCCACCAACTCAATAATATTGTGGGAGAACGCTGGCTTCGGTGATCGCTGCCTTAACCGCTGCTGGCTGCTGGTGCCAAAGTTTTAGTAGAAATTTGGGGACTTCAGTTTTTCCTTGTACTCCTACTGATCAATATTTTCAATATTTTGTCTTTGACTTACCCAATAATTTCCGCCAGTGATTCCGATTTTTCCTGGCCTCGTAAAATATCACTTATACGGTCTTGAAGAAATTGCGGTTGAAGTGCTTATGTCCTTTTTGCCTCAGTTGCACAATTTCCTGGTGATGTGCCTAAAATATCTCCCATATTATCAACCGATTTGATTAAAGATATGCTCCAATTTCTTATATCGAATTCGTGGGGTTTATTCATACTAATTAATTAATTGCTCATCTTCTGCAAGATCTACCTTTGATGCAGCGTGAATATCTCGATTCTAGGTTGCTGGTTTATTATTCAAACGGCGATCTAAAATAAAATAATAATAGTAAGATGATAGTTTGACGATAGAAAGGCTGAAATTGTTAATTTAAACATAAGATGATAGAAAATGCTACTAACCAAGCTACAGAATGATTCATATAATTTTCATATTTTCGCTTCAACAAATCTAAATTGTCTTTGCAATTGTAAGAAATCAAAAAACAAGACTTTAAAATACAGTTTTTCGCATTTCTTATACAACGGGCAATCAAATCTCTGCGATAAAATAATAACTTTTCACTATACTAAACATAAAATAAAGTCGCCAGTACAAAGTAGCCAACTCTGCACTCGCCACATGACGAAGACATTTTGCTATCTCTATTTTAAAGCCGTGTTCTACAATATATATATCGAAAGTTGGTAGGTAAATTTAGTACCAACTTAAGTAATAAGACTTGCCATGGCCCATGCGCGACAGGATATTAATCTGCGCATACTAATCGTAACCTGCTGTCGTAAACATTAGTCAGCGACGGTAAAAGATAGCGCAGCGCGCCAACTATAATAAACTTGTTGTGGACACAAGAAGACGAATGCTGTGGCGTTAGCGCCCTCTCTTGTATTCGCCTGAAATTATCAAAAACGTCAAGTGCTGATATAAATTAAGCGCACTCATTCGCGCACTGCGTGTACATTGTGGTCGCTCCGGAATGATTTCGCGGGCGCGCGCGAGGTCTGTGAATGCCAGGCGTGAATAAGCCAGCGGAAAAGGACGATAAGGGGATTTTTGCATTTTTTTTTTGGATTTATCTCCGGTTTGCAATTGTACCGTAATAAATTGCACTAGCGCTAAATCTAAGTAACAGACTGAAAGCATATAAAGCCTTTTTCCGCTTGCGCAGGTGAGGATGGTGAATCATTGCTTTCGTTGAATAGCAGGTACCTAAATTCCATACGATAAAATCTTAATTTCTGATAATTTTCACTTTGAGGTTAAGTAATAAAAGGAGATTTCCATTGGGAGCTTCCCTTTCGCTAGAAGACCATTCATTATAATTATCTTTATTTGTTTTAAGTTGTTGCAGCGGCAGCACCACCGCCGCGAAGCGCGCAGATTTCAGATGATGATCACCTTTAAAAGTCCAACGGAGCCTCGTGCTGTGAACATTATCGTCTCGGGCCTGAGGATTGCAGGTGATAAATAAATTCAGGAATTAACTCGCAATATATTTTCATTACGGCCGACACTGGGATCATGTTTTATCTCCCTGCGAGCACACTTTACACAAATCAGGTAAGGCAAAAAAAAATATATTTACTGCATTGAAAATTGTTTATGAATTGACGCACACACACGGTATTGTGGCGGCCCCGTTGCGGTACAGTAAATACGGGAAAAATCAACAAAATGTCAAATTCCGATGTCATACAAGATGGTTACCCATTTGCAGAGAGCGCATGCGTTTAGGATGATGTGAAGAGGGAAATTGCGAAGATAGAGAAATATGTGAGGAACAATTTAGTTAGGAGGATATGAGCATAATAAATGTGTGTTTACAATCAGTTTAGTTATGTAACGACGTGAATTTAAACATCACGAGGCAAGATTCGTAGACGTTACAAAGTAATCTGCGCCTCTTATCGTAAATATCTGATGGAAATTGTTCTTCGTTAATTTAAAGTATTTGTAAATAACTGGCGAATACACAGGACTCATACATATCTGTTGCTAGATCAAGATTTCTAAGTATTCTAACTATTGAACGTTGTTATCAACTAGTTAACTTGTCGTCTAGCACATTGGAAAATGAAGATCTTTGTAATTCCTTCAACAAATATCAAGCATTGGCAGTCGTTAAAACTATCACTATTGACAGAATTTGGTTGCCCAGTAGCATCAGCTTGCTTTACATAAACAACTTAGAAATCGTCGCAAACAGCCAAATGAGAGCTGGCTGTTTGCGAGAGAATACCTACAAAATGATGGAAATAGGAAATGTAATAAGTCTGGACGAAGAGTCGGATGTACTTTTGTAGTAGGATTTGGGACTCTCACTGCCAATGGAAAACGTTTTTGCGATTCCCAATTGTTTTGGCGCACGCCATACTATTGGCTTATGGGTGCTACAAGGCTACCTGATGGCTACCTAAATAGGCAAAATAGGATTATTCGAGGTACTCATGGTTGGTGGAACTTATTTTTGCCACAAGAAAATACACAAAGAGACCTGGGTATCGCCCGATGGTAGAACGAGAAATCAGATAGATCACGTGACCGTCAGCCGCAGATGGAGACTATTCTAGTGGATGTCAGGAGCTTTGGAGGAGTAGACACTGGAAGTGACCACCATTTGGTAGTAGCAACTATTCGCCTAATCACCGCCGTAATCAGAAACGTCCAACGTGATGCTATAAATCGTAGACGGTTTAACATACTCATACTTCTGCGGGACAGCAATAAATGGCAAGAATTTGGTGGGAAACTGCAATAAACCGGGCGCTATTATAACAGCAGCGGGAACAAGCATCGGTTATGCCCAAAGAAACATCTCGGACACAACCTGGAAAAAAATATAACGCAAAATGGCCCTAAAAATAACGTGAACTCAACAAGCGATCCGGAAAGACGTGACCAACTTGAACGGGAACACTCCCAATGATAAATGAGCTCGTAGAAAAAGCGGAAAACGCGACAAACACAGGCAACATTAAGGTGCTGTACCAAATTACTAAACACCTCTCAGACTTACTAAATAGTTGCCAGAATTGTTGAAAGCCAATTCAAGCCTCATAGCAAATGCTCTACAGCCAATCCTGCAATCATTCGCGAAGTCAAGTTGATGCAGTGTGTGTGGTGGAACTGGACGGAAAACGCCTACTTTGAGGTACTTCCAGTTGATCGATCCAGTTGGATTGATTCTCAACTCTACTCTGCTATTACTAGAAAGATTTTTCCAGGCAATTAAACGAAAACGGAACCAATTGAATAATATGAAAGGTGTCTTCCATCACGCCAAAGCCCGACCGTATTTGTTTGATGACCCGTCAATAAGGAGAGTTTGTTCGGAAAGTTTTGATTTCTCCACGATATGGTTCAGATCTAGTAACGTCAACCAGGATCATCTGCTCAATGTGGATGTTCTCAATAATCAGGGGTAAACATGTTGTGTTCGAACTCGTTTTAATATATCCTTGTAGCATAGCCTTGTACTGATGCAGACAGGGTAGTTGGCTCGGTCCATTTTTGGACGCCGCACACATCCGCGCCGCCTAGGGCCATGGCCCTCTCTGCATCACTAAGCTACGCCACTTGACTTTCCATATCATATTACAATCTAACTTCTGAAATATTAGTTCTTTGACATTACCCGTACATAGTTTCATGATATAACGCAAAGTCTGGAAAAATTGAAATATTGTCTGCAAAACCTGGAAAAGTCAGGGAAATTTGGTCTTAAGAAAAATTGGCCCACCTGTTATAACAATAGTAGGTTTCAAATCCCCCAGATGTCCCGTGATGGTCAAATATTTATATTTCTTCCTTATCAGATCAGACATTTAGCTTTACAAGACTTTGGAACTACATATCGTGCTTTTTTTTAATTTAACTCCTGATCTCAACATTGTTTCTGCTTCTACAATATAAGAAGGCAATATTTACTTGTGATTTGTTCAGTGATTTGTCCAGTTACCTGTGATTTGTCCATGTCCATGTCAAAAAAATTTCGTTGAAGTATTTACATATACATATTATATTCTTTTTGCTCCAGCTGTATAATTTACTTGACTATTTGGAATTTCCTCACATTCCCAAGCATTCAACTTCGCCCTAGGATTACTTGAGAGAAGCAAGTTCAAAGGCCAAACGTCCGAGCTACAATAAATTAGACTTAAACCGCGTTATTTTAAACTTACCACGATTTTAACAGATAACGTGAATTCTGATAGATAATGTGAATCGAGCCATTTCTATACCGTTGACAGACAGCGCTCTTAATAGACATTCTAGCACAAGATAGCTCCAAATGGAATGAAAGACAAGATATTCTAAGAAAATATACATATCTAAAATATATCCTCTAATCAAAAGTCTCTTATTTTGTATTCTTGAAACTTCTGATATTTTGCAATAAAACATTTCTTAAGCGCCTAATTCTCAATGCTTAATGCTCATTAACAGCGCGTGTCTTTACTGGGAATTAGACGAGCTATACCTAGACTGATCCTGTGGCTATCATTTCACAATCCAACGCATTCAACAATTTAGTCACGTGATATTTCGTAGTAAGTAAATTTTGGAGGCATCAATGCTTTTTCAAGATTGATCTATCGATACAAGCAGCCATGATTTCATTTCATCGATTAGAATAGGCACTCCCATTCAGCTACATGGTGAGAACGAACTTGTACGCAATCGCGTACACCTCGTCCAAATATATATATTTCCAAATCGACAATAATTCACCAAATTTCTTAAACGTGTTAACAATAGAATCTGGCATATTGTCCGAAAACCATGTCAAAACCTGACGTAACCCATGGTTCCATTATTCACCAGAACCCTGTAATAAAAACCGATCTTAACCGCGTCCGCGTCGATCCCAAATCCAAACGAATGACAAACTTGATACTCGATCAGTCGAGCCACATAATCGCAAGCATCGAGCGCGGTGCGACACAAAACCCGATCATAATTAAACATAATCGGGCCATAAAAGAGCTCCTTTCAAGACTTTCGCAATAAAAACACACTCTTTTCCTCAGGTGATCGAAATCTCCGTAATCGCGCACAAAAGGAATCTTCTTCTTGCGATCTCTTACCTGTAAGCCTTGCACTTGTGTGTCTTTTGGCCGCGGCTTTGAATCGCGGTGCTGAGAAAAAAAAAATAATAATGTTTCGGGAAGAGTTATTTATTGTGCATTTTTGTCGGAATGGTGTTAAAATATTATCGATATTCAATCTCATTGATTTATTGCGATTGTAAAAATAAGAGTGATGGAAGGTGGTAACTTTGCTCCAGAAGATCTCTCGCCCGGGATCGGTCGAGAGCTTTTACGAATAATCCTCTGGACTTTTTAATCTGGCGTGGCTGTAAAAATATTTTATGTCGGGGATAAAAGTATCCCGACTGAATGAGACGGGATGATTTTTATGAATTTTCATAAATAAACTTTCTGGCAGCTACTCATCTGAGGTATTCCATCTGCAAGTAAAGGGTAAACGGTGGTTTTAATTAAAGACTGGGATTTTATTACCAGGCAGAATTAACAGATTTGAACTGCATTCTTCTTGGTGCAGGAAAGTGGCCTATATTAGTTTCCGGTTGGTAAGTGATGAAAAATGAGAAAGAGTTTTTTTATGAAAAATTCGAGCCAATCTTTGTATTACGTGGCTTTGCACTTGTTGACCCATGCTAAGACAGCTTCCGAGCCAACAACCCAAATGAACGAGATATCTTCGAAGCAGAATCAAATTTAGGACTTGTGGAACCCTACTGACGAAAAAAGGATCTTGTATATCTTGCAAAATCTCAGGCATTGTGATGCCTGTTTGGCGATTTGGAAAATGTGATCATTTCATCAGAGATCTACTATTGGTATCGGCACAGTTCTAAAGAGATGGATTAAGAGTGGTTTTCTGGAGATTTCAATCTTTATTAAAGATAGTACTAGACGGCGTCGAATCTAAATTTATCACCTCACCATATCTACTGGATCTATGATGGAAAGATCACATTTTCCAAATCGCCAATCATCTTAATGCCTGGGATTTCTTAAGAGAAGCAAATTTCTACTTCCAAAACCTGGCAGGGCCAAAACCCTCACTTTGGACCCACCCCCTCGAACACAACTCATTTATCTGCAGTGCTTTTCGAAAGATCTACAGCTTGTCACAACTCTGCTATTATACATTGAGTATTTTATTTTCTGGTAAGGTTCTTTTTTTGTCTGGTGCTGTGATGTTCCATACTGAATTGTTATTTTTTGTTTCAGAATGTCAAATAAATACAAAAGAAAGGCTTATAGGGTAGAAAGGCATAGGCTTAGGCTAATATTGAAATTTATGTAATGGACTTTGAGGAAGTCACCATAAGAGTCTTAGAAGTGCCGCATCCAGTTACAATCTCAACTACGTGTCCTTGCAAAGATAAATTAAGAAGAAAAAAGCATATCAAGCTAATCAAACTGACGTGGCTTCATCTGTCGTTATGCCAGCCCAACGATTTTTACACAATAGAAAGAAAATATATTACATATGTGAGTATTTGTTGACATGTGCAGCATGATGGCGGATTTTCACTTTTTCCTTCATCATTACAGAAATCATGAGCTCTGTTGCTCATGGATAATCCCAGTTTCCATATGGATTTGAAAAACATTGAGTTCTGTAGAGAAACTGGCATAATTTAGCTTACATTCCCCCCACATTGCACTCACAAGCTGCAACCATTGGTTCGTGCTATCTTTGGGCCTCTAAAGAAAGCTATTAATACAGCTTGTGATAATTCGATACCCTCAAATGCTGTGAAAGTTATGACCATCTATGATATCCTATCTATAACAAACACTGCATTTAATGTAGCGATCATTGTAAGGAATATCAGTGCTGGTTTTGCTGCAACAGGAACTTGGCCTGTTAACACAGATATCTTGGGAGAAGACGATTTCCTGCATAGTCAAGTCAATGATCGCATTTGGCCCAATCCAGAAACAGAACAATTAGTGTTCCAGAAATTACGGAAAACCCAAAAAAAAAGAATCTTTACTAAATCCAACTCTTGGTATAGCTGAAAACAATGACATTGCTGTTAGAGAATATAATATAAAAACACGTCCCTTACACGTCGAACCCATGCCCAAAGATCTTCACTGGCCTTCATTGAAATAGAAAAACCCGTTAAGGCTGAGGAAAAGATGGGGGATGATGCGGTTGTAGCCACTACACTACATATAGAACTGGAGAACTTCGACCAGAAACCGAGAAGACTGGAGGAAAAGATTCGAGGAGGCCAAGGCTCGAGTTGATGTGCCGTGTCATTGGAAGAAGACAAAACTCTAGCTAGCCTGGTTAGATTGTTTAATTGATGGGCTTAGAAATCAGATACGCCCAAAATGGCGGAAGACGATCTTATACCTAATTTATTGAAAAAAGGAAGAGGAAGAAAATCTTCAGTCTCCGGATTTCTTTTGAATTTTTCTGTTATAGGTCTAGTAGACATACTAAAACTATAACGGATTTCTTACCAGGTTTTGCTCGTCTGTAACGAAAATTTGAACCTTGAAAATTTTAATATACTTTTCCTGTGATATTTACTAATTCGCGAGCTCCATCTTCCACTCATCAACGTGATCAAAAACAACCGCCTACTGAATAATTGTTCGTTTACTTGGAACTATAAAGAACACCTACAAAAGTCTGCGCTTTGACTCCCTCCAACTAGCTTGTAGCATTAATCATTCGCCAGAATGTCCTTCCCCATAAAAAACTCCCTCAAATAAAGTTCATTGTCCTTTTAATCCCTCCAAAATGAAATCTGAATTTGCATCGAAAACAATCCGCCAAGAGCCCATCGACGCAACCGACCGAACTAAATAAACTACAAGCAAACGTCATAACCTACACCTTCTATTCACCTGTGCCTCGCCCGAAGGAAGTTTCTGCATTTTATGATCTTGGACGCGGATTAAATTAACGACCATGTCTCGATTTCCTTCTACAAATATTCCGATGCTGCTGACCCCAACGTGCGTTCATCTCGTCGATCTAGAGAAGAGGAAACGCGAAATTTGTTGAAGTGCATTTCTCTCCTATACAGATTGCCCGAGGAGGTGTTGCATGCGGACTCTCGAAAACTCCTACGGCGCGTCTGCGTTTTAGGGAAATAGGGGATGACCGCGGATTGCACACTATTGGGATCAGATCTATCTAATCCGATACGATCTGAGGGCAGCTCATGCCAGTGCCGGCGGAGATGATGCTGGTGTGTGCTTACTCTCTTCATGTATCAAGACTTCATGCTGGGGCGCTGTTGATGTGATTTATGCAGTCAAGTGGCGCTCTTTGATTCGGAATCGAGGATTCGTAATCCCGTGATTTATTCAAGAGGCCCCATCAATGGTCGATTTGATGAGCTGAGGCCTTTAATGGCGGATCACGCTCCCTGCTGTGTCATTGTTAACAGCTTAAGCAGACTCTATTTATATTATCTTTCGAGTTAATATGAAATGATTATGCAGTCCCGCAAGGAAGACCACAGCCAGAATCCTCGTCGGAGTCGTTTAAAATTCACTTCTTGTTCCATTTTTACCGAGTGTTATTTAGGACGACCGACGCACTCTTGCCTGCACTTTTATAGTCCCGGACGCCAATGCGGAAGATCTGCCCCTGCTCCCTTCGGTTTATGACATTTTTAATAAATAAGGTAAAAGTTGCTTCAAATTACTTTAATTATTCGTTGCGAATCGGTTTTGTTGTCCGCGAAAAACACAATGGCACTGGATGTGTCCAAACATTTTCACGGTTAAACTGTAATTCCACGTTTGTGTCTGGCCGTTTTCGCGCAGATATATACTCTTAATAAATGTGTGTCCGAGGGCTTAACGGTAAACACGCGTTGGGCTGAATGGGCAGATATTGTAAAGCCCACAAAACCAGCATCTTGAAAGAAATTCCTCAAGGAAGTGATTCTTTTCGATCTCAACACTTTGTCTCTGTCCGCTTGCTGGAGCCCCGGCGTAGCCTATAATTACGCTCAGGCCAAAGATATTATTTAGGTCTCATCAGCTTCAGTGGATAAACAAACAAAGCCAGCACAGGGCGCAGAGTTATCGAACGGGAGGAGATTTTTGATATTTTATCATTATGTGGAATGGTTCGGTAGTGACATATTGTAGCACCTTAGGTTAAGTGAAATCTTTCATTGAGGGTATCGTGACGGATTTGGTATAATATTTTGTGGTTGGAAGTGCTTTTTGCTTTGGGACAAACAAGCATCTAAGGGCAGTTGGTGGGAAGTTATGGAACTGGAGTGTTTTAAAGACAATACCGAAAGTTGTTTAAGAACCGCCCGAGGTTTGACGCCACAAACATCTTGGGGAATTTAAACGCCAAAGTAGGTCGGGAGCTGTATACAGGCAGTGTACTAGCACACACACATTAATATAACAATAGATACCGATCATAGAGATCATGGGACGTAAAAATTTTGTCGTTGCAAATGCAAGATTTGAGTGCATTCGTATTCATCTAAAAAGATACTGCTTAGATAGGGCTGTGATCCGTCACTTGGATTTGTCCTAGTTCGTTGGAAGTCCGGTGGCCGGGTTACTGGCCGAAGACCCAAATTAATCACACCGAATTCACTGTCTGGAATGTACGAACAAGACATCACGTCGATCGAAAGGAAATCATAGCAATGGAAATATCGAAATGCAAAATATCAGTTGCTGCGCTATCGGAACTACGACATACAGGATCCGGGCCATTGATGATCGTCCCGCCAACAATAGCCGAAACGTAGAAAGTGTAGGCCCGATTTCGGATCTGACCATTATCTTGTTCGAGCGAAATTACAGATGCGAATACAAAGAGCAAAGAAAACGGTGTCACCACCAGCCAAGAAGAATTGGACGTGGCTACTGGACCCGGCCGGCGACAGTTTCAAATGGCATTATCTAACAAATTCGCGGCGCTCGCAATACCGAACGATATCGATGTAGAAGGAAGGCAATTTTCGGAGTCCATTATGAAATGAGCAATGGAGTTGTGTCCACCTATCCGTAAACGGACGTAGCGAAAACGAATGAAACACGTCGATTTCGAGCAATACCGACGATTGAACTAAGAAGTTCGACAGAAAATGAAACTTGGACGAGAAGCGTACTGGAATAACGTTAAGGCCGACATGGAAGAAGCGGCGTCGAGGCACGAGTACCGGACGCTGTACCAGACAAAACAGCATCTACAAACGACATCAAAAAATCCTTTCGTGACCTCTCCTCTTGGGCGCATGCAGCGTTGGAGAGAATTCTTCCAAAGGCTGTTCAGCCACGATCCGCCACAAGAAACACCGCCGGTTATCGAACAGCTGACGAATCAGTTTCTCGATACCGAACCGACAATTATCGAGGTGAAGACGGCAATAAAATCGTTGAAAAATGAAAGAGCGCCGGGAATAGACCAAGTAACCGCCGAAATGATCAAAGCTGGGGTTTATTTGTTATCACAACCCCACGTCGTCATAACACCCATATGTATAGCATTCGGATCGTGACCTTTCGGCGTGGAACAAAGCGATTATTGGCCAATTGAAGAAAGGTGAAAGCTGAAGAAAGGCACAGAACGGACAGTCAGGAAGGCAAGAATTATCGCGGTATTAACCTCCTTTCGATCGTCGGCCAAGTATTTACGAAAATCATACAATCGAGACTACAGAAGCATCGAGAGCAAACAAGCCGGAAAGAACAAGCGGGATTTAGACCGCATCAGGATGTATTGATCAAATATGGAAGCTAATGGAAGAAAGACTTCGTTGCGACAAACGAACTGTCGTCATTTTCATTGATTTCAAATCCGCTTTCGATTGCATCGATTGCAAGAGCTTGTGGAAGCCTTGGAAACCGATCACGTGCCATTGAAAATCATCCAACTTCTCCAAGCACGTACGATGGCTCAACCAGCCGCGTTCATATTCGAACTTATCCGAGGAATTCCCGATTCAAACAGGTTTCAGGTGACAAGGAGACGTCGCTTCGCCACTTCTCTTCAACGCAACGCGATTATGCGTGAAGCATTCGGTGGACGACGTGGACTTCGATACAACGACAACAACTTCGTCACCGACTTGATGCTCGCCGACTTGATGCCCGCCTTCACCGACACGGATGCCGAATCAACGGACGTCTTATACGACATTTCCCGCACCGCCTGGTCATACGGGTTAAAAACAAATGCGAAATAGTCCAAAGTGTTCACAACGGACGGATCAAAGGCCAGTTTTCACGTCGACTCAAATGGTTCCAATGTTCAAATATTTGGGATCATTGGTTGAAGAAAAGAAAGTGGCATCAACGGCCGACGTTCACAGCCGCATTCGCCTCGCTCAAGTGGTGCAGAAGGAAACGAAAAAATATTACCATCAAAACGAAAGTACGCCTTTATCGAACGTTGATCCTTCCGATTCTTCTTTATGGATCGGAAACGTGGACACTGCTCAAGCCAGACGTCAACAACCTCGAGAAACCTCCAAATACGATGCTTGATTCAGACTCTCACTACGCGATTGCCTTCGAAACGAAACAGTTAGATAAGGATGCGATCAACAGACACTAATCGAAGAAGAAATACAAAAACTTCGGCTACAGTGGTTTGGACATGTTGGCCAATTGGATGATAACCGTTTACCACGTAAACTTCTCTGGCGAGACCGTCCGGCAGACTGGAGAATTCAGCGATCGACACGGATGAAAACCTGGCTATGGAATATCGAAGAGACGACAATTGTCGAGAATGGAAACGAATCTCGAGCGGATTTCGAGACCCAGCGGCACGAGGTGTCCAACCGAGGTGTCAAAACTTCAAAGCTTTGTATCCTCAAATCAGGCTGTCAGTGAAGAAAGAGTAAGTAGTGGGTGGTGCGAGCAGATTCCCCGCTATTCCAAAACATCATTATTTGGGCATTGGCCTAGTCTATATTTATTATATTCAATTAAAGGCAGAACCGTATCACGCCCCATCTTTTACATCGCTTACGAGCATAGAAAGCTCTACTGGCCTTCATTGCACTCTCTTCAATGTTAAGCCTCCAGTTCAGTTTTAGCTTCTGAAAAAATAGATGCATGGATGTGTATGTAGATCGGGACAGGATCAGTGAAGGACCATGTTTTATTGATGAAAAGAAGCAGTTCTGTCTCTCTGATGTTAATGGATATCCCAAAAACGGTTTAGCCCCTCGAATCTCTCCAAATCCCATCTATAATCTCGCTCCGTATAGGTGATTGCTTTTGTCCTGTCGTTTCCTAATATTTTAAGAATCTTGCCCATAACAAAAAGGTACTAACGCCGTTGGAAACGCCTTCTGGGGCGAGGAAGGCTGCCAAGGTTAACTTTTTATATCAAGGAAATATTCGACTGTGGCAACTCAACATAAGGTCGGTCTAATATTGTAGAACTCATCTTAGTAGTCCACTTGTTGTAACGTCAATAAATGTATTGTCAAATGCTCCCTCAACATCACCCAGGGCAATTCTTTGTTTAACCTTGCGCTTTCCACCTCGAAGGCCACACTCTGGACGCCCTGTAAAGATAGTTTACAACGCAATTAAATAAAACTAATAATCCACAAACAAGAAAACCCCTCATGAAATACAACAAATATAAAAACATTAACAAATAATTTACCCTATTAACAACATATCGATAATAATTACTCCAATTATCAACTAATTCTCAACCACAAGGATAGTGAAGTAAGCAACAAGTGATCGGTTAATTTCTGCTCTATTTCACTAGAGGGGGGCACATTGGGCTGCGCAGATGGGGCTCTGGTGGAAACAGTAACTGAATCGAGAGCTCAGGAGGACTCTGAATGTGGAGCCATTAAAGGCTTAAACAGAAGCAACTTGTTAACATAAGCGGAGTCCGTGCTCAGCGGGTAGTCGGCGAGAGTATCTCCGTGAAATTGGGGATACTTGTTATGGATTCAAGTTTGACTTCATTAATTTCACGAGAAGAAGAGTTGGCGTTTTTATATAAATGAAGCGTCATTAAATGCTTGTGAGGCAGCATAAATAAAATGTTACCGATATCGCGTGTGGCCATTGGTATCAATGACTTTTTGATTTGTCAATTTTTTCTTTTTATTGGATGCTGTAGCTTGCATGGTGGTACCCAACGATGTTACACTTTTACGCTAAGTTATTGGCTACAAGATCGAAATTGGATTGAAGGATTGAAAGGGAATTCCGGTTTTATCTGATAATAAATTGAAGATAATTATTCTTAGTAGTTTTGAACATATCGTGATATTAGACTATAACAGCAGTTTTAAATTGTACTATCAACCGGAGAATTTGGTCATTGCTTCTGCCAAATTCTTAAGCGTTTGACATTAATCTGCGTGGACCATGGATATGTGAATACTATAGAGGGAGTGTAAAAAGCGATCTTAGACATCAAACATGAAGCCATGAGCCGAAAAGGGAATGCCTTGGCGGCCACCTTCGTAGGCTCCAATTGTCAAATAATCTAGTTGAAATTTAGAGAATAGAACTTGATAAAAACCTGGAAAAAACAAAGACAACTAAATTTCTTTCTCAAGATCACTCACTCAAGCACATGAGAAGAAAGTGGAACCTACCAAAACGGCGGCCGCTCCAACAACCACTCGATTACTTTCTATCTAGATATTCATATATCTACACTCGGAAGTACGGCTTGAGTTCTTGACTTGAAACTTAAGCACCGTTTTGAGTCAGTTTTCATATTCCGACCTCTGCTCCCACACCACTACTTTACGACTCAAGAAGGAACGTACTTACTCCAGAAACTTCTTGTATGCGGCATGTTTGAATGGAAAATGACAAAACGTACATATTATATTTAACTAACCCAACTACTGTTGCGAACTTCGCTAATACTTCCAATGAGGGCTTCCTACAGATTCGTCTATACGCTTGGCGAAGGATTTGGGGTTTAGTTGGTCCCTCACTATAAACGCCCACACGGAGACGTTACTCATCAAGCCGCTTTCCGTCTGCACGATCCGCTTCCACAGTCGGGGTCACCACTTTGGAGATGGGCGCCATTCTTCCGGAAAGCTGCTGCTTTCTGGCCCCTAAGAGGATATGAACCGTCCTTTGGGAATCCGTAGCTGAAATCTAAAACGGACGGTACAATATAAAAGCTTGCCGAAATACTATTTCTCTCGATATTTCTATGTTTATTAAATACTTCCTAAATTGCTAACAATTATATCAAAATCCTCCAGTGAATCATAAACAAGTTACAATGCTCTATATACAACAAAACTAAATCTAACTGAGAATTATGTACAACAAATGATGTTAGCTACAGTATCTACAGTAATTTGTACAGTAGTTTTGTACAGTGGTTTACATAGTGTATGTATAGTGTGTTTTGTATATTACTTCGTTTCTGATGGTTCGCCACACTATTAACGAAATTGATTTAATAATGTTACGTTTTTACGGCTTAACGGATTCGTAGGATTAATTAAGGAATACACTTTTTAATTATCCACACAAATATTTATTTATTACAAACCGAAACACAATTTAATAATAAACACAATTCTTACAGTTCACTATAATCACTTTCAATTTAATAACTCGCACTATTAAATTCTATCTATCGCTTTATAATTCTCTTTTAAATCACCACTTTTCACTGTTCTCACTTTACAACACTTTTATCGCCTTTCAAATCAAAACTGACTTTCTCAGCGCCTGCAAGCCGCTTTTATATCCAAGCTCCACCTTTATTTAACTTCTGGAACCTTCTCGAGTCCCTTTTCTCGAACCTAGTGGTATGTTCTTTTCTTTTCGTCCAGAAGCTTGAAGTTGTCTTCACTTATCGCGCGTTCCAATTTTAGTTTAGTACATAAATCATTAGTTCAGACATCAACCGGAGTTGTTACCGTCAATCGTTGATTATGCTTTTTCACAAACAGATGGCGCATAAATCATCACAATAACTTAGCACAGTAAAGCAACAGATCGATCTCCTTCAACACCCTCCCAAACCCTCATAACCATAAATCTATGTCTTTACCTCTGTATTTAGCTTAATCTACTTTTTGGAATTAAGCTAGTCTGATATTGTACTATAGTGAGTACGCAGTACAAACTAATAGTATAAAGGGTGACTCCTAAGCTTAGTTCTGTCATGAAGTCAAAAGATATCACCGCGTGCTTGAAAATTGGGTCTGTACCTGAAAGCACAGTCGAAAAGTAGAATTTATTGATGCTGCTGCATAATGTGGTGATTTATGCGCCATCTGTTACAAATTAAATGAACTGTTATTTGAATCGATTTAAGTACTAAGCTAACATGGCGCCATCTATTAGTTGGAATTATAACGAACGGTAATTATAGACAAAGCTTCTCAAACTTTCCAGAAGGAAAGAGTATTCTACCACGATCCAGAAAATGGTCGAAAGTTTTAGAAGTTAGCTAAAGGGGGAGCTTAGATATATAAATGCGGTGGCAGCGGCTTTTAGAGTCAGTTTTGGTTTGAAAAGCGATGAAAGTGTTCTGTGACCTAAAACGAAAAGTAGTGATTGAAACGTGAATTAAAAAGGAATAAATAGAATTTAATAGTGTGAGATATTAAATCGCAGTGATAACAGTAGCTGAATTGTGTTTGGTTTTGTAATAAATAAGTTTTTGAGTGAATATTTAAAAAACTAGTTGGGATGTGGGTTCAACCCTTTCGGTCCACACGATCAACTTGCCAGTATGATGGATGTTGAATATTATGATTGGATATTTTAATAATAAATGAACAATAGGCAATATAGAATAATGTATAATACCGAGAATTTGTCACAATTGTTTATCAATATTTTCGCTAAAATGTCAAACTTTGCGCACTTACAATATTAGGAAAACGAAAATGTATATAAAATTGATGTATTAATGTTATAGCTCACACTTGGGTAATAAATGAAGAATATGTTGTTATTCCAAACTTCAACTATATTGTTAAATTTTAGCCACCTCAAGTTGCAGCTAATGGTGCTACGATCTACCAAAATAATGACCACATTGCTATATCTTTAACAACTCATTCCGAAGTTACCAAAAACACTATCATTAGTCCTAGCAGCGAAGTGTGTGTAGGCAGAGAATGAACAAAATATTTTAATTTTAGCTATTTATGCATGGGCGCATAACACATGATTTAGAGTGGTGATTTCAATATTAATTTTTCATCAGAGACCATGCGCCCTTAACTACATTTTCTGTATGAAAAATTGAATTTAACGATTTCAAATTGTTGATGAGAGCACCACGAAAGATGAAACCTCCTTTGATGAAGTTTTTACGCGATATTAAGATCAGTTTCATTTGACAATAATTCTTACACAGTATTTCCGTTTTTAAAGAAAACTCGGATTTTGACGAGTGATGACTCTTTGGGAAGCTATTGCTCGGCTGAATCCATAAAAGTGAACTTCATTTTGAACGGGTGTCATTCCAACGCTTCGATCGGCACCTCAATGAAGTCAATATCATTTTTGGTTTGCGTTCTATCGAGCATGTACAAAAATCACTTACGCCCTTTAAACAAAGATACCGCTCGATCGAATTTTATGAAAATCTTTTCAAAGTGTACTTTCGGTAATACGCTACGATCGGCACCTCAAAGAAGTCGGTATCATGGTTGGTTCGTGCTATATCGTGCAGGTACAAAAATCACTTACGTCGCTTAAACAAAAAAACGGGTGGACCGAATTTCATGAAAATCTTTTCAGATCATATTTCGGTTAATACGCTTCGAACGACACCTCAACGAAGTCGATATCAGTTTTGGTTCGCGCGATATCGTGCAGGAAAAAATGACCACATCCGTACGCACACACACACACTCATACTTCCTCCCAATTTTTTGCTTAAAATGCTCCTGGGACCTTGAAAGATGAAAATACGTTGAAATTTTCGATTTCGATTTTCGGACCGATTACAATAACTTCCTTACTGGGAAGTTAAAAATATTCCTTAATTAATCATACGAATCCGTTAAGCCGTAAAAACGGAACAAGAATATAAAAATACTGTTCAATTTGATAAAATAAGTAATTTTTAAATTCGGACGTTCTTGGGCTACTAGTAGTCCATAAGTTACACACCATAGAATAATGCCTTTTAATTCCATTAATTTGAAAAAGTAGAAAGGGTAAATGATGCCACGGGAGTATCGAGTATTCGGCATTTACTTCCTCTAATTTAGCCTGGCCAAACTTGAATTAGTTGTATCAGTTGTTTCTTTTTTCTGAATCGAGAGAAAACTTTTTTATAATATAATTTCTTTTTCAGCTAGCGTATAGCGTTGTAGTAATGAATGGACTAAATGATGAAGAATGACTAGGAAAAGAAATCGACATTTTTATTCATAATGTAAATAAATACATTCAAGCCTTTTCCCCAAAAAACTCAATAAATAATCCAAACTAACTAGAGATATTCTAAAGATTTTAAAACGAAATAATCTCATATGAATAAATTTAACATTTAACTAGAAATCAAGTCACAAATCAAATATAACGGACACTTCCACCTATGCATGTATGTCTGTATCCACCTGTTGATTATCCTCAAATCATATGCAAGAAAAGCAAAACTAAAAAAAATACTGCTGCTGTTTAAGTTTTGTGGCCCCATTTATCACTTTAAATTCCAATTCGTCAACGGTAGCATTTTATCAGAGTTTAAAAATCAACATAAAAGCCACATTTCCGTCGTTCCTCAAGAGTCTCCAAGTCTCTCAAAAATTTGAATGAACTTGGTCTTTTATTTGATTACATTTTTTCTTCCTGCTGTTTCGGCTGTGGATGTGTGATGTGTGAAGATTCGGTCTTCTTATAAACACCTGCATGCACACGAGTATATTTTATTATACAGCAGAAGCTTTACCATAAAATTACACGAAAATTAAGAGATTAAAGGAGATATGGCCCATAAAATCTAACTTCATAAAAATCACAGCCGCTCAAGTACCGCTTCTCACGTTCGTAAAATGTTAAGTTCTAGGAAACAATGAAGATGAATGAAGCAAGAGAGTGTTGTTGGATTTTAGGGAAAAATGGTACAAAATAAGTTTAAGTAGTATCCTACTAAACTAGTTCTGAAAAAAAGGAGTTCGAAGTTCTCTGATGTCAACAAATAATAAAGCTCGATGATGTTCATTGACACCAAGCATCGGCCGCCTTTTTTCTATTCTGATAGATATTTACTATCAAAGAATTCGTGTAACCTGTCACTGTAGCCAGCCACCCAGAAGATTATTCCGATCGATTCATTGTTGTCAGATAATCACGACAATGTTCCGATTACTGTGATCGTTTCGATCTCAATAATTTCTCCCATTCCGAAAAGTGTTTCGGAACGATTTCCATGAGAAATCTCATCGAACTTTTATGCTTTTTTAGCCTTAGCCAAGAAAAGAATTTCTTCTTTCCAAACCGATCCGTAATTACATGACAAGGCAATTGTAATACCTAGTATACCGGCAGGTCGCCCGCGTTTTTGAAGATGAAGCACCGACCGACCGATCTTCATTCTGTAGGAGTTGTATAACAGATCGTAATCAACATATTTCCTTTAAATTAGGTAAAAATCGTGAATCGATCGAGCATCGAACGTCTGCAAGTCTGTTCTGGATAACTTCAAAAGGAAACACCAAAAGACACTCGGCGTACAGTGCACCATCGATGCTGGGTGAATGGACATTTCGATGAGATCGTGTTTCGCGATCGATGATATCGAAAGCTCCAGCTAATTGCTATATATCATTGTTTACATACAGAACGATGATCCCACTTTGCGCGGCCGATTGTGAATTGGGTTGCCAGGTTGGAGAATCATCGACAGGTACACACAATAGGCTAACTAGAGCTTGGCTGGTGCACTGAGGGGCAGGTGGGGGAAGCGCATTGGGTTAACCGTATAACTGTCTAAGAGGACCTGATTATGGGCTCTTTTGTTGATCTTGTCTGTCTCTATCCTGGACAGACTTCTATCCATCGGAACCGTCCGTCGTCTGGTGCTGCAATCTGTTGGGTCTTGTGTTATACAGAGATAGATTGCTACGTGCACCCCGCATTCAATTGTTGGTACAAGTCACCTGCGGCTAGCGTGCTTGAAATTATGATAAATAAATAATGTGCGTACATTGTAGAGATCGGTATCAATTTGTTGGAATTTTGATATGTTTATGACCCTGATGGTGATTTTATAGATGAGCGATTATTGCATTGTGGGGGCGAGAAATTTGTTTTTTGGAATGGTTTTTTGAAATCAAAAAAAAATATTTATTTAAATTTGTAGCTATTTACAATACAATATAATAAAAAAAGAAACCAGCGAATATTAGTTGTGAGCAGTAGCATTTTACTTACAAATACTTTGAATTTTTGTTTATTATAATTTGTAAAAACTCACCGTGTTTGCTCAGGAGTTAAAAGGGAGAAACAACAGATTGCATTTGTTCTAAAAGTGAATGTAGTGCTCACATTCAATAACTTAAAAGGCGACAAATTTTATATTACAAAATTTCCAAAAAACTCTTTGTTTTCTAGGAAAACCACTCAACTCTTGAGTCACGCAGAATTGGAAACAATAGTTTAGCAGAAGGTTAAAACAGCCTGTAAAAGAAAAAATATGTATATATCTTCTTAAAGATGAAAAAGATAATGATACACTTACCAGTCACCTAAACAGAAAACTTAACATAGTTTAGTTTAGTTTATTCCCCTTTAATCCCACATGGAACATAGGGCGGAAACAGTTACCCTCCAGCGGACTCTGTTTTGTGCGACAGCTCTCAGCTCCGACCAGGATCTTCCAGTTGTTGCGTCCTGTGCTAATAGGGTTCTCCTATACGTTGTTCTAGGTCTTCTAGCTCGACGGGATCCTTGCGGATTCCAGTTCAAGGCTTGTTTGGCTAGATGGCTAGTTAACCTAGAAAGATAGCAAACTAATCATATTGACATCATTAATATTCGAATGTGTAGAATAAACTGTTTGAAGAAGGCAGAACATATTTACATTTAAGTAAGTGGCTGCAGCAATAAAAACTTTACATTCAAAATTATTTTTTACTTTTTGGATCATTTTAAAATAAAAACCTATTTTTTAGTTTTGTTCAACTATTTCTTTTTATTTTCTACTTTTTAGTCTATTATATGTCTCCCGCCATTTTGTGGTGGTGGCCATATTAAATTTAAAATGACGTCACCCAGCTAACTGTATTCTACCTGTCGTACTCTATCATTTTATACCCATTTCATGAGCTCGGTGGAGCACAATTGTGAATCGGCCGCCATCTTGGAACAGCCTTCTTGATTTTTTACAAAATGGGCAGATTGCATTTAGTACGTATGCAAGATGAGTTGAACTCAGGTTGAGCCCGAGTCCAACTACATGTGGACGGGAGTCGAGTTGGGTTAGGGTCGACTGAGCTTGACTCAGCTCTGCTACCTGGGTTGAGTTAAAAGTTGCGTTGGGATCGTCTCTTTCAGGGCAGTAGGCGTAACACATTCATTCGGTATGGCAGTTGATAATAATCAAGCGTTCGGAAATGCAGACTGACTATTATCAAACGTTCGACAATGCAGTTGAATCAAAAATTTCTGCAACTTATGCAGTAGAAAGGATTCGCTGCGGTAAAAGAATATTAATATTAACTTGTGATTTGAAAACCGATATGGATGAAAATAGGTAGACTATTTACTTACAAAACTACAAAAACTATTAATTTGGAAACATTTAATTTTACAGCCCGGAATATACTATTATTTGGCCCGCAATATATATGCGAGTCTTGATATCAGGCAGACTGAACAAAGAAGAGCTCTTTCAATTGGAGGAAAAGTCAAAGCGAAGTCTATGGCAGGACGTTTTACGTGGAATAAAGAGAAGTGATCCTGACAGTTCTGATGATTTAACCCGATAATTCACCAATTTGATGACAACTTACAAAAAAATAAAGACAAGAAACAACAGTTCAGGAAGGGAAGCAACTCATTGGCAATATTTCGAGGAATTGGTCGTGCTTATGGACAACGACACTCGATTGATCCATCGACGGACAATCTTATAGATACTATAGAACTTTCGAACAGCAGCTTTGATCTGTCACGTCGAAGTGAAGAAAATGCGAGAACTACAACTCTATCGTTAGGGAAGAAGAAATCTGTTCAGGAGGAAATTCTGGAATATATGAAGAAAATAGACGAAGAACAGAAAAAACACAATGAATATATTCAAATTGAAAAGCAAAAAATTGAAATAGAAAGAGAGAAGTTAGCTTTAAAGAAAGAAAAAATTTCGGTTTTAAAGAATTTATCCCTAAATTAAAAGTGGTTTTGTATCGAAATGACATTTTATTTTACTTTATCCTGATATACATACATTTGTCAGGTGTTCGGAATCATAAAATTTGCAGCGATTGCTTTTCTAAAACTAGTCACTTCTGCAAACTGCATCAGTCAAGTTTGCAACCAACGCAGGTGATTGACGGTCATTTGACGATACCAAAAACAGCCGAAATTATGCATTCCACCGTGAGTTCAGTAGTTGAATTAGTTGAATTCGATTTCAATAGGTTGCTTTCCTCAAATGAGTTAGATAACAATGTTGCAAGGTTTTACTCCGCTGCTGGTCTAAGGAATTTAATAACCCCCTCATCACTAAGCACTTGTACATATCTCTAGTCAGGCCTTTACTCGAGTACGCCTCCCAGGTATGGTCTCCTCACTTCTCCTCCCAAATTGGAAGAGTCGAACCTGTTCAAAGGAAGTTTGTCCGAATTACACTCAGCCCCTCCCTTGGGATAACCCTATTATTCTTCCGTCTTACGAGAACACGCTTAAATGCATCTCTCATCACTTAAGCTCTCTCCATACCGTTATTTTTGATCACTGAATGGGAAGGTGGACTCAGGTTTCTTGTGAAGCCGTGCGTCGTTTAGAGCAAATAATTATAACCTGAGGGGTGAACCTCTGTTGCACATTAATTGCTCCTCATGCTCCAGCTAATGTTTCTCAGCCCAAATGAGAAGTGCACCTTCTGTGATAGAATATAGAAGAGATAAACGGAAATGTAGAAGAAGAAGTCAGCGAAAATTAACAACAATAAACAAAATTATATTATAACCTGTAACCCATGGACTAGGCCTACTGGGGATTCCATGTAAAAAAAAAAGCGCCTTGCATTCTACTTCAAAGGTGGTGCGGAAACGAATGCAGTGCAATGCCCGAGTATTCTTAACGCCATATCTCGAAACCTATTGGTGTTACGTAAATTTTATACAGGACATTTTCATGCAGATTTATTTCACGAAAAAATTTTATGTAGCCAAAATTAACGTAAATCCGACAGTTAATGAGATGTTTGAGAAAAACAGATTTTCGTGACCTTTGACCCTCCGTAACTTGAGTAGCCAGTCAGTTGGCTTTATGGACTTTTGGGAAATTATTAGTGACTCCAAAATAAAGAGAATCCCGGTGGAAAATCTCCAGTTGCATTTTTTTCCAAAGGTTTATGTATAAAATGCAGAATGCAGAAAAGTAGGGTTGCCATGTTCTGTAGCTTATGGCTCTTATCGGGGCCCGTCGTGTCTCAATTCGATGTCCGGGGATTCAACCATTGCCCCTGAGTTGAACGATGGTAGCGCCGACCACATTTCGTTATTTTCCTCTGAGATGAGTGTTTATGAAGATGACCACATGAAAGAAATGGAGATAGAAGAGATAGAGAGATAACCAACAAAATTATTTCATACCTTGTAACCTATGGACTAGGCCTACTGGGGATACCATGCAAAAAGGCTGCTTGAGTTCTACTTCCAAGGTGGTGCGGAAACGAATGCAGCGCGATGGCCGAGTTTTCTCAGCCCCATATCTCAAAAACTATTGGTTCTACGTAAATTTTGTACAGGACTTTTTTATGCAGATTCATCTCACGAACAATCTTTACTTAGCCAAAAATTGCGTAAAACCGATAACTTACGAGATATTGGAGAAAAAGAGATTTTAGGGACCTTTGACCCCCTATAACTCGAGTAGCCGGTCAGTTGGCTTTATGGACTTTTGGGAAATTATTTGTGACCCCAAAATAAAGAGAATCCCGCTGATAAATCTCCAGTTGCATTTTTTCAGAGGTTTTGCCTTTTTTTTGTATAAAGTGACTGGGCTATTATTACAAAATAGGGCTTTAAGATTAACTAAATTAGATCCTTCACAATACCAGACTACGTTTTTTGTTCGTAGGTAGATGATAGATAAATTGGCAACAGTACAAAGTGACTTTCCCTGAACCTCTAGTCTTTCACATAAAAAAAGGTGTAGAGTATGTTGATCTTCTGCTTAATCTGAAACTTTTGTTTAAGTCCATGCAGTGATAGATAGTATATGGCTAGTTTCAGTCTTTTATTGAACCCTTAAAATAGTGTAACTTAGGCCGTTCCCAAAATGATTGATCAAAACACCGCCGCAATTTTGTTTATTCCTAGGTTTTCTTAAGTACAATAACGCATTCAAAATGAAAGAAAGTAAAAAGTTTAAAAAAAGAAAAACCAAAAAAACAAAAACTCACATGAATTCAAGAAATGTCGCTGAACCTCCCACAGGCGGATCTGCGGATTAATACAAGTGCTTAAATGAAGATTTATAAACCTTTTCCTTTTTGACAACCATAAATGAATTTATGCCTCTTGTCCTGGGACCGGACAACTCATACGTTACATGGACAAATGTTGTCTGGCCGCGGGCCCCAGTTATGTATGTTCGCGAATTTGTTCGGTCGCAAGTGCAGCGCATAGGTAGTTGCCCCGGTATACCCCCTAAAGTAAACTAACCACTCAGCACGAGGCTTATTAATATGTCAAAATACACCAAAGAGCCCCCAAAGAGAAGCTCTATATAGTGATTTTGATACACGCCGCGGTGCCCAGGTATAATTTGCACTTGTTCAGCTTACCTTGCGCGGAAATTTATTTTCAATTATGCGAAACGCAAACGTAAACACGTACTGGGAAGTGAAGTTTTCAGTTTTGTGCATATACATGAAAGTCGAGATCTTCAGGTAAAAGAGAAGTGGACGACGCGGCCCGAACGCACCTGCAATCTGCTGCTGGGTTTATCGCGATCAAGACTGCAACTGCATCGGTTTTGGTTTTATTTATTTGTATTTATTTTTTTGGCGTCTTTTTTGGATAAGCGATACCAGCGCTGGACCCTGGGCGGCGAGGCAGTATTAAAAATTGCTCCTGTCAACAATTGAATTTGACACATTTTAAGGCGTTCGCGAAGAAAAACGGTCAAATTATTTACTGTTGCGCTTCGACTCGCACCGTTATTCACAGATTTAGCAGAAATTTCTTTTGAGTTTTCCTTTCGTTTCCTGGAAATTTTTTGAAAATGTAAACAAAAGGTGTTTTTTTTGTGAAAGGATTAATGTTGCGTGGAGCGTGGTGGTGGGTTAACTGATGAAGGGAGATATGGGATGTTTTGGGTGAAAACAGATTTTTGATTTCACTGGTTGTTTGGCCATGCATAGTAGTGCTTGGTAGGTCAACTTATTTCATAATATCTACTTCAGTTCAGTTTAACTTTAAGCAATTCAGAATAGCAGAATATTGTGCCAATCGAGCTTTTTCATCTTCTTTTCTTTAACCGCCAGCTCCGAGCGGGACGTCTTCGCAACGGATACGCTGCTGTCGGTGCCGTTGGCTCTCGAACTTCATTCACGATTCGTTTCCATTCTTGATGATTTTTAGCGACGTCTCGAGCCTTGATAACTGATAATCGTTTATTCTTTAAGTCGCCCTCGATATTCTATAGCCAGGTTTTCTTCGGTGCCGATCGCTGAGTTTCCAATCTGACGGACGATCTTGTCAGAGAAGTTTACGTGGCAAGCGGTTATCATCCATTCGGCAAACATGTGCAAACCACCGTAGTCGACGTTTCTGTATTTCTTCTTCGATCAGTGTCTGTTGATCGCATCTTTGTCTAACTGTCTCGTTTAGAAGGCGATCGCGGAGTGGACACCGAGAATTTGCCTCAAACAGCGCATTTGGAAGATCTCGAGCTTGGGCAGTGTCCATGTTTCCGATCCATAAAGATGAATCGGAAAGATCAACGTTCGGTAAAGGCGTACTTTCGTTTTGATGGCAATGTTTGTTCTTTTCCAAATGCACCAGTGGAGCGAGGCGAATGTTGCCGATGCCTGGCCGATGCCACTGTGATCGTCGGCCGGCGATGCCATTTGATTGTCCTCAACCAATGATCCTAAATATTTGAACGTCAGAGCCTGGTCGATTACGAAGTTGTTGTCGTCATGTTAAACTCCGCGTCGTCCATCGATTTCGGACACCTTTACGAATCGGGAATTACTCGGATAAGTCGTTTCGAATACGAACACTCCTGGTTGAGCCATGGTACGACGCTTGGAGATCTTGAATGATTTTCAATGGCTCGGTTCGGTTTCTAAGGCTCTCCACAAGCTGTTCCAATCGATGCAATCGAAAGCGGATTTGAAATCGATGAAAACGTCGACAGCTCGCATTGGAATGGTGATTTCTCTTCCGATCTTCGGATGTTGGCACTGGTTTCTTGCAAAGATCAGTTTGGCTTAATGACTGGAAACTAGCTTTTCTTTGGAGTTTACTTCATTGTTTTTCCTACCGAGCTGGCATTCTTTTCTTTTATCCGTAATACGAAATACTTGGGATTTCTCTCCAACACCTCGAACGGACCTTCGTATCTTCAAAGCTTCAAAGACTTTATTGTACTGACGAACTGACAGATTTTTTGGATCTACCTGGCTGAAAACGCTTTGTGACGAAACTGCTGATTTCGTTAAATCTATTTTTGAATTTCTTTACAATTCGGTTGCTCGCACGTCTGGCTTAATTTCTGTTCGTAATCCTAACAGTATTAATGGCAAGACTGCGTATGGGTCTTTTGTTTGGTAGTATATGATCGTGCCATAGAGTTCTGTGGACTTTTTCAAACGTTGAATCACTTACATTGTTGGTCATTGTTGTCTTGACTAAACATCACAGTAGACTTCAAAAGAACTATTGAAAACAGCAAACTCCTTGAGCTGCAAGGACGAGCGTTCGTTTTGGCCTCGTGACAAATCCCTTAATTCATCGTCATTTGAACGGGCCTCTCCAAATCTCTTTAAATTTATTGTCTCTGTTATTGTATTCTGGATAATAGATCTGTTGTGTTGTTGGACTTTTCTTTTAATGGCTTGTATGTCCGCTCAGAACTGGCTGATGAAGTCGAACTGTCGAAGTTGTCGTGGCGATGGTTTTGCGGATATTTGTTAATAAGCGAAGGCAAGCGATTTCTGGTGCGTAAATATACCTAATTCTCGTCCTTCCAAAAGATACCTGAAGTGTTTTACTCCTTGAAGAATCACCAGAAGTTCTCTGTCATCATCAACATCGGAGCTCCACAGCCTAATGTTGGCCTTGGCTTCGTCCAGCATTCGCCTCTATTATTCTGGATCTCTGCACCTCTTTTCCAATTTCTAGTTCTCTGCCGTACAGCTGGAATGCTTTTCAGGGATTTTGAGGTTCCAAGAGAAGAAATCTAAAGGTGTTGCAACTCCATCTTTACCTCTTCCCCTACTTAGACTGCTGTATGACAACAAATTTTTATAATAAAAAGTAGATCTTATGTATGCAAAAGTTGGCCACCCCTGGTATAATGTAATATTCATTATTCATAAAAGCCAGATACTTCTCATTTAACAAAATACTTTTAGGTAATGAAGTACGCCAGACGGGAAAAAGACTATTTACTTTACCAACAACTCCAACTGCGTCGGCGTACGTACTCCAATGAAAATGGAACGCACCTAGTGTCACCTTTCCAACAAGCGTTTAGTGGTGTCGCTGTGATCAGCGATTCGTGACTTATTTACAATTGACGCCATCTATCGGGAAATGCCACGAACCTTTTCTCAGACTTTATTTGAAAATACTTGTTTTTTCTTAATGCTGTATCGGAGATCATTTTGAGTCCAAACGAGTTTTTCTATAACTATGTTTTCAATAATTATAGCCATAATGTTGCAAGAACTATTCGCAGCCAGCTTTAAGGTGCAGCTTCGAATTGTCGAACCAAAGTCGCCCGACATGCCACGTCGTAGCCCCAGTTTCCATTAATTTTATTAATTTGCCCGCCTGCAAAAAATCCGTTGCCAATTACTACTTAAAGTTTATTTGCAGAATATTACCTATCAATTTGGAATCAAAAATTACGACGCAATTTATAACGCAATCAGCCACTTGTTCAATTTTCTGCCATCCTACGCAGCGCGCCTTCCGAGCAGCCAGCGCCACTGGCCCCACGGAGCCCCGGCAAGAAGGAGCATGTTTATTGCTGTTGGTATTTATTGGAGCGGCTCAATGTTGGATTGAGATCGCCGCGGTCCTCAGCCAAGGGATGACAACCTGTAATAGACTCCATTTGGGCACCGATCGCCATCCTGAAAAATGGGAAAATATCGCGCCGAGGGATAATTCCACCCGAGAAAATATCTTAATTTTATCGAATCCATTTGTTTCCCCGTAATTGAAGCGGCCGAGGCCGGCGCACGCGGAATGGTTGCGACTGACCATGTCATTCTGGGTTATTACAGTTTTATTTAAGGTGATTGCTACTATAAACGTCAGGCATAAAATGTCGGGACGATCCGTGCAATTTTTTCGTAGTTTATGATTTAATTGCACGCTGCTGCATTGTAATTGTGATGAATACGTACAGGTGATGCCCACTTAGTATTGGCCGACTGATGGTCGTTGGCGGGCGGTGATTGTAGTCATGCTTGCCGGAGCGTTAAGCAAAATGCAAATCAGTAGCTGTCCGGGGATTGTCCGTCAAGCTGAGGTGTCCAATCACTGACATATGTCTTCGGCCCGGTCGCTCGTCATTGTCAGCGGCTTGTGTAGACCTCATTATAGAGGCGGAGTTTGCATATATGGGGCTTTAATAACCGGTAAAATGGTTCGGAACCTCGATCAACTTGTTGTGGTTGTAAGAATCGATCAAAATGGGAAGGGATTAGTGGGAAAACGCAGATCGTTTTGCACTTGATGTGATCGTGAACATCGTTGACAGGATTTTTATGGGATTACGTTATGATCAAGCTTCTTGCAAGATGACCCATAAGTGTATCAGTATCTCAACCCACCTTAATTCAATGGAAATGGAGCTGAGGTCATCTCACGCATTTAGTAATATGTGGGAAAATGTAAATTAAATGGTGTGTTAAATGTTTGTGTATTAACTTTTGAACAAGATCAGAAAAAAGATCACAATGAAATTTGATGATCGCTTCAGTTTTTTGGTGTTGTGGTTCAGATAATAATACTAATTTAAAAGATCAACGATGTTATAAGTAATTTGATATTTCAATAGATCAGGCGCCGTAATAATGATAATAATGATAAACTAAAAGTATAGAACATACATAGATCTTCGAAAAAACGCCCTTCTTTTTTGAAGATAGGTCGACGTTGTACGGAACAACATGTGGTACCCTAGAACCTCCGGTGGATCCCAATGTATCATGATGTGTTGAAGCTACGCTTTGATGAGATCGAGTTATGCACGAACAAAGCTATCTGAGGTATTAAAACGTGGTCTGAAAGCGATGGTCTGCCGTTTGCTGAGCACAAAGCTGTAACTGCGTTGATCATCCTGGGAAAACAAGTATCCGTAAGAATCAAGATATGGGAACAGATCATACACTCATAGCTCGCCTTAAGGTACCTGGGAGTGACGATCAACACACTTGGAGAGTGTGGCGGATAAACCTCCGCTATTTGTGCAAGCCAATCCGTCGCCTTCTGTTGGCGAAGGTGGATAGCTTAGTATAACTTTAGGAAGTGCCAGTATGGGCAGGCAGCAACAAGAAAGAAAGCTAGCAGCAGAAAATGGAGGGCGGCATACGGACTAAAGTTCTAAACAGATACGTGCGTTCATAGTTCATACAGCGCTTGCGGTATATGCGGCGAATTTTCACTAACAGAAAGTTGCGTGATTGGGTTCCGTCTTTTACAAAGAAACAAAAAATCTAAGTGACTTGTGTTTGGGTATTTGATACTTTGGTGAATGCGGCATTGAGGAAAATTTGAAAGTAGACCAACTTTTGAGTTGCGTGCGTTCCGTTGACGTAGTTATATATCAGTCTGGATTTGAATGTAAGCACTTCTATTATATCAATCAGTGCACGCACCAACGTACGCATGTATCTGCCTCCAGCTTAAGCTACGTACAACAAAGAAATTCTTGTAAAACCGCCATCAAGAAAGTCAAAACCTTATTTGACAACAAATTGAGAAGTAAACTCCTAAATGCAACCTCCGGTAGCAAAAACTTCTGGTCCTTGGTAAGTTCCATCACGAAGAATTTCACTACAACTTCAACCCCTTCCTTTATTCACAATGAGAAGGTAATAACAGACAGCAAATCCAAGGCCAATTTATTAGCATCTATGTTCGCTTCGAATTCTTCTTTACCCGAAACTGATGTGCTACCCCCTGTTTCCGAGCGTAACGCCCATTCAATGGACAGGGTTTTTTTCAGGACTCGCGAGGTGTACAGGTGCCTCCAACAAATCCACTGGACCCGATAGTATACCCCCTATTGTCTTAAAACAATGCGCCTCACCTTTGGCTAAACCTCTGCGCAAATTATTTTCCCTGTCATATTTCTCCGGAGTTTATCCCGACTCTTGGAAACTTGCCCATGTTCAGCCCATACCGAAAAAAGGTGATTCCAGCGATCCCTCCAATTACCGCCCAATAGCAATTACTTCTATTCTCTCCAAAACAATGGAGACGATAATCAACAAAAAACTTATGGGATATCTAGAATCCAATCTACTCATAAACGACAGACAGTATGGCTTCCGACAAAAAAGATCCACTGGCGATCTTTTAGTCTGTCTTACAGAACACCTCAGCCGTAGTCTGCATGGATCCGGTGAGTCTAGTCTGGTTGCTCTGGATATCTCCAAGGCTTTCGATAGAGTTTGGCACTCAGCCCTGTTAGCTAAACTCACAGCTATTGGAGTTGACTCACTTCTACAAAAGTGGATTGAGAGTTTCCTTTCTGGCCGTTCAATCAAAGTGGTATTGGATGGCGTCAAATCCGCATCCCACCCGATCTCTGCGGGGGTACCCCAGGGGTCAATTTTATCACCGGCCCTATTTCTCATATTTATAAATGACCTTCTTTCAATCCCCTCCAACCCACTTATCAGCTTCGCTGACGACGGTACTCTACGTTACTCGTACAGCTTCGATACAAGACAGACTCATGCCAGATCCTGTCTTGATGATCGCGAACTAATGTCCAAGTCGATTAATAACGACATTAAACTCATTCTAGAGTGGGGAAAGAAGAATCGTGTTGAATTCAACCCCGCCAAAACCAAGTACTGTCTTATCTCTAAAAAGAAGTTCAACACCCCTCCACCCTTGAAAGTGAATGAAGTTCAACTATTGGCCGAACCATCCTTGCACATCTTAGGCGTGACATTAGCCAAAGACTTGCGATGGAATGACCACATATTCCAAATCGCCAAACAAGCATCCCAGTGCTTGGGTTTTCTTAAGAGGTGCAAGTTCCTCCTCCAACCATCGGCCCGTGCTGTTATTTATAAATCCTACATTCGGCCTCTTCTCGAATATAACTCTCTCGTTTGGGGCGGCGCCCCAATAACCACCTTGGCATGGTTAGATAAGGTGCAAAAAAGGGCGCTCAAGTTAATTGATGACGACACCGCCTGCTCCACCATCGACCCCTTAAGCCACCGTAGGAATGTAGCAGCACTGACAAAATTTTATCGCTACTATCATAGTGACTGTTCCTCCGAGTTAAACGCTCTCCTGCCTCCACGGCAATCTTATACCCGCAACACCAGATTAGCCCACTCGTCTCATTCCCTTCACCTGCAGCTACCCCTTTCACGCACTCAAAAAGATATGAATTCGTTTGTTAATAGAACAACTCGGCTGTGGAATAATCTCTCGCAGTCAGTATTTCCGAACTCCTACAACATCCAAGAGTTCAAACGCAGGGTTCATCACCACCTTCTTCAATATCCCCCCGTACCTTTTAATCCTTAACCTATACCCCCCCTCATCCCTCCCCCGTACTAAGCTTACTGCTAGACATTGCACCATGACGTGACAAATGACATGACGGACTAGTAGTACAAAGGGTGACTCCTAAGCAGGGGTCGAAACCGTAACCTTAACCGTAACCGTAATCATTTAATAACAGGATTATTTTTAGTAACCGTAATCATAACTGTAATCGAAACGTTGGATTTTTACTAACCGGTTTCAATAACCTTAACCGATAACTCTGTAACCCTTATTAATCGGTTCTACGAATGGGTTACCAGAGTTCCTAGAAAAGAGATAAAAGGAAATAATAGACGAAACAAATTTGAAAGTTTTCAAATGACTAATCTCGATTAAGAAAAGTAAAATGCCTTTTGAATAGATTGTGACAAATGTGAAGTGTAAAATTTGACATTCAACATTTTTACATGAAAACTTACTTCACAAAAAGTCTAATCTCGTTAATGGTCTGTGAACCAAAGGAACGGGGTGGATATCAAAACGCTGCTGAAATATTTTGCACCAAACGTTTGTCATCGAGTGCCAACGTCCTGAAATATTGGAACACAGAAGAAATCAACCCATCTTGTAACAATTGGCTAGGGTTGTAATTGGTGTCCGGCAACACAAGTCAGTGTCGAACGATTGTTTTCTGGCTTAAAATTTACTGTCAGCCATCTTCGCGCGAAATCAGATGGTGCTCTGGTTGACGCGATTACCTTAATTCGAGCGAACTACTTTTTCGGTTTAACTGCATTGGTTAGAGTAGTTTGAAATTTATATTTTTAATAGTGTCCAAAAATGTTAAAAAAATTTGATTTTTAATTAAATTTGTTATAGACATGAAACTGATTGGTATTCCTCATGATAACCCTAGTGTAACAGGTTAGGTAACCGGTTAGAAAAAATTAATCGTAATCATTAAAAAATAAATAATCGTAACCCTAATCATAACCCGAACGATTAAAAATTGTGTAACCGTAACAGTAATCGTAAGCTTTATTCGTTTCGGTTTCAACCCCTGCTCCTAAGCTTAGCACTGCCACATAAAAAAAAAAAAAAAAAAAAAGCGTTCTTCGCACGTGCTGCGCCTACAGGACTATATCTAACAAAGAAGCGTGTGTGATAGCGGAAATTATACCCATAGAGATTCTGGCGAGAAAAGGCGGAACTTGTTAGAGGGGAGAAAATGTCAGTGCCACGGCAGATGATGCACTGCGTTTCTGTAACGTAATGGCAAGGCAACTGAGACAAGTCTGTTAAAAGTCGGTGGACCCTCAGACTTGTCCCAAACGTAGATAGATCGGTTACGAGGGAGTGTGGGGATGTAACACAGGCAGTTCTTGAGTGGAAATTGAGGATATAGAAAATACCTCCATTGTTTCGAGCTCGATAGCTTTTTTTTTTTTTTTTTTTTTTTTTATGGCGCTGTGAGTGGTATATGACTTGGTATCCAGGATAATGCTGACCAGGTTTTCTTTTATTGTGAGATTCGGTGAATATAGGCAGGAACCAGAGGCATTCTTCATGTTACACGCTCATTAATTCTCAAATTGTATTTTACCCACCCGAAATTTTCCAGGTAGGTACTGCTGCCCACCGTACCCACATTATCCGCCGGCTATGGTGTCAGGTTGTTAGCCAGTTAACCACCTTGTAGGTCTAGATTTAACGTGCTATACGTTCGCACTCGCCCTATAAGGTTTAGCTAAAACACTTCAATAAAATCAGTGATCTTGTCTTTCCAAGATTCATTTAACTGATCGATAATTCTTTTAGAAACCCGGTAAGGAATAGCTGACAATAACCATTCTATAAAATTGCAACAAATCAACCAATACCATATTCGTTAAGGCCCCAACCCACGAATCTGGAAGTGAAATTCTTTCAAGCCAACATTCAATTATTCATGTTGCATATAAAAAGTCGCATCTTCACTCCAATTTTCCTCATAACCAATATGGAATTTCAGAAATCTCTTGATATGATTACTCGGAATTTAACATATTGCTCATCACCTGACCCGATTTATTGAAAATCATAATTTTTTCTCTTTCTCCAAAAAAGCCCCCCAACAATAACAACAACAACAAATCAATACACTATCAATGTCTGCTAATGCAAGCGGTGAATCCGATCCAAAATGTTGGAGATCCACTTTAATAAGACGAAGATTAATTGACCTGTTCGGGGATCGCAATTCGAATTTTTTAATTGTTATTTCAATTTCTTCATAAGTGATTTATTAATGTTACTGGGGGTATTGGAACTTGTCATTTTGATTAATCATTGATTGATTGTTCGTCAACTAAAAGGCCGCTGCCTTCTTTTTTTTATACTAACTTTTTAAATATACGTATAAGTTCACATTTTGTGGAGTGGAAGGAATGAAATCCGCCTTCAGGGCTTCATCTGTATCGGAAACAGTTTGAAGTTTTGGCTTTATATATATCAGAAAAAGTACTTGACAAAAGTTTTATGATAATTGTTATTTGTAAATTATGCATATGCGTTTAGAACTTCTCCTAACTTTCTCCTAATAAAATCCCTAATGAGTTGAAGTAAGGTAAGCGCCGTAGACGCTCCACTACAAATTGTCCAGATATTGTGGAACAGAATCGCCGAGGTAGGTGGGTGGGTCATTACATTATTACGGTAGTCAGTGGAATGTATCAAAATTTATTCCATCTTAAAAATTGGATATGTTCGGAAGCTTCCTTCAAATAGATAAGAACCATTTACGCAAGGTTAAATATAGAAAACACAAAATACACGCAATTCACAAAGTTTCGACCGCGTTATCAGGAATACAATTACAAAGTTAGTCTTGGGGTTAAGGCATCCGGTTTTAAGGGGGTCTTCTGCTTACGCGGTTTGAAAAAATCGATTTTTTTTTTGTTGCATTTTTTGAATATAGAGGATATAAGGAATACGTCTTATAAACGGTTTCGTGAAAAACACATCCCTTCTTGGGTTTTCGAAGCCGGAAACATAGCCGCCTCCAGCCATTTCGAGCATTTCCGCGTAGCGCTTTATCTTTAAACGCATTTTCCCGAAAATCACCTTTTTTATACTTTGTGGTATGACTTCTACAAGTAATTTTCATCGGATCTGACTAATTTTTTTTTTTAACTTCTTCATAAAACAATTCTCTATGCTTCTCCGAGTACGATTTTTGAAATTTTGTTTTGTTCATTTTTTATGACCCTCAACAGGTCAAAAAACGTGGTTGAAAATACAACTTTTCACAAAAAACCGTATAATTTGAAAAATTTTAAAAATAAAAAAAATCGTACTCGGAGAAGCATAGAGAAGTGTTTTATGAAGAAGTTAAAAAAAAAATTAGTCAGATCCGATGAAAATTACTTGTAGAAGTCATACCACAAAGTTTACTCGGACACTTTCGTCAGTACTAGTTTGACCACTTCTCAAAGGCGCAGGATTCACCACACACATAAGGCATTTGTCATTTTTCAAGTTTAAACATGTACAAAAATAATAAAAAAATTTTTTTTCAATTATCTTGTATAGTTTCCTTACAATTAATTTCCAAAAATAGACTAAAATTCCGGGCGCGAAAGCAGAAGACCCCCTTAATCCCAGAAATCCAGGATCATTAACATGACATATTTCTTAATCTTTCCACTTTATTGTATTGATAGCTTTTTTCTTACTTGACTTCCTGTCCATAGCGAGGAAACCAGTTTGAACTCTGAGATGTTATATGAGTTCGGAAACCCAAACTGCGGAAGAGCATTGGTATACTTGTTTGGCGATTTGCAATATGTGATTATTCCATCACAGATCTGCTGGTAAAGTTACGCCTAGGATGTTAAGAGATAAGTCAGCCATTAGACTATCTGTGTGCCCCCTGAGGTAGGGGGAAGGACAGTGCACGTTTTAGTGGAGACAGTACATACTTCGTCGACACGGTTCTTGAGACCCCAATCAATAATGAGTTCAATGTCCCTGTTAAGAGCCCCACGGTCTACAAGACAAGGTCTGGCAAGTGTCTGTCTTTTGCTGTCGAAGGCGTAGGAGTAACGCAGAGTACCGTCACCGGCGAAACTGTGAAGTGGGATGGAAGGGATTGAGAGCAGATCGTTAATGAATTTTAGAAAGAAGGCTGGAATGAGGGTTAGATTCGACGCCATCCAATACTACCTTGATTTAGGTAAACAAGAACTTGAAGCGAACAGAAATGCCAATAAGTCGCCCTTGGATTTGCTTTCTTTTATCATCTCAAGAATATCACGAGGTAAAATTCTTCTTGATGGAAGTAACCAAGGAAGTATTTGCTGCCTAAGCGCGTATAGATGATCTTACTTCTCATCTTATCGTCAAATGTTGATTTGACTTTCCTGATGATGGAATTGCAGGAGTTTCTCAACTTGATATACTCACGCCAAAGTGACTCGTTAGGGGAACGCCTGTACGCTCTATAGGAGGCCTCCTTAGCTTGAATTTGCGTTGATAAACTCCCCAATAAACAATCTATTTGGCCTAGGCTTTATAGATTTGGTAGAATGGGAACACATTCCTGCCTGAATTATTTTAGTAATATAGAGCGCGGTATAGTTCGCACTGGCGCCGTAGAAACACAAATTCCAGTCCGTGGCTTAGAAAAAGCGAATAAGTCCCAACCAGTTGGTTTTCTCATAGTGCACAGTTCTATTGAGGACTGTGGCGGTTCGAGTAGAAGATGGATATGGAAAATTAACGCTGACTCGTTTTTGGTCCGAGTTACCAAAGGGTGAGATAACCACGAGCGAGCTCTCTGCGCCACAAAACAGAGTTTTAAGTCGGTTGGGCTGAGGGTTAGCAACCCGCTCCCATAAAAAAACACCATTGCTACGAATCGGCAAACAATGCCTCGGAACCGGACGGACAACACGACGACGACCTTTGCTTTTCGATCCCCCTGTTTCCGCCCTATGTCCCATGAGGGATTAAAGGAGTTTAAAGAAGAAGAAGAAGAGATAACCACGACGGAGTATCGAGTTGGGTGAGTAGTAAGAAATAGTTCAAGCAGAGGGGCTCCGTGACTTTCAAAGTCACGTTTACGATTTGTTGCAAATTATTTAAGTTTCGGCGTCTTCGCCAGAAACACTGGTGCCATTTGAGTAAATTAGCCAATTCACATTATGAACCTTGAAATCACCCGCAACAATGATTTCACACTCCGGGTGGGAAGATAAAAATCCGGAGATACGTCCACAGATAGCATCGAATGCATGGCGATTCCCCTATGGTCGGAGAAATTGTGCACTAAGGTATACCCAGTCACCTGAAATCGATCGAGATCGGCATCAGTGACGAGTTTCACTCAGTGCGAGTACGACCGGGGCATAGATATGAAGATAGCACATCACAGGGAAGAAATTCGCAACTTGTCTATTCTTGGACTGAGGCCACGAAAACCCCTTAGTGTGGCTGGTTAAGGCGCAAAGGTACATTTTTAAATTTAGGATATATGTAGTGTCAATTTATCCACAATAAACTCATTAACCCATCGTTTTAAACTAGAAGCACCGAATTCCCTGTGTCAATGGCAATACTAGTCAATCCCGCTCCGGTCATACTATACTATCTGCCATTGCCATCCCTCCTTTTTGCACACTACAGTATCAGAATCCATGTTCGTAGTCAGTTCGTATAAAAATGTTCGTAGTCAGTATTTTCGAATACCATACCACTTCACTAAATCTTTAGCAACCTCCTCAGGTTACTACTAGACATTGCACCGTGACGTAACAAACGACATTACGAACTAATAGTACAAAAGGGTGATCCCTCACGGTATACCGTGGTGACCCCTGAGCTTAGAAGTGTCACTAAATAAATTAGAGTTGGCCAATGTTCTGGACGGGCTGCAATGCCGTGTTTTTAATAGATTGACTACCTAAAATGTTTTAAACTTATTATTTTACTGATTTCTTATTTATTTTTAATTTCCTGTAGATATGTGTTGTATCTTCTCTTTAAAATGGCAATAGACTCCTTGTAGGGCTCAAGTCTGTTGAAAACTTCCTTCTAGGGGTTTTTACGATTTTCTAGTGCTGGTCTTTTCTTGTACGTAGTTCTCCTATACATTCTAGAACAACATACTTTAGCTTATTTCTTAGTCGTCTTACACTTTACCCATATTTGCATATTCTCACCTTTCCAGTCGAATTTTGAACTCCAAGCTGTGAAAAAAAAATAAAAAGTCAAAAATATATTTTTGAATTACATTATCCTAATTCTACGAATCCTATAGTCTAAAATGACGTAAACTGCTTACTTATAAAACATTTTAACATTTAATACACCAAAACTAAAATAGACAACATTGTACCAAATGTGATAATTTAAATCCTCATGCATATAGCATGAATCACAGACTTACAATTCAAAGTCTCCCTCGCTCGCCTGAAAGAAGTCTAAAAGGTGTTAATACCCAATTTTGTTGCTAGCGCATAAAGAGAATGGAAGCAAGTTTTAAATGTTTAACCCTTATCTGTAACTGATTAAGACCTCAGAGGACGCCTACACTGGAAATCTTTACAAAACATTGAAAACAAAGTGCACCTAGACCCGATGCCTTTGGAACATGACAGGCGACAAGACGTAACATATGGTTGCTACCTAAAAGCATAAATTGTGGCCCGACTACATTGTCTTTTGCGCACCTAGCACCGCAATTGTTTACAAGAATAAGGAAAATTGCCGGAGTGTCTGGACAGCATAGTGTACCCGCAGAAAACGAACGGCTAAGGAAACACTCTCTACTCCTCTAAAACTGATATAGTGCAATGCAACGTGGGAATAAATTACCCCTGGATAGGGCATTAGTGTGAATTCATTATGTACCTGTGCCTAAACAATCGGGACCTTAATGGTAGCTAATTAGAAGTACATATTATTTAATAAGAAAAAATATATAGACCACCACAACGCAGAGCGCGCAACGCTTGGTCGGTTATTTAAGCCAGACCAACCTAAATACCATAAAAGAAAGCAGAATCATTTGGAGCGCAAATTACTAACTACTATCATCAGTTTGCGTGGGATTAAGTTTAAAACGGCCGTAATCCAAAGCGACTACATACAATATTAATTCATAGCGATGTCTAATGATGCTATTAATAGCGAATTATTTATGCTGAAGAGACCAACTGAGGTGAAGAAATTGAATCTCTCTCTGCGCGGTTAATACACCTCCAGGAGTGTGTAGCGGCGTCAACAGAACCTAGATGCCATGCTGGGGCTCCCACAGCCTGATTGAAGGACCTGGCAGGTTTCAAGACAGGCCCCGTCCAGTAAATTTGATCAGGTCAATGATTATGAAGACTTCTATAGCGATGACCAGGTGATAGGCTCTTGAAACATGAGACTGAAAGCGCCATACACACCATCGATGGCTACATACAAGAACCGGAGCTGGCAGCGCGTTTCACGGCGCACACTTCCTTGATATTCTCACTCTCTGTCTGCATCTCCTCATCGTCGGTCTTTTAGCCGAGACTGAAAGAAGTCTGGTTTTTCAATTTTCTTCTTCAGCATCATTATCATCATCTTATCCAGCAACAAAATCAAAGACTCTGTATGCTTAGCAGGCTCGGTCTTTGGTATATAGAATGGCGAATACCTGAATATTATAATAAATTGCTCTACACATCGCCCAGATATGAGTTGCGAAAATTGCTGGAGTTTTACGGTAATTATTATGACATAAAGGACGTCATTAGACTAAAGACTGGAATTATGTGGCGCTTAACACTGTCGGCATGCAGCCCATTTATATATGATTGGAGTTTTAGGAGATGATTGGTGGTGAATTTAATGAACAACTGGTGGTTAAAATTGAATAAAAGCTTGTAAGCGTGTGGTAAAATTAGATGAAGCTGAAGCAGTCTCGTTTGGATTGCGTTTTTCGTGGATTAACTGCAAGAAGAAATCATTATCAATAAAGAGTAATTTTGAGTCAATTATTTACATATATACCTTTTTTCCATTCCAGTGGGGTTCCGTAGCATCGTGGTTAACCATTGTGGACAATCATCTCAGAGTTCCGTAGTTTTATCCAGCTTTGCGGTATGATCCTTCATTTTTGCACGCAGCTAGATAACATCAACTTCAATTTGTTTAGTAGGGGAATTCCTTTATTCCACTAGTTTATATTTAAGACAAAGGCACATAAACCTTGACTTGTCGAATTTTATATTTAAGACCAAGGCACATAAACCTTGACTTGGACGAGTTAATGCACTGGCTCTTAGTACCAGTACACTAGTGATCTTAATTATTTTGATGTTGCTTCGAGGAGTCTATGGCACTTGAACCTAGACTCAATTCTTTGTGTGCCGTAAAACCTTGACTAATTAAAATGAATTTTACTTTGATAAAAACACCGAGAATGACAATAATCAACTGAACTTTATTTAAATGATGTTTACTCTTTTATACTGCTAACAAATCATCACGATCACACAGAAAAATCCTGGTCAGCAGTTTTGACGCAAATTTAATTTCAAGCGAATTTCACGTGTTTTGCCGTCGAGGTAAAATTAATTGACATAGAAGAATTTGTCGCTTATCAGTCGCGGTGTCATGTTACGCCTGAAATTCTTCGTAATGATTGTGATGATTTGCTACCATTGTGTTTTGTCTTATGAAATGGAATATGATTACATGATTATAATGCGCTAAACAAATAATAAAATTTTGTTTTAAAATAAGAAAAATGGAAAATAAACTTATGGCTAAATCTTATGGCTAAAGCTAACACAATTCTTGTTTCCGTCCTTTTACAACAATTTCATACCTTCTGCTTTCATCTATAAGCACGATACGCGAAGAAGTCATCACTTGTTCAATCAGATGTAAGGGATGAAATAAAATTTCGTATTGGCTGGCGTTAGCAGTTCTTTCATTCTTCTATGTACAATCTTTTCGACTGGAGCTTGCTGCCCGACATTGTGTTTCGTTGTTCGTCGTTCCGTGTTCAAGTACCGTCGGCAGTACATAGAAGCTTACTCCTAAGTTCTAGTTTTTCATATAAAAATACAGCGTCTGCAAAAATCATAGGTCTTAGGACCAGGTTACTTACGTCCCTATCAGACAGTGTCAGATTAGCACCCTCACTATAACTGAGAGGTCTTGTCTCCCCGAGGGTCAGTAGTGAAGTGGTCCACCTGAGATCACAACACGGACCAGGTTATTTTGGCCAAGGTGCATTTATTAAGATCCTTCCAATACTACTTTGCTTGTAACATTTTGTGCTATTGCCTCATCCAAGCTTCAGTCATCCATTGCCCAAGACTTACCAGCCCTTTCCTATCCTGGAAGGACAGTGGCGGTCGTACCTCTCCTAACTCGTTCGTCAGCTATACAATTTCCTCTTATATTTCGGTGACCGGGCACCTATACGAGGAGGTTTCTGAACTGCTGAGCTATCTCGTTGGGAGATCTGCGACATTCAGAGGTAGTTCTAAAGCTGTTTGTTCAAGAGTGCAGGGCTTTCAGAGCCGCCTGACTATCTAAGAAGATGTAGACCGTTCGATTCCTTTAGCCTTGCTGGTTGATTAGTAGAACAGCTTCATGTATGGCTAGAACCTTTACTTGGTATACACTTTAGTGATCGGGTAGTCGGAAGGAGACTTCAATCCCAAGCTCTGGGGAAAAGATTCCTCCTCCTACTTTCTAGCTCCACCAGCCATCGGAAGTTTGTGGCACACTGAAAGCTGCGTTGTCTATTTCTCGATTCACCACGTGAATGGATGTAGACTCCGTAGTTCCCGTGAAAGTAATCTCGGGTATACAGAAGTCGGTGATGATAAGAGAGTTCAGCACCACAGCACAAACTTATTCAGTATCGGCGGACGATCGCTGTGTGGTTCCATCGCAATATGTTAGGGGAGAAGCCCCACTTCTTCCCAATATATTTTTTGCAAGCGAAAAGCGCTATGTTCGCTTGCTTAATGCGCACCTCTGTATTTTCATTCCAGAGGACTATTCCCAGATATTTCGCACTACTCCCCTATATTTGGCACTTTTACTTAAGTTGAGTCTAACATTGTTAAGCTGGGCGGGATTGGGGGGGCGGTGGTGGTGTTAAAGGAGGGATTTTATACCTCCTTTTGATAGGACCAATTCTGTTTTTACTGGGTTAACGCTGAGTCCGCGGGTGGCTGTCCAGCTTGAAAGGGTTTGTAACGCCGCCTCAATGAGATCACAGAGGACTTGAGGAAATTTGCCTTTTGTGATGATAAGCACGTGATGCCCCTCTGCCTCCGTGCATCGCAACGACTGGTTCATAGTCTGATGCCAGGCGAAGAAAAGGCGCAGCGGATGTTGCTTTACAATGGTGCAGGTTTAGTCAGCTCCGCTTCTTCGTGACAGGAGATGACCTCGTCGATGTCTGAGCTGAGGAGTTGGCGTTTCGTGTACAGGTTTCTGACGACTCTGCCCAGCTCGAAAGAGGCCTGCAGTTCAATCTGTTGGAAGCCGTAGTTCACGAAGTATTTTTCTTTTGCCAGCTAGTGCAGGCATTCTTCATTTAAGAGCAGAATAACAAGCATTGCAGCCCTGTTAGTTTGCTCCGTTTTGATAACCTTCCAGTTATCGTTGTTGATGTGAGGGTTGAAGACTTTAAGCATAGTAAGGATTTCCTCAGGTTCGATGGAGCCACTGCAAACCATGACCTGGCCTTCTGACATGATGGTATGTCCCCGGCATCAACTGCTTTGACCCGGGCGCCGTGTAAACTTCCCCGACTCTAGCTACCGTAGCTTTGTATAGCTCTGCGGACCTGGTGTTGTTGCAGTCCGTAAGTTTTATGCTGCCTTAATTCCAGCCGGGTTGTCTCTCAGGACCTCCATAGCCACCTTAGCGAGGGCAGCTTGTACCCAACGCACCAGTAGCACCAATTCCCATTTTCGTCGTTCTCGTCCATGATGCCGAATATTTTGCGATCCTCCACTTTGGTTCCGTGCCTCTTGGACCTTTTTGGAACTGGGTTGTGGGTGTTTGGTTCCTCCACCGATCGTTGGCGTTTAAAGGCAGGTGCACCTCTCAATCGCTCTAGCCTTAAGTTTGGGATGACATGCTTTGCCCAAACAATGCCATCCTGGACTTTGATGTAGTCCTCCTTCGACACTTGGTCTTCCCTGATCGGGTTGGTGGCCAATGGGTGAAGGATCCTGCTGGCTAGGCGGACTTCTTGATGACCTACCTTTGCTGGGTCAGGTTTGGTTTGGGTTGGCTCAAGGGTGCCGCAGCCATGTTTTTAGCGGGATTTCTAGTCCCTTCCGGTTTTTGTTTAGGGGCTTTTTTGTTGGTTTTTATATTTACTCCCACGAGTTGTGGCGAAATAAGGTCCACCCGGCCAGGGATCCGCAGTACCCGGGTAAGGCTAGTTAGAATCGGAGATCGCCAAGTATCCGGAGCATGCCATTCACGACTGAATCTGGACCCCCAGCAAAGCTGATCATCGGCACGATCCGTCTTACACTTCGATTTGGGGATTGTGTGATGAGGATTGGAGATTAGGGAGAGTAACATAGGTTAGGGAGGGCGACTTTTTGTATACGTGGAGGTCGTCGTCGTTACACCCTAATAGATCTATATGAACTCATACCATAAAAATGGTTTCGTGTATTTTTAGACCAACATAAGATCTACGTCATAGTTAACATCTTTAATAAATAATTATAAGAGCGAAGTGCTTGCTGATTGTGTAAAACTTTTCTTCGGGCTCCAGATCTTTTCAACAAGGTACTATACATTGCTACTTTAGAGATTCAAGAAAATTAATATGAATGGGTGCTTCTGATTAATCTAGACCAGCAACTTTGTAATCAGAGTTTTTTCATATCCCAAATGACCCCAATATTTTCGACCTTACCCAACTTAAATCTAAGAATAGCTACAAAACCGAAATCATATAATGAAATTAGCGCCATCATAAATTGTCACCTAGAAAAAAAAACACCTGAGAATTTCAACTTGATACCAATATGCCAATTAGTTTCAAGAAACCTACTTTTGTATCTGCTGCGATTGTCATTTATAAAATTAAACACTAACCGCTTGCAATTGTAGCAAGCTTAGCCTAGACTACTGGCACCTTGCAGGCACTTGAAAAGGTTACCCAACCACTGAGCGACACTTCAAAAATCAAAGATCTATAGGACAAAGATCGCTTTATCAAAGACAAACTGCCCAAAGGCTGTATTCTCTCCGGATCGACCTTACGGCCTGACCTAGACAGATTCCAAGAGCTCTTCTACCTTCAACAAGTTTAAATTTTGAAGAACGTCGGAAAGACTAAAGTGGATTTCGATTATTGTCACCCATATTTCAGATGTCGCATCGGAATTTGTGAAGGTCGGGTTAACTGATAAAAGCAATTTGTCAACCACCCTGACTCATCAGAAATTCGGTGACCCAGGCCTATAATCAGAAAGTCAGTAGTCACCATCTGGGTTTGATTTTTTTTCACCTCGAGCCTGATTTGTTTCCAAAGCAATTAATCGAGATCTTTGGCTCAGGCAGAGGCCGCAGCTCGATTAATCCTCTGTTGAATGTCAACTAACCAGCCGACAGTGCTTAATCCGTTTTCAATTGTTTCCGTCGTCTTCTAGCCTTTTCGGCAGGAGTCCCTTTTTAACGAGCACACCGCCGAATCAGCCGCACAGAAACACATCATCGACACATTCCGAAATTTTGATGGCTGCTGCAACTGGTTGCAAGAGAGCCTCAAAAATGGCACCGTCACGAATTTGTTAAGTGATTTCTTGTAGGTAAATCGTGCCTCGAGGAGGAAATCGGAGCTGCACTGACATCCACCACCAGCACCGCCACCGCCGCCGCCATCATCATCGACACCAGTCTCCAAATGTGGCCGTTCAGGAGGATGGTGGCGGATACCCATTTTGGCGGTTTCTCGATAATTCAGCACTTTCGGCGTGATGCCTGATGCCGGCGCTGGTGGCGGAAATGATCTTCGATTCTGCAACAGTGTCTTGATTTATGAGCCGGTAGTTAAATCAGATTACATTACGAGAACGGTGCAGGATTTATGACATGCAAACGGCCTGTGTTGCATCGAAGACGTGCCATTATGCATGTTAGCCAGAAGTTAATAGCCCGGGAATTTCAAATTGCCAATTAGATCTCTGGTGGTTCTGTGCCGCTCTAATCACGTTGTCTATATTTTCAAGTGTCTGCGGCTGCGGCAGTGCATTTAGCTCCCTTTTGGTTCTAATAAATTTTGAGAGTAAATAACTTTTTGAAATCGTGTTAATTCCCTTACATGGAGTCCAAGGTAAATGAAACGTTCACGAAACTTATAACGAATGGTTCTTCAATCATGTTTTATTGTGGATCATAAAAATTAAGCCGCATTCTAAGTGAGCAGCTAGTGAAGTTATAAATTTTGTTCTGGCTGCTTATCTACTCGTGTACAGTGGTTCTCTATGGTAAATAATGAGCGAACAGCATTTGAGAGAAGTGAAAATAAGGATATTGAATGAAGTTTTTTTATGTAGCAGTTCTAAGCTAAGTACAACCAGTCCGTCATGTCGTTGGTCACGTTATGGTGCAATGTCCAGTAGTAAGCTTGGTACGAAAGAAAGAATAGGTTTAAGGTTTAAAGAAGTCGGGAGCATGTTGAACGAGACGGCAATGAGCCTTCCACATAAACTCTTGAATGTTGTAGGATTTCGGAAATAATAGTAGACGAAGCATGGGATATCCAATTTAGCCTGTGATCAAAGTAGTACAGCTACGACCGTCCTAGCGCACTGATGTCAGCGGTTGTGGCCTCAGGTGTAGATGTGGTCTGGGTGTGAGTAAGCGCCGCCTGTGTGAAATTAGTTTAACTTCACGGTGGTGGGTTTGGGTCTTGGAAGACATCCTGTGGGGAATTCGATCCGGGTTCCATCCGGGTTTTAAGGAACATGGTGAACACTGCTACCAAGTTAGGGCTATTGCGAAACTAACTAGCGAAACCGACTATCAGCCTTCCGGACGAAAGGAAGAAGGTCTTTAGTTGACGAAATCCGGACTTGATTAGGGCTCTTAAGTCCTCTGATAAACGTTCTTCTTCTAAGCCAGATCAGAGCAGGAATATGTTTGGAAGTCTCGTCGCCATCCATGTAGAGTCGGCATTTTGTCTCTTGATACAGTTCTATGTTGTGGAAGTGTTACCGCAGTTCTACATGGCTAGTCAGATAACCCACCAGAGGCCTTAGGTCCGCTCTATTTAAAGAGTCCGTTGTATTTAAAGTGACACTCAATAGGCTAGGTTTAATTCCTTAAACCATCAGGGACTTGGAGGTGGGCCAAGAGATGCCACGGACCAACGTCTCAGACCCTTCCCTCGCGAGGCTGTCCTCAGAATCATTTCTCTCGATACCCTCATTTCTTCTGGTCAGGCTCTGGAGAACGTCAAAACACACTGCAACTATTTTGGAAGAAAACTTCCACGTTGAGAGTGCAGGTCGCAAAGGCATGTATTTTAGTCTGGAAAACAGAGGGCCACTTACCCATTGCAATCGAGACCTCTGCGACACCAGCCCCTATAACATGTGTTCAAGAGGAAGAAGTTCCTCCCACTCAGCACGATCCGGGATAATCGCCGCGAATTTCTTTTGGTACCTCAGTTCACCAACCCTATGGTTGGATACGCGGCAAAAGCGGATTGTTAAGGATATCTATGTGTCCTTTGACTGTATAGGACAAGTTGAGATGAAATCTGAAGTCCATATGAAGATATTCAATGGGGTCAATCCAGTGATTGTCTTCTTCACAGTTGTGGGTCAGGTCCGCATAGCTCCGGTAATATAGAGGGAAGCAAGCCATTGAAGTTTCCTGCACTTGAAGATCGACGTAGCCTGTTTAGTCTTGGGCCATCAAATTATAGCGGCATAAGTGACAACAGGTTTAACGATCTTATTGTACATCCAGCACAAAAAGCCTTTTGCAGACCCATATGGCCATTTACTGATGACGTAGTCCAGTTGAGCGCTCCAGTTCAATCTCTAGTCTAACTTTATTCCCAAATATTTGACTGAGTCTGAGTACTCAACTGGATACAAAAAGGACATAGGTGCACTTTGCAGCTTTTGAAGAAAGGTACCAGGACAACCTTATTTGGGTTGATTGAAAGACTCTCCGTGGTACACCATCTTTGAACTTCTCGGAGTGGTGTTCTCATGATCTTTGTAATTGTCAAGTCAAACTTCCCAGAGACAATGATGGCAAGATCATCTGCTTAACCGATAATTCAGATAGTTTGGTCAAAAGTTCATTCAAACCTAGTGACCAGAGCAATGAGGATAAGACTCCACCTTGATCGCAGCCCTTAATAGCCTTAACACTAATGGTAGAAACACCTAGGGTAGAAGAAATGTCACGACCTACAAGCATGGCATTTATCCACTCAATCGTGTGAGGATTCAGGTTTCTGAGAGCCAGTGCTCTCAGTGCTCATATCCAGTGTTATCGAAAGAACTTTTGATGGCAAGAAACGCACATAAAGCAGTTTCCTCAGCGAGGAAGGCTTTTTCGATTTTGCTGACCAGATGGTGTAAAGCAACCTCTGTTAATTTACCGTTGAAGTAAGCGAACTGGGAGCTATGTAGAGGAACAAAGAGCTCCAACTTGTACCTAATATAAAGATCTAGCAGCTTTTCCATCGTTTCAGGCAGACGTACGATTTAGGCAGCTCCAGGGGTCTTATGCCCCGTTTAGGGATAAAAACCACCACGACTTACCTCCAGATGGTTGGAATGTATCCCCAGTTGAAGGTGGCTCTAAATAGACAGACCAGGGGTGGTAGCACGTAAATTGTCCGAAGGCTCTCACAGTGTTTCCTCCAGGCAATCTTTTTGGAACGTCTCAACTCCTTCTTTTAGGCTGTTAGGGTAAACCTATATTCATCCCACAGCGCTTGAAGCGGACTTCTCAAGATCAAGGTGGACCTATACCGAGCTGAGGGGAGCCTCCAATGCTACACTCTACCAGGCGCTAATAGCCCGATGATGAAAAGGTTGGCCATTCTTTAAATTTTTCCAGTTATGTCTTCGCACGAAATAATGGATCTTGTGATGGTAGTGTATATTCAATCCATGATCGTTGGTTGAAACCCGCATGTGGATCCACAGACTCTGGCGCAAACCCACAGACCTGTGAGTCATGTTCATAAAATTGTCCATGTGGAGTTTAATCCAACGTCAATCGCTAACTATTTGTCATGTGGTCTGCAAAGACCAGTACTCTAATACCGTCTCAAGGTGAATTGTTGAGATTGGCATCAAATTCTATATTAGTACAACAGCTGAATTCCAAATCATGTACGTGTTGCATTCGCCTTGATGAGGTTCCTTCTGTGCCATCGGGTACCACCCTAATGTTATCGTAGTATTAGGAGTTCAGAAGATTTAGGCAGTACAATAAATCATCACAGGAGCGGAAATACAAATCCTGCATAGACCCTTAGAAAGAGTTATCGCTAATTTGCGAGCGTCCATCATACAGTTACGAAAAGTGTTGTCTACAACTCGTCCTTTTACAGCCTTTGCTAGATTGTCTAGGGAAAGCTTTATCAATATCAAAGAAGGCTGCCAGTGCAATTAATTTATGCTTAACACTGCACTTTCTAGCTGGATAACTAGAGATTGTGAAGTAAAGTGGACTTGGCCTACTAGTATGCGTGCCGGGGGGAGCAGATCGGTTGATAAATGCCTTTTATATCCTCCATTACCTTCAAGGCAAAAGGTGAGAGAGACAAAAAGGTAAATGATCGACATTTTCGAGTTATTCATAACAACTACTCAAGTGATAACAAAGTAAAATATTGGTTAAATTTAATAAAGAAGCACACTTCGATAATGTATCATATTTCAATAAATATCCAAGGGCAACTGATATCTTTTTCACTTTGCTAATTACCAGAAATTCATGGGAGAGAAAGTTCAAGGAGTTATTAAAATGCAATAAATAAAATTTCTCTGCTACCATCAGCAGAGCGGATAAGAGACATGTCAACAGTTACGCAAAATCGAACATGAAGGTCTTAACACCGCTGTTTGTTTTTGCACTTTTACACCTGACAATTACAAATTATAATCTTGTCCCTTATTAATGTCCTCCGTGCGCCTTTAAGTTTTATTTTTAACCATTTTTTGTTTTTATTCTCATACAATGTATTTTTATGTCGTTTTTCCCCGTATGATGTAATGTCTTGTGACAAGGCTATAATTTGTCCTTTCGTGTTTTTTAATGTGTCTTTGATTTTCGTGCGATTAATTGTGAATTAAAACGTCATCGAATTTCTTCCTTGTATGAGGAAAAAACCCGGCAAGGAATGCGTTGACGTGTGCTGTTGCGAAAGTAAAATATTGAATTATTATTGTTTTCCTTTCGGGGGGAGATATGTATAATCTTGTTGAAATAAAGAAATTTATGGGTGATAAAAATACTTTACCTTAATGCGGTTAGTATAAAGGGAGACTGTGCATTTTGATGGTGGATGTTTATTAATAAAAATATGCATTTAGTAAAAAGCCTGTTGGAGCCGTGCGACACACCACTTTCGAAATTGGTTTGGTTTAAATTTTGTGACCTTGGAGTATTTTAATAGGTCATTTATAGAATAGATCGCACCTAGTTGTGCAGAACTAGTTATTGAGGGAATTTTATTGTATTCTAATCTCATATTCTCACCTCTGTTATACCTTCTTCGAACACATTTTTACTCAGTTATTTTTTGGGAAACTCAGTAATTTCATACTGTTCCACAACTCACGTTTGTAAAACAGGTATATGCGTTTCTCTATTCCCAAAGAAAAGATGTACATCTTGCTTCCTTCCCAGCATTTTTCAACTATTTATCTCATTATAAATATCTACTCTGTTATCGATCTATTCTACCTGATAATTTCGGTATTTTAAATTCCTAACAAATAACGTGATAGTACTTTGTGTTTAACAGTACAGTAGCATAGCTCTGGTGTTCCAAGTCCACTTTACCGGAAGTGACGTCATCGGTTGTAGTCTCAGATGGGGGAGTACTGGAAATCCCATCAGAGGTTGTGGTCTCGGATGTGGTTCACCGGAAGTGACGTAAACGGTTGCTTCCATCAATAGTTTGTGACGATTTTTGAGGCCATAAAGGTGGTGTTACATATCTGACATTTTTCCGTCGCGTGGTATCACAGCTGATCATTTCTGTCGCAGATTTTTAATATGCGTTTTACATTTGTGACGAAATCTGCCACAGTCAAAAACAATCGTGACTTTTAGCTCATTCAAAGCAACAACAACTAAACTAACAAAACAAATTTTAATAAAACCTGTTAGTACTCGCAGAGGTTGTTTCCTATTGGTCGAAATTGTAGAAAAGAGTGGTGCGACAGAAAAACGTCGAATATGTAAATCCACCATCAAGCTACAGGTTTACCTCGAAGCGAATCCATCGATGGTCCGAAAAGGACACTTGATTTGATACCCTCAAATTTTCTAATTTAAGTGTTTCCGTGGCCATGGACAGCGTAAGGTCTAACACTTCCTCCCAACCTTGGAAATTTTCCGTGCTTAGTAATACGAAGGTCTCATTGCTTCCTCAAAGCATATGTCTCGCATTGGCGTCGCACCATATGATCGGATTGGTTCCAATCAAGTTTAGTGCTGTTGTCATCGGCTTGAGCCCCCTTGAGCAGGCAGATTACGAGCTATTTAGGCTGAGGCTAATTAAAGAGCCTTCCCCAATCTCCAATCTAACTACGGTTAGGTCCGTTGAAATGAAGTTCGGGCAGAGGAGGGATTTGATGTTCCTGTTAACCAAAATACAGGATCTTGGCTTGCCTTGATCCGAGTAGTGGTAAAAGGTGTTATATTTCCTGTCCCAGAGCCCTTTTATGCTCCGTCCTCGTACCCGACATTCAGATTCTTATACTTTAGGAAAATCTGGAGGTGTTGGAGGTTGATCTGAACGATTTTAAGCATTTTCCGATGCCCCCTGAGCGCCGTCCCCGGCCCCCCTCTCCAAACTCGAACCCTCCACTAGTTCATCCACATTTCGAGGACTCCTCCTCTGTAGAAGAGATTTAAAAAACTTTCTGTTTAGCATATCGGATTAGTCGGTTTTCATTCTTTTCCAATACCTCGAAGGACTCATCGTTGATAAAGAGAAAGTATGAACTGGTATTTTTCATCGGTTCCTCTGTTTTGAGGAACACCCAATCATCCATAGGAATCGTCAGATTTTGTGCCTGGAGACACTGGATAAGCTTTCCAGGCTCCAGATTTACTTTTGGCAACCAAATGCGAGCTCTAAGTCTCCCCGGGATATCCGCAGCAGGGATTAGCTTGAGCCTCACACCTTCCAATGCGTCTCATATCCTCACAAGCGAGCAACATCACTCAGTTTGTTTAAAACCGCAAAATTGCCGGCTCATTTATATTCTCAGCTTGCGCACTCAATTCCCTTCTGTTTTGATGCGCAGTCTACTAGTCTATTGAAATGACCAGTGGCATGACAGACTGGTAGTACAAAGGGTGATTCCTGAGTTTGGAGCTACTCCAATTCGTTAGTACAAATAACTTGCAATTTTGTCATAATCTTCTTTTTACCTGCAAAAATAAATTTCTGTGGACAACTAAACTCAAGCTACGCCGCGGTATATTAAAACCTAATCTTGTTGTGGCAGCAGGTGGAAAAATAAAAAATATTTTTTCCGAAGAGTTGAATACCGCGCCATCTGTAATTCCCTAGTAGAAACATAATTAAAGATTTGTACCAAAATAGCCTTGCTGTAGCAAAGACACATTTCAAAAATTCCCCTCTAAAATTCCCTTGGCTTGTTATGGGAAATGCGACAGGTGAAAACGCCTTCGTTTGACATTTGTGTTCATGTGCTCAGTGCGGCCGGTTGTTTTGTTCTGCGTGGTCGCCGTTCAGTGAATTTCTACGCGATTTTATACTAAATGTAAACCTTTCTATGGCGGTATTTTCTTGGGTAATATAAACCTACCTCTTCGTGACTTGTGTTCCTTAATCAAACACCAGACACTTCTAAAATAAATCTCTCTTCTTTCAGGGTGCAAACTCCCATGGACAATTAGGACTGGGCTTTAGCAATGAACTCTGCATAACTCCTCAACAAATAACTAGGTTGCCCTTTAATTCCAGCTCGATCTGCTCCATTAAAGGTGGCGGTGGACACGTCCTTGCTCTTGACAATTGTGGACAAGTTTATGCATGCGGGTGGAATAATCGTGGACAATTAGGAATTAATTGCACCGAGGACAAGAATGAATTCAGTTGCGTTCCAAATGCATATTTTAATAACACACCGGTAGTAAGGATTGCATGTGGCTGGGATACTTCCGGTGCTATTACCGCAGATAAGAAAGCATACGTGTGGGGCTCTAATAGCTTCCAGCAACTTGGATTGTGTCAAAGAGGTTTCTCCTATGTGAATCGACCAATGCTTCTTTGCCTACCTCGTGAGGAGACACCATCGAGAATATCTTTCGGATTAAGGCATTGCTGTGTTCTAACAGAAGAAAATAACGTCTACATATTTGGAAAACTAAGAGAAACGCCAGTTCATCCTGATATAAAACTATCTCGTATCCCTTTCAATAAAACTGAAATAATAAAGATCACAACTCACTTACGAATAAATTCCATAGCAAGCGGACAAAATCATGTCCTTTTAGTGGTAGATAACAGCTCAAGGATGATCGGTGTTGGCGACAACAAATTTGGCCAATCGAACGCCTTCAGCAGTGATGAAATAGTAAAGCACGCAACTTGCGGTTGGACTCATAACGGAATATTAACAAAATCAAATGAAGTTTTTTTATGGGGCCGAAATTCTTATGGACAAATAGCACAAGCCTCACCCGAATCCTGTCCCACACCTCAAAAACTTAGTCTAGAGGATGAGTATCAACCTATTCAGCTGCATTTGGGCTCCGAGCATGGCCTTGTCGTAGCGAGAGGTGGTAAAGTGTTTACATGGGGCTGGAATGAACACGGAAATTGTGGAAACGGAAGTGCTGATAATTTGTAGGGAACGCCATGCATATTTTTGCACGCATTTTAATTATAATATTGCATTTTTTTTTTCTTTAAGGTATGCTGCAACGTTTATTGATTTACCATTGCCATGCAAATTAGCTGGAACTGGTGCAGGATTTTGCTATGCCATTTGCGAGAATGCTTGAACCTAGCTTAAAGTAGCTGTGAACCAATTATGGACCAATTTTACCTGACAGTTAACGTTGAAGGATGTGAATATTTCGAGCTATTATTTAAGATTATATTTGCTTAATTTATGTGTGATTAATCGTTATGTATTGCTTGTTATTGCTCTATTAAATATACAATTTAAAAATATACTTGAAATTGTTTAGATTAGAGAGAATTTCAAGAGTTCAACAAACAGCCCAGAGTTTCATACTCTATCTTTGGCCTTGGAGATATCTAGAGCAACCAAACTAGACTCACTAAATCGATGCATTCTTGACTGAGGTGTTGTGTTGTGCAATATTGAACATACCAACCATTCCAATTAAAAAAGTATGCTTGTTAATAATAACTAAATGAAAAAAAATTATCGTCCCATCGTAGATCCTTGATCAATATTATGACTAGGATGTTAAAAAGAAAGTAATTGATTTTAGACGATAACAAATTAAAAAGGAACGTTTCTAAAGAGAGAACGTGGGCTCAATCTAGTTATTCAACCTTGTTGATTGAGCTACGGGTAGTTAGGTGGCATATGTTTGAACATACAAAAGGGCATCTTCTCCTTGTTAGTGAGACTTGGTTGAAACCAGAAACCCCTCATCTTTTGTTTCAATTCCTAATTTTTCGATCGATTGTACTGGTGAAGGTGTTGCGCTCGAATCTTACGTGGGGAGAGGGGGGTCTCGCCAAATATCACGTATTTTTTCCTCAAGAACCAGTGTAAATTTGGTAGAAAACTGAGTGAAATTAAGTAAAACATGTTTCTCTACTAAATAACCCCATTTTCTTACAGGCCGCCGGCAGGCCAGGTCGTGTGACTGAGGGATGACGAATTCAGGAATCCGCCTGACAGGCCGTCATGATTTCCTACAGACACACTAGCGAAGACGACAGTTTACCATCGCAGGCCGCTAATTCAAGTGCAAAAATGTTCATGGCCTCATCGCAAACTTAAATGTATGGGAAATTCTCTCGCAAGCGGCCCCCGTCACCGCCTCCGCGCCTATCTATTTATGCCTTAAGGCGGCTCCGGAGTCACGCCGTGAATACCCGCGAACGCGAGTGTGGATAGTTTTCGCGCCTATCTTTCAGTTTCGAGTGGATACGCCGTGAATTCGTGCCGTAAACTCACGGCTCTAGACTGAATAGAAGTTCAAATCTTCAGGCACAAACTAACGATAAATGCCCACACACCTAAAGTTTTTTGTCGGTTTTGGATTGCAGGCCCCAGCGAAAACTTGCGTCGACTTGTTTGTGAAAGGGGGCCTTAAAATATGCCTAAATTCTGCACAAAAATTTTTATACAAACGTCAGGAAGTAGCGTAGTAGCCTCTCGGAACTATTTATGTATATAAACACCATCTTCAAGAATTGTCAGCCCTCTAGCAACTTCTAACAAGGCTTATTTTTTAGAAAATTTCATTACGAAGAGATAATTGCACTTTATTCTGATGATTACTTACCATTTATGCATGTCTAACGGAAAACAACGTTCTGATAAATAATTTAGATCATTATAAACTACTGCACTTTATGTTATCACTGCACTTATCACTTAAAAATATTATTATTATTGTCAGACATCAAAACACATTAATTTTAATTAATCCTATAATCATTTTATAAATGTATAAAGGTAGGTACACATTAGCACAAAAACTATGTTAATTACGGCTAATTTCAACCCTTTACTTTACCAAAATACCGCGATAAAAAACGATATACCCATATTTTTTATAAGTTAACTAAATTTATTTTTTCACCATTCTTTATGATGGCCGATGGCCAAATGCTTCATGGCAGCACCTATTTAATGAGCTAGTTATGCCAATATACTTTTCCAATTTGCAAAACAATAAAAATGCATCAAAACTTTAATTATTTACAAAATTTTATTGTAATCTGTTTATTTATAAAATCTTTTAAAAGAAACAATAGTGTATCATAATCAGCATAAAAACGAAAGATTTTGGGGGTTCTAAAAAACTCTTTATAACGAGGATATGTCTCTCAGATACTTACCCTAGTGCAGCCCTGCTGAAGATTTAGCTGAAAATAGTATATAAGATACTTCTTTTATATAACCATGTTATGAAAGATCCAACCCTGACCTTCTCATAACTTAAAATAAGTCAAAAATGGATGATTTGAACAATTAGTATTTTTGAGTTTTGTGCAGTTTGTTTTATTTTATTTTGATTTTATCCTTTGTTTTAGTTTTAATCTATGCAAAAAATCGTTTCAAAAACAGGTAAGCATGTGTTCGTTATCTTAAAATATATTTCAGCTTATGATTTGCAATTTTTCTTATGTGTCTATCTTTTGTTTACTTTTTACTAAGTGAATGATTTTCAAGATGATAAATTGATAATTTAATAATATCGAAGAAAAATTATTTGTCACCATAAACTTGTTGTCAATAACTGTTTCCGCCAACACCACAATCCGTCTCTAGTCCACAGTGACTGTAGGAGTTTTCTATGAAAATTAATATTCTTTCCAAAAAAGGTATCATGACTTTTTCGTAGCACCAATGGGTTTTTAATTAAAGGTAGGAGGAAGTTTCAATGTGTCTTGAAGATTACTATTCTGTTGAAAATAAACCCTCTTTTTCATCCTATAGTAAGGGTATTAAGTGTGTTTTTATATGGCGTCCCCAATAGGCCTTTTTTCTTTTGGTGAGGTGTATTCGATCCAAAGGTACCTCTGCCACTGCCTTGGCTTATTGTACTACACCACCATACTTCCTATACCTCATATTTGAAGGGCAGACCGTTTGAGTGCCTTGTCGCTTAAACATGATTATTCGAGCACGGTCCCGTTAAACAACGTATAACGGACCTTTGCTGTTTGAGGTATTGAGTCCAAAGGTACTGCGGTCATTCGTTTGATCTATTGTACTACACCCCTATATCTCATATTTGTATGCTAAACCGCTTGAACAAGCTTAGTCTGCATAGTAGCCTGTTCCTTAGACTTGAATGTTCGAGCAGGGACTCCTCGAACAAAGAAATCCTGCTCCTCGCTATTGCAGGACACTCACAGAGAACGTGGGGTCTGACAGATCCTCCTCCAAGCAAAGCCTGCAGGTGGGGTCCTCCGGCCTTCCAATCCCCATAAGTGGTAATTTAGGACGCAATGTCCGCAATCGAGCCAACAAGTGTTCTGGCATCATTTCAGCTGCGCCCTAACGATTCCTTGGTCGTTTTAGGGGATGGTATAGGAATGAACCGCTTGCAGTGATTCTTAACCGGTGGGCCGCGGCCCTCTAGAGGGCCGTAAGAAGTTTTGCCGGGGGCCGCCAAAAATTCATGAGTTTTCATTAATTGTGAAGTTTGAATGTTATATAAATAGACAAGGCATTAATAGGCAAGCCATTTTTGTATTTATTACATAAAAAAATAAAATTAATAAATATAAATTATTATTAAAAAAATGGGGGTCACAAACAAATTTTGAAATATTTGGTGGGCCGCGAGTATAAAAAGGTTAAGAACCACTGGCTTAGAGTTTGCCAGCCTATGCGCGGACCACCAGCGTTCAGTATGTTTCATCAAAGTCCGATCGGCCAAGGCCCTTGCAGCAACCTGGTGGCTGCCCCAATAGCCCTCAACTCCGCCGTCGTCTGGTCCCAAGTCCAGGGTGTGAAAGAAGGAAAGTGGTCGACCTGCCGAATTGACCAGAATCGGGAAACCGAAGCACAGCACTTTCCTGTTGCCTATGACCTTGCTGCCTTTTATCACGACGGACATTTCTTTATACCTTATTTGAAAAACTAAATTTATATTACTGACATTTTTAATTAGATTTGAACCTCAAGCAGTAGAACCATTTAAAAAATTTATTATAATAATGTATATTATTTCCACTCCCATCTTCATTTTTACTAATTAACAAAGAAACACCACAAATTTACATATTCTCATTTTTTATGTACAAGTAATTCTTTAAGTTATCATAAACGTATATTTTGCTTGAAAATACCCAAGGCTGATAAAACATACCTTCAATACAATGATACAACGTATCAATAAATTCCAATGCAGTATGTGCATTGTTTATAATATGAAATAAAAAGAAAATATTGAAAGAGTATCATATTTTTCCATTTTGTTTATAAATAAGAATCAGTAGTAAAAAGAGCATGCAGCTTTGTGCATATGAATATGAAAGTAACTTAAAAACTAATCAAGGGCTTTCATAATAATTTGCTCATTTGTTATATTCACAGGTGTTTTTCTTTAATGCAAAATTAAGTTGTAATTAAATTAATAAAATAAATTTTTATTAGTTGTGTGATTACGTGTAGATGTTTAAAGGAGTGTGAAATAGTTCCGGAGAACATTCGGAATATACTGTGAAATTGAATAAAGGTAAACTTAATGCAATAATCGACCAATTTATGATATCAGTATTAAAACTTAAAATTCATATAATATACATACTTTCATCTACTTTAAAATTTATTCAAAACAAAAGCAAAACAACTTGTAAATTAATATATTAAAGTAATGGTGTTTGGAAATTATTTTTATTGTAAATACGTTTACTTTATGTTTAACAAATTAGATGTTTAAATTACCCGTTTAAATTTACTATTTAATATGAAACGGCGGATCACACTATTGTCGGAATATATATAATCTCCTAACATTTACAATAAAAGATTTTTTAAAGAAAGTGTATCTCTTTGGTTCTTGTCTATATACCGTCAATCCGAATTTCTTTTTTAACGTAGGAGTAATATTAAGGATTTACTCTTTTCAAATGCTGATAAAATACTACTAACTTTAGGTCATGGTTCAATGTCTTGCAGTAGGCTTAGTACGGAATACCCTCAAAATCTATGAAGTTATGTGCAACTAGACATTTTTTGTTCCTATCTGTTTTGGGCTCGAACACTATCTAAAAAGATTTCTAAATAGGCAGTGGTCGACTGGGGCAATATCAGTTTCCTAACCCCAACTCTTGTCAGATTTTTAGGATTCTATGCTTCGCATCCTTACGTAACTACTATGCATTCGTTCACTTTGCAAATTCTTATTTTGGTTTTTTTGTGGACGTCTCTGGATTTCATTTCTAGCAGTAGTGAGAAGTATGTTCTTCTGTTTATTCTTCTTTGTACGTGTATCGTTTTATCATTGTCTTCACTGACTGTCGACTCTAAGTATGTAGTTAAATTGGTTTGTTCTTATTCCTCTTTAATCCCTCATGGAACATAGGCTCCGTCCAGGATCTCACAGTTGGTGCAGCCTCTGGCTAATAGAGTTCTCCACCACGTTGTACTCGGTCTTCCAGCTAAATTGGTTTTCTCATTGGATTTGCATTCCCACTGCGGTGTTTTGGTTTTTCTTCTTCTTTCCACCCTCGACTGAATAAGAATCCTGCTTTAGTCTGCATTTTTTCAGCCTAAGCCCCATGTTCTTATTCCGTGAATATTTCTCTAAGGTATAGCAAGGTCAGGCAAGGTGATTTATGTCTTCGACAGGTCCTGCTTCTGTTTTGATTTGTCAAGTAGGATTGCGTTCGCATCAATGTTTGCTTTGAAGGACTCCTTTGCATTTTGCGTTTTCGTTGCCATTTTCGTAAATTTTTAGTGAGAACATAATAAAGAAGACTTTTTAAAATCAACTTCTGTGTTGAAAAGAAATTGAATAATGGAATATTTGCTCCTTGAATTTTGTTACTTTTTCTTCTTCTTTAAAGGCTCTACAACCGGAAACCGGTGCTGACCCTTTCGCAACAAATATGTCGTTCACTGCAAGAACGGTGCAACTCCACACTTGAAAACTGTAGAGGTTGGCCCGCTTTGGAGTGACATTGCGTCACAGCCCCTGGTACAAATCAAAGCAACTCCAGAAGTGCATAATAATAACTTTTAATTACTTTTTAGCCTCCCAATGCGTTGGTTTTCTCAAGAGATGATTCCTCCTCCAGCCAGCCACACTGGGTACAATCTACAAATCCTACATTCGGTCCCGCCTTGAATACAGCCGTACCAGAAACCAGCGTGGCTTACCTCGACAAGGTACAAAATCGTATCATCAAACTCATTGGTGATGGCACATTTCGCGCCACCGTAGGAATGCAGCATCACTCTCTATACTTTATCGATATTACCATAGCGACTGTTGCACTGAAATTCAGGACCTCCTGCCAGCACGGTGATATTTTGTCACTGACTATTGCAATACACTAATCAAATGGCATTACTTATCTGAGTTCTAATCTAATAAATCTGAATTTTGTATTTACAATGCTCAAACGGTTGCGATGTCCTTTCAAAAGACTTCATAACAGGCTTTTGTTGCCTGCATTGCGCTATCGTCTATTGTGGAATTTTTATGTATGTATGTACTGTACTCGTAATAAATATGAATGATTTTCCTTAATCATGTGTAGATAATCCTAAATGTTTGGCTAATTGTAGTGGCTAATTTGTAAACAAATTTTCACAACCATCTATATTATACTAATTGATGTACTCAAACTGCTTTCAGACTGATCCTACTTACAACTTATCAATGATAGGGAACACAAATCCAATAGAAAAAAGACAGAACTTCTCCTTATTCCTAACATTATTTATTTATTATTGTAACGTATATTTTCTCATATAAATATTTGATAGAAGTAGTCATAAAATATTTCTAGTTAGTCTTAGTTTATATAATAATAATATTTAAAAAAAAATTTCATTATATTAATCCATTAAAAAATTTCCAAATTTTTTGCCAGATATCCTCCACATGTTTCACGCTAGATCCCCTTTCAATGCACTTCCAATGCATAACAAAAATCCCGATGAATCTTCGAGCAGTAGCAATTTATCAGGTTTTGTATTATGTCTAGATTTTATAACTTAATAAAACTAGTTTAGATTAACATTCAAAAAACAAAATCATTTAAACGAAAAATTTTTGTTTCAATAAAACATTTTTAAGATCTTTCATTACGAGAAATCTCGAGTGATTCATCAAAACTGTGCGAATCCGACTGCTCCATGTGCAATGCTAAAAGTAATTTTGGTATATTTTATTTATATTAAAACTTTACACCAAAATCAGGAAAATCGCTCTATCAATATGATTGTATTTTTAAAACCAGGAAAAGATGAACAATTTAAGCTGGATAACATTAGTACTTCAGATGCCGGTAGTACCAATGACGAAAAGACACAATTTCTACAAAATCTCAACAAACATCAGGAATGTTTTATTCCTTTACAATATCAACGGGAATATAGGATAAAAAATGTCTGGTATAAGAATTTTGCATCCCAGTTTGAAGATTTATTGTGTCTAAAGGAAATCTACATTGCTGTTTATGGTAAATTCGGGATTAACTTGCAGATCGGATCAATGGAATATTATAAGGCAGCAGAAAATTATGCATTGTTTAACATAATTCCTGATTAAGTCTATTAATGTAACACACTTGATATCTTCTTTGAAACGATTTATATTTTATTTTATAATTTTCTAGTTTCTTTTTTTATGTATTAGTTTTTTATTTTAGTCTTTCTTTAAGTTATCTTTAGTTTAGTTTAGTTCTATTCTATTTTTTATTTCAGTTTTTTCTTTCAATAAACATAAGCATCCAATTTTATAAAAAAATTGATTTTTTTATGGTTTCGAGGGATTTGTTTTATCTAAATTTCGGACTGTACCTATTTACATACTGGGAAATATAATAAACTTCTAATTTACACTAGAAAGTCCGAATATATTGAAACCCTTGAAAGTCGAAGGCGATAGATCTTTACCCGTGGAATGCCCGCGTGTACAGCATGGTTCTGGGCCATTTAAATAATTAAATGGTTAAAAATTCTACGGCAGCTAGCTTCTGCTGCAGCTCTTTCGTATCTGGCAATTTTTGATCGACTCCAATGAAACCGTCCCGAATCCAAGGTTACAGTATTGTTATTCCTTGGTCTAGCTTCCGCATAGTCTTCACTCAATTCTTCAGTTAAATCAAGTAAATACTGCTGACGTGAAATCTTGCTCCATTGGCACTTCCCTCTAAAGAATCCATGCGTTGATCCCAGCCCAGTCAAGTACATTGCAGAAAGTATGAAAAGGCCACCTTCGACACGATGGTTTGGCAGAATATTTGCGGGCCATCTGATCTGCAACATCAACACCGCATTTTTGTACGTTATAATATGGAATTGTTTGTACCATAAATTGAGTGAACGGACATCTCCTTTTCGTTGAAGAGAGTTCTTCATTTGTGATGTCAGGACCGAGCTTGTAACCCGCTTGACTGTTATCCAGGAAACTCTTCCAAATAAAGGACACCTGGGTAAAATTTTCTGTCTTCAAACGCTCAGAACGAGTGCTTTTGTCGTCTAATCTGATATATTTCAGAACTTTTTTGGAGCAATTGCGACTCATTGTAATTTTACAAAAATCCAGTCTCCATTTTCATGACCGTAAAGAATCCAAGGAAAGTCCTTTCGATCCTGTTGCGCCGTGAGCGTACGCTATGGCAATAAATGCTCGAGAGGGATTGATCGGACTCGAGTTGTCGTCGAGCTTCAGTTTCAGTGCAATTCTGAATGTGTTTCGAAATTGTCTTGTCAATAATCTTAAACAACGCGCTAGCCACGCTACCCTTCTGGATTTCTCTCTTAGCATATGTAGTTGGACCAGGAACTTCTAGAAATACATTTTGCTGACGGCGTCTACCTGCAAGTCTTCGTCCAGCTAAAATCACTTCCCACTCCGTTTCATCAGGGGCAGTTAATTTTGATCCAATATCTAATCTTGGAGTGAATACTTGCTGCCTCGAATTTCGTCAATAAGCACTGTATGATCCTCGTCCTCGACCACGGACAGCATCGATAGTCCCTCTAGATGATTCTGATCTACCACTTCCTCCTGCCATGTCCTTATAAACTTTGCACCCGTCCTTTCTCTCTGCCTCTTCAAATTCTCGTGGTACGCCGTACTTGATTCATCTAAAATCCGAGTATGAATCGAATACATTTTCATCTTCGGGATCCTCACTTGAAACACCACCTGGAATAGTTTTCATAGAAAATAATTGCTTACTTAGTTAGTTATGCTCCTTTAATCCCTAATCGGACATAAAGCAGAAACAGTTGCTCTCCAGCGGACCCTGTTTTGTGCGACAGCTCCGTCCAGGGTCTCTTGTGGGGCCTCTGCAAATATAGTTTCCTCCATCCGAGTATACGTCCTTTCGAAACCTCTAAACAATTCAAAGAATGGTCCCTTCTAATTATATTATACCAACCGTAAAAACCAAGATCAGCACAAATTTAAATCCGCTATTTTTATATTTCAAAGTTATCCCTATCAATCGATCCAACCTTTTGGTTTTCCATTTCATTCAAATTTGCCGCCAATTTATTTATAAAAATCTCAGCAAGCTATTCCTATTTTGTTTCCAGGGGGAAATAAGACATTTTATACTATATTAAAAAAAATTCTTTTAAAACTTAAAAAAATTTAACAAATAATCTACCAAATAATAATATTTGGTATAAAAAACTATAAATATACTACATATAATATAAAATGACTTCAGTTAATTTTAATAATTATGAATCTTGTTGGGTGCATAAATTTAAAGAAATGTTTCAAGCATTAAATGGTAAGTACAATGTTTTTGTTGATTCTAGTAGTTATTTTAAATAGGATGAACTAATTTGAAGTATATAATAATATTATATGGAATCATGTATGGGGGAGTAAATACAAAGCCGAGCTAACATTCATGCTATCATACTAACAGAAAATATGATCATATTATGTACATACAAAACCTTCAATGCAATCCACACGTAACTTATACGCACTTCATTCGTTTAATACAAAGTTCATTCATTTAGCATATCGTCTTCATCTAGCATTTTTGTATTGTTGATATCAATAGACTATAAAAAGAAGCAGGTGTCTTCCTAGTGATACTTCTTTCGAATACCGAAGTGGTCCTTCCTTTTCACTCTTTTTTCTGGTCTGGTTATACTTCTCCATAACTTCCTTGTGTATCTCCTTTGTTTTCATTTGTCTTGGATTGCTGTACGGGAAATCGTTTCGCGGGGCTATGCGAGTTTGCCCTTGGTTTCCTCCATCATTCGCCTCCATGATTGTCGATCTCTGGTCCGCCTTTTCCAGTTTCTTATTTGTAATTGTCTTACATCTTCCTCGACGATAGAAAGATGGTCGTCTATGTAAGTGCTGTCTTGCAGTCGGGGCTGGACGTTATCACACACATCGTTGCCCGATGTTCATATCGGGGAGCAATGAAGCCTTTTAGCAGTTACAATAAATTTGCCACAGTGGGTTCAAAGTAGTTGGCACAGGTACGAGACCGCTCCTTTGTTTTTGGTATGACTGCACCTCTACTGCACCTGAAGCAAACTCAGTGATATTCAATAGTTTCGGGTGGTAGCGAGGCAATGTTTATTTTGCTTTTGTACGATTTAGATACACATTGCTTATATCTCAAACCGTTCAGCCTAATCTCATGTCCTTTCCAATACAGAGCCATGAGAAACACGTTTCCTGCTTTGCCAATCATGCATGAGGGCCTTTGAAAACATCAATGACTGGTAATGAGCCTCCAGGACTTCCAGAACTCCAATAGCTATGTGTAATATGTCGTTGAATAGGTATTTTTGAGCTGAATATAAGTTTATATGGCGCCTAGCTCGAAATCTTGGTCCGGGAGAAGAGTTTTACATATCACCCTCTATTTTTGTAACCCTATAACGTATTTCCAATGAACGCACCTATCTATGATGGTAAAATTGATGGATCTATCTTCCCAACAACAATTGGCGCCGTCGCCAATGAGTTTTTGCACTTTGTCCAGCCATGCCAATGTGGTACTAGGGGCCTAGTCATCCTAAAGATAGCACAGGTCTCCAGTGCTCTCCATTTTTGGCCTGGACCTAGCAGGTTGTCAAAACTACCGTTTTTTAGTACACTTATTGGCCATACGGACACGAGTACTAATTCCGCTGTTGCACTAGCGGGTTTTTAGGCGAGAAGTGTAAAAGGAAAGGGGGGTAGTGTTGCAACTCGTTCAACGAAAATTTTACGCGTGAAAACTAATACTAATACAAAAAACGGCCTCCTTCTTTATTTTTATCTTCTTCTTGCCTTTGACATTTGCGGTGCGACTATATATAAATGACAACTCCGTAAATCGCTATGACAGGATTCAAAAAGCCAACTATAAATAAATAGAAACGCAAAACACACACATCGATCTTTTCTTGTAAAGACAAGAAAGTTACGCACGAGAGAGTAGGACTCGTGTCTGCCTGGAGTATCAACATTCCGCATGCAGAATGACCCCTCGTGTCTGTATGGCCATTGAGTTGCCGACTCAACCCGTTGTTGACTATTGCTGACTATGTTCGTCGTACATATGTGTCTCCTCTCTTTCCATCTATGTATATTTTCTTTCTACCAATGCTTCGTCTACGTTCTTCAATGTCCAAACTTCCGAATCATATAGTAAGGCCGCCATAGTTAGTTTTGTATTTAGTTTCAAATTTGTTTTCTAGATATGTATATTTCTCAACGCTATGTGTTTGCGTATATTAAAGTAGCATTTATTAGCCAGTGTTGTTATTCTGTCTTCTGATTTCTGTCGATGTATCATTGTCCTTGTGTTATAATTGTCCCTAGATATAAAAACTCTGCTTCTACTTACCATTATAAGTATTTATCGTTTTTGCTTTTTAGTTTATTTCGAAACTGAATTTTTGCGATCTGTTTTAGTGCTACAAACTTCGCCCCTTTGTGCATTCAACTGGTCTTCCAAGAATACCAATATCGTCTTCAAAGGCTAATACTTGCAATTTATTTCTTCCCAATTTTTCAAGGACCACGTTGAATAACAAGTAGGAAAGTGCATCACCTTGTCTCTTAATCCTCTGTTTCTTTATTATGTTTGATTAAAATTACTTCTTTGCACTACTTTAACATGGTATTACGCTCGTATTGGTTGAAAACATGCTTAAACACATTAATTTTATAATTAATTCCCATAATCATCATTCTTTTTTATTTTGTAAACCACTTGTATCATACTTTTTATTTTAAAAAAACATCATGCATTTGCATTTTTTTCAGAGCCCGATCCCTTTATATTTACTGATAGTTCAATTTGTCTATATTGTGACAATAAAACAAAAATTCCGACTATGATAAAAAACGAAATTTCAGCTGCTATAAAATACATACCGATAAAAATAATAGGCGAATGGACAGGCCTTTCAAAATGGCAAATAGAAAAAATTTTAGATGCTAAGAAAACACAAGATTATGCTATTGAACGCCTTGCGTGTAAAGAACTATTTAATAAAGCGTCTTCTGTTACTGAAGGTAAATTACTCTATTATTTTGAATTAATAGTAAAAATATAAGTTCTTACTTTTTCCATAGAAGCACTATCAAGTGTTGAAGTAACATCACAAATTCTAAGTGATATAACTGATTCTCCGCCACCAGCAAGAATCTTTTACGAACCATATGAAATATCGAAAGCTTTGCATTACCCAAATATTATTCCTCCGCCAGGTTTTTCTGATTTTAAAATCAAGAAGAAAAACATTTGGAGTACAGGATTAGCGGATGAGATATCTTTATGGCCATCAATTGACCATGAAATGTATGCCAGTCGAAATACCGAACAAGGTGGAAGTATTACTAAAGAAGAATTTTCATTTAAATCTTGTAGAGAAGTAGAAAATATCTGTCGTTTAAAGGATCCTTATTTGTTAGCAGTTAATACTGCGCTATTTGGTAATCAATACGTAGACTTGCCTAAAGAAGGATCCGATGAGTATTATGAGGCTGCTGAAAAGTATGCTCTATATGGAGTATCGTTATGTAATGTTGGTAGTGCAACTGGTACGTTAATAGAACCAATTTCGGCAAGAGTAGATATAGCCTTAAGTCATGATAATTCAGCTGATCAAACTCAGACTAAAACCTATAATAGACCATTTACAGGACCTATTAGTAATATAGATATATCCGATGCTAAGATCAAAAATCATCCAGCCATATCTACTACACCTCAATCAGTAAATAATCCTAAAAATATAATTCCCTTTCCGCTCTTGTATACAAGTCCTGTTAATCAAATTCAACCCGGATTAATTGCAGCAAATCAAAAAAATAAACAAGGAGCAGTTCCCAAGTATTCGCCAAAGGCAACTGCAAATTTTTTAACACCCCAGCAACAAATCTTACTACAAGCTGCTATGCAGAAAAATAGACAACCTCAAGGATATACCTATAACAATACGCTATTCCCACAAACTGTAGCCTTCCCACAGCCATTAATCTATGCTAATCCTTTATTAACCCATCCATATCTAAGTGCTTGCTTTAAGGAAACTCATGTTAATACCTCCATAATCCAACAACAGCAATATAATTTCTTTGGTGCTGGTGCATATGAAATGTTGGTCTATGCTCATATGCTTCAGCAAACTCAAACGGTTGTTTCGAAAAATAAAACTGGTGCTAGAAATACCATTGATTTAAGTAGACCAACTAGCCCGACATTTTTTCAAGCTAATCAAGGGAACTTAGCGAATTTCTTATCACGAAATCCGAACAATCAACGTCCAACTTTACAGAGGAGCTTAAGTGCCGATATGTCACCAGCAACGAAAATTGAAGAATCTTTGTTATCTGCTAGTAAAAATTCCGAAATGGGTAGTCAAAATTACTTTTTACAAAATAAAGAGGAATAAATATAGTGTAACAAAAAAATGTTGTGTTAAAGAAAACCAAGTTGTTGTGTTTCGTTGTTTTTGTAATGTGAATATATAATTATTTTTCTAAGTTGAAAGAGTTGGACTTTTTTCTAATTTTCTAGGAGGATTCTCTACGATTATTTAACTTATAGTGATAAAATTATTCATTACACGAAGAAGAAATATTTATAGGCAAAATGCGCTCTTGATTTAAAATTAAAATCTTGTAGTTCTAGCCGTTAGTAAAGAAATGACTTTAAAATGCACCACAAGCAAAATAGTTATACATCCATATACTTGTACGTAATAGGGTGAGCAATAGCTTCCACTGAGTATATCGGTGATTAGAAGTTATAGATATTTGGAGAAGCAAGCAGCACCCGTGGAGCCGAAACCTACAAAATGTACGTTTGATTGATGAGGGGGTATCTTTGATAGGGTCATGCGTAGGACTGGACATATCTTTTAACAGGCAATCAAATCGTATAGAGTAGTAGCAAGTCTACGGAGGACAGAAAACATCACAGGAGCTCAACCAGGTACAACACATTCTAAGAAAGAACGACTAGAGATTTCAGAAGCAAATGCTGTTTTATGCTGTTATATGGCATAAAACGACCGACCGATCGGCACTACTCTCATGGAGGCTGGAACAGAAACGCAAGCATTGTGCTGTAGATCTAAATGATTATGATGATGTAATAGTAAATTGTAGTTATTTGACGATAATAAAAATAAATCGTATTAAATTATAATATTTTTCCTTCCAATAGATTGCCTCAAGGAGTCGAAAAGGAAGATCCGAAAAAGAGAATACGAATTTGCTGGAATAATTAGCCAAAAGAGCTAGAAGCAGATATGACAGTATTTTTTAAACTTTCTTCTACATAATTTTTAGTCAATTTTCAAGTAATAGACCCCTAGTACGAAAATCTATTCGTCGGGATTTTATCTTAGGTATGACAAAGTGGAAGCCAAGTACGAAAACATATCTTTACAGCAATTCAACATAAATTAGATAAAATTATTCGTTGAAACTCCAAAAAGACAATTCGTTGATCAAAAAATCCTATGACAAAATTATGCCATCTTTTATACCAGCGTTACCCTGATACTAAATGCCAACATCATAACAACGTTGTTCGACAACGTCGCGCCAACTATGGGTCAACTGTGGGATGTGACGCAACGCCAACATCTTTTGGCAACGTTGAACCGTTATCGTATGCCAACGTTAAACCGTTATCGTATGCCAACGTTGAACCCTTATCGTATGCCAACGTTGGTTCTTTATTGCATGCCAACATTGATCCTGTATTGTATACCAGCGTTACCCTGATACTAAATGCCAACATCATAACAACGTTGTTCGAAAATACGAAATACTTTCAATAATAACAATGTATTAAGCCTACTTTGACCGTTAAAAAATTTTAACGCCAAGAAAATCCGGCTTCAATGTGTTTGGTTGAAAAGCTTCGGCGTCGCGTCTCAGCGTCTCGTTCACGTCGCGTCGCGTCCCTATGTACTTCCACTATAAAAACGCAACAAATTATTTTTCTGTGCATAAACTATGCGCAAACGTGCAGCATTGATTATATACTACTCTATAACACCGTTCTACAAATCTTGACTTTAAAAAAATCCATTCTTATTCGTTTGCACTTTTTTGAGCTCCGATTTTTTCTGATTTTAATAGTTTTTTTCGTTTTTTCGTGGCACCCTCAGTTTTTTTGTTATTAACAAAAAATGGTTTTTACTTTTATTTGATATAATCGAATATTTTTCGAATATTCGATTATATCAAAAAAAGTAAAAACCATTTTTTGTTAATAACAAAAAAACTGAGGGTGCCACGAAAAAACAAAAAAACCATTAAAATCAGAAAAAATCGGAGCTCAAAAAAGTGCAAACGAATAAGAATGGATTTTTTCACTGTAGTACGGTGTAATCAATGAGTGCAGCTGGTATTGTGGTGCTACATGACAATAATTTGTAAAGAAAAGAAGAACAGTCTCGTTAGCGTTACGTTCAAAAACTTTTCTTTGCAGCGGATAAAACGTGCATGAGTTGATTGTGTCAAAGCAGAAGCATCAGCGTTGCAGCTGCTTTTTTGAACATGCAATCAAAATTTTGATGTTTTTGACCAGGCCTGTAGGTATGCACTTCATCAATACAAGCGCCTCTGTAGTGGAGGCAGGACCCAGAGGTTCCGGGTTCGAATCCCGGCAGCACCACGGTCCTTTGCCTTTCCCATTTTTCCATCTAATAACTTTTCTACTTTCTTCTTCCCCCTTTAAATTCCTGATCCCTTTACATTCCTGATGTCAGCCTTCTTTAGCCCTTCCCCGCTCCCCCAAGGGCACATCATCGGTTAGTTGATAGGATTCAACTCTTTTCAGGAGACATAACACTCCAACAACGTTCTCCAGTTCTTCAGGCGACGTGAACTTTCTGTCTGTGGGTGGTGAGGCCCTATTGGTTGGTGAGAAAGTACTGAGCGCGTTTATCATTTATTTTGTATAAGGAGTCTCTTTTGTATGGTGAGGCATGAAATGTGTTTTCAAAGTATTTTCTAAATTTTACTGTCTTGTCCTTCAACTTTGAAAAGGTGACCCCGTTAGCGGTTCGCTTTCTGCTAGCAATGCGGTCAATGATCTCAAAAGCATGGAGTGAAGGTCTTATTGTCCTTAGGAGATGGATATACACTTTGTTCAGGTCAAGTTTGATCTTTTCTTGATTATTCTGCTTAGGCAGGAGACTATGGCTGAGAGTTCCATGAATTATGCTCGCGGTTTATGTTTTTTTTTAATTTTTTATGTGAAAAAAAATATGCCCGAATTATAAAAACTCGTTCATTTTGTACAACCATTATACTAAATAGTTTACCCAAAACAGTTTTCCTGCCAACTACAAACACCCTTAACTTTAGCCACAATCCACCTGTTAGACACCATAAACCTTATTCCCCTTAAAAACGTTCCTAAGCAACCAGTTCGTTGCACAACTACCAAAAGAAGTTTTGATCCTGTCACAAGTCCTTCTAAATAATTGTATATCATCACAAAAAATATGATAAGACGAGGGAAGCTTGCCTTTTTACCGGAAAGAGATTCCAGAGTGAAAATAATGAATGAAAGGATAACTATAACGGAAAAACATTTTGGTGAACTTTGCAGTGTTATTGCTGCATATACTAGAAAACTTGGAAGGTCTCAACTTTATTGAATTTTATATTTAGTGTGTTTTGCATATTTAATAATATTTTGTTTAGATTTCGAGATAAACATGATGAATTGGCAAAAGTTTTGCAGTTATTTTCCGAGGAAGAAATGGTTAACAGGACTTTAGGTTTTGGCATTGAAAGTTTCTCGAAAGCAATAACAATACTGGCGGATTATATGGATTTAGAAGTGCATAGGATTGAATTGAAGGTAAAAACATTCTATTCATTTTATTTAAAGATGTTTATAAATAATTTGCTTAATAGATTGTAAGTGAATTAGCCCAGTATGGAACAATATGTCGAAATACACGAGAGGTCCTTCGAACTGCTGTTTCGGCTCGTGATAAAGAAGTACATCGACAGAAGCAACTGATAGAGATTAAGACGAAATTTGCAGGAAATACGGTAGAATGATTTTATTAAACAAAATGAATACAAATATCTAAGTATTTCCTTTAAATTGAAAGACTGCAACAGATTCTGAACTTTTGAAAGCTAAATTAGAAGTTAATAAATCCAACAAAGAAATTGACGAAATAATAGATAATTTTGAGAAAACAAAACTTAAAGACATGAAGGGATTGTTACTGGATTTTATCGCGATACAATTGAAACAGTACGCTAAAGCTATAGAGGTGCTATCTGCAGCTTATTATGATATGTCTGCAATCGACGAGAAATCTGATTTTCAGGTATAAATTTTTCGTTAATGGTGTTTAAAATACATGAAATTTGTATGTAATTTGTTAGGATTTCAAGAAGCTGGTTAAAAACAAACCAAAATATCAACATATCTTTAATGTACGGTCACAATCAGTAGATAGTCTTGCTACATCGAAATTATCCGGTGCTGGTAAACCACGCCGGGAGCGTCTTTCTTTAAGCACGAAGGATTTAACGTCTACTGTAACTGAAGAGGATGAGGTTTTCAATTATATCGAAATGCACATGAACATATTGCTTATATAATCTATGTACTTCCAGGAAGACGAAGAACAATCAGAAGCTGCTGAGGACAACACTGAAGAAAGTACAGAAAAATCAAACGAAGATTCATTACAAACAGATGGCGAAGAAAGTGACTCACATACTGATGATATAAAACCAGCTCCTCGTTCGCATGTAAGGTATCGTCTACAAAATTAATATAAACACCAAGCCAACCAAGAATTTATGTAACCATAGTTTTATCTACTTAACAAATAAACAAAGCCGATCAATAAATACTGCGAATTTGTTTAATGATGCGGGGATCAATTAAAAAACATGATTTTTCATATTATTTCATCACGTGTACACAATTTTATTTATATTCATTTTTACAACTAAAAAAATTTTAATTCAATACCACCAAAGACTTTTGGGGGGGAAAAATATTTCGTATTCAAAAGATGGTTTGTCTGCTTTGGGGGGTGTGTGTGCCTTATTATTAAATATGTTAAATTATACTTATTAGATATAAAATGATAAAACATTTTGTGATTAGACTTCTAGTTGCTTTCCTAGTATTCCTCCTCCATATAGTTATCATAATTTTTAGGCTCGACTCACTTATCAGGTCCTTCCACGCCAGCCTGAGTCATAAGATCAGCGATGCTCTTCTCTAGATCATCTATCCTATTACCCATATCATCGATGCGTGTTATTATCTGATCCGACATAGTTTGAAATTTATCTTGTACATTTTGTAGGAGATTTTGAACCTTGAAACATATTTAATATTTAAAGTTAAGATAAAAAAACGCAATTCGTTGTGCTTTGTCTAAACTTACGTATATCGTCAATTCCTGCATATTCTTTGGATCGGCGTTACTGTTTATTGAATAATTTTGTTCCAAATCGCTATCGACTTCTGATTTCATGTCCGTCATATTTCCTGGTTTTATACTGTCGCTAAATTTAGTAAAAAAAAGGATTGAGTTTGTACGAACCACCACAAAAATCACCCACAACAAGCAGAACCGTGACTTGACAGCTGAATGATGGGAAGGAGGTGGAATTCAAGTGTAGTACTTGGTATAAAGGTGGCAGGCATTACCACGTCAACGTGATTATAACAGATAAACAGTCGCTAAGCAACGGAAAAATTTATTTGTATTTTATTGATATAAAGCCCCTACGAAACTAGGAAGTATTTTCAAAATAGGTTAATGCAAATATTTATTGATTTTTGCATTTACATAATTACGAATTCTATTACAAACATATTACCATAATCTATTTTCAAAAAAATTGAGAATATGGCACCCCTAATAACATACTTGTCATCAATTTTTAGGTTATGTTGTGTTTACAAAAAAATTGTTTGAATGTGACCAACAAAAAAGGGTCGAAAGAGTTATATATTATATTTAAAATTTATCAATTTAAATAGTTTTATTTAACTAATAACTTAATTATGGAGGATGATATTTTTAGTATTCGACTGCCAGAAGTTAAAAAGGATCTCTTCTATGGTATTATCGAATGTAATAAGCGCGGCCTAATACACAGCGCTAAGTGGCTAGCCGAACTAAATCATGGTTTAGGTGACATCGATGTACCAGGAGATCTAAATCAGGATGTATCTTTAGGTATTTCAAATAAAGACTGCGATAATTATCATTTAGCCAAATCATACTTTGATACAAGAGAATACGATAGAGCGGCTTATTTTACAAGAAATTGTGATTCGCCGGTTCCAAAGTTTTTACATCTTTACTCAACCTACATGGCTAGAGAGAAGAAACGTTTAGATAATATGACAGATACATCCAATTTAAATGATAGCGGGCATGCTAAAGATTTATCAGAACTTTTATCTATACTTAAGGGCGAATATAGCCAAAGAAAGTTAGATGGTTATGGCCTATACTTATATGGAATAGTTTTAAAGAAATTAGAGCTTACACAAGCTGCTATTAATATCTTTATGGAATCAATTCATGCAACACCGTTGCTATGGGGATCATGGATTGAGTTAGCACCATTAATCTCGGATAAGGAGAAGTTAACGACTTTAAATCTTCCTAATCATTGGATGAAGCATGTTTTTATGGGTCACGCTTTTATTGAATTGTATTTAAATGACGAAGGCCTAAAGCAGTTTGAGGATTTGCAGGCGATTGGCTTTCAGAAATGTGTTTATGTCACATCGCAAATGGCATTAGCTTACCATAATAAAAGAGGTAAGAAACTAGGGTCCAGGTAGATGGATAAATAAATTAACTTGTATTTTCTTTTCAGATGTAGACAAAGCAATAGAAATATTTCAAGCATTGCAAGAAGTAGATCCTTATAGATTAGATAATTTAGATACGTTCTCAAATTTACTGTTTGTTAAAGAATTGAAGACTGAAATGGCTTCGTTAGCGCATAAGGCTGTTGAAATAAATAAGTACAGACCGGAAACTTGCTGTGTAATAGGTAAGTTTTTATCTATTTTTTTTTTTTTTTTTTTTGATAATTTTGAATATAAAATTATATAATACTTTACCATTGTCCTTGCTATTTGCAACAAAGGTAATGGTCCCACTTTTGTTACCAAAAACAGAGAAAAAAGGTCTTGAAGGAGCACTCATTCTCAGTCCGTAGATTTATAGAGTTCCAACTGCAAGACTCTATCCCAACTACCAATTCCGAAATAAAAAACCTTAAAAATACAAATTGGGGTTATACTAGACTAATCGCAAACGACATTGTTCCCGGACTCCGAAAAGAGTGCATAAAGTAATTTAATTTAAAACCTGCTGGGGCTGCAATAAGTCGAAGCTGAATAGATACAAAAGGGAAATAAGAAAGGCCAAACGTACCTCCTGGCTGCCACAGTTGGTCAAATCTTTCATAAGCAAAGCAAGAATTAAATGGGCCTTATATATCATCAGGTAGTGGCTCGTTAAGAGCCCCGCTGTTTTTTTAGCTCCCTCCTCTTGTAATTTAAAAGAATGAATGAAAAGCCTAGGTCCTTGTCTATCTATGACGAATTAGCTATTCGAACCAATTCCTGAGGGTTGCGGGCAATTTTTGGAAGACTCAAATTATTACAGAGAGTTTTTTCCTGCAGCTCCATTGATCGTGCCAAAGACAACGTTGTCAAACGCACCCTCAATATTTACCCCTCTTACAATCTCATTAGCACGTAGATGTAGATCATCCTGGCCGTTAGACAAATTGTCAGCGGTGGAGTGGGTTTACTGTTCGATCTTCCTTTTTATGTCTGTGTAAAATATTCTCCATCTTTTTTGGGAGAAAGGAAGAGGGCGATGGGCTCTTTTCGCCGAGATAAAGACCATCCTAGCCTTTCGCTAACATGTCGGAATGTAGGCCGGTGCAGGGAAGTGTGTGACATCAAGTAGCATCTCTTCCAAGTCTCGCTGAAGGAGAGTCCGTAAGATCTAGTCTTTCCCAACAGCCTTATGGACTTGAAGGTGCAAATCGCCCGTTAGATCTTACCCGCTTCCAGTTTCCAGGCTTTTGTTCAGTGGACAGGAAACCAGGGAATCTAGAGAACATGCGCAGAAATGAGTGTTCATTAATATCTCAATGGTATCCTTGGTGTTCTCAATGTCTTGGAAGACTAACTTTCTTCAGATTAATAACTACAATTCATATTTAACAAAATCATATAATAAATGTAAAATTTCGAAGGTAACTACTACAGCATTCGTTGTGATCATCAAAAAGCGATAATCTATTTTCAACGAGCTCTAAAATTAAATCCGCAGTATTTATCAGCATGGACACTTATGGGTCACGAATTTATGGAATTAAAAAACACAAATGCTGCTATTCAAAGTTACAGAAAAGCAGTCGGTATGTTTCTTTTTTAAAATTATTTTTGAGGCAACTATCTTAAAACATATTTACACGCTTAGAGGTAAACAAACGAGATTACCGTGCTTGGTATGGCTTAGGACAATCATATGAAATTCTAAAAATGCACTACTATAGTCTGTATTACTTCAAAATCGCCCACCAATTACGGCCATACGATAGCCGAATGTTGGTAGCACTAGGAGAAACTTACGAAAAATTAGACAAAAGCGCGAATGCAATTAAATGCTATCAAAAGGCTTGCAACGTTGGTGATATCGAGGGTATTGCACTATTTAAACTGGCAAGCTTATACGAGAAGCTAGGTGATATTGAAAATGCTGTACCTGCCTACTTATCATATTGCATGGATGAAAGGGCGGCGGTTGATAAGAATTCTCTTTATCATGCTTATATGACACTAGGTAATTACTATGAAGGTAAAGGGAATTACGAGGAGGCTTCACATTTTGCATATAAGTGTTTAGAATCAGATGAGGTTTGTTTTGTACTTTTATATTAATTATAAATTTTTTTGTAGCAAATTTTCCATTTACAGAGAAAATCTGAAGCGAAGGCATTATTGAAAATTATAGAAAATAAACGAGCAATGCGTCCGACATCTCCGAATTCTGTTGGTGAAGATATTGATTGCAACGAAGTGTGGATGGATGAAAGTGATATGGTTATAGAACAAATTGGTAATGAGAATTCTTGCTCTGCAGGACAGACAAGAGATGAGGATGTTCAAATTGACCCTGGGGAAGAGACAGAAGCTAATTCTATTTCAACAGTTTCTATGGACTAATGATAATGTAATTACACTAATTTTTATTTTAATAAAAATTCCTTATATTTATATAAGATATTTATTAATGAGTTTGGTTTTATTAATTTTAACTGCTTTATGTGAACTGTATAGAATCCAATAATAGTGAAATATAATAATAATAAAATTTTTCAAAAAACACAAACTATTACGCTTGCAGTACACCTAACATCTTTTCTTCTTCTTCTTTGATCGTTCATTAGCAGGCGGTCCGAGTGGGACGTCCCCGCAACGGATACGCTGTCGGTTTTTGGCGACGTCTCGAGCATCGGTAACTGATAATCGTCGGATACCCGTTTGAATCGGAAACTTCTCAGATAAGTCGCTTCGAATACGAACGCTGTTGGTTGAGCCATATTAAGTCGCTTGGAGAAGTTGGATGATTCTCAATGACATGTGTTCGGTTTCCAAGGCTCTCCACAAGCTGTTCCAATCGATGCAATCGAAAGCGAATTTGAAATCGATGAAAACGACGACAGTTCGTTTGCCGCAACGAATTCTTTCTTCCATTACCTGACGGAGTGCGAATATTTAATCAATGCATCCTCGATGTGGTCTAAATCCCGCTTGTTCTTTCCGGCTCGTTTGCTCTTGATGTTTCTTGTATGATTTTCGTAAATACTTTGCCAACGATCGAAAGAAGGCTAATATCGCGATACTTCTTGCATTCCCGACTGTCGCCTTTCTTCAAATTTGGGACAACGATCGCTTTCTTCCACGCCGAAGGGACACGATCCGAATGCCATGTGTGTGTTATGAGGACATGAAGTCGTTGTGATAAGACATCACCCCCGGCTTTGATCATCTTGGCGGTTACTTGATCTATTTCCGGCGCTTTTCTAGTTTTTAGCGATTTTATTTCCATCTTCACCTCGATAATTGCCGGTTCGGTATCGAGAAACTGATTCGTCGGCTGTTCGATAATCGGCGGTTCGGGTTCTGGACCTTCCGGCAGATCGTGGTTGTATAGCTCTCCACTGGTGCAGGCGTTTATGGGAAGAAGTTACAAGTGTTCCAACCGATTTTTTAATGTTGTCGTTTGTTGATGTTGTCTTGCCGTCTAACCGTCGGATTGTCTAGTACAGCATCCGGTACTCGTGCCTCGACGCCGATTCTTCCATGTCGGCCGCAACGTTATTCCAGTACGCTTCGCGTTCCGATCTCATTTTCTGTCGAGCTTCTTTGTTCAATCGTCGGTATTGCACAAAGTCGACGTGTTTCATTCGCTTCTGCTGATCAACGAGGTCCACACAGCTGTCCGAGATCCATGGCTGCGTCCGTTTGCGGATAGGAGAACACAACTCCATTGCACACTCCACAATAGACTCCGACAATTGCCTTTCTTCTGCGTCGATATCGTCCGGTATTGCGTTCGCCGCCCTCGCCCATGGCCGGGTTCCGTAGGCACGTCCAATTCTTCTTGGCTGGTGGAGGTGCCGTTTTCTTTGCTCTTTGTAATCTCATCTGCAATTTCGCTCGAACAAGGTAATGGTCTGATCCGCAATCGGGCCCACGTATTTCACGTAGATCTTTAAGCGTCGTTGTTTTAAGTTATTTGACGATGCGAATGAAAGCAGGCGTAAGCCGACGAATCAGTTGCTCTGTTGCTTTGACGTTTACGAAAAGGCCCATGTCTGCACTACCAGACTACCCGCTGGACAAAGAAGTGCACTGTCGGCTAGGTGAAAACCCGAACCAAGCGGACCTAGGATACCCTATTATTAACCGGTTAAGCAGGTGCGATGGCCTATTCCGGCTCTCTTTGAAATGTAACAGCGAGGATAACTATAGAAGAAAAATTAAAAAACTAATTACTGAAAAGCAGTTCCATTTATTTTAACGACATATTCGACATTTTCATGTTTTTTCTACCTTTTTCAAAAAAATTCTTTAACATTCCACAAACAGCATTAACTCAATCGAAAGCAATTCCCTATTAGAAATAAACATGCTAACCTTTTCATAAGTTACTTATTTCCCTAAATTATTGCTTAACACATTACAAGTTCACTTTTAATTCTAACAATTCAATTAATCTTTACATAAAAACAAAACCATTACTAAATTTCTTAAAACAGAATTAAATCAGACTTCCAATATATATCTATGAGTATACGAGTACTAATAATCATTAAAACCTTGTTAAAAACTAATTAGAAAGAATTTTTACAATGTAGTCAACAACACGAGCATCGCTTAATATTGTCATATGATCTACTCCCGTAAGTTTTAATAAAGTAATATTTGGTTTCTGAACTGGTCGCCAATGCATACATGCTTCTAGAGATCGAATATTAACCGTACCATCTCCATCGCCCATTATTAATTTTGGTGATTCACCAGCAATTGTGTCTTTTTTGTAGCTTAATCTGTTTTTAAAAGTAAATATTGAATTGTTTTACTTATTTTGGGGGAATTTCTGTATACCTTTCGACGGTTTGTATACCAGCTCCATATAAACAATGTAGTTCTACATCAGGTGGATTGAAATTCAGAACATATTTCATTGAGTCTTTTCGCATGTCCCATCCGGTTGGGTAATCCAGGTCGCTGTAATAAATTGTAATAAACAAATCTTTGCTGAAGGAATGTAGGGAAAAACATACTAAAAAAAATCTTTAAGTTGATCCAAGGTGTAGGTACGCGAAGGTGTTTCTACTAAAACTTCATTGCTTTTCCAAAAGTATGGAGATGGCAAGAGCCATGATAATGATGGTGATGTAATTTGTTCTGCTCTCATGGTTTTTGAAATAAGTGCCAGGGCTCCTAGATCATCACCTGAATATTAAGATTTTAAGAATATAAATAAGCATTGTGATCTGTAAACTCTACCCATAGCAAAAACTTTAATTGCTTTAACACTGCCCGCCCAAGCACCAGCAAGACTGATAACTCGAGCAATGTGCTTTCGTTTCCAATCACTCGTTTGTTGCTGTAGTAAGATCAAAGTCATCGGGCTACCCATACTGTGTGTTATCAATGTCACTGGAGTCTGGTTGTTTTGCTGATAAGTGTCTTCTACCAATTTTTTCATGTCGATAAACCATTGCTTGTTTTCACCTAGAAATATTTTTATTTAAAGAATGTTTCGTTGATGATTTTTAAACTATAATTTACTTGGTGCTTTGCGAAAATCGTAAGGAGCTCCTCTTAATGAATGCTTTCTTTCATAGCCTAAATTAACAAGAGCATTTCCGATATCCTTAAAATATGCTCCCGACGATGCCCGGGTAGGATCAATCCATTCAACTACCTCTGGATCACCCCAGCCGGGAATACGTAGCTCTACTCCTGGGGAATTGTGTGTGGTCCTCGTTACATTGTCATAGAATAGTTTCACATTATCAATCCAGCAATCTATCTCAAATGGTACTAGCAGCTCCATGTTTAACCAAGTGTTATACCAGTAATTTGTGGTCTTCTCACAAATATAATGGACAACGGTTGATTTGTTAAGTTTAGCCTCGATTTGACTTCCTCCATCGCCTGGAACTGAACATAAAATAGTGGAATTTATTATATATGTAATTAAATGGTGTCTTTAATGGACTAACCAAAAATAACTGGAGATAAATGTGTAGATTTATCATCTGTGGATCTGCCGTCGATTAAGGCGACAGACATCACGATAGCTATCAAACAATCCAACCACAGCTTCATCTTGTTCACTTTTAAAACGAAGAATTAAAAACAATCTGCTTCGATGTCGGGTGATTTTGAATTAATTCATTCACGTCACTCTTGCGGTTATTTGTTAAAAATATTAAAATCACAATCAGCGCAAAAAACTCGTTATCATCGGGACGGCCTTTATCTGAATCTGACGCAGCAGCCTTGGCGATCTACATTACATTTTTAAGTTACACATATTCTGCAAAATGTATATTCCAAAAATAGAAATTTAAGTAGACGTTGTTGGTGAACGATGATGAAGAGTGCTGTGCGGAGCGATTGAGATTAATTTCTAGAAGACATGAGCGCTCTAAAGACGGGGACTTCTGACTTCACCGACTGTTTTCAGCGAAGTCTTTCAAAAGGTAAATAAAAAGAAAAAAGCTTCAAATTAGCAGCTGAGCTTGGAGTGGTTCGAAACTCGAGCAAATAGAGCTCGACTGCAAGCAACTTCAGTTTATTGTGGAAAGCTATTTTTTGTTTTTCATATAACAAAGTATTTCTTTGTTTATTTATTTAAAAATTGAAATAACAATTTCTAAGGGACCGTGCGAATTGTGACTAAATTGATGACTAAACTAAATTTTGCAGTTTTAACGACAGAAGCTAGTGAATTGCTGTGCGAATCCACTTGATGACTACCTTCAATCGATATATGGCTGTCAATCATCTGTCAAGTTTGCAATAATTTTTAATTTTATAAATTAAAAAAATGGATATTATTAATGAATGTTATTATGACATACCATCGACGAACATAACCTAGAAGTAGTCGATAAAACAGTGTACCTTGGGTCTACAATCACAAAAGGAAACAAAGAAAAAACTAAACGAATACTACTGGCTAATAGAGCCTTTTATGCCCAAAAACAAATCCTGCACTCAAGATTTGTGCACAGGAAAACGAAACTCTCCCTCTACAAAACAGTAATACGACCAGTATTGTGTTATGGTAGCGAGACTTGTACTATGACCTAAGACAGAGGAACGAGTCAACAGAGAAAAATTCTCAGATGCATAATAGGCCTAATCAGAGAGGATGGAATATATTTGAATACTCACATCTCTTAGAATATTTCCGTTGTTCGTTGTCCATATTTTTCCGTTGATTATCGTGTCCCATCGATTTTTAAAGAACATCTTTAAGGTTAAAACATGCAATCACTTAAAAAGCTTAAAATTATGGAAGTCATCCTCCTCCTATGTCAAGCAGACGTGCCACTTTTGACAAACGGAGTCAATTTTCACGGACCTGTCAAAAGTCAGGTTGATATTCGTCTCCTCCTCATTAATTAATTATTTTCAATAAAACTTAAATTAGTTCTCTAAATTAACTAAAAATGACGGAGCTGCTAATTGATCCAAATATAAGAGTATGGGTATTTTTACCCATAGTAGTTATAACCTTTCTAGTAGGAATTATTCGTCACTATGTTTCCATATTAATTTCATCTCAAAAAAAGGCCGAACTAACTCAAATCCAAGATAGGTAAGGGATATTATTTATTAAATTACAAAAAACTAAACAAAAAAACCATTTCCAGTCAAGCTATGATAAGAGCTAGATTACTACGAGAAAATGGAAAATATCTCACAGCCCATTCATTTGCAATGCGTCGTCACTACTTCAACAACGAGGAGACTGGCTACTTTAAGACACAAAAACGTCCACCAGTTAGTCCAAATTCAACAGCAGTTCTATCTGATTTAGTCAAAGGTAACTTCATAAATGTCCTGCCCATGGTTATCATCGGTGGATGGATTAATTGGATGTTTTCCGGATTCGTGACAACAAAAGTTCCCTTCCCATTAACCTTACGTTTCAAACCGATGTTGCAACGTGGTGTTGAGCTAGCATCACTAGATGCTGCATGGGTATCATCAGCTTCATGGTACTTTCTTAATGTTTTCGGCTTGCGTAGCATATACACATTGGTGTTAGGTGAAAATAATGCAGCTGATCAGACACAGGCTATGCAGGATCAAATGTCGGGGGCAGCGGTGGCAATGCCACAGGATCCTAAGGCAGCATTTAAGGCGGAATGGGAGGCATTGGAAATTACCGAATATCATAATGCTTTGAAAAATGTTGAGGCAGATTTATTGGCGAATATATCACCTAGTAATCATACAAATTCCATTTATAATCAAAATGATGGTTATCTTAAGAACTAGTTGAATTTTTGTTTTTTTTTTTACTAAGATTAAATTTATTATTTTATTTTGTCTGTGTAACGTATTGGGATATAAAATAGAAACATTATAATAAAGATGGAACCAATATTTAAAGATTTGGTTTTAGATGTTTTCCGAGAGCTGGTTAAGGTTAGTTGCGAGTTTTAATGAATTTTGTTCCAATGGGCTAATTGGGTCCCGGGTTCCCATAATGGAAACATCACTTCTGTCGCTATACATGGCTGGGGGATAATAGTCTCTGGTAAACTATATTAAGTAGAAGCTTACATGATGTAGTGGTTATTAACAAGAACCCTGGCATGGTTGGCATACCAAATAAAGCGGCGAAGCTAGCAGCTACGATAGCTCCAGAGATATTCGCTGAAGTCTTTACAGCGTGCCTGAGAGAGGGGAATTTCGCAGAGCGATGGAAACAGTAGAAACTCGTGTTCCTATCGAGGCCGAACAAGCTTTTCGGGGTTCCATTGTCCTACAAGCCGATATGTCTCTTTAGTTGCACAGGCAAACTTCGAATGGGTGATCTCTAACGGGATACTCCCTAGCGTCGAAAGGGTAGGAGGCCTGTCGGACAAGCAATTCGGCTTCGGCCAGAAAGGCAAGGTGGCGATTGATGCAGTCAACATGGTGGTGGATAGCGAATGCAATCCCGCGGATCCGCAATCCCGCAAATGCGGGATCCTGCATGAAATTAGCGGGATTTCAAATGCGGGATAACACGTGCGGGATCCGCAAGATTTGCAAGATTTTATTTTTTCCACCCTAAATTCGCATAACATCATTTACGGCAAGAAATTAATGATAATAGGGGGATCCCCAAATCGAAGTACATATGTATCTGTGAGTCGAGTGACGCGTAAATGGGAACTTCTCTCTGTACGGGGATTCCCCAAAATATCTGTCGCTTGATTTTATACTCTGCTAATGCTAATACTATTTCAGTCGTGAATTCGTGACGTGAGTACTAGTGCGTAGTTTGTGACATGCGATTTCAATTGAAATAAACGGTTTATTTTTATATTTGTACAGCAACATTCTAAATAAAATTAATTAATTAATAGCTTGCTATAGGTAATGTTGGAATCGGGAACTTAAAAATGAGTGCTAAAGTGATTTATAAGGAATACGACAGTAATAAATTTGTATGGCATCATTTTATAAGATCGGAAGATGGCCTTCTGCTCAGTGTAAACGTTGTTTTTCTATCATCAAAATAGCCGCTCGATCTACTAAGGGCTTGCAAGTACACTTTCATACGAAGCATAAGATGACAAAGGAATCCGTATGTAGCGTTAGTGATACTGAAACCGCCAGTACAAGCTCTTCTCAGCAGCATTCACAACAAAATACTTTAACGCCGGCGAAAGAGGTAAAAGTCATCGCAGATTTTTTTTCAAAGTCAACAAAACGTTCCATGGAAGAAAGAATATCACGAATGGTCACTAAGGATGGCATACCATTCTCAAAGTTTACCACATCGATTGACTTACGAGATCTGTTTGAAGCAGAAGGCTATAAATTGCCTGCCTCTACTCATACATTTAAATCTATTGTAATGGAGTATGGGGCTTCAACTCAAAACAAAATTACTGTTGAACTTAGAGATTTGAAAAACAGTGATCAACGATTTCCAATAACATCTGACGAATGGACCTCTTCTCTTCTCGGAATCATCGGTATTTAAACGTAAACATTCACATATTCACATATCACTACTACACTCACTCATATACTCACATATTTTGGACAGTTTTAACGTAGAAGCGTGTTGTTTCTTCTAAGTAAATCCTGTTGTTTCATTTACTGACTTAGAAAATAATGTTGTGGGCTAATAATTCTAAAATATTGTACAATCCTGCAAATCTTGCGGATCCGCGGGACTGATGGTCTTAATCTTGCGGATTTGCAAGATTATCGTTTGGGTGCTGGATTGCATTCCCTAGTGGTGGACATAGATAGCCGCCATAGAGAAAAATCACTGATAACTCTGGACGTAAAAAATGCTTTCAACTCGAGATGGAGCAAAAAAATTTAGGCGTTAATCAAGGTACCAAAGTAGTGTGAGTAGGGGTTGGCCGGCTATCTGCAGGGTAGGTCGCTTCATTGTGATTTGGAATATGGTCCGAAGCTGTTCGGGACGACATATGGTGCTCCGCAGGGTTTCGTCCTGAGCCCTCTCCTGTGAATCGCAATGTACAATAATGTTTTGGGCTTCGTCTTCCAAAGGACGCAGTGGCGATCGGGCTCGCGGATGACATCAGGGTAGTGGTCGTGGACAAAGCCCAGAAGACATCGAACTGTATGCGAACGAAGCGATCTGGGATATAAAAACATGGCTAGAACGCGCTATGCTGAAGGTTGCTGAGTACAAAACCGAAGCGATGCTGATCAGCAAACGGGGAAAGCTAGTGTCCGTAAGGATAAAAGTAGCGGAACAGATTATCCACTCGCAGCTCGCTCTGAAGTACTGGGAGTGATGAACGACCGGAGATTGAATTTTTGCGTAGGAGGAGGGAACGGCAGATAAAGCTTCTGCGATTTGTGCAGCACTCGCAAGAATGCTAACCAGCGTTGGGGGACCTAGACCGAGTCGCCACCTCCTCTTGGGGAGAGTGGTTAGATCAGTCCTGTTACACCCATCGCCAGTGTGGGCAGCAGCGTTAAACAAGACTGCAAACAGCAGGTAATAGCTTTGTTCCAGAACTCGAATGTGGGATCCTGCGGGAGCAAGAATTCATCCGAACTAGCCCAATTTGTGTTTCTTTACTTTCTCATGCAAGAAAAAGCTGGGAAATTTTTACTTCCCCTCGTGCAGGAATTAGCTGGAGGTTGAGTTGTCAATTAACATTTTGTTGTATGTATGTATCTTTAAAAGCGGCATATACATACACAAGCGATATTTATGTTATCTTCCTCTTGATTTGCAGGAAATTGCCCAAACAGTGTTTCTTTACTTTCTGGATTTTTCACAAAATTATCTCCACCATTCAAGAAAGTTTTTGCCCAACAAGTTTTTGCAGGAAAAGTACTGGAACAAATCTAATGCCACAGGCCGCATATGGGTTAAGTGCGCTTCGCGTTTGCTGCGCGTACAGGACCACGTACGGCCATGCGACGTGTATGATAGCGGGGATGATCCTCATAGACATTCTGACGAAAGAGGGTATGCGTCTCTATGATCCAAAATATGGTAAAGGGGGACCGAAAAAGTGACGGTGGCAGATTGCCCGCTGCGAGACCGTAAGGGAACCGCAAGGGAAGTGGGACGAGTTTGTCAAGGGTCGTTGGACCCACAGGTCTAACCCCAACGTGGTAATATGGGTTAGGAGGGAGCGTATCTCACTTTTCACTTGGCCTTCCACATAAAAAAGGAACGATTGTTATCAAGGCTGGTCTTCCTTCGACGTCGAAACCTACGATACTTCTCATCTTAAGTTAGGCCCATTGTGATGCCATAGTGATCCAACTTTAAACCTGATGTTCAAGTGTCGTTTCTTCGCTAAAACATTTCGAGGAGGTAATGAATCTTCTAAGTTGCGGGATCCCGATCTTCGAGATCTCCGCAAGCGTTTTTAGAAAGGGCTCGCCAAATGTGGTTAGTCTCCTGATTAGGGCTGGGCAGTGACAGAAGAGATGTAGTCCACTTTCCTCGTCGTCCGGATTATTACAGCTTCTGCAAAACTCGTAGATCTCAAGACCTAAGCGGGCCACATGTGTCCCTATAAGACAGTGTCCGGTCAGCACTCCCACTATAGCTTAGAGGTCTTGTGTCCCGAGGCTCAGTAGGGAGGTGGTCGCCTGAGATCATAAGAGGGCGAGGTTAATTTGGCTACGATGAATTTATTAAGATCTCTTCAATGCTTTTTCGCTTGTTACATTGGGTGCTGTTTGCATGGGAGTTTAAAAGTAGCCCAAGGCATACCAACTCTTTCCTTTCCTGGAAGGAGAGTAGCGGTCGTGTTTTTTCTAGCCAGTTCGTCAGCTTTACAATTACCCTCTATATTTCGGTGCCCAGGTAACCATATGAGGAGGGTCCCGAACTGTTGAGCCATCTCGTAAAGAGATCTGGGACATTCAGAGGTAGTTCTAGAGCTGCTTGTGCAAGAGCGCAGGGCTTTCAGAGCTGCTTAGCAATCTGAGAAGATGTAGACAGTCAGTTTCCTGTCGCCTTGCCGGTTGGTTAGTGGAACAGCCAATCCCAAGCTCTGGGGAAAAGACTCCTCCTTCTACTCGACCTTTACCTTCAGTAAAGCAGTTTGTGGCACCCTAAAAACTGTATGATCTGTTTCTCCATTCACAACGTGAAGCGATGTGCACTCCGTAGTTCCTCGTGAAGTTAATCTCCGTCCGTTTTTGTGGGGATGGTAACAGAGTTCAGCACCTTGGTGAGCTCCTCGATTCTTTTATTCCAAGTGTAATATAGTGGAGAGCAGTATCAGTAGACTTGCCCTTTGTATAGGCGTGTTGTGCGTCAGAGAGTTTCGAGGTTAATAAGGTCTGCCTCAGATATTTTCGATTAGCCTTTCCTAGAGTCTTTAATAGAAAGGATGATAGGTTAATTGGCCTGAAGTCCTAGGGTGTTGCATGGGAGGCTTTTCCTGCCTTAGGTATAAAAACCACTCTGACCGCTTTCCAACTAGAGGGAATGCAATTTTTCTGAAGGCAAACATGGTCTCAGCCATAACATTATGTAACGAAGGGATCGCACAATCCCACAAATAATTTAAAATCTCAATCGAAAAAAAAATAAATAAAACAAATTATATCCAAGAATTTTAAATAAATTTCTTTTATTTTTATGCTAAATTGATATTTGAAAAATTGTTTTTGAATTATTTTTTGTTTTTTCATTTTCGATAAATTTAAACTTGTACAGTACTAAGTTAAGTAAGAATTAATCTTTCTGGCTTCAAGTGATATGCATGCTAATGTGAAAAAATTATGATAACACTATGAAACGTTTTTGTTTTTACTTTCGGGTAAAACATCATTTTTTTTATAAGCACAATACAAGTACTTCGAGAAAATTTATTTTTCAAAAAATTTTTAATTATGCATTACACTCATTTACGATAATATTTTATTTATATACAAAAGTTTTACTAAAGCTATTTATCTCTTAAAAAATATAAAGTACAAAAAAACTCCTTGTTGGCCGCGTGCGCTACTTTAACTACACAACAAAAATAATTTTAATTAATTTCTTTTTTGTCTAAATTTAAAACAAAAAATGAGATTTCGTAAATTTTTATTTTTATTTTTTCGAATTGTTTTCGGTGTATCAAAGTTCATAAGAGTTTTTGTATGTTTTTACTTTTTATTTAAAAATTTATATTTATTTATTTTTTTTTATTAATTTAGAACATCTACTAAAAAATGTTTAAAACTTTTTTAATTTATCCAAAAAAATAAGAAAAGAATAGGCATGATTACAAAAAAAACTAATTGTTGAGTAAAATGCAGGGTGTTCAACTAGGCGCGATGGAATCTGAAACTTAAAAACTTTTTCTAGTAAATCTAAAACACCTAGTACGTAAATAGTTGTTTGCTGACAATATGGGATGTTATAACTATAATCTAGCCCCGAAACAATGCAGCGATTAATTTTATTCGACTCTTAGGATGAAGTGCCATCCAATAGCATTGGTTTGTCGAATTATGGCATGAGCAACTCTTTGAGGAATCGATTTTGTGAAGGTCGATCATTCATTATATTGTTTGGCAGTAACGTTCGTTGACATGACATACCAGGCGACCTATGCCTTCTCGGAAATCGTAATAAAGGCAATGCACATGGTTTTCGCGCACCATGAAAACAGGACAACTCGACCGTGGAACAATCTTTCTTAGTCAATATTTTCGAACCCCTACAACATCCAATAATTCAAACGCAGGCGCATCGCCATCTCCTTTAATATCGTCCCGAAAATCATAGCACCAAATCTATTCTATCTATCATTTTCTTACTGAGCTTACTACTAGACAAACCACCACGACGTGATCTACAACATGATGGACAATATGCAAAGAGTGATTTGACCTAAGATCTGCCGCATAAAAAAAGATGACTTTAACAAGAAATCGATCGCTGTGCAAATTTTGAAGAAAGACGACAGTCGGAAATGCAAGAATTATCGCGGTATTAGCCTCTTTTCGATTGCCGGCAAAGTATTTACGAAAATCATACAATCGAGGCTACAGAACCACCGAGAACAAGCGTGTCGGAAAGCGGGATTTTGACCATATCGAGGATGCATTGATCAAATATTCGCTCTGCCTCAGCTTATGAAAGAAAGACGAACTGTCATCGTTTTCTTTGATTTTAAACCCGCTTTCGATTGCATCCAGTGCCGGATTTACCAACAAGCAAAACAAGCAATTGCTTGAGGCCCCTACCCTCAGGGGGCCCCGCGCCTCTTATATTTTATTTGGTTCATCTAACACATTTAGCAAAACCAAAGCTAGACCAAGGCAAGACAGGACTACAGAAGAGTGCAAGATCAAGATAGCAAGACTTTGGGCTCATCACTAAGTGCCAAAAGTATTGAAGTGATGAGCAAAAGGTCCTACAAAAAGTCTCGCAAGAAGTCTTGCAGAAATTCTTGCAGTCTTGTCTTGGTCTTGCTAAATGTGCAGGACAAGACTTTTCGCTCATCACTGTAAGACTTCTGGTACTTAGTGATGAGCAAAAAGTCTCGCTATCTTGATTTTGTAGTCGTGTCTGGTCCTTGTCCAGTATTCTCTTGGTCTTGCTTTTCTTGCTAAACGTGTAATACTAGTCTTGCTCATCACTACTACGAACATTTCTTTCAAAGCAGAAAACAAAGAAAAGAGTAGCTGCATACCGTGCGCTACTAGGAAAGGGGGGGCCCCATGACGAAGTTGTGCTTGGGGCCCCGCAATATATAAATCCGGCCCTGATTGCATCGATTGGAACAGTTCATGGAGAGCCTTGGAAAGCGAACACGTGCCATTGAAAATCATCCAACGTCTCTAAGTGTTTTACGATGGCTCAACCAGCAGGAGATTTTATACGACATTTCCCGCCCGGTCATACGGGTTAAAATCAATGCGGAAAAGACCAAAGTGCTCACATCGAACGGATCGAAAGCTAGTTACAGTCACCTCGATGAAACCCAAATCGAACAGGTTCCGATGTTCAAATATTTCCGATCATTGATTGAAGAAAAGAAAGTGGCATTGCCGACCGACTTTAACAGCCGCATCGGCCAGACAACAGCAACATTCGTCTCACTCAAGTGGTGCATATGGAAACGAACAAATATTACCATCAAAACGAAAGTACGCCTTTACCGAACATTGATCCTTCCGATTTTTCTTTATGGATTGGAAACGTGAACATTGCTCAAGCCGGACGTCAACAAGCTCGAGGTCTTCCAAATGCGATGTTTGAGACAGATTCTCGATGTCTCATTTCGCGATCGTCTTCGAAACAAAGATGCAATCAACAGACTCTGATCGAAAAAGAAATACAAAAACGATGACTACGGTGATTTGTATGTTTGCCGAATGGCGAATGATAACCGCTTGCCACGTAAACTTCCCTGGAGAGACTGTCCGACAGACTGGAGAATTCAGCGATCGGCACCGAAGAAATCCTGGCTAAAGAATATCGAGGACGTTTTAAAGAATCGACGATTATCAGTTATCGGGCTCGAAAAGTCGCTAAAGCGGCACCGACAGCAGCGTATCGAGAGAAGGAGGTGTAATCCTGGATCACAAGCTTCCTTCGAAAGTCCAGATTGAGAGATAATTTGTAGGCAAAACTTCAGGCCTAAAATCAAGGTTAATGTTTTGGCTAGAAAAGACAGCCATAAGGTCCATGATCATCTATCTCTTGCATTCTGGGTCAAAACCAAACAAAAGGGCGCCGTGATTAAGTTGGCCAAAGTTCAGAGGTTAGTCTGTTTCGGTTTAGTAGTGAAGAATGCGACTATTCTCTTTTAAGCCAGGAGATCTTACCATTCGATTCTCAAGGTCCTAAACTCGCATTGTCCGATACGATTCATGCCACCCTGGACTTCTACAAACCGTGTTTGATGCTTATCAGAGACGGTAAGAATGATAGCATGGCAGGCTCCGCTTTAGAAGAAACGCAGTCTTTTGGTATACGGATGAGGACTGGGCGCTTATGGCTCAAGATGCAAAATATCCATGGTTCTAGGTACAGTCCCCATTGTCTTTCAAGTGGAGGTTCTCGCAATACAGGTGTTTTCCCAGACTTATATTAATAGAGTTCCCATACACCTCTCATCGTTATTTTCTCGGACAATCAAGCTGTCCCATTGGCCATTAAATAACACAGAGTGCCATCAAAGGACTGCCCTGGATTGTCAGCTATGTATGTCTGAAATCCCTCAGTAGGAACAACAATTGTACGACTCCAACTACATAAAGACACGACTAGTTGAGTTAGAGTCGATTGATCTCGTTTCGGCTCTGCTAACTGGGTTGAGTTTAAAATATGTATATAGACGCGAGTTCAGTAGTTAATTAAATGAATTCAGTTGATAGCCGCATCTCTGTGTTTTATTTGTGGTTTGTGACGCGACTCGAAAATTCAACTCAACGTCAACTCATCATGTATATATGTAGAAAATGTAATATTGGTGTGGATTGTAGCCCCCATTGATAATGAAATTGCCGATGGCCTGGCTAGAGTACGGGCTAACACATCACTTGGTCCGGAACCTTTCTGCATCTCAGCCAGCTGACATGTAAAATCGGCCATCGAAAATTGAGTCGATTGGCTATTTCGTTATTGCTGGATAAACCCCCAACGCTCGTCGAGCTAAAAAAAACTCATTGACAAAGCTGAAGCTTTTACATTTAAAGAGATAAAAAGAATAACACCGCTCAATTATTATCAAGGCATAATATAGCTGGTAGTTGAGTGTAGCTGTTTGTTCTACGGAGCAGCTCCCGAAACCTGCGGAGCAATTGCTGGGCGACAATCAGGCTACAGCGAGGCAGAGATTGAATCTCTTTCATCGCAACTTCACGGCTTCCAGACAGATTTGAGATATGACTCCAAAATCAATTTTAGGCTATATCAAAAGCGTTAACCTTGAGGGTTTTTAATGATGGGGGTAGCACAATAGACGAAATAAAATAGGTCGCAGTGCCCGTAAACACTCCTCCTCAAAAAAACAGTGCACACGATCAACTTCCCAGTATGATGAACGCAGACTGAATAAACTGATTTCTTACAAGATAGTAATACGTTTAGCACTAGTGGGAAATTGACTAGTATCAGAACTGACGACAAAGTAATCCTGAGAATAGTGGTAAATATACAAGATTTTTCTAGACAATTTGTTTTTCTTGAATGTTAGCAAACAAATATTTCCTTCGTACTTCATTCGCTACACTAAAGCTGATGTTCGAATTCGTATTGAGCCTGTTGAAGCGCCGCTAATAAGCTGAGAAGCGAATGACTTCTTTTGGGAATTCCAAAGCTTTCCAGCGATATTATTAAAACTAATCAATGTAAATTACTTGTCAGGCTTGACCAAAAAGAACAAAATTTTTGGAAATCCTGATATGAACCGCAATTTCCTGAAGCTGTAGGACGTACAAAATAATTCACCGCCAAAAGAGTGCTGATCTAAGGTTTAAAAAATTCGTGATGTTTGTAAAGGGTAACGTAATTTTTGCACGATTTTTAAAGGTTGTCGGATTTTGACTACTGATACTTTGTTGGAAAGCTATCGCTGTGCAGAATCCAAAAAAGATCACTTCATTTAGGGCGGATCTCATGCCATCAAGTTTATTAGATATTAGCAAAACTTATCAATTTAAGGTCTATCGACCGAATGGTATGAAATTTTGTCAGAGAATTTTTTGGTTAGTTAATATTCCTCTTTCAGCATCTCAAATAAATCGATATAGTTTTTGGTTCGCGCGGTATCGTGCAGGTATAAAAACACGAACGACGTTTAAACAAAAAAACGGTTCAACCGAATTTTATGAAAATCTTTTTAGATCATAATTTCAATAATAATCTTCGAACGGCACTTCAACTAACTTGATATCTTTTAAGGTTCGCGCGATATCCGCAGGTACAAAAATCACTAATATCATTTAAACCAAAAAACGACTCGATCAAATTTTATAAAAATCTTTTCAGACCCTATTTCCGCTAAAACCCTTCGAACGATCGTTATCTTTTTTGGTTCGCGCGATATCGTGCAGGAAAAAATTATCATATACGTACGCACACACACATACTTCTCAATTTTTTTCTAAAAATGCTGTTGGGACCTTGAAAATGGGTTAAAAATTTCGATTTCGATTTTCGGACCGATTACACTAACTTCCCTATACTGGTTATAACTTTTAAGGTCCGTTTATACCTACAGACATCGAGCGTGACAGACACGTGCCGTGCCAGACAAAATAAAGTGGAAGATGCAGTAGTTGAAGGAGAGTCTTCAGAGCTAGAAACATTGAAACAAGTAATTGTATGATTATTTTAGATCTTACGATTGAACTAATTCAGTCTCAATACTTGTGAAGTATATTCATCGTTTCAAATTCCATTGCATTTTTTGCATCACCCTACATTAATTTAGTTTTTGCAAAAATAATAAAGCTGCTGCAATATTCATTTTCTTTTGGTTTTTGTTTGTTTTTTTTCTTTCATTTCTTTAATTATGTTGAGAGACAGAACATCAATCTCTGTTCGTGTTTGTGCATGAAATTTGCTTAAATCTTAGGCGCATTTATGTATATATATAATTTTATTTATTTATTTATCTTTTTTTTTTGTTTATTTCTTTTCTTTTTCTACATTTCTAAATATGAATTGCTAACAGCCTGATATCTTTTTTTTCTCTTTATATTTTCTTTTTAATAATTAGTTTATTTTTATTTTTAATATATATAAATTAAATTTATTCATTTTGGTTTTTTTGGTAGTACAAAATGTAAACTTGGCGCATTTTGCACCATTTTCTTTTTTTTATATATATCTATGTATATATTTACGATATTTTATAAAAATTACTTATTCTCTATAAGAATTAAAAAAAGAACGAAATGAAATATTTTTTGTTTTATTAAATTTTTTGTTTTTTTTCCCCCTTTTAAAATTTCCATATTGTGAGCGGAAATAATTTTGTTTTTTATAACATATTTTTTTGTTTTCTTGTATTTTTCATATTTTCTGTAAAAAGTGAGCAATGTTAATTTGTTTTATTATTTTTTATTTTTCGTTACGATTCTGCTTTTCTCATTCATTGTTTATATATGTATTTATTTTGGCAGTGGGCCTTTTTAATTGATTGCTAGGCCTTTTTCAATATTCAAATATCGTCTCCATTTCAAATTATTACACGCTCTATGCCCGATGATTTTGTTTGTTTGTTTTTGTTTTATTCTTTGGATGGATTTTAATATTTCAATCTCTGTTGCGTTGTTTTCACGATAATTGATTTAATTGTTATCCTTTTTCCTTTATGTTATTATTAAATGAACTTACACGGCGTTTCGACGACTCACTCTTCTATTCGTTATAAAAAATTTGCACTTTTTTTAGGATCATTCCAACAAAACAAAAAATTGTTGGCCATGGTTTTTCATTACTATAATATTACATGTAAAAATTACATTATACACATTAACAAAAAAAAAACTAAACAAAAAATGAACTAAGCATTCAAAAAAATTAAATTTAAAGTTTTAAAATTTAAATACAAGAAGCACCACATCTACAGTGTTTTTGCTCTATCAAGGAGATCACTGATGAATTTCTGTAATAAGAAAATTTTATTTAGTTTATTTTTTAGTTTAAGTTTATGACATTTTCTTACCGATATGTCTTGTTGAGGCCTTTTGCATTCTGATAATAAGGTCTGCATTTATAAAAAGAAAGTATTTATTAATTTTGGCTATAATGATTATTATGATTGTTTATGATTATAAAACTGCACAATCAGATGAGAAACTGAATCTGTATTATTTGAACTCAACATCTTTTGCAAAATATACGCAAAGTGATAGTGTATGAAAGATCAAATTGTTGAGGCCGCAATCTGCAATCTTCCAAATATTGCTCCTAACGTACCCCCTAGTCTACCGCATCATTATTTTTTAAATTTTCTAATTCATCGTTTTATTGGACCAAAATAGTCGCGAACGCATGAAATAGACACAGACAGTTTCCTCAGTCTCTTATAAAACATAAAAGTTTTCACTTTTTATACCACCTTATGCCTCTCAAATAAATCTTTGCGTCGGGTTCAAACCAACGAAGAGCAAAGTACGTTTTAATAATGGAAATCGAATTATGAAACTATGGTCCGTTCCGTTCTTCCATTTTTTTGGTAGTCGTCACCAGCGAGATAGGGGAGCAACATGTAGATAAGTAGAAGAAAAGCTACCTCCAGTGCGACCGGAGGCCCAGTAAGCGTTGGTGATCCGTTTGGTTGTCACAACTCGTGTACCTTGATTGCGGAGTGGTTGTTTGGTCGGGTGTGACGGATGCTTAAAGCCATCCTGTAGGTAGCTAAACGCTTAACAGTGATCTGATCTCTATTCTGAAGATCTATTTAAGTCTTCCAAAACATAACTGCCTAGGGTGGGCTGGCTGGCTTTAGCTAACCAGAGTTACACAGTGTTTCTCTCTCGTCCATCTCCCTACAAAAAACAGATGTTGAACGGTATGCCCAATTTGGCAGCGTGGTCTCCTATGGGCCAATGTCTCGTGATGATTGCCGTGATTCTGGCAATATCTCGTCGGGATCTGTTTAATAGGCCCATTGTTTTTTCTTTCGTATAAGCCGGCCAAGTCGCGCTAGAAATAGTTCAGGTCTCTAGCGCTCTTCACTTTTGGCTGGCAAGCAGCAGGTTGTGGCTTTAGACTTCACCTATTTGGCTGCTGACCATCTAGGTCTCCGACCTCCGGAGAGAGACTCCCTGTATGGCTAGGTAGTCGGTTTTCTCGATATCCTATATGTTCCTATGATCGGGAACCCAGAGAAGTGTCACGTTATGTTTTCTACCAAGCTTATCTAGCTCAACTTTGCATCGCCCCACTAACTTCGAGTGCATCATTACTGAATCCAGAGCTTTTATAGAGGCTATAAAAATTCCAATACTATGTACATCCTTGCATAGGTTCTAAGTTCATTGTCTGGCTTAGGTCTCCAGGATTGCCAACACTTCAGCTTGAAAGACACTAGCGTACACCGGGAGGTGCTATGACAGTGAACTGTTAGTGGTCTCTAGATAAACCCCTGCTCCGACGCCCTCTGACGTCTTGGAGAGTTGGTGAATATACATCGATCTTTCGCGGGACATCTCCGTTTTTCAACTCTCTTTTTGACGGTAGTACGACGGAGAAGTCCTTCTCAGAGGTCAATCTAGGTGGAAGGTAATCTGTGGTTGTAGCGAAGGTAGCAAATACAAAATATTACTATGTCCGCGGAGTTTTGAGGTGCATGGCCCGGGATTCCTTCATTCTGAGGGCACTACACGAGGCGAGATGGTAAATGTGAAGGTCCAGGGAGTAGGTGCAAAAGAACGTCGAGAGCTTTCGTGGGGAATTTACCCATGGCCCCTGTTGTCCCTACTGTTGCCGTTCTCTGGACACTTCCCAGATTTATGATTTTATATGTCTTGCTTAGCGATGGCCACCATACTAGCGACCCATACGTGGGTTTATCCCATCTATGTACATACATAGGACCATCTTTGGTTTGAGACTCGATCTCTTGCCAAAAGTCTTTTTACAAGCGCAGAAGGCTATACAGGCTTTCTTTACCCTTTCGCCGATGTTCGTCTTCCAGTTGAATTTAGGATCCAGTGTTAGACCCAGACATTTCACTCTGGAGGACGAGGTGCTACTTCTTTAGCTCCGCTTTTGTCTAATTTCTGTGGTATACTATTCATCGTTACTAACTACAGTAAAGGGGAGATGACCCTTCCTACCGATTGATGGATGTGAGAGTCGATGATCCTTTCTAGTGTCTTAAGCACAAAGGATGTCAGGCTAACCTGCCTATAGCCTTTCGCGAATTCGTGACCTCTTCTCCATAACTTTGGGATCAAGACGACCCTCGCCCGTTTCCAACTCCTAGGGACATAGCTGAGCACCACCCCCAAAGGACCTTCCCCTTGTAATAATAGTGGAATTCTCTTACCAGGAGTGTCTCTGTTCGTTCCCTGATGCTTCGACCTCGTTTTCGTTTTTGCAAACGGGAAATTGTGTAGTCATTAAAAGCTCTATAGACTGGGCCTGCGATTTAAAAAAAACCATAATGTAACCAGTACTAATGTATGGCTCGGAAGCATGGACGCTTACTAGACATGACGAGCAGGAAAATTCTTCGCAGGATCACAGGCGCAGTAAATGAAGAGGGTGACTGGAGAAGACGACACAATCACGAATTGTACCAAATATACAAAGAACCTGACGAGCTTCAAGATATCATGCCTACGCTAGATGGAACAAGTAATGAGAATGCCTGAAGAAGCGTCCCCCAAAATCCCGTTCCTCCAAACGCCAGAGGAAAGAAGGTCACAAGGAAGACCTAGGAAGAGATATAAAGACGACATCGAAATAGACTTACGCACAATAGGGATTACCAACTGGAAGAGAGAAACACAGGACTTGAGGAGGCCAAGGCTCACAGAACGCTATAGTGCCAATGATGGGTCTCCCTTGATGTCGCACCTAATAATAGAAGATACATTTACAAAATGAATCTTCGGCAGCACGTTTCGAAATGGGAAAATACCAAACGCGGTAAATTTACCCTATTGAATGCTTGAATTCACTTGATCTACCAGGATTGACACCCATTATATATATCCACCGCGTCTTTGCAACGGGACAGAAGCAACACTTTCAAATGTTAAATTTAAAGTAGAAAATGATCTACTCCCACGAATACCAAAGATACTAATCGATATGTAATTTCGAATTTAAGCGTTTGAAATTTCCTAAAAGACCCGCCTTTGCAATGACAATGAACAAAGCCGCAAGGCAAACATATACCCCATTTATGACTAGGTTCAACCCAGGTTCAACCTGGGTTCAACCCAGTCATAAACGGATGTCGAGTTGAAACTGGGTCCACTCAACCCAACTCAGCTCTCCTACCTGGATCGAGTTGATATTTTACCTCATATACACAGATTGAGTTGAAATTGGGTTAAAGTGACATTTGTCTTGTTTGTTTACCATCCGTGAAGTCCGCATTCATCGTTAGTTTTGTGCTCGATGTTTTTTCTGGTACAGGAAAAATAAATTATTTCGTTCTGAATTTTTACGTATCTGTAAATGAGAATTTCACACAAAAATTTGAGGTTATGTTTTGATATCAATTCAACTCAATTTCAACCCAAAGTGAACTCAACTCGACATCATATACGGTGGTCGAAATTTCAACTCAACCTCGACTCAACTTTTCAACTTAGTCATAAACGGAGTAATAGAAAGAAAGGGTTGTACTATTGGAAGCTACATATATCCAACATGAAATGAGCGGTGGCAATTGATGATTTCCTTGAATTGCTTGTGAATGATGTCTTAGATGACAATGTTATTAATCTAAATTAAAATATCGTCACGATAATGGCGATAATGTTGCGGAAGACCTCCACCCTCACTGTAAAATTAATTCGAGAAAGTCTTAATCAACTTTCTAGTAAATTAGAAATTTTTTCCTTGCTAATGACTCAAAAATCTAAACGAGCTTTTAAATTACAACGTGAGAAATTACATCGTGTACTACATAAAAAAATCAGTAAAGTCATCAACGCCAAGCTTAATTACTGATTACATTGTCAGAAAAGAAAGAGCTACGCAGAATGAGAATAATGCTTGTGAAAATCCAACGCCTTTAATGAAAACATCTATTGCAGAGACAATTTCTACTGAGGATGAAAGTGACCTGTGGAACCAGGTCGCAAACGATGCAGAGTATTAAAAGATAGAGATAGTGATTACACAATAACAAAATAAATTTTTTAAATAAAATAAAATAAATTTAAGTTTGAATACTCGATGATTTCAAACTTTTATATGAATCTCTTTCCGACTTGCGAAGGAGTTTATTAAGAACCTTGATTTTGAAAATTTCTGGACATTTTTTAGCTGGTTTCAGAATAAGTCCAAAATAGTCAGACGAAAACTCGAAAAATTCGAATGGATCTATTTAAGAATACACACTAGAAAGGACGGCCTCGCAAGTGAAAATACAAAACTCACTATTATCGGATAAATTTGAAGGTACCCAGGGAATTCAAACAAGACGACGGTTTAGCTCCCATATGCTATTCAAACTGAATTCTAGATTGAATTATAAGAAGAACACAAATGAAAAGGAGTGGCACTGTCATTAACAAATCAATTCAACTACTAGGATATGTTGACCATGTGGAAGGGTAGGACGATCGCTGCAAGCAGTACACCAATCATAGGAAGAGCTTAAAAGTTCGAGTGAAGAAACAGGCGGACTACAAATAAATAAGGGCAAAACTAAAGCTATGATAAAGACATCAAGGAAATCTTCCAATCGAGGATCCCAGTTTAGTAGATTCTGATTTGAACAAATATTGCAAAACAAGCACCTTTTCTAATGCTTATGGAATGACAATAATAATAATTTATTGGAAGTGTGCACAAGATCATACATCTTTTAGAGTAATACATACGATGGATTATAGAGTGAAGGTCATTAATATACAATAAGAAAAGGAGAGGGCCAAAAATTGAGCCTTGTGGCACTCCCAAAAGTACGGGAAGAAAATAGGATATAGCGCTGTTATGGTGAACACATTGAAGCCTATTAGTAAGAAGGGAAGAGATAAGCCGAGTAGCAGAAGAAGAAAAATGCTAGAGTGGACTAAGTTTGGAAAATAGAAGCGAGTGTACCACAGAATCGAAAGCCTTAGAAAAATCAAGAAGGTAATATCTCATTGTCACGAACAGAATATAGTCAAATTGCCTGATCACGACTGGAAAAAAGCGGAGCGGCATAAATCGATACCCTCCGTTTACGCTCGTATTAAAATAACTCATAATATACCCTAGGACAACCGCAAGCCTTTGGATATAGAGCTGAAAATCCTACCCGCTTCCAAAGAGGAGAACCTTTTCACTAATACTACTCGCCACTCCGCATGGATTCTTTAACTTAATACCACAGTCTCTAATTATCGTACCTCCTACAATAACACAATTATTTACGACTTCAAGAATGCGAATTATATCAGCATTGGCCGTTAACTATCCCTGGTTGACTGGGAGCATAGGCTATCAGGTAATGATCTTGACGAAGTAGTATTATGCTTTTATACTATTCTTTTTAGCAACATTGACAAACATGTACCCAGGATTAAAAAAAGGGATAAATTATCGGAACCATGGCTGGATAAGGATATTCGTTCGCTTCGTAATCATAGAAATAAATTATATAATATGATTAGAAATAACCTCAACGTAAATGCGGATTTGAAATTAGCATACACTAGGTTAGCCTCTGAATTTAGTGTTAGGTCACGCGAGGCCTATACTACATATCTCAACTCTATCGAAAATAGCATCATAAATGACCCCAAGAAGTTTTTCGCCTTTGTTAATACACAAAACGAAAGACCTTAGGCTATCCGACAACAATGACAAACGGTAGTAAACACTCTTCGTGCCCCCAAGAGATCTGTAGCATGTTTGCTGATAAGTTAGCAAAGTTTATTGCCCCAAGTCCAATTCTAATACGCACACTGACACTTTTCTTATAAATAATCTTATAGATAATCTTTCCCTGCCTGTTCATAAAGCTTCTGATAAACAATCGGTCGACAACTACAGATGCATTGCTATCTTATCATCAATCCCTAAACTTTTCGAGAAACTTATTCATGACAAGATCGCCCTCTTAATCGATCCTCATCTCAACGAAGAACAACACGGTTTTAGAAAAGGGCGCTCAACCACTTCTAACCTTATGGTTCTAACCTCCGAAGTGCTTTGTGGGATGGAAAACGGTTATCAAATCGGTGCTGTTTATACTGACTTCAGCAAAGCTTTTGACCGAGTTGACCACAATACCTTAATTTCAAAGCTTTTTAAATTTGGAATTTCGGGACTTCCGCTTGAATGGATAAAATCATATCTTGACGGAAGATCACAGGTTATCAGATTCCAAGGATTTCTATCAAAGGAGATTAACGTCACTTCCGGCGTTCCTCAAGGCAGCCATCTAGGCCCTCTACTTTTTAACATATTCATCTCTGACTTATCTGAAAAATTAGGTAATATTCCTCATCTCTTCTATGCAGATGACCTCAAAATATATAGCACCATTAAGTCTCAAGCCGAAGTCGAAACTCAAAGTATTGCAAGATTGGTGCATAGTCAATAAACTACATCTCAACACTGACAAGTGCCATGCAATTACTTTCTCTCGAAAGAAAACCACTCAGCTGCACAACTATTATCTCAATGACAAGATATTGAATCATGTCGATCATATTGTGGATTTAGGTGTTGTCCTAGACAAAAAATTAAATTTCAATATGCACTACGATAATATTACTGCCAGGGCCAATAAGCTTCTTGGCTTTATAAAGAGAAGGGCTAAAGAGTTCGGTAATGTATGGGTTACAAAAACACTTTTTTGTTCCTTAGTCCGCCCAATCCTGGAATACGCTTGCCCGGTCTGGGATCCCATTTTCGAAGTTAACAGGATCAGGATTGAATCTGTTCAAAAGAAATTTCTCCTTTTTGCTTTGAGACATCTGCATGATCCGCACGATTTTCGAAGCCTGCCACCTTACAATGACCGGATCAAAGTTTTAGAGCTTATGCCACTGTCGGCGAGGAGAAAAATGCTTATTTCATGCCTTACCCTGGACATTATAAATGACAACCTTAAAGTACAGTTTCTATCGCGTATGATCAAATTCAATGATGATGTTCGACATACAAGACATACGAAACTTCTTAAGGAATACCCGCACCGCACTGAATATGGAAGAAACGAGCCCATCAACAGATGTTGTATGGTCTTCAATAGCCATGGATCATGTTTTTCCCCTACAATTGATAAAATATCCTTCAAGAAAAAACTTAGATCCCTACTTATAGCATGAATCCTTCCCACTAACAATTATCTTTAGCCAGTGTAATTTTTAAGACTGAATATTATAAGAAAAGTAATGTAATGTAATTTAAGTTAGCCTTGTTTGGCTTATATAAATAAATAAATAAATAAATAAATATTTCAGGCCAACAAATCAGCAATGTTTTAGCAAATGTATGGAGGAGCTCAATGGAAATTGATGATTACCATGCTTGTGCAAAACATGGTGAATCAGATCTTCCAGAATGCCTGGTAAATTCAATGGCATTCAGAACACGTGCAAGCACGTGAAAGCCAATGGTTACTTCAAATGTACAAATACAGATTGCTGTTGTCCAAGAAGCGGTTTGTTTAGATTACTAAAGAATAGATTTCTCCCACCACCAGACATTACTAAAGAACAGATTTCTCCCTTCAAGGCAGTAGGGGGCGGCGGGAGCTTTGCTTACTTTTGCTGGTAGGCAGAACGGAGGCTAAAAAATTACGAAAATTTTGCTTACGTACTACTTGAATAGCCCCCGATTCGTACACAGGTAAACAAAATTGATGTTTTATATAAAGTACTTATTAGTCCTGTGATCTGTAACGGCACTGAAATATGGACGCTATCGCAAGAATTGGAAAACGAAATTAATGATTTTAAGAGTCCGAAGATACATACAGGCCTGTTCTGAATTCTGGTGCAATCGATTCCATGATTCGTATGCAACGAAAATTCCCGCGTAGTTCAGAATAGGCCTAATAATGGTCCCTGTTAACGAAAATGATACGTGGAGAAGTAGATATAATGATGAATTGTATCTATCAAATATTTAACGAACTTGAATTAGCCATATACATCGAGATTAATAGCTTAAGCAAGGTATTCAGGACATATTACAAGAAAGAACGAAACAAGGATACTAAAAAACTAGTATTTGGATATGGAAAGACGCAGTAGCACCAGATCCTTGGAAATCGTAACTAGAAACAAACAACTAGAGATCGTATAAACTGGAGGACATTTTTAGAGGAGGCCAAGGCTTGATATGCGCTATAGCGCCGCCATACGAAGGAAAGTTTCGGATTTATATGATTTAAGAAAATTACCGAAAGTACTACTAACTTTTTACAAGGCAAGTAAAGTCTTTTTATGCTATTTTTTATACGCACTTTTCTGTATAACGTATCCACTGCATAAAGCGAAACCTTACTATAATCTACATATACATATATCCGCCGTGTGCTCTTGACAATGAAGACCTTGAATATTACTAAAGTGAAAATATTTCCAAACAACCCTGAAATTTCTTCATTTAAAAGAAATTGTAGGTGAGACAAATTCAAAAAAAGCTGAAAATTGAACAACTTTTTATATTAAACCAATTAGCCTTTGACAACTTCTTATGAAAATTGCCTAGCAACTACATGTATATTTAGCATTTTATAAATTCCTTACTTCAGCCATATTAAATTGAAAATGTGTGTGTATGCTTCGCTTGACTTTGCTTTGTGTAATTTTCTATGAAAAACCATATTTTCACTTCCAAAGAATCTCCTTTGAATATATCAATTTCAACAAATTCTGCTTTAATCTATTTTTACTTATTACAAGAAATTGAAAAACAGCCAGAATCAATATGAAAAAAAGCATTCGTTAGCGTTTATGGCCAGGTAAACAACATTAACACTATATCAGCAAAATTCTCTTTTCTTTTGGTAAACACGTTCAACCTGCAAGTGCAAAAAGGATTGAGACTAATACAGCATTAAAAAAAGCGAGTCTCAAATTACTCTGGAAAGTTATGACTGGAAGAATTGATTAAACATTAAAAGAATTTAGCTCACGACAATCGTGTCATTGGGTATTCTCGGATTATGTAAGCCTTAAAAGTGAAACTAGGAGGAAAATCTTTTCTTTTTTCAATTCAACGCCTTTTCAATATAAACGCGATTGAAACATACAAACATAAAATATAGGACACCCTTTGGGATCGTCCATTAATTACGTGAGGCGTTTAGGATGGGGAGATCGAGCCGAATATCACGTAATCTCACGAGGGGGAGAGGAGGGGTCTCGGCAAATATCACGTAATTTTTTTCTCAAGAAACTCTCCACTAAAGTCCTTCATTAACTTACAAGCCACTAGGCCGGATGAAGAACACACAATAACTCAGTCTTACTGAGCGATGGGGACTTCAGGTATCCGCCGGAGAGGCAGTGACGGATTCGCCCCCCTTAGCGGCCCAATTTTATATACCGCTCCAGTGTCCATAGAAAATATAAATTTTCGAGCAAAGACTGCACAGTAATTGCAACAACCGTACTGCGCCCCCCTGCGTCTATATCACGGTCTGTGCAGTACTTTCTCGAGTCTGCGCTAATTTCGCATGGACCCTGGACCGAACCGTGCAATAGGCGCACGGCGCGCACAGTTCTAATTTCTCCTCTACCTTTTCCCTCGATTTAAGGCCAGCCCTGAGAAATGCTTCTCTCAGGCAGCGAGGGTGGTCGGCCGAAGGGAAAACGGGGAAGAGAGGTGAGGAAGAGGAAAGACCAAATTCGAGCAGATCTTCGTGAGCGTAGTCACAATAATTACGAAACTTTAAGTTTCTTCACAAAAATAATCCAGAACACTCAACCTGCGGCCCGCCGGCGGCCCGGCTCTTCGAGTATTTACTCGAATAGGCCATAGGCCAATCCGGCCTTGCTGACAGGCCGTGGAATGCAGGTGACGTCATGGTTCCCTACAGACATACAGGTGAAGACGACAGTTTCGCATAGCAGCTTGTTGATTTCAAGTGCAAAAATGTTCATGGCTTCACCGAAATCTTTAAAGGTACAAACATATTGGTGACTGGAAAAACCTTTAAAATACACAGAGTACCATATTTTCTGACACAATGGGCAGGCGGCGCGGAGAAATTAAATGTGGGGAAAATTCTGTCGCAGGTGGCCGCAGGTACGGTCTCCGCGCCAATATATGTTGGTGCCTTAAGGCGGCTCCAGACTCACGCCGTGAATACCCGCGAACAAGCGCGAATGCGAGTGTGGATGGTTTTCGCGCCTAGTTCGCGCCTTGCTTTCAGGTTCGACTGAAACCACCCCAGATCTTCAGGCCCAAACTGACGACAAATGCCCACACATAAAAAGATTTTTATCCGTTTCTTGGACTGCAGGCCCCATCCAGCTGGCGTCCCGGGAGGTGTTTGAAAGTTTAAATGGTTTCAAGGCGAAAACTATCAGGCCACGGCCTGTCGTTGACCTGTCTGTGATCAACCCTAGGGCCTTAAGATATAGCTAAATCCTACACAAAATTTTTTATGTTTACGCCAGAAAGTAGCATAGTAGCCCGTGGATTGTTTAGCCGCCACCAGCCAGCCAAACGCGCGACTCGCCGAATGCAACAGCGTACGAGCCAAGTAACACTGAAGTTGGTGACATATTCAAGCGTACATACATGCGTTACATTCGTTGGCATATTATATAGAAGTGTGTGAATTCAAATGCGACCTGAAATATTCCGTGAATGGAATTCATGCCACGCAAAGATCGGGCTACTTTTTCTGCTACCATGCAATTATGTGTCAGGGGAAATTCGCCGCATATCATGGAGCCACTGAATGCAATGCATGAACGCTTGTATATGTCACCAGCTTGACCCGCAATTAGAATATAAAACTACAGGAAGGGCCCTCCTCCATTTTAGCGTAATGAAATCCTTGTTGGTTATAACTGTTCACGGTTTGGTAGTTGTGTGTCCACTACAAGCGCAAAACGCGAGTGGAATCGAGGAGGGGCAAGTAGGAGTTCGAATTATCAGGTCAAGCTTATGGGTACCCCCGTAAATACGTATTTTTAATATTAAATACTAGAGATTTTTTAAAATCGGAAAAACTCATGTGAGATTAGGGCGATGGGGAGGGGGTCGAGCCAAATCTTACCAAGCGGAAGGAGGTCGAAAAATCGCCTCACGTAATTTATGGGCGACCCCTTTGCGAGGATGAGCTTTAAAAGAGGGGCGAGCAAGCCATCAACTATCCAGTGACACCAATTGATCGAACAGATTAGAATTGAACGATGTTCCCAACAGCAACGCAAATACTGAAAATAGAATTTGGCACTGCTTCCAAGACGATTCTTGTTGCGAAATTATTTATGACTACTCCAAGGCCGGCACAAACATAAGATCCGTCACGGATTACAGATTACACGATCTGACTGAGCATGAATACTTGAGATTTAGGTAGTAAAAAAATCGAATTATGCAAGATCGATACTCACAACCAGATGAGATCGTCGGATGTCATCTGTGTCCATGTCTAAGATTTCATCGATGTCCACGTCGATAGCTTCGGTCTAAAAAAAAAATTAAAATAACATCAAGGTCTTTACACAACACCTCCAACAACGTGCAACTTACAGGTGGATCGAATAACTTTTGTAGCTCATCATAGAGCCACATTTCGACTGCCAGTCTTTTTCTTATCAGGCTCATCTGGTGTGATCCATACTTGGCTGTTAAAAACTTCTCTCTGCGCTCCTTGACCTCACCCTTATCACTAAAGTTGACCCTTAAGCCGGCTCTGTTCGGTGATCTTTCACAGTCGTTCATTGATTCCACACCGCACTGCATTGTGTTGTATGTGCGCCTTTTTGTTAACTGGTGATGTCCACTTGCCGCCTGTGCTACCTTCTTGCCAAGGTAGAAAATTGTTGACCAATGGATTGAGGTCAATTCCGAGTTAATCACTACTTCCCCGGGTTTTTTTCTATGGAAAATCAGCTGCAGTTATCTGGAAAATGAATGGGAAAGTTGTTATTATAAAAGAATCTCGAATATTCATTAAGGCAAGATTTTCCCACGTGGATTGGGCATGGCTGGACTTTAGGTAAATATTTGTAAGCTTATGTTAAATAAGTTGTTTGGAGGTATTACGTCAAGAGTCGACGCAGGGCTTCATGAATGTCTTTTTAAAAGTTAAATAAATTAAGCAATGAATAAAAGTTTTAATCTTTTTTTTAATGAAACATAAAATATGACAGTTTTATAGGAGGCTTTTTTTAGACAGTAATACATTAGTAAAAACGTTAAAGCATTGTTAGGATTTGTAAGGGAATAAGAAATTTTAAAATTTCATGGAATCGGTTGGGAATTTTTTTATTTTAATATAAAAAAAATTTTAATAGCACAAGTAGCCACCCATATTTTACGAGAAAATCAGGCAGGAGCTGGGGGATGTTTCTCTAAACAATTATTGCAATATTGTAGCTAGTAGGGGGAACATCATCTGTTTTATAATACGTACTGGCACTAGTAAAATTCCAACGAAAGTTTTGCTGCCTGGACAGAAGCAAACACTGTGTTTAAACACGAAGCTATTAGATCTATCCCATTCTGCTATAGAAAGGCTGCGACCTAGTCGCTCCCTTGTTATGCAACATATTCAAGCCTTCCTTTGCAAGTGATTATATCCCATCTGTCTGGAGGAATGTCAAAATATCATTTATACCTTAGCCAGAGCCAGGTTCGGATTGCACCTCGGCTAAATCTTTCAGGCCGATAAGTCTCTCGTCTTTTGCCTTGAAGACAATAGAGAAAATTGCTGACAGGGCGTTAAGGGAAACTTATCTTCGATGCCAACCACTAAGCTTCTATCAGCATGCAACCAGGTGGGCAAGTCCACTGAGACAGATCTCCGGTGCTCAGGCTAAAGTGTGCAGCACTAAACCAAGGAGTTGTTCTGACGGCCTTCCTCGATATCGAGGGAGTCTTCGACAATATATCCTTTGATACTATAGTTAGGACTGTAAGTAGTCGTAGTTAAAGTAGCACTTTTTGCAACTGAATCGGCTCTATACTGAGAACCCGAAAACTAATGGTTTCTCATGTTGAGGGGCCCTGGAGGGTACTATAGTAAAAGGTTGTCCACAGGGAGAAGTTTTATCTCCACTTCTCTGGTGTCTTGTGCTAGATGAACTCCTAGAGCTGCACAACGACCGAAACTTTTTCACCCAAGGTTACGCAAGTGAAACTGAAGGAGCCATGCTAAGGCGTCTGCAGCAGGCACTAGATCTGGTCTCTAGCTGGTATGCCAGCGTAGGACTAAAAGTCAATCCCGACAAGACTATTCTGGTTCCTTTAACCAGAAAACGATCACTACCGGGACTTTCGGAGCCTACACTCGCAGGCAGAACTATAGGCTTTTCACAACAAGCCAAATATTTAAGAGTGACACTAGACGCCAAGCTCAACTGGAATCAGTATATGGTAACTGATGAACAGGAGGGGATGTAGAAATAGTGCCACTCCAGGAGGTTCAAGAATTGATAGAGTTTTGCCGCAAGACGAACCGGCTAATGCACCCGCCAATTGAATGATTTCAAATCGCCGTTTTAAGTTGACAATTATGTTGTTTATGGTTGGGTGTCGATTGACAATTCCACGGTGTTGCCTTTGCCAACAGTTGTCTAAGCCTTTTGTTGACGATTTCTTTTTGATAGTCTGACAGGTTCGAAGGTATACAGGACGGCAGAGCTGCCAGTAATCTGCCAGATAACTGAATCACATCTCAAAGTTTGATAGTTATTGTCGTGTGGGATTTAATTGTGGCGCTTTGCGTAAAACTTGCAAATTAAGTTTTATAACGTGATCGCCACATACTCCTGTCAGTGTAGCGTTAACGGAACGTTGGCTTTCTGGACGGCTTGGCTTCGTTGTCGCGGTCACTGTCTGTCTGTATGATTGCTTGATATGGCCCTTCTTATTGAGATTCGAAAGGGTGGTATGGAAACGTTGAAACTGAGTATATGAGCGTAAGTCGGTCTTGATTGAGGTGCGGATGCCTAACAGGACAAAGGCCAAATCATCACTCGCAATATTCCCTGTGCTGAAAGTCGAGTCGTTACGGCACGACAAGTAGTTTCAGTCGATTAACCCGGAGCTTCTCATTTGAAGAAGTAATCCTTTATAGAGGATATTAATTCAATAATCTACTTTTTGTATGCTTTATCCTTTCTCGAAATAAAACATTTCATGAAAATAACTTTCATTTCTATTGGTTATTTCCTCGGCATTTAATTTCGAATAAAGTTTCTTGATTACTTATGACAAATGTAATTAATGCCATCTACTGGAAAAATAATAATGAGAAGAGCACGTATTCTAATCTTTTCGAGGGGATCAGTTGCAAGTGGAGCGATTTTTTCTGAGCTTGATAAAGAAGAAGAAAATCTTTCTTTATCCTCTTACTCAAAAAAAGACACCACCTTTATCCAAAAGCAAATCTTTAAAAATAATTTGAGAATTTTCGCATGCTTTCATTAACTGCTTAAGACAAAAGAATAGATCTGTCTAAATGATACCCAGCTTCTGTTGATACCGTTCTGATAACACCTGGATGAAAAAATTTCCCCTATTGTTTAAACAGCTGTGATATGCTTAAACACAAGATAACGAAAGAAAAAAACTAAGATAGAAACCAAACCTCATTTTCCCGGGGAATTATAGTAAACAAAGAGAAAGAAGAAAGAAAAGTAGAAGACAAGAAAAAAATATAATAAAGAAATTGTGCGAAATGTAGTGGCAGCGAAGATGTCGGACATTTAATCCACTTCAAAGAATTCAAAATTCCGAAATAAATAATGTTTCCTGCAGCTTAAATCATCTTGCAATTACCTTAATTATGACAAAGGCGGCTCAGACATCTTTTGTATATTTTATGCAAATGTTATCACCTAATATTAAGTCTCCTATAACTGTAAATGAATGGCAAACAGAACCGAGCCGAGCGGAGAACGTCTTGACGCAAATGTAATAATAATAATTCTCGTAATTCTGTTTACGCTTGTCATTTGCGCTCCATAAAGCCGAAAAGGCATTTCCTCCGTGTCGTGACGGTTTCTGTTGGCAGGCCGCGAATAACACGCGAAAGCCAAGTTTCCTCTGGCCGCGCAAATATAACGTGAAAAACACACCTGAAGCACACCAATATACCTAGGGTATGTATGTAGGCGCGTAAAGGTGCGTGAACCGATTTAGATTTTAATTTCGATGGTTTTTTTCATTATTATTGTATGATTTCTTCACGCCCGCAATATACGTACGTAAACTCGACTTGGCGCGGAATTATTTTTATGCCCGTCATAAATCATGCCGTCGAGACCGTCCGTCCGACCCGACTATCCTCAATAAAACGCGAACATATAAATAAAAAATAAAAAAAATGTTTTTTAATACAGCTGACAAATTTTAATTATCCGAGGGGGCATCTGGGACTGTCACTGTCGTGCGCATATCTCATCCTTGCCTCTTCTTCTTCTCTCGGACGTGGGAGTGACTCCGGGTGATTTTGGGTTTTTACCAATGTCAAGAAATGTTTTTTTTTCATCTTTCTCTGCAAGTCGGAATTCTGAAATGCTTTATGACAGGTGGAATACATTAATTTCTGTAAAATCTCAAAGTCCAAGACTCCTGAAGTACCTACTACTACACAACACACTGGGTGGAGAGCGTGGACATGTCAGGAGTCAGGAGTTTTACAATAGTTTGCATACCGTGGCGGTCGATAAACTTCTGGAGAACGCATTTTAATGGGGGTTCAACCTGAGTTATGGAGGTGAAATCTCTTCACAAGCAGATTGTTATCGAAGTTACTTTATGGGTAGCAAATTAATAAATTGAGGCTCCGTTCAAAGTGGTTGCCGATGTCACTTTTATGCTGTAGTTGACGAGAGTATTGTGTTTTCTGCTATTTTGATGTATTCTCTTGGTTCCTTCAACTTCTAGACAGAGGACTGCCGGTTGCGAATAATTTGTTGAGATTGTCGTTGAGATATGGTATTTACACAATTGTATTTTGTCATTTAAATGGAAATTCAATTTAACTTCTGTGATTCTTGCTTAAACGGCGATAGCACGTATAACCAGTTGTAGGAGTCTTTAACAAACAGCTATTGACTCTGGAATAATCTTTTGATGAGTACGATTAAATCGTTAAAAACTATTTGAAAATAGGCGCACCCTTAACCCGTTTATGACTAGCTTCAACCCAGGTTCAACCCGGTCTTACACGGATGCCGAGTTAAAACTGAGTCCACACAACCCAACTCAGCTCTCCTGCCTGCTTCATATACGCGGGTTCAGATGAAATTGGGTTTAAGTGACCTTTGTTTCTTTTACCATCCGTGAACTCCGCTTTCGGCGTTAGTTTTGTTTTCGGTGTTTTTTTCTGGCACAGGAACAAAATATTATTTCGTTCTGAATTTTTACGTATCTATAAATGAGAATTTCGCACAAAATTTGAGGTTATGTTTTGATATCAGTTCAACTCTATTTCAACCCAAAGTGAACTCAATTTGACATCATATACGGTGGTCGAAATTTCAACTCAACTTCGACTCAACTCTTCAACCTAGTCATGAAAGGACTTTTGTAGACCAATTACATTATATTCATAGATCCGGAATTGGGGCACTCACCAGTTTGACGAACAGGGCCTTCGCGGGTCGGACCTAAATGAAATACACCGAATGCTGTAGGTCCGTTCCTGTATTGGCCAAATCTAAGCGGTTTCTTCCTGTACCGTTTCTTAACTGGGGAAAAGAATTTTTGGGGCGCTTTACAAAGAATGTAAGTACACTGTTTGGGCAGATGTCAGGACATTTGTTGGCTTGATTACCGAAGACTGCCGTTTGAATTACTAGTTATGTAGGATAGGAAGGACAAACGAAGAGGACAACACTTACCTGCCCACACGATAAAGCAGATTTGCGCAAATCTTGCCTTTTCAGGACCATCGTTTGGTGATCGATGGAGTGTTCCGACTGATAGTTTTGATCGGGCCGGAAGTTGTTGTGTGATATTGCGTAAAGTTTGGTAATTAAACTTTACGCGGTGACTACACATCTCTACTGGTTTACCGATCGGTCAAAGATGGAACATGGTACAGGGGCTGGTGTCGCAAGATCCAACTCCAAGATCTCCATTGCAATAGGGTCAACCTTGAGAAACGTTTGAAAGACGTCAACAATAAAATCTTTTCTGACAGTCAAGCTGCTATCACTCAACGTGGAAGTTTTCTTCCAAAATAACTGTTTTGATGTACTCCAGAGCTTGACCAGAAGATATAAGGTCTCGCTCTGCTGGGTCTTCGGCCTCTGGGGCATCGAGGGCAATGAGATTGTAGACTATCTCGCGAGGGAGGGTCTGAGACGTTTGTCGCAGGACCCAGAACCCTCTGTGGCATCTCATGGACCACTTCCAAGTCCCTGACAAAGAAATGGATTAAGGGGGACTAATCCTACCTATTGGGAGCCAGTGCCAGATCTTTGACAGGCTAAAAATCTTATAAAACCCTTTCCATTAAGAGGCCTCATCACTTTAAACAGAGCCTACCTAAGGCTGACTGGAAATACTCTGCTCTGATTTGGCTTAAAAGAAGAACCTCGGTAGTCTAGGGGTAAGGCGCCTGACTACTATCCCCAGAGGTCCCGGGTGCGATTCCCGGCGGTGCCACGGTCCTAGCCTTTCCCAATTTCCCGCCTACATAACTTTCCTTCATTCTTCTTCCCTCTTTGCATTCCTGATTCCTCCTGTCATAGCCTTCACTAGTTCTCTTCCCCGCTCCACCAAGCGCATGTCATCGGTTGGTTGATGAGATTCAACTCGTTTCAGGAGGCATAACACTCCAGCGAGTTGTTCCCGATTCCCCGATGTCAGAGTCGCGAAATGGTTGGGAGTAGGTGAAATAAAATACCGCAGCTAGGTTGTGACTGTTCTTTCCTTCACTTCTCACTGTATCTTCCGACTAGAGCTGCTGTTCGACATTTCAAAATAAATACATGGTCGACAGTACAAAGGGGCCTTCCCTAAGTCTCTAGTGTGTCACATAAAAAAAAGAGAGAGTTTATGTCCGGTCTTCTTCAACTAAAGATCTTCTTGACTTCGCAGGGAAGGGAGTAATAATAACTGCCATCTTTATAGTTCGTTATTTATTTTCATTGGTGTTCTCCTGACCTATCTTGGCTTTCAGTGTTATGTTCTTAAATTTGCCTTAAAATCGAAAGGTGTGTAATATTTATAGCAGTAGTTTATTAGCAGATTTTTCCCACACTTCATTTCTTGTCCAGTTTTATGCAGAATTGACTCTATGCTTTGTCACTAGGCCTATATTAATTTTGTATTTATTTGATCCTAAAATTCGCATTAATATTAAAGAAAAATCACGTAAAAATTCTTATTCTGACAGATAAGATTTCAAGAAAAGGGTTCAAAATACAAAATTTCTAATTAATCCCTCCATTGTAGGTACAGAAAATATTAAACGAAAAACACACTTTTCACTCCTCATGTACTTAACTCCAATAACAATCATCCAAACTACAGCCCACAATATTTCAGATTAATTCATAATTGTCTACTCCAAAAAAATTAATAAAAAAAATCCCATTTCAATCTTAATTTAAATTTTAAATAAATCTGCTAATATTCTCCCGCAGAGCAGTTTTCATAACCATAAAGACTCTTAGACTCCACTTCAGAACAAAGCCCCCCAAAAATCCCTTACGGAGAAATTCACTCCATAAAAAGCCCCAGATCCCCACTTCTAATCCACCTTTCATTTATTTTATCCGAAAAAAATATTTCCCTCTATCGCCCAAAGAATAAAATCTGTCCATCATCTCCAGGATTCCCCCTTTATTTTCTGAATCCTTGCATATTTTTATAGGCAGCTTTTATTTGTGTTATTTTTATTCTCCTTATGCCGCTTGTGTATCCTTGTAGCTTATGTATTTATATATGAGAATATTTGGAGAACTGTTTTAAGGATACTTTATAGGAAAAAAATTAATTTTTTGCACTCTCTCTCTCTAAGGATGAAATCTCTGGCCAAAAGCCCTCAAATCGCCAGGACTTGTGTATCCGTGCGGTAAGGACTGTTTACATAAAATCGATCCGATTTACATAATAAATTGTGTGTGAAATTGAAGCCTTACGAGGATCCTTTGACGTGTTTTCAATCCTGGCAATTAATTGATTTTATATAAATGAAAGTTTCGGCGTGCACAGAAACGAAATCCTTAATCAGTAGCGCCAGGACTGAGAGTGGCGAATTGTTTTCGGTGACGTTAAACGACATAAAAGGAGGGAGATGTACAGTGTAGATATGAAGGGATACAAAGAAGTTTTGAGTGGGACTTGAAGAAAGGCCAATTAGGTTGAGAGATTGATTATTTGCTCGGCTTGAAGTTAACAGAATTTAACACATTAGAGGCTGTGCTTTGTGCAGGACGTCTGCTTAGGAATTAAATTATAGACGCCCAGAAATAGTGCGATAATTATAGACAGCAGATAAGGTACACGGCCTTCTTGTGATAAATTCGGTTGTAATAATTATAGATTGCTCATTCTTGTATAGACATCTTTGTCAGCACAAGAATAGAGAACTGATATGCGACAGATATACCTGAATGAAGTAATTGATTTGATTATTGGCATGCATTACACTTCTTACATTGTATTAACTCTAGTTCCACCGTTATTCCGAAAAAAAGCTATTCATCGCCATTTTCTCCAAAGCGCCTGCTCCAGTCATACTTTGATAGTCCGCAAAAGGGTCACAGCGAGTATCAAAATTGTGACTACAAATACAAGTTACAAAAGTATAAAGGGCACATATCTGGCATTTTTTCCATAATATTCTCAGCACATAGCGTCGATGAGAGGTGCTCGAAAGTTCACGTACATTCTGCCTCATAGCATCAATGTTTTTTGCCGTATGTTGGCTTCATTGTCGCCCAGACTCATTATATTATTACAAATTCACCATGAGAGGTGAATTTTTTATCGCTTTTCTTGTGACTGGTTGAATAGAATACCAAACAGCCGATAATCGCAAGAATAGTAACACAATATCAATGACAAGCACAAGTCACAAAAGCTTGTGACTTATGATTGGTCACAATTTAAAATAGGCCTATAAGATTACTACTGCACGTTGCTGCATTGTCTGAGCGACATGACAAACTGGTAGTATAAAGAGTCATTCATAAGCTAGGGTTTCCCATATAAAATACTCTGTTGTTGAGAGACCTTGAATAACTGTAAAAGGTTTAATCGGGTTAACATTTTTGAAAGTACTAAAGTTGTAGAGAATTTTATTGTCAATATTTTGGGCCCTCGCATGAAATTGCACGACCTATGAAACCAAGATGTAAGGAAAACAGGCCAAAACGGGATATTTGGGACGCCAGTCCATGTTTTTTTTGTGATTCCGAAATTGTTTTCTTAAAAGTCCATCAATCTGTTAACAATTGATTGGAGAAGCGGAAATGTGAGATTTATATACAATGGATAAGAATTAAATAAACTCTCCACCTCTGAAATTTTAGGCATAAGTCTAGAATTCTGCAATACGGGAAGAGGCTGGCATCTGGTTAAACAAATAAAACCTGGGTCAGTGACATTGGAGATGAGAACCCAAGGATCAATCAATTGTTCCTTTGTTTTGTTCCGATTCCGAGGCGCAACGGGTTCCAGGTAGTTTCTTTATAAATTTTCATTTTCGGATTTAGTTGTGATCAACTTGTTAACTTCCCAGTATAGGAAGTTATTGTAATCGGTCCGAAAATCGAAATCGAAAATTTCAACGTTTTTTCATCTTTCAAGGTCCCAGGAGCATTTTAAGCAAAACATTGGGAGGAAGTATGTGTGTGTGCGTGCGTACGGATGTGGTCATTTTTTCCTGCACGATATCGCGCGAACCATAAAAGATATCGACTTCGTTGAGGTGTCGTTCGAAGCGTATTAACCGAAATATGATCTGAATAGATTTTCATAAAATTCGGTCGAGCCGTTTTTTTGTTTAAGCGGCGTAAGTGATTTTTGTACCTGGACGATATCGTCCGAAACACGAAGGATATTGACTTACTTGAAGTGCCGTTCGAAGCATATTAACGACAATATAATTTGAAAAGATTTTTATAATATTCGGTCGAGCGGTTTTTTGGTTTAAATGACATAAGTGATTTTTGTACCTGCACGATATCGCGCGAACTATAAAAGATATCGACTTGGTTCACGTGCCGTTCGAAGAGTATTAACCAAAATATGATCTAAAAAGATTTTCATAAAATTCGGTCGAACCGTTTTTTTTTTTGTTTAAAAGACGTTTATGATTTATGTACCTGATCTATAGCGCGCGAAATAAAAACTATATCGACTTCATTCAGGTGCCGAGAAAAGAATATTAACGAAGAAATGCTCTGAAAAAAATTTCATAATATTCGGTCGGGCCTTTTTTGTTTATATAGAAAAAACTTCGGCTAGTTATCAGAAAGACCTTAAATTTACAAGTTTTGCTAATATCTAATAAACTCGATGGAATGAGACCCGTTCTAAACGAAGTGATCTTTTTTGGGTTCTGAACAACGATAGCCTTCGAACAAAACATCACTTGTCAAAATCCGACAATCTTTCAAAATCGTGCAAAAATTTCGTTACCCTTTGACGGGGAATTGGGATACAGTTTCAGGAAATTGCGGATTATCCCGGGATTTCCAGTAGTTACCGCGAAATTTGTTCTTTTTGGTCAAGTCTGACAAGTACTTAACAGTTACAGTTTTGCTAATATCTCCGGAAAGCTTCGGAATTTCCAAATGAAGTCATTCGCTTCTCAGTTTGTGCGCTTTAGCACGCTCAATACGAATTTGAACACCCGCTTTAGTGCAGCGAACGAAATACGGAGGATATGTTTGTTTGCTAACGTTCAGGAAAAACAAATTCTCTAGAAAAATCTTTGGATTTACTACTATTATAGTTATTTGAACTAGCTTCTCTCGGGATTGCTTTGTCACCAATTCGATACTAGCCAATTTTCCACTAGTGCTAAACGTACTATAACTATTTTGTAAGAAGTCAGTTTATTCCATCTTCGTTTATCATACTGGGAAGTTAATCGTGTGGACCGAAGGGGTCAAACCCACATCCCAACTAGTTTAATTTTTTAATCAACACAATAATAAAGAGCAGCAACTAGTTCCAACATTTCCAAAGACGCACACCTTCGAAAATCAAGCCAGTAGCTTGAAGTGAGTTTTTCATGCAAATTAAAGAAGACTGAAATGGTGAGTTGACCATAAGGTAAAGAATATTTTAAGTTTTAATAAATATTCACAAATTCCAAAGGGATTCTCTCAAAATCATAATTAACATCACAAAAATTATCACGCCATTACTGTGTGGCGACATCTAAATTTGACTATAAATATTAAATACCATCGCTATTAGTTAATCCCAGTGTAAAAGGGTTAAACTATTCTTCGCACACCTCCTTTAAAGCCCTTGGGAGGAGGAGAAACCTAATTATGCATGAAATCACTTTATGTCCTTTAAATTATCCAACATCATCCCACTTGCGAAAGGATTAACAAAAGTCTGGCAAATCTCTAAAGTGGCACTAAAACCTTTCCATCCGCCTTCTTTCACGTCCCACTACACTGAATATAAAAGTGAACCCTTAAAGGTTACCTTTACCTTTTTTTTATCTGATTTTAATGTGCACAGAATAAAACTGACGGTTGTAAACAAAGCTCTAATTACCAAGAAAGAGGGGGAAAAAACGGAATCGCAATTAGTTACACGACGTTGGTCGCATGCTAATCTGCCGGCTGCCGGCTCCGGAACGTATTCCCGTGTGTCTGCCATGATTTGAACCTTTGGTACCTTCTCTTTAGCCGCTTTGAACCCCACAAAGTGAATGACTCCCGGGCTCCTCATATCCATCCCCGGATCCCCATGAGTAATGAACATTCGCGGAATGTCTTCTCTTCCTCTTTTTTGAGTTTGCCGCTGTTATAAACAAATTTATCTCTGAAAAAATATAACAAAGTCATCCACCAAAAGGTGAAAAATCACATATGACTTCTAGCCGGGCAGGTGAATCAGTCAGGGCACTTCCGGGCTTTTGTGGCTGTGCTGTAAGACTCAGACTATTAAGCCCCCGGAGCCATTGTTCATCCAGCAGCAAGCGCAGCTTCATCCAAGGTAATTTCAGGTGAACGACCGTCTTTCGACCCAATATTTTTGGGATGGTGATGGAGGAAAGCAAATACTACAACGAAAACAAAGATGGAGTATAACTGGACCCGGCTACCTTCAAATAATAATAAATAATAAATTAATTTGAAATTCTACACTTTATTGTGTCTGTGCACCGCTGAGGAGGTAACCTTGAAACTGTGGTGACGGAAACTGCTTTTGTTGAAAGTGTGGAATATGGAAGGCTTTTTTGTGTACCTGGTCGGGTGTGGGTGTGGTTTTATGTGGTTTTTATTATTAAGAAGTTTGTTTTATTTCCATTTCATTCTTTTGCTGGAATAACTTAATTTTTTTGTATTTGAAACGGATACCAGTTGTTTGGTGTAAGTTTCAACTCTATCCGTTGGCTTGTAAAACATCAAACGAAGTGGTTGAAGTAGTCGTTTTATTTTACATAAACAACTCTGCAGTTTGAAAATCCAAACATTGCAAAAACCGCCAGCTAAATTGAACTAGTTCTTGGTAACCAAGCAATCAAATCCGATTCTGTCATTGAGTCATCATTAATATGAGGGGCACCCAAATCAATGCGTGTTTGTAATTGCTAAGTAAACTGAAGCTGCTTTCAGAAATACTTAAATATAAATGTTTGATTGAAATGGGCATTAACCTAGGTGAATCAGCGTCGTGCTTCTTCAAATAAACAAAATCTGCACAGATTTCTTGAACAAATAAAGCTTTACGTTGGGCTAGTCATAAGACGAACTGAAATTCGCAGAATGATAAAATTCAAAAAGGCACTCTTCAATCAAATAAATATACATAGATCTGGATCTTTCCTTAGAAGGACGACAAATCAATATTAAAACATGGTTTAATTATTGATTTTATATACACAATCTAATAAATAAAATTTAAACTGGGGGGCTCAATATTTTTCCCGTTAGGTAAGGCGTCGAAAAGCGCAAAAAAATAAACTAGTGCACTTTTTTTATGTGAAAGACTAGAAAGACTTAGAGAAAGCCCATTTTTACTGTCGACAATCTATTTTTTCGTTTGAAGTGCAATGTCGAACAGCAGCTCTAGTCGGAGAATAGTGAAGAGAGAGGGGGAAGTGAAGGAAGGAGCTGCCACAACCAGGCCGCGGTTGCATACTCACACCGTGAACACCCGCGAACAAGCGCGAACGCGAGTGTGCATGGTTTTCACACCCGGCTGACGCATTGCTTTCCGTTTGTTCCAAATCCATGGTTTGAGAGTGAATAGAAGTTCAGATCTTCAGACACGAACTGACGACAAATACCCAAACACCACATAAAGATTTTTGTCAGTTTTCTTGGACTGCAGGTCCCATACAGTTGACAGCCGGCGAGTGTGTGGTGATACTTGGCCTTAAGGCGAAAAGTTTCAGGCCATGGCCTGCCGTCGACCTGTATGTAAATGAAGGCCTTAAGATATGGCTAAATACTACACCAATATTTTAACGCGGTTATGCGAACTCCAGAAAGTAGCATAGTAGCCCCGCGATTATTAAGCCACCACCGCCCAACTAAACACTCGACTTGGTGAATTCTGCAGTGTAGGGGCTAGATTTTTTAAAATTTGAAAAATTTCACTTGAGATTAGGGGGCCAGGGCCAAATCGCCTCACGTATTTTATCGACAACCCCGGAGTGGCACCCTTCCTTCTGTGGATGAGCAAATGAGAGGATCGCACCCAACACCGCATATGCTGTCTCCACATCCCGATGCCCAAAACAGGTCCACCGAACTTCTGGCGGAGCAATGAAATTGAGAAGCTTCGAAGGTGGCGCTGCCAGCGAAGGCATTAACGCCTGCAATTCGAGGAGCCCCTTACGAGAAGAGGGCTATAAAATGCCATAAGGAAAAGTAAAACGTAGTATCAACGAAGGGACGCCAACATAACATTTATACCTAAACCAGGACGTTCGGATTACACCTCGGCTAAATCTTTTAGGCCTATAAGTCTCGACTTTTGCTTTGAAGACACTGGAGAAAATTGTCGACAGGGCGATAAGGGAAATTTATCTTCAACGCCAACCTCTAAGCTCCTATCAGTTTGCGTCCACTGAGACACCACTACGAAATTCCAGCTCAGGCTGGAATGCGCAGCTCTAAACAAAGGAGTTGCGCGGACAGCCTTCCTCGATATCGAGGGAGCCTTCGACAATACATCCTTTGATACTACAGCTAGGGCTCTAGGTAAACGCAGTCTTAGTAGCACTTTCTGCAACTAGATTGAGTTTATGCTGAGAACTCGCAAGCTAATAGTCTCTCATGTTGAGGGGTCTCTGGTGGGCACTATAAGGTTGTCCACAGGGAGGAGTTTGATCTCCTCTTCTCTGGTGCCTAGTTGCAGATGAACTCCTAGAGCTGCTCAACGGCCGAAACTTTTTCGCTCAAGGTAACGCTGACGATGTCGTCATAGTAGTTACAGGTGAAACTGAAGGAGCTATGTCAAAGCGCCTGCAACAGGCACTAGGCGACGCTTAAAGGTTTCATAATCAATTTAAGCAAAATTCAAAGAATGGTCTGCCTCTCCATCACTGGGGCTATCCGCACTTCCTCGACGGCAGCGCTGGAGACTCTCCTCAATCTGGTGCCCCTGCACCTTGAAGTAGAGAAGTCCGCCATAAACGCGACGCTGCGGCTTAAAGCGAATGATCACCTGGGCGCTGGTCCTGGGCGAGGACATTCTATAATAATCAACATCATAGAAAAGATTCCGGAAGCGGGGATGCTATCGGACGGCATGCCCTTTAAGGTGCCTGTAAACGAGCAACTAAAAATGCACATTGCCAGAAATATTTCAGAAAAAGATGGCCCGGCTATATGTTTGAAAATGTGTGGCCGATACTGAGTGCGTTCACTTAGTAGCACAATGTTACATTATGTGACTAATGTAACAAAAAGTCGTTCAGTTCAGGTTCTATGTAAAATATTTTTGACATTTGTAGCGCAAAAAATTGTTCAGTTAGCAACGATGTTATGTCGTTTATGTAACATAAACCGATGAAGCTATTTTGCATCTCCGAACGTTGCATAGTGACAGTTGAAAGTTGGTCATAGTGAATTTGACATTTGTGGCATAAACCAACACATATCGTTCAGTTAAATTTCGTTACACAATGCAACATTCTACCCTTCTCTTTTCTTTTGCCATATTTTACATTATGTTACATTATGCCACTAGCTGAACGCAGCCACTATTGCCGGGCAACTTGTAGTCAGACATGTTTTCGCCATGTTTTGGCTACTGTGTTGCACGAAAATTTCACGCGTACACGTATGACAATGGCTGAAGTATTTTCTTATTAAAAAACGAAGAATGCTATGAGCTAATTCTAAATATATGTAGTTACATGTTTAGAAATTTCACTAGAATGACGAAAGATGACCTTAAATATTTCATACAAAACAACCATAAGCCTTAACAGCGGTGGCAAGAGTCCATCCAGCGGTATGCAGAGGCCCCGGTGTTTACCACTCTACTCTGTTCTAAGCTTTTGTTGAATATCAAAGTTCTAAGAATGCGGATGATCCACTAAGGCTGGTTACACACCAAACTCGACATCGACAAGACACGACGAAATTCGACAACATTTTCTGTCGCGACACACATCTATTCTTATTATTAAGCGAGTCTGTTCACACTGAATTCGACATCGACACGACACGACAAGATTTTCTGTTGTGACACCCATTTATTCTTATTATTAAACGAGTGTATTCACACTGAATTCGACATCGACACGACACGACAGAACTCGACAAGGAAAAAAACCGTTACCGACGAAGGGCTTCACATTCAAATGAGTTTATATCCACTGAAGGCGACACGAGGAAAAACGTCGAACGACGACTTTCGACATGTCGCGTACTTATGCAGTGACTTTCGTTGTGTCGAGTCGATCTGACGACATCTTCTTGCCGAATCTCCGTACACACTGAATTCAACATGACACGACATGAACTTCTTGGTCATTAGGTGTCGAATTTGGTGTGTACGAAGATTCGACAAAAATTTTTTTGTCGATGGACGTTTTGTAATGTCGTGTCGATGTCGAGTTTGGTGTGTAAGCAGCCTAACTTAAACCATTGTAGATCCCATGCTGGCATTGTTGAAAGCGCTACTTCATCCGGTATGGTGTCAATCCATTTTCCTTTACAATATGCGTGCTTTGGTATAGAATTTTAAAGGTACATAACTAAGATGTGTTCTAGGGTCATCATTTACGATATCTAACTGTAAGAATTTCCAAATTATAAATAGAAGGAAAAATGCAGCTTATGGCTGGGAGACGCCATGGACTTAGTCAAGGGGATCTCCTGGAACTCTGCACGTATTTGGCTGCGGTTTGGTTCGCCGGATACTATTGATTCATGGATCCCGAACACAGAAAATGTACACCCTACACCGCCCACAACTATGGCATCTTTAGGCCATACTAACATACTTCTAGTCCAAAGAAAATTTCGAAATCAAATTTAAATAGCCGGCAATGTTTAAATATTTTCGCTCTACGACCGATATCAAAGGCAACATGCCGGCCAGTAGTTGCAATATGGCTAGTATCGTCGGGCTATACGGATATATTGCCGGCAAGTTTGAACATATTTATGGAAATAATGCTGAATTTTCAGCAATGTCGTTCAGCCAGTATTGCCGGCCACACATTGCTGAAAAATGTTGCTCGTTTACAGGCACCTTTAGAAACTCCAAATTTGAGCAATATTCTGGGCACATACAGGCTAGACTAACCTGTAATTTTCCTAAGTTATTGCCGGAAGGACTAGTATGGTACATGGATGGCTCTAAAACAGAGACAGGTGTGGGCGCCGGAATTGGGAATGTCGTGGCCACTAGAGATATTTCGTTTTTCCCGAGTATTTCATGTATCTCGGTTTCTATAGGTCATACAAAAATCTTGAAAAAAAACTGATATTTTCGAATTTTTTTTAATCAGTCAATACCAAACGTTAAAGTCATCTTGTCATTTTATCGAAAACCTAACCCTTTCGAAGTTATTAAAGGTTAAAGTTTGCAAAAATCACTTTTTGCGCAAAAATTCACTCAAAAACTTTTTTTTTTAGAAAATTTTATTTTGTAGGCAAAACATTTTTTTCTTTTTTCATCTAATTATACCAAACATTATTGCCTAAAAAAACAATTTTCGAAAAAAAAATTTTTTTTTTGGCCAAAATATGATTTTCGAAAACTTTGACCTTGAATAACTTTCAAAGGGTTAATCGGGTCAACTTTTTTGTAAGAACTAAAATTGTAGAGGATTTCATTGTCAACATTTTGGGCCCGGAGTTGTATGACCTATAGAAACCGAAATACATGAAAAACTCGGAAAAAAGGCGATATCTCCAGCGGCCATTTTTTTTTTTTTGGATTCCGAAATTGTTTTCTTCAAAAGGCACAAGGAAGCTGTGTAGGTACTAATTTTCAGCCATTTTGGAATTTGGTCTCCTTAAAATGCTAATTCCTCATTGTACTTATCATCTCCAAACCATAAAAAAATTTCTCAAATGTTTCCATTACGTCTGTCAGGTCAATTTGAAAAGTCTTGTTTACGTCTGTCGTTATCTGTCAGTTTTACTGCATAAGCGCATCCATGTTGCTATCGTCTGATTGTTTAATGGCCAAACAGTGTACAAATTGCATTTTAAATTAACCCCAATGAATTTTCTTTTACGGGCAACCTCCTAAACCCGAAATCACCGTTAAACGGTTAAACGTGTACTTATTCAAAATCGAATAACTAAAGAAGCACTCTCACCTCTTTTAATTTCGATTCCGTCAACTAAAAAATACCCCCCTCTGCTCCAGCTACGAAAAAAGTGATGCCATCACAATATTTAACAATCTTTCGCCCGTAATTACAGCGCAGTCCCATTTAAAGCAGCCCAAAACCCCGTCATTATCTTCATTCCATTTCAAATTATCTGGACATAACCACCTACGACGGTTGTTTGGCCACGCATGCACGCTTCATATTTTGGCAACTTTTTGTGTATATGGCATCAAGTAATTTGTTTTGTGTTCTTTGAGAAAGGTTAACAGACGTCCAGCTTGATCGAAATTAAAAAAAATTGTAAAAATGAAAAACAAACAAGCAAAAGCGGTACTGTGGCGGCGTGAATCACCTTCGAAGTTGATTCCTGAAATTGCATTGGATTGAAGTCATCTGAAAAGCGGACAGCAAGCATCGTGAGCAACATAAACTCCACGCATCGTCAGTATGTGGGGAGTGAGTCACGTCTTGGGGATTTCTGGATTCGTTAAGGCGAACTTCTTTGACTTTTATGCACTATGCACATTCCCCCTTGTGGGCATAGAATGTGGCACTTATAAAGCCAAGGTATTCCTTCCTCCTTATCTCTCGTTCTGTGTGAAAATGTCCAGGGGCTAAGTTACACACAAGAGGAATACTCAATCCCGAAATGAGTCACAAACGATTTTTTAGTTGTGTTTTTTGAATTTATAAAAATCGACAACCACAATGGTCGATCCACACCAATCCAATGCAGAAGGGTTGTAATTACAGCCGCATTGATACTCGAGTCGAGTTATCAGCAATGATACTGCCCTGATAATGGTCGCCTCCTAGTCTGACCCTTGCTGGCTCATGGTGGAGATAGTGAGTCGTAAATCTTGGGGCTTCATCAGCTCCATTTATTAACCGTTATTTAATTTGACTCGATTAAACATAAGAAAACAAGTCCTTAATTGACTGAGTTCAAGAGGAGTCAGCCACGCCTTGTCGGGTCTATTTGAGCTGGTGGTAGTGGACCGCTGGTATCATCGTAGTCAGGGAGGTTCAGTTTCAAGGTCCTCCTGATACTTGATACTATCATCCGCTGTCCGTGCTGCCGTTGCTTCTTGAAATGGGTTTGATTTATGATCAATTTATTTTCACAATTAATCAATTTTAATTTAAAGTTATTTTTTATGAAAAGATTGATTTGTGAATAGACTTTAAAATGTTGAAGGGTTTTTATAGCTCTTAAAAATAGACAAACGACCCAAAAGCTCAAACCCCAGTAAATTAAACTGTTCATGCTCTTCCTACAACACACTTTATGACGTACATGCAAAATGTTGCATAAACACTCGCTCCGGCTAACGTTAATTATTGTTATGTACATAAATATCGATTTTTGGAACAGCCTTCGCATAGCCTCCGTAGTCCATAGGCGCCAGCTTAGAATTCATTTTCACGAAATGCAGCATAACAAGCCGGTCACTTAATAGGCACTGGTGTAGATCGATAAAATAAATGAACTTACACAAATATAGATTCACCAGCAATGTAGAGTATTTAGGTCGTCGCTGTGATCGATACCTAATGCTCATCCGTACAAGGTAATTAAGATGACATTGTTATCTATTCAAGCCAGCTCCAATCTGCAGGTGAAATATATCCTTGAATTTTTTTAATGTTTATCGACGTGTGCCTTTTTTGTTTTAGGGGAATTTACTAGACTGGGGTTCGATGAATTTTACGATAAGTAACTTGTTTGATATTAATGAAAATAATTTTAGTTAGATAACGTAATTTATATTACGACATTACCTTTTAGGCCTGTAAACATCAACGGAGATTTTCAATATTTCGAATTAAGGATTAGGTTTGGCCGTAATCTGAAATATTTGCAACATGCTTAAACGTAAGCCAGTGTAAAGCAGGATTTTTGGCAATACTTTTCGAATGTTTTCGAAAATCAGTGGGATTTTATATCGCGGATTTCAACACATTTTTGCATATGGACCTCCCGCTCCTACTTCTTCAATGAAAAGCTGAAGCTTGACGAAAAGCTCACGCCGACATTGTAAACGCGTGTAAATTAAAAGAACTTAATTTGCATATTCGAAATAATTCGGTTTTAAAATTTTACATATCAGTCCATTCAAACCGCGAGGGGGGGGGGGGTGTTCCAAAATAACACCGTTAAGAAAATCGAACCCTAAACGTTTTTGGGGTCGCTGATCACGAAAATCGAGGTCCCGTGGATCTAAAACATGGGCGTCACCCCTAAAAATGCAAAAACACCCCCTTTTAGCCTTTTAGGGGGTTTTTGCGATTATTTCAATAATAATGAAAACTAATGCGATGAAATGCACTTTTTTTTAATATTTATTTGCGAAGGTGTTGATTTGTACTAAATTAAGGCGAATTTTATGATAAGGGGTAGTCCTAAAGGGTTGAAACTACCCCTAAATCGGCCAAAAATGGAAAAAGTTGCAATTTTTTTTTTCAAGTTTATGCTTCAAATTCGATTGTGGGCGTGCTGTCAGCCTTACCCTTAAGGGGGTAAAACTACCCCTACATTAAAATTGTAATTGAAGCAAATTAAAATTTATTGTTTTGCATTTAAATTTTATTTTCCATTTTTATCATTAAAACATTTGGAAAATTTCACTATAAACCCCTTTGTACAAAGGTTAAACCACCCCTAAAGAGAAAAAAAATAAAAAATATATTGAGAAATATTTCATTTCGTGGAATCTTTAAATAAACTCTGCATTTTTGTAAAAACGACAATCACACAATAATTGGGAAATATGTGCCCTAATTTATTTGAGGTACTTCTGAATAATGGGGCAGTCCGTTTTTTACAATTACATTTAGGCAGGTAAAAACGGAGGCAAAGTATTAAATAAAGTGCATTTCATCGCATTAGTTTTCATTATTATTGAAATAATCGCGAAAACCCCCTAAAAGGGGGTATTTCTTTGCATTTTTAGGGGTGACGCCCATTTTTAGAACTGCGGGACCTCGATTTTCGTGATGAGCGACCCCAAAAGCATTTAAGGGTTCGATTTTCTTAACGGTGTTATTTTGGAATAACCCCCTCGTTTTGAATGTACTATATAGTAGAGGTAGTTTTAACCCCTTAAGGGTTGAAAAAAATTTATTTTTGCTTGAAAGTACATCCACAATCGAATTTGAAGCATAAACTTGAAAATTTTTTTTTCTATTTTTAGCCGATTTAGGGGTAGTTTAAACCCTTTAGGACTACCCCTTATCATAAAGTTCGCCTTAATTTAGTACAAATCAACCACCTTCGCAAATAAATATTAAAAAAAGTGCATTTCATCGCATTAGTTTTCATTATTATTGAAATTATCGCGGAAACCCCTAAAAAGGGGTGTTTTTTGCATTTTTAAGGGTGACGCCCATGTTTTAGGACCGCGGGACCTCGATTTTCGTGATCAGCGACCCCAAAAACGTTTAGGGTTCGATTTTCTTAACGGTGTTATTATGGAACACCCTAACGCGCGTTTTGAATGGACTATATGGAAAATGAGGAGTGAAGTTATTGTCTTGTCTTATCTCAAATCTGGGATGGGAGATAGTAGTGTGAATGGGTCGTACATCATGAAGTGCTTTCGTCTTATTAAACTATTAGATAGATAGGTAGATAACCGTGAAAAACCATGAGGGCACAAGGCGCTAAAAAAGCACCGTTTTGTAAGAACATTCGTAAAAACACTTGGAGTGACCTGTAAATGTTAACCAGAGTAGGGCAACTGCAGATAGGCAGTAAATTACCTGGGGTCTGGAGCCCAAATATGCAGCGCTCTAAAATAAAATTATACATAGATCTTGAAAATAAGGAAATACAAACCCACCCTTTTCACTGGTACTAGAGAGGAGGTGTTGCACCTCACCCTCACTAGCAGACTACTCTCTGGCAATTTTCAAAACTAGCGTGTTCTGGATGAGGCCCCACTATCGAGCCATTTGCACATCAGGTTGAATATTGTTAGCCTACCAAACACCTCCTAAAAAACCCAACTGGCCTAACTTTCAGGGACTTGTGGCCTCGAAATCAAACCTGCTCGCCGCATCTATCAGCTCAGTGTGTGAACTAAAGATGGGAGTTCAGCTTCTACCATGACAGCAATACTGTTTCGGTTAAAGTGCCCTGCGGGAACGGCACACTGGCTGCAATGCAGAAGTAAGTTCGGAGATGTAGGGAAAGTTCACCCAACAAAGTTACATCAAGGAATTGAGACGTTCTAAAAGGATTGCTTGAAGAGCCTACAGATTCTAGCATAGCCAACTAAAATCCAAAAGCTCCTCTTCAAAGACTCCTTCAACAAGGTGGGCCTTCCCAAAAAGGAAAGTGGTTCATATACCTCTAATCTCTCCATCTCTCTGAAACGTTAGGTGTTCAGCAAGTACTTTTCAGGGTCAATCTTCCAGACCACTTATTCCCGGGGTGCAAGTTCGACTGAGCCTCCGACTGGGCAAGGTTTAATGAATAGTTACCTCTTTTCAACCCGGAGGAGATGACATTTTCCTGCACCCCTTCAGAAGTTGCTCGATCTTATTCTCGAAAATCTTGTCTGTCTCTTTAGAGCCAGATTCAATTGGAGATACATTCCAGCCTTAGGCTGTTGGTGGGATATCTGACCGGCCATGTATGGCTACGGTATCACCTCCACAACCAAGGACTGTCTCAGAGGACACCGAATGCCGACTCTGCATGGAAGGCGATAAATCTGGCTTAGAAGAAGAACGTTTATCAGAGAGCTTAAAAGTAAGGTGACTAAACGCCTTCTTGCTTTCGTTCGGAAGGCAGACGACCTCTTTCGTTTCTGAATCTGAAGTATGTGGACAATATGCCTAACCTGGCCGCGGTGTTCACCATATGGATTGGCCCCATATTCACATAGTAATAAGAAGAAAAAGGGCCCCTAAACATATTTTAGCCCCAGGCCCCACAAGATGATGTGGTGGGCTTGCCCATAGGTACAGACATGGGTGTTGTATGGGATCCTCAAACTTGCCACATGCCTGCATGCATGCCTTGGGGTCTGATTACAGAGGTTCGTGTTTCAAATCCAATTCTCGGCATCTTCTGCCTTTACTTGTCTTCCCCGCAGTAAAAGCTCGGACATACCAAAAGATGGTTCACAAAATCCCATATCAGGGAGCCCATCCGATGTCATTGACTAATACCCCGTGCATGGCAAGCTTGAAAAGTTGAGTCTAATTCTAAAAAATGGGCCCGCCAGAGATGTGCACGAGTCTGTTAGAGATATGAATGTATTCGTAATCGACCATTCTAAGCGCGAATGTCGCTTTATCAAACGGTTCCCCAACTAAGTACTAACCACGTCTAATGCTGCTTGACCTACGCAATCGAACGGGAACCGATCTACTGAATACGCTTAATAGCACCCTTTATTTTTTAAAGTCCCAATTTTGCTCCGTTTAGTATAGAAAAGGGTGAGCACAACGTGATTCGTTTAGACTATTTCGTTCATGCCTGTAGAGATGTAGAATTTTTACTCAAGCGCACCGTGGCTGTTTCGGATGTCATGCAGGCATTTTGATGTTGGGCGAGCCTCTTTCATGTTAAGAATGGGCGACTCGTATGTAAATTGTACTGCATTGGAGTTCTATCTCGCTTCCAAAAGCAAACAGTGTTACCTAACAAAGGAAATTATATTTTGGATTAAATTTTAAAAAGAAAGTGAAAAAGGGAATTTTCTCTTTTTAAAGAGAACGACCTAATATTTTGGTCCCAGTTCCTTTCCGAATTCAATATAATATTATCAAATAAATATCCTCCGGCACATAAAGAAAAAAAGAGACAATCCTTGAAATATGCAGAAGTGCCAGCAGTAATAAGTGTTGACCCTTTTCTATAAATAGAAATTTATTAGGCATCATGTATCCAGAAAATCGACCGGCACACCCCCACCCTTATACTCAAAAAGACGGGTATTTCCATCCGACTCAGAATTGTTTACTCCATCTTCCGTTTAAATTCTTTCATCGTCCGTCGTCGGTTCCTCGTCGCCGTATATTCTCATCCGCATTTAGATTCTTGGTTTTATTTTGTGTGCAACTTAAACTACATTACGACGATCTATTAAACATTTGTAAACGTATGTCCCTCATTTATCTGAATTACAATGGAATTCATTTTCCGAGGAATATACATACATAGATATGTTTTCCTTCCCATCCTCGACTGATGCCATAAAATATTCAACCTCCTCCTAAACACTTATGTGGAATGACGGCACAGAAGGTGAGGATTGTAGCGCAAGCAGCATATTTCCCAGAATTTTATCGCTGACGCTAGTCAGTCAGCACTGCCGTCTATTTAACACCTAGTGTGTTGGATGTAAGGAGCACTTATTTGTTTTTACTACCGACAATAATCATAACAAGAGGAAATGAATATTTTATTAAAATTTTATCAATTCGGTGGATTTGTGAGCTCTTGTGAAGCATTTAACATGGAAATTGTTGACCGTAAACGAGGTAAAACTCGGGAAATTTGCACATTAACTGCTAATAATAATTCTATTAATAGCACCAACCCCCAACGTGTTCAACTACAATGTTTTATTATTAACACGTTGAATGCAATGGGGGTCACCAGTGACCGGCACTGAGTTTGCTCGTAGCGCCGTGGGGGTCACCGGTGACCGGCGAAGCCAAGATTACTAGAAACACAAAATTCGAGTTAATGTTCAATGATTTTAATTTTTTCAAATATCATCGTTACTGAAATGGTGTAAAGAAGCTAATCCAATATAGAGTAAGAAATACTTTTAGTTGGACAGGGTGCAGCAAAAGTCCGACAATGGTACGATATTTCCCAATGGCGTATTTTAAGATTTGGCGCCCTGGGCCTAGAACATTTGCGCCCCATACATTAATGGAAAAAAAGTAATACACCGTAACGTCAAGAAGTTTTTTTAAAAGGACACTCTTGTAGATCATTTGCAAGATTAATAAGCTACAATAATTGTTGGAGTTTTATAGCGCTATCTCTAACTTCCACCTAAGATATTGTATCCAATTTACATAAGAGTGCAAATTTGGCAATTATTGCACCATGTGAGGATTGCGTTTGCTTCTGTATTTTTCTGTGAAGTTATTCTTAGCTGTAGCCTCTACTAGCCTCTATAGTTGAGCCGGACTTACACAAGGCAGTACATTTCTCCCTTACACGATGTTAAATTGTACTGAGGACTTTTTTCAAAATCCTGGCTCAAAAATTGCGTCCTATTGGTATATGAGCGTGTATCGAGATAAATGAGGCGAGGTGTGATTGTATCCTCTTCGAGCAGTGAGATTTGGGATATGAGTGTAAACTAATTTTATTCTATATTAAGAGTCTGAACTGTGTATTACGTAATACACGAGGGGCGCTACGCAAACCCATCCCACCGTACCCATGCAACTTTGACAGACGACCACGAAATAGAAATTACAAAATACAAAAACGGTGTATTCTATTCGTTTTTGACAGTCTCTGTGGAAAGCGATTCGTCGGTTGCCCATAGTATGCTTACCGTATTAACCTGAGGGGTTTTAACCAAATAAAATAGGTCGCAGTGTCCGGCCTGACGCCCCAAAACAAGAATAAATGAATGGATCTCGCAATTAAAGTAAGCTGATCTATATTTTTATAAAAGTTATCTCTTAGTGCAACGATTATTAAAAGCTTCCAAATCTGAGAACGAGGATACTTGCGACGCCCCTCGCAGCCTGTCGCCCGGGCCATGGCCCACATATCCCTAGGGCAAATACGCCACTGATACTTCCTCAAGGGTAGGTTGACGTAAAAAAAGTTTGCAACAAAAATTGCTCAACTTGGAGAGTGGAATCGTTTGTACACAAAACGGGTGAATCTAAAATTTCAAAGATGGGATGAATCGAAAAATCAAATGGGCCTCGGTAGGTTAAACGCCTGGGTACCATCCCAGAGGTTCCGGGTTCCAATCCCAGTAGCACCACGGTCCTACGCCTTTCCCATTTTCCCCACCTACATAGCTTTCCTTCTTTCTGCTTCCCTCTTTACATTCCTGATTCCTCCTGTCATAGCTTTCTCTAGTCCTTCCCTGCTCCCCCAAGCGCATGTCATCGGTTGGTTGTCAACTCGTTTCAGGGGTCATATCACTCCAGTGAGTTGTTTCTCGATGCCCCGATGTCAGAGTCGGGATATCAATGGTTGAGAGTAGGTGGAATAAAAAAAATCGTGGCAGGTACCTTCCTTCCGACTAGAGCTGCTGTTCGACATTTCACTCTATATGACAAAAAAAAAGTAGATTCGTCGACAGTACAAAGGGACTTTCCCTGAGCCTCTAGTCTTTCACATAAAAGCTCGACACCCCATAATCTATTACTATTCATACATTTCGTTGTTAAGAAAAGACACACTCTACTTTTTTTACAACCACATTCTCCAATGCAAAAAATAAGTATGTATTTTAGCCCATCCTTTAAATTGGAAACGACAATTTGACACGCATCAACATTTCGTATATGGATAAAATACAAGCGCATGTGCATTGCAATTTCCCCTTCGAAATTTGTTTATGGATAACAACACTTCCTCCATCTGACCATGACAAGAGTGGCAGTGATACCGTTGAACTGTGATTGGGCTTCTTTTGGAACATACTTTCCTTGAGGGATTTGGGACTCTCACTGTCAATGGAAAAGCGATTTTGAGATTCCCAATTGTTTTTACGCACGCCATACTATTGGATTATGGGTGCAGCGAGGCGGGTGAATTTGATTTGCAAAAGGATGAATTTATTTGCGAAAAGGTGAATTTCATTTGTAAAAGGACTAATTTGATTTGCAAATGGATGACCACTCTCTTCGGAGTGCTGTCGGTTATTACTATAAGATAGAGTAATGGGAAAAGTAGTCACCTCAAAGCTGTCGGTTAACTTTACATTACGAAAAATTCTGCCCTTGGAACTGTAGATCTTTTATCAATCTACTGCATCTCCAGTTGTCGCATTTTGTTGGGTCCCTTTTTTGGTATTTTGACTATGATACCTTCCGTCCAATCCTCCGGAAAGTTACAGGTGTTCCATGCTAGTTACAGGACTGACTGTGGAGTATCTGCTGTGAGACTTGACTCGGCTTTCAACTATTCTGGCGAGATGCAATCTTTTCCAGCAGCCTTATTATTGGTCATTTCTGAATTGCGGTTACTATTTCTGCCTTTGAAGGTGTACGAATGGTGGGTGATTCTTACTGGCTGTGCATTGTGTTTTCTTCAGGTTCCTGTAAAAATGAACCATTCCGACGAAGCAATAATCTCTCCATCTTTGAAGTTGCTCCTCGTCTTTGCACAGCAGCCTTTCATCCGCACTCTTTACGGCAGCAGTTTCCAAACTGCGGGGTGCTTATAGCTGAAAGGCGGGTATTTTAACTTGACATTTTTTAGCCGACTCGATAACTCTGGCATTTTTAGCCGATTTCGGCTATAAGTCTGTTTACATCGAAAAACTCGCTGAAATTGTAGCGCTTTACATTGTAAACTATCGTTCAGTTGTGAAAATTGTGCGGCTCATCGTAAAAAATATGGAAGAAATTCGGCGCCTTCAGACAACACAATTTGTAGTTTGGTGAAAAATTTCTTTGAGTACGGGTCTGCAGTCACTCGTCAACGTCCCTTTCGAGCGCGTCCGCGACGATCCAATGAACTTGTTGAAAATACTCCAAATGTGACGTATCGCTGCCGATCTCAGGAGTTAAACGTGAGTGGAACGACTCTAAGGAGGATTATGAAGCAAGATCTTCATCTCATACAAAGTGCAGCTTACTCAAAGATTGTTGCCAACGGACAAGCCGCGTCGCTTATAATATGGAAATGCTATCGCAAGAATTATCGATGCAGAGGCGAAATTTTAATGACGGACGAACCTTATTTTATACCCACACGATGCAGCTGATGACGCTTCTCTGAGCCACTGGTATAGTTTGGGTTATTTTTTAGGACCACTTCTATTTTTTGCCAGCTTGTGTTGCAAGATCCAGTATTGCTGGTTTCTTTTGGATATAACCGATGCTCGTTTCCGCTGTTGTCATATGGTGCCCGTTTTTGTGCTCCACAGATCTTCAATATTTGTTTCGTCAGAAAGGGTTTGTTGATTTAAGATTTTTGATAGATTCCCATCAAATTTTTGCCTTTTAATGCTGTCCCACAGAAGGTCTACGCTAAACCGGGTAGGGTTAATGGAATCGCGGTGGATGTTTCTGATTGCGAATACTTCATACTACCAAATGGTGGTCACTTTCAATGTCTGCTCCACTATAGCTCCTGTCATCCTCCATAATAGTTTTCCTTCTGCAGCTGCCGACCAGTTGATTTCTCGTTCTACCATCGGGTGATACCCAGGTCTCTTTGTGTATCTTCTTGTGACAAAATTAAGTTCCACCTACCATGAGTTGGTGGGAGCTACAAAAGTCAACGAAGAGCTCACCATTGTTATTGGTAAGTTGGCTTAGGCCTTGATTTTCAATTGTTTGTTCAAGGCCAGTGTTGTCACGGCCGATCAGTGCGTTTAAGTCACCCATTAATACAATGATGCCTCCACTTGGAATAGAGCGAAAAACCTCATTCCGTAGCATAAAGAACTCTTCTTTGATGTCATCTTCTGCGTCTTCAATTGGAGCATAGCATTGGACTATCGTAATATTTCTTAGTCTGGTACGCAGGCGCACCGTAAAAATCCTCTCAGAAACTGGTGACCAGCTAATGAGGCTGGACCTCGCTTCTTGAGTATTACGCCAACGCCAGTCAATTCTCCCGGAATATAAGAACCACTCACCGTTTGAACAGATATGTTCCCCGCATCGGGACATCTGGTCTCGCTAAGTTCCATGATCTTGATTTTATATCGATTCATCTCGCTGAGGACTTCATCTAGTCGTCCCTCAACAAGCAGTGTTCTCACATTCCATGATCCGATTCGTGTCCTTGTTCGAAAAGCAAAGGTCGTCGTTGTGTTCGTCGTGTTGTCCATCCGGCTCCGAGGCATTGTTTGCCGATTCGTAGCAATGGTGTTTTTTATGGGAGCGGGTTGCTAAACCTCAGCCCAACCGACTTAAAACTCTGTTTTGTGGCGCAGAGAGCTCGCCATTCGCCCGTTAGCTCCTTCCGATGAAGAACCCCAGGGGGCACCGCGGGGAGGTGTGATTAGGACTTGCTAACAGGTCTGCTAGGTGTTTGTCTGCAGTGATCAGACGGATTTCAATAGAAGTGACAAATCGGGTGTCACCACCTTCCGAGGTCTTTGTTAGCCGTTCGCCCCCCGTTTGCTTTATATTACATTAATTTCTTTACACCATTTCAGTAACCATGATAAATTGAAAAATTTAAAATTATTGAACATTTACTCAAATTTTGTGTTTCTAGTAATCCTGGCTTCGCCGGTCACCGGTGACCCCCCGACGCTACAAACAAACTCAGTGCCGGTCACCGATGACCCCCATGGCATTCAACGTGTTAACGATGTACAACTCAAGAAATTTACATATTAACTGCTAATAATAATTCTATTAATAGCTCCAACCCCCAACGTGTTCAATTACAATGTTTTATTAAAATGCAGGTAGGGCATTAACTTACACCTGTATACAGCTTGACTGCAAAATAATTAATTGTTATCAGCACCGGAAAATATTCAACATTCAACAGCACACCAAAAAAAAATTGTGTCTAGCGATATATTCAGGAAGTCATCGACTATGTGCATGCAAGCGACTGCAGCAACGCTTAGCTAAGAGCACTGCACTAGCCTACCTTTAAGAGTGACGTCAACCACACTAATTGCCAGCTGGAGGTAATTCTCAACAAGCAAACCACACGCTAATGATTGACTGGACGACCATTATCAGATCGTCTTGAGTTGTTTTGGCGTGATTAGGCCTCATGGATGAGAAATCTTCGCGAGCATGAAAAATCATTTTCTAGAACAGAGTCACTAGTGCATGCGCATTGTGCAAATTGTGCAATTTTTTCAATATTCTTTCTTCCCTCCGCCGCACCTCGCTCTCTTTCTTTCCCGCATAGCTTTGCTTATCGGTCTGGGAGCACTATATTTAAGCAGGTCATAATCAAGATCGTCGAGTCTTTCCATGCAGATCTATCAAGTTGCCGCTCTTGTGTGCAATATGCACGCCTTGTTGCAAGTGCATGACAGCAAAAATGAATAGAAAAAACACAAAAGAATTTTCTTAGATTCTTGTCCTACACTCTTCCGCTGTTGCTCAGAAAAAAAAAAACATAGATTATTTCTAATTATGTGAATATTAAATATAATTTTATCCTTATTCTTTTCTGCTTTGTGTGCGCGCGCAGCCAAGGGAGATTTTCGTGAGAAAATAATATGATTTCATGGTTTTTTTATTTCTTTGTGCGATTTTGATATTGCCGCAAAAATAATGGAATGCGAATTTTTTTCAGTTGCTGGCTGCAATGATTACTTAACCACGGCTATGTGAAAGAGATAATTCATTGCGTTTTCATACTTGTTAGTCTATGAATTATTGAGTAAAAACGCAGCGGCGATTTCTTCATGTTAAACTGATTATATGAGTGTGGCATGTGTTACGTGCTTTCGATCATATTTGTGAAATCATATAGTGATCTCGTTTATCGATGATTGACGAGCGGTGACTATATTAGTTAAGTTATTTTTTTAGTTATTTAAATACTTGTTACGATTGTACTGAGTGTTTTTTCACATCCGTTTATTCAGAAAATGTGCTTTGGTCGATATGAAGAAATATATCGGCCTGACCAGTTTGAATCAGATGATAATGGTAAGTAGGATAGCTGTGAATAAGAAAATTTCATAACACCGTCCTCATGCAACGGAATAGCTGATGATATTAAATCTCACCCAATCTCACGTGGGGAAGAGGGAAGGTTTCGGCAAATATCTCTTTTTTTTCAAGAAATAGTGTAAAACATGTTTATCCACTAAAGAACCCAACTTACAGGCCGCTAGCAGGCAGTGACCAGTGGCGGTTCGTCAGTTTCAGGATAGGGGAAGCAATACGCAAGGCGAACGATAAAAGTATCGAAGGCTTTAACTAAAAAAACTGAAAAATAACATATAGTGGAATTTGATAAACAAAACATAAGGAATTGTTTCCAGTCCCAAAAATCTTTTTTGGAACATGTTAGTTACCTCGAACACTCAAGAAATATACATTTTCTACCAAGTTTTGTAAAAAATTTGCTTTTTGGTCGTTCTTTTTAACTAAAGATGCGTATATCTCGGTATGTGTAGGGTCCGAAGAAGTGAAAAAAATAAAGGTTGTTCGTCATAATATTGGCTATCAGCGGCTACAATATCAAATTTATATCTGCACATACAAAAAAACTTAAAAAATTTCTCAATTTTAGTTTTTTTTTGTTATACCTTCGGATCTTTTAGTTAACTTTCATGGATTTTTCAGAAATTGTAGGTACTTTGTAATGTGAACAATAACTGGTTAAAATGTCAAGTCAAAATATCTTATTTAAGTCCCAAAAATTGCATTCAAATTTAAAAATTGATTGCCCAATAATTTTTGTGAATCGATTAGTACGAGGTTCTTACTTATTTTTAAATATACATACATACATACATATGTAGGTTCTTTAATGCATTTTTATGAACAAAAAAATATTTAAGCTTGAAAAAAGTGAAAAAAAATGGAATCGAAAATCGTGAAATTTTCATTTTTTTCGAAATAGTATATTATTAAGATTCTAAAATAATAATAATAAAACCTTGCATACCTCGCATACACCTCACCCGCTACACCCACGCCTACAATCATTACATTCTGCTTGCAAAAAAAACACTTCAGGCAACCCGTACTCGAAAATACAATTCATTAAAATATTCTCTAAAAGGATCATCATTAAAGAGAAACTTAAAAAATATTATGGAAGCTACAAAGTTCTCAGCTTATATTCAATATACACCGCCCACCACCCCACGATATATAAAGAGAAACTTCATCTACATATCTCCGATCTCTTTTTTCTTGACTCAATAAAAATAAACGAAAATTCATATTTTAATAAGAGCCAAAAACAAAATTTCGAATCAAATTTTTAAGAGTACTAGCAACTCGAAGCCACAGCAGATTACCAGAAAATGAAACTAAAAAAACAAAGAGAATATGGTAGATACAGAAAATTTGTCTATTTTCGACTTCTCGTATCCCACTGTTCGGTTCCGAAGAAGCTGCGTTTAGCTCAGCTTCTGAGGGTACTGTATCAACGCAAACCTTTGCGTGAGTGTGAGTTCAATTAAATTGAATGTGTTGGAGCTTTCACTTAGATTTTCTGTGGCAAAGAAGCTGGTGATATTGCAGCTTCCCCATGGTGTGTCAGGCCTCGGCCACGATAAGAGCGGCGAGAGGCACTTTAGAGTTTGCCACTCTGCCGCTCGTATCGTGGCTAAGGCTTTACTCTTTGTTTACAGTAGTAAGTTAAATTTTAATTGTACATTTTATATAAAAAAATTTGTACATTGCATCCTTAGTGTTTCCAGAGGAGAAAATATATTAAGATTTTTTTTTTGATATATTTTAATTAATTTTTATGAAGTTGCGTATTTGGTCAAGGGAAGCAGTGCTTCCTTTGCTTCCAAAGAGGAACCGCCACTGGCAGTGACCTTTCAGACCAAGCCAGCGAAGGCCTCAGATTACTCAGTCTGACTGAGGAATGATAGTTCAAGTATCCAGACCCACAGGCGAAGACGACAACTTAGCTTAGCAGGTTGTTAATTCAAGTGCAAAAATGTTCATGGCCTCAACGAAAACTTCAAGGCGGCTCCAGATTCACGCCGTGAACACTCGCGAACAATTGCGAACGCGGGTATGGATGGTTTTCGCGCCTTGCTTTCCGTTCCGTCGGCGATGAATTCTTGCCGTAATTTCACGGCTTGGTATTGAATAGAAGGTCAGATTTTTAGGAACGAACTGAATGCCCAAACACATAAAGCCTAATACAGTTGGCTGGAACGAAAATTTTCAGGTCACGGCCTGCGACGACCTGCGTGTAAAGGGGGGCTTTAAGATATGGCGAAACCCTTTACAAAAGTTACGTAAGTATCCGAACCCCAAAAAGTAACATAGTAGCCCTACGTTTGTTATCCACCATTCCAAACCCGCTCGGTTAACAAAAGTCAGATATTTAGGGTGATTTTTGAGTGCCCCAAGAGTAGTTTTATAGTGAGAGAGGCATATTTTTGCTATCGGTAGGGTGGGGGTGAATTAGAGCTCCAGGCCAAAATTGCTACCAAATATTTTTGAGGTACGATTTTTGAGCGCGCCAATAATAATTTTAAGGCGGGGCCCATATTGTTCTTATCATGTTCTTATCTGAACCCTTACTTTGTGAGATTTTAAAGTTTAAATGGTTCGGGAAAGGTGGTCCACGCACTTACAACGAAGATATCTCAATTACTTTTCATCATACAGAATCAAATCAAACAACAAAATTTTTCAATTCAAATTTTTTGAAGGAAAAGCTCTTCATTTTTGTACCTATTAATTTTTCTCGTATCCCGCTTAGTTTTTCAATTATTGCGGGAAAATTTAATTTTCAAAAATTTCAAAATATTTTATTAACGTAAATGTAACTTTTTTTCAAATATAGACATACTAAACCGTTCAAACTTTTAGAACATATTATTAATATCTAAACAAAGTTAATTGCGCATGGGTTTCGTTTGCTTTCAATTTTTGCCGTGAAGCTATTCGTATCATTGTTCCTTTTTTTGTCGAAAAATGGAGACAACCACATTATTTTCTTCAGTTTCGATGCTAATGAATTTTAGCAAAGCTTATTTTAAAAATCTTTTCAGGTACTGGTCTAGTAAGTTTTTCTCCAAAAATTCATCGTTTGACTTTTATTTAACGTCGAATGGTGCGAGTTTAGTTCTCGGCGAGCAAACGGTCATCTTTAATGACCCTTAATTTGAGTTGTGTTTCATCTACAGTAATCAATAAAACACCAATCGATTCGTTATTCTAAAAGCTATTCTAAAATCAGATCCGGCACACCTGTGTTTTCTAGTATAAAAATGTTCAAACTTTAATGTGGTTATAGTTTGAAACTCTTACTCGATAGGTCAGTTGCGGTCTCAAAACTACAACAAAAAAGTAGTCTGCCAAGGCATTAGCATCAGATTTGACCAGGCAGACCAACATATTTTTTTTGTACTCCGTAAGTACTACATTTAAAGAGTAATTCCAAGTTCTTACTCGATAGATCACTTTACGGTCCTAAAAATTTTCCGGGTAACACACATACCAAACTTGGGCACTTTAGACGTCAAAGATCTACGAGTGCCAAAAGTAGTTCATCAAATTCTACGGAATTTTTCCTATTTTACCCATATTTGAGCTTTCGCATAACTCGGTTGGCACGAAAAAATCTAATTTGAAATTTGAGAGATATATACTCTCCCGCTTCAGGCATGCACGCTCCTGCCACAGGCACGAAAATCTAAAAATTCCCGCTACAGACATAAACATTTATAAATGCATCCGCATTGGCAGATAGTATTCCAAACGCGAGTGTTGTTTTACCAGGCAGTCCCCCCAGCTAACCAGTAATCACGTCCAATGCTGTTTGACCTACGATATCAAATGAGAGCGGTTCTTCTGAATATGCTATTGGCACCCTTTATGGTCACCAAGATAATTGCCCGTTTTCTTCGTCATATTCTACACAATTTTTTTGCCCCTTTAAGGCCCAATTACAATGACCGGATCTAAGGGGATTGAAATGTCAAACGAACGCATCAGAACGGATAGAAAACTGCACTGATTACAATGAACGGATCAGTTCGCATTTGAACGTCAAAGTGTTTTGTGTACAAACAGTGAGTGCTAGTGAAATAAATATGGATATTAATAAAAAAAATCGCAATGTTTTTAACATTTTTAACAACATAGAAAACCAAGCCAAATAACACCTTAAACTTTCCCAGCGTTTGTTTACCAAAATTTTGACAGCTCAATCCGGCGATTTCTAAACAAACTAAAACGAATCCGGCACAGATGCGATCAAATGCGTTTGAATCCGGTCATTGTAATCGGTTAAATGGAAAACGCATGCTTGGAAAACCACTTTGACAGTTCAATCCGATTCTGTTCCGCTCTGATCCGGTCATTGTAATTGGGCCTTTAGTCTAGAAAAAGTGCATGGCTATGGCGGGAGTGTAAATGCCTGTGGCGAGAGCGTGCATGCTTGGAGCGGGCGAATTTGATTCCCGAGTAAAAATCAAACTCGCCCGCACCTACCATGCACGCTCTCGTAACAGGCATGTTTCATGCTAGGTGCGCCGAGCTTTATTTTTACTTGGACGAAGAATAGAGATTGATTGGTTGTGATTACCTCACTGCTAAAAAAGTTTTCAACAGCTATGAGGCCTCATTTTCTCTATGTGATTTAACTACGTATCTTTCTGTGATCACAAAAGTATATTATAATGACATGATATAAATTTTTCCCCAACCTCAAAGTGCGTTTTATATGTATATATGTACATGGGGAAGTATGTCATATCACATACACTACACTCCCCTTCAACACATACGATGGACAAACATAAAACTTTTAATCCAACTGTGATCCTTTTGCTCACCTGTTACTACTGCTCAGTATTCTGGTCCACATCGGGAACTGTGTGTATAATCCCCAACATAATCACAAAAATTAATGACAATCAGGTCCAGGTCTAGGTAATGTGTTTCGGGTTTATTAATTATTCCATAAGCCATCCCCCTTGCTGCTCTGCCCGCAAAAGGCCCTCATATAAGATTTTTCAATAAAACTGGAAACGACAATGAACTGCCTCCATTAAGACCGTAATTCTCGACTTATCTACAGTAAACGGCCCCAAAAATTGTTCCCCGAGCAGCCTTTAATGTTGGGGACACGATGCCAGGGCCTCATTGCTCTTGCACACCCACACACAGCTGAGAAAGTCCGTAGAAACAGAGCTCTAGGACGGCAGAGCAGAAGAAAAAATTAAATATGACAAATAGTCATAATCAGTGATTTTAGTAGCTTTAATTGGAATCCTTATTTATTTATATCAAAGCGGCATGGCCCGGAATCAATAAGCGAGTGAGCAGCGGCCGCCCGGATTTATGGCCGACATTTGTCCTTTCCCTATCGGGGGCTATATGGGGGTTGTGTGTGCGGAGCTCCAGAGCTCGTGTCATGATAGTGTCCCGTTTTCTGTAGTTATTTATAAGCCGATCCAAATATAGAAAATTATTCCTGCTCGAGGCCATATTGTTGCTGGGAATTGTGACGACGGCGATGATGATGAAAATTCGCTTCCTCAAAACATTTTTAGCTAATTTCTGAGCCTGTTTCTGGTCTTTTTTAGATGCACACCACACCCACAACTTCGGCAAGACATCACCAGGCCTGGGAGCAATACTGTTAGCTTTTGCCGAGAGATGCCCCCCGCACCACATAGGCGAAATAGAAAGACTAGAAGAAAAAAGGCGGCCCGTAATAGCGCTTTAAGTCGTTAATGGAGCCCCATTCTCATCAGTTCTGTGGCGCTTTCCTGCAAACTACGCAGCAATTAAAAGTCAGTTTGCTGCCGCTGATGATGGCTGCTCCGGCATCTTTTGGACTGTCAACCGGGCCCTAATGGCGCTTTTATTGAAATTCCCGAAGCTCTAACTCAGTTTAATTACACTACACACACCTATGCTGGATCTAGGGTGTTGGGAAAGATGCGATGGGAAGTGCCGTCTTATCTTAAACTGTTCCCTTTGTTTGTCGCAGGAAGTTGGCAAATGTTTAGTTTTTGCTGGTGAGATGTCGTTGCTGTCGGGCTGATCACTTTGGGTATTGTTGGAACGTTTGGGTTTGTTCCCGTTGTGGAGGGTGCTTGGGGACATGCGAATGGGTAATGTAGCTCTTCTACTTTAACTATGATTTAAGATAATTTCATTTACGGGATTTGCATGTTAATTGTTTGGCCTTGTTTTAGTGATATTAACATATCTTGTACATTAGCAAACAGAGGTTGTAAGCTCATTAGTTGATGACTTATCCATTGAAAATTTCACTTGCTTGCATGGATTTTTTAGAGGCACCAATTTGACTCACCTTTCCAGTTTGGGCAAACAAGCAATGATTCGGCATAAAGTTTTTAGTTGGAACCATTCCCATTAAATTTTATTTGTAATCTCGTTGTTTTAAAGTGAGCTTATCGATAATTTAGTGTACGGAAAATTTTCGGAGAATTTTGGATAGGTAATTCACAATTATGTCCAATAGTAGAGTTCAGAAACTAGTTATGTGCTTGTGCGTCATCGGTATGGTGCACCTTTTTCTTCGTTTCACAATTCTTCATAAAATTCTGCGAGATTAACTTTGATACCCAAATTTCTACTGAAACACGGGCACATTCGAGGAAGTTTTGCTAGTTTTTGATTGCTGTTTTCTTCTACGTCCCGTCATAAGTCCCAATGTTCTTCAATATTAGTATATGTATATCTTTACCTCTCTGATTGCTGCTTGGGTTTAACTTAGCGCTCAAGTGCTCAAAGGTGTATGCCAGTATAACGCACCCTCTGCTAAACATGTGGCTTTCGCTCCATATCCCATAACTGTTTAGAGGTAGAAATGAACTCTGAATAGAGAAGACGAGGAAGTGCAATTTATTAAACACGGGGAAGCATTTTGGCAACACTAATGCATAGCATTCTTTACGTATTTGTGTCAATCCCGGTCAGTGGCTGTGTTATATTCATTCAAAAACCGGGAGGGATATCGTTTCTCAGCAACCATCTCGGTGAGAACGCTTCACTTGGCTAAATGTTTGAAGCAGACCCTTCGCAAAACCTGAACAAATTTCACTACGCCTATGTCCGGGATTGACTATGTATTTTGTTGTTGTGGCTAAAGTGAATGTATTTTGTTGTTGTGGTTAAAGTGGAGGGAGAGAATTAGAGAGAAAATTTCTTGATCCCAAGTGCTTCCCTCAAATCCGTGTACATGTACGCTATTTTCGGTTCCTTATCTTCTCTATTCAAAGGAAATGAGTGTAGTGACCAATTTCGTGCAGAACTGACAGCGAGTTGTTTATTCACGAATTTCACAAGGGTGTGTAACGAGGATTTTGAATTACTAATATCGCTGATTGGGCCAACTATTTCGAAACAAGATACTAATTATCGCAATGCTATAAAGTGTAAATGATTTTCTGGCCGTTACTTTACGATTTTTGGCAACGGGTGATTCCTACACTTCTTTAATGTATCTTTTTAAGATTTCAAAACCAAGCATATCTAGAATAGTACCATAGGTGTGTGAAGCTTTAGTCAGTGCTTTATCAGAATATGTGAAAACACCTAGCAATAGTCAAGAATGAACTTTGGTTTCCACTGGTTTTAAAAATAAATGACAATTTGACCAGTGTCTTGGAGCCCTAGACGGCAAGCATGTTGTTGTACAATGCCCTGTTGATAGTGGAACAGAATATTTTAATTACAAAGGACATTACAGTATCGTTTTAATGGTTCTAGTTGATTCAAACTATTCATTTTTGTACGTAAATGTTGACTGTCAAGGCAGGATTTCAGACGGGGGTGTATTTAAAAACAGTGATTTGTGGAATACCACCTTGAAAACCAGTGATACCGAAACTGATCAATCAAAAAATACTAATCAAAAACTCACTAAAAAACACTACGTCATCAAAAAACCCACTAGCAAAACCAAACTTCACTAGAAACAAAGAAAACTGCTACAAGCTGTTCGGTCTGGCAGCGAACTTTTACAGCCAACAAACTATCCCCACCACAACGCTCAAAATGTTCGAGAAGACGTCCCCACCAAACCAACACCGAACAATGTTCGGCGGACATCACAAATGTCTGTCGAACACTGTTCGGCAAACATGTTCGGTTGGTGGAGACGCGGCTATACAATCAATCTACGAGTCGATGAAACTCCGAAGCTGCAGTAAAAAAACATGTTTAGCCGCGTCTCCACCAACCGAACATGTTTGCCGAACAGTGTTCGCGAACATAAAAACGGACAAACATTCCACATTTGGTTCCCAAACATGTTCGACGAACATTTTCAATAGCTCACAAATCAATGTCCGCTACAACACCAAACAATGTTCGGCGGACATCACAAATTTCTGTCGAACACTGTTCGGCGAACATGTTCGGTTGGTGGAGACGCGGCTATATGGTCAATAATGTTCGACGAACTTCTGGCCGACTTGAATGCCGGGGCGATTGTGATATCTGTTGTCGGAGTAAGAACTTGGGTATTTACCTTCACAAACTGCCATTGCACCGTTTACGAATAGAAGGAAGCTAAATTTAAAAGATCCCTCAAAGAACGGTAAAGAAATGGTTTTCTCAAAGGAGGCTAGTTCTGCATCCTGTCCGACTGCGGCTATTGAGGCCTTACCGGACATTTCTCTGCTCCACCTAGTAGTAAAGAAGGAGACTATGACGGGGCGCTGCGTCTACAGGAGCTAATCGTTGGTCGTTGTTGTATCAATTGAGGATTTGGAATGCCCCATTTTCAAGTTTTATTAACAAAGCCAGCCGAGTCGAAGTTAATAAAGCTATAAACCCCATTTTTCAGCGTTATATGTTCCATAATACTTAAACTACTGTTGACTACTATACACGACTGTCAAATGTGAACTGATAATTGACCGCCAAACCAAAATGGCGATTAAATAAAGTTGGGCTGACACATAAAACGCTTTGAAAGAAATTCGGAATGCACCACACCAAAGTAATTAAAGAATTGTCAGCTTAATCTTGATTCTGGGGCGAACTTGACGAGGTTTTTATGGTTTAGCTCGTTTTCGAGGGGGCCATAACGAGGAGTGTTGGCTTGTTTGCATGACGTACTCGTACACCCATGTCTCCTCGCCAAATTTGACGCATTTCATGAAGGTGGGGTTCGTAGAAGCTAGTGAAACCATATTTTCATACTTTTTGGAAAAAATGAGCTCTTTCTTTCTTCGATGATGAGTTTCATGCCAAAACTACCTATGAACGTAGTAGTCAGTCATGCAGTGTATTTAAATATTTAAATACGCACGTGCCGTAACTATCTCGAACTGGTAGAAGTACGATTATAACCCCTTGGTGATAGCCCCTGGAAACTATCCTAAAAGGGATCGATCCTACCAAGCCCAGTTGTGAAGTAACCATGTCGAGGGCCACATAGCAGTGGGTTGGTTTTGCAATGTTGTTTACCGAGCTTCTCTGGGCATTGAGCGCACCCAGTTGCATAATGCATTATTCTGATATGTAGGTTCTGTCAGGATATACCTTCTCCTTCCTGCCATACTGCGGTCGGGAACACGGCAAGTGTACTGCTGGGGGCCGCGGTACTTTTGGGCCTAATACCTCAGCACAAAAAATATGAACGGTCTTCACCTCTTCAACGCTCTAAGACTCACACGACGATTTTCGAGGACGTTTAATGTTGTCGCTGTTCGTAGACATCAAAGATCAGCCAGAACGAGACATATCAACTACCAGTTCTCGGTCATCCTTGAATGCTTTTTACGAATTATGCCTATGGTTTTTACATGCACAATAATTTACTATAGGTCTCTTGCAACATTTTCAACGATTCGCCAAATAAATTTCGTTAGAAATATAAAATTTAAGGCAAGTTGTTTGTTCAACCAATAATTCTTATTACGTTCCAAAATTATTAATGGTAGCGAATAATGTGTTGAGGTTGCAATTAGAACTATTCCATGAAAGTTTCATAGAGAAAGTAATTTCTTACAATGTAAATAAAAGTACCTACATACATCTATTTTAAGCAGTGCAAACCAATAACTGAAAATTCCCCCGTATTCTAATATTCTTAGATCACCTAAACGAAAACCTACAAAAGTGTGGCACAACATTTTTTTAAGACAATTTGTCGGCTCAGGTATCGATTTTTACAGCGAATTACGCCTTGATTTAAGCCCTTCTACATAAACCCTTTTTTGCACCTGATTTAGTGCAAAACATTTACATCAGATGATTGTATCATCAACGTTGCCGACATTTTACATATGTATGTACATATTCTGATCGATTTAGTACTGATTGAACAACGAGATTTGAAAATGGGATTTTTAACAGAATCTGTGAACAGTTTTTTTAGCAGATTTAATATTGATGTAATTTTGAAACGATGGTCGAACATCGGTTCCACAGTTAAGGTGGAGGAGCATTATTTTGAAGTAGTTCAATGATTTAACACGCACAGTCGCCTATTGAATTCTGCTAAGGCTCTTGAAATACAAGTATAAAACTATGGCATCCCAACTTTTCATTGCAATGCAACAACATTTGAAGGCATTTAGCAGTGTTGGTTGTATAAAGACAATTTCTAGATACTTTCAATACCGGCTTTAGTGTTGTGTACACAGTTTGTTACTAATTCAAAAGGACCGACTTGCCCGAGTATCAATGTTAAGATGAATTTTGAGAGTAGTAAAATCAACTACCTTTTTGAAAAAAGAGGTAGCAAATTTTTTTGATTTCAAATCAAGTTAATTTACAAGAAAATTTACGACCAACTTTCATTAGCTGACCCGGCGAACTTCATACCTTCTCAGAATCAATAAATGTTCTGTTAACTTATTAGCTGAATTAAATTTAGATTTTTTTTTTTTATGATAAAATGAATACTCAAAATGAATTAAGTTCAATATATGTTCAAAAATCGAATCAAAATGATTCGCGTAGCATCGTTGCACCACTTTCTGTTACACTATTTGCGGGATAGGCTGCACTCGGATCAATTCCTTTCATTGAAGCACATTTCGATAGTGGTACATTCGCTCGAACCGATTGGTTTAATGTATTTCGATCTTGTTCACGTTCACGCCCGATTCTCTATTGAAAGCGTCGTTCATTTGATGACAAGTCGTTGGTATTCCTAACTTGACCAACAAACTGCCGAGCATGAGGTAACACATATCTTCGATCAAAAGCAAAGCCTGGTTATGTATCTCGTCATTCACCTTGAGCTCGGGATTAAAATGTTTTCTGACATGTCATCCTGGTAGTTGTTTCACAATTCTCGTGGATTCGAGTGGTCAAAATAATGATAGCAAATAATGTGCGTAAGTATCTGAGATGGCGATGCAGAAACAATTTCTTCAGCGATTGTCATGTTTCCAATGAGTATCGTTTTCAACCAAATTGGGCTGTTGCAGCAAGCAATGTTGGGAACATCTCGCCACCAACAGTTGGAAGTGATTCATATGATATGGGCCCACGAACATTCACCAGCAACAGCAACAAATAGAAGCTTTCGTTATTCTTCGGATGAACTCTTCACATCCATATGATCAGGAACCACATTGCATTGCTCCCGACGTTGAAATTTCTTCGAATTTCTTCCAAGTGTAATAAAGTGGCATCTCAGAGGAGAGCAACGTTCGTGCAAACGGATCGTTCTGGCAAATCGAAAAGAAACTGTACAAAGTTGACGCTGGGGGTCTTTCAACATGTTGAGCAACATTCGATGCGTTGAAATAAACTCGTTGATCATTCTCAAAATCCTTTCATTACAACTCACATATCGTGATATCATCAAAAAAGCCGTTCCATACAAAATGTTTGAGGACATGAATTTTCTTCATAATTTTTTTTTTCGTAGAATATCCGATGCTTTAAAAGTTATTCTGCTATTCGCGACGAACCCCAGATTTCACTACGTTCACGTACACGTATTTCATAGGCGAGGACCTCTCCTGTAGTTCTTTATTCTAAGGCTGCGATCGATTTAGCCATAAATAAAAAAAATAGAATTATCGAAAAAAGGTAGTAAAATGATAACTCGATGTAATAGTGTAGTAGATTATAATATTTTTCTAAAAGGGTAGTAAAACTACTACATATGTAGTAGAACGGTAACGCTGCCGAGTATGCTCTAATGTTTCAGCAGCCCTTTGAGCAGTGTGATGCTCGACATCTAAAAGCTGAAGCGCTTGAGCGCAGGTCCAAGTCTAAAGTCTCCGCAGTTCTAAGAGATGCGTGACGAATGCGTGAAGGATATAACAGTGCCTGAAAAGGTGACAATGTCATCGATTGATTAGTTAAGAGGCAGAGGACCTAGATTACTACCTTGCGGGATGCCAGAGGACGCTTCAATGTTTCTGGATTTGACTCCACGAAATAGAACTTGGTGGATTCTATCGGCTAAGACGATTGGAACCATACCACAAGGGCACATGGAAAGCTTAATTTTTTAAATTTGAAAGCTATAATCGATTGAGAGCCTGTCAAAGGCCTTATTGAAGTCGGTAAAAACGCAATCGGGATGGAATTAGTTTCGAGGACCCGAACAGTGTGAGGAGAGAACGCAAGCAAGAAAACCATGATGATTTGCTGAGTCAGAATCTCAGAATAAATAACAGATTCAAGTGGTAACTTCACAATCGGTCGATTATTCGATATCTCGTTCTAGGATCCTTTTTATGAACGGGGATTATAAACGAGTTCTTCCATAAAATACAAAAGGGCTCCTGCACAGGATTTTAGAGCAGCAGGGGAATGCCTTCAAGCCCAAACGAAAACCTGTGGGAGTTCGTTGATATGTTTCAAGATAGCCTCTATGGTAATAGAGAGAGATAAGTTTTGAGCCACTTGAGATGCATTGATATGCCGAAAATTGTGATTGAAAAATATGGAGAAAGATTTGAGAAATAACGATGCGAACATTTCGCAAATCTCGGATTGATTCGTACTGTACATGTTGGTCGAAATTTCAAAAACGCTTCAACAGTTGTTTATTTATTTCTTATCTTGCCTAAGTACAAAGTTTCATGATTTTATCTTCAATAATAATGGAATCCAATATAAACTTTCATCCCGTATTTCAACCCCTTAAAGTTCGGTACCAAATTTCATCAAAATCAGTTCACAAGTTTAGGCGTGAAAACCTAACAGAGTTGCTTTCGTATTTATAATATAAGTAGAGTTTGATGCAGCTGGTTTAACCTCTCCTTCGCCGACCTTAAATTCATGCATTTGTAGTAAACCGCATTATTTATGGACTGACTCAACATATAGTATAAAATCCTAAATTCTCAAACGTTTAAACGCTCAGGCAAAAATTAATCTTTTAAACAATTTTATACATGACCATTGACACCGAAAATGCACAATCAACTTCACTCTGACCTCAAATCATTTTGACCATAAAAAATACTGCTTTATTCTGCAGTTTTAAATACTGCAACATTGCCAAGTTACGAAACTATAAAGTCACTTATGCTCGGCCGCTAGACAATGTTATTTCCCGTCTCAACCACGAGATAAACTTTATCGCCAAACACAATTCCGGAATAGCATTAATCACTTAAGGCGACATTGAAGAACTCGTACTTGATAAACAAAATACATTTTTTCACTTTGTTTCATAATTACGAATTTTCTTACTGACACACGTGAAGATTACAGAAACAGTAAAGATAGTTACCGCGCCACCGCGGGGGTTATAACTGCGGAGCGCCGATAATTTTTGCGGAATCCACCACTCAAGCTCGATTAGCTGGACTTAATCCGTCTTGGAGTATGGCTGTATGTATGTGTGAGTGATAGACTTTTATTTATTAATATTTATTGGTGTAATTAAAATATTAACGATTGGACCGAGCTTGAAAAAATTCGCGAAGCCGTCATTAATTTAGAAGTGTAAAGGCTGCCAATGTGCGAGGGTCTTTCGCGGGTCTTGAAGCAGAGTTTAAAATAAATGCCCGATTGCATCGCAGCTTGTATAGGAGCAGGCAGAGACTCACCTTTCTGGCGACAACCTCGGATGCGTACGTTAATGAGGTCGCGAGCATGTAGTCTTCCACTAATGAGTTATTACCTGCATGGTCGAAAATCTCTTAAAAAATCTACACGCCAGTTTTGGCGGAAAACTTTAGACTCGCGGAGCATGTCGCCATTGTAAACATGCCTTCGGAAAACAAAAAATACTGCGCCTTTTCCTTTAACTAATCGACCAGTTTGAAACAAGGCGAACAAAAGCGAGTTGCGTAATGCGACCATAACATCATCGACTTCGGAAATGGATTTCCATGCGAGTTGCCGATTACAATGGGAAAAGAACAAAACCGCGGAAGAAGTTCCAGCATTAGTCGATGGCCCACCGACAACAGCCAGATTTAATAGTGCCTGATTACATACGATGACGAAATCGGGGAATGGCAGGGGAAGAGCGGAGCATACACACAATCCCACTATCTATCATGCATGATGGAGGAGAGGGGGGGGGCGAAAAGTCACTGGACAGGTAATCCGGCACTCGAGCCTCCTTGGTCGCGACCAGCTTAAAAACAGCAGATCCGTAAAACCTGAAGCGCCTGTCCAAAAGCACCGTAATACCAATAGTAAAACCGAAAAAGTATTGAACTTGAAATTTTTGATCGACAGATGCTTCCACGCTCTCTCAAGCGCTCTTTCCCCTCAGCCAAATTGTTGATCACCTGCTTTCGTCATCATATGCAGCGCATTGACCTGTCGAAAGGTAAATGATTTTTGCTTTTTTTCGTGCTTTTTAAAGTTGACAGAAACCCGCTCTGGTACCTCGTTGTTGTAATTGGTGATTTTTATTGCATTTCATTTTATCTGGGCGATATTCCCTTCGCTTTCCACCGCACGCTGTACCTGGGGCGGCTCGACATATTCGGCGGCGACTTTCCGTGAATTTTTCATAAATCACTTGCAGATATGAAAAATGTCAACGATTTATCTTTGGCGCAATTCCAGCCCAGAGTTGTGTACGTACGCATTTACTCACTGACATAAATGATTATTATTATTTTTATACATATATTTTTTTCGGGGCAGACGTTAAGTCTTTTTGCTACTACTGCACGCAGGGAGGTGATAAGGAACGAGAATTTACTCCGCTTTCGCCAGCGGTGATTGATACTTGAGGCCCACATCGAGCAGCAATATTGCTGATGACAGGAGGACTTGAAAAAATTATGAGCCCCCGAATTGCGATAAAAAATTGTTGCTTTAAATTGAATGCTTGTAGCAGGGTAATTGAATGATGATGGCGAGTGGATGAATAATTGTTGTGGAGTGCGAGAGCGATGAAGGGAGTGATTGACTTTATTCAAGTTGGGTTCTTTAGTTTGTGGGTCATTTTAAGCAAAAAGGAATGGAACTCTATACATATAACTTGAAGGCGATGCATCCAACCAAATGGCACCGGGCCACGCCAAAACCTCATCCTTCAGCCTAGAGCTATAGAATTTATCTACAATCACTCACATGGAAGGCCGCAAGCTGATAACTTTGAATCCGGATCAATGGACTGGCGATATGATCGAGTACTTTGGTATAGGGGCCTTAAAAGTTAAGGTGTTCGTTGACGATTCCCTAAGGTCTATCATCTCTCTATTTATCTTGGGTACCAAGCATGAGTATTAGTAAATCTTCATTCTCATTTGTAGTGTTGTCTCTTGCCATTACGGCTGTTTTCAGTTTGGGTGGTAAGGCGGTTGTCCTGATTCGGTGAGACCGAGTAGTTCATTACTACTACTTTCTTTAAAAAATTCAATTCAAGTTGGGTTCGATGATCGACAAGAGATATATATATATATATATATATATATATATATATATATATATATATATCGGCTCACCCCTATACCCTACAGCCCCCTCGTTCACGCACAATACGGTTTAGAAGTTCGTTTATGAATAGAACAACTCGACTGTGGAATAATCTCCCGCAGTCAGTATTTCCGAACTCGTACAACACCTTAAAGTTCAAACGTGAGGTTCATCGTCATTTTCTTCTACACCCTCCAGACCCCCTCTAACCTTTCCTATTCTCCTCTATTCTTCAAACCAAGCTTACTACTAGACATTGCACCATGAATTGAAGACATGACGGACTGGTAGTACAAAGGGTTACACCTAAGCTTGGTTTTATATAAAAAAAAAATATATATATATATTTGTACAGGAGAAAGTCGTGATGATTTCTTTCTATTTAGCCCACGAAGATGAGGGCGCTCTACCTCCTATGGCATTTCCAGATCTGGTAAAGCTCACAGATGCAACCACTATCCGTTCTATGGGATGTGATGCAAAATGCACACCATACCCAATGAGGCGCCGCGGACACCAATGACCGAGACGAAGCTATTTTTAACTACCTGCTAAACGCCAAGCTTGCAATTTGAAATAAGGGTAATAACCTCACCTTTGTTACCAAAAACAGAGAAGAAGTGCTGGACATTACCCTTGTCTCGGGAACCAGGAACAACTCGAAAGCGTTCTGGACATTTTTAAAGAGCAACTTACGCCTTAAACCAAGCTTGTCCAAACAGACCACACAAATAGGCCTCCAAACTTCCTTGGGTGGTTTCGCAAGCTTGAAAAACTCCGAAAACAGTGCAGAAATTTAATTCATCTAGACGCAGCTACAGTGCAACATCCTGGAGCTGTTATAAGTCGAAGCTGAATAAATAAAAAATGGCAGTAAGGAAAGCCAAACGTAACTCTTGGGCAGCCTTTTGCAGCAACATAGAGTCCGCGTCGGAAGCCTCCAAGCTACGTAAAATATTAACTAAAGCGCTAACAATGCTTATTTATTTGCGCGAAGAAAACGGCGCGACTGGACACACTCAAGACTCAATCAGCCTATCATCCTTTCTAATGAAGACTTTAGAAAGACTAATTGAAATATATCTGAGGCGGACCAACACCGTACTCCCGAACGCCATCACCCTGGCCTTGAAAAATAGGGGATAGAGGCATCGCTGGTACCTTTCTTCAAATACTTACCGGTAGGATAGTGAGCTAGAGCCAAGGACTGCTCGGCGCGAAGGGTCATCAATGGAGGTACCCAGCAGGGAGGGTAATTTTTCGCCCTTCTATGTATGGGTCATGACTGTGAACCAGCGGCGCATGGAAGCGTACATGACGTCTTGACGTTCGCGGATGGCATTGCTATCATCACAAAAGAAAAAATTCTTCAAGTTCTCTGTGATCTCATGAAGGCGGCTTTACAAGCCACCCGTGGACTGAGTCAACAAAAACCGAATTAGCGGTGTTCACGAGGAGGTATAAAACCTTGTTGCAAGGGAAAACGCAACTATCGCAGCTTTTAAAATAAGAGAATCTGGATCTTGAGCTGGAATCAGGGGAGGGCACTCTAAGGTGCTGTACTCTGTCAACATCCCCACAGAAACCGACTTTTGCACGACCGACGTTTCCATCACGAAGAACTATGGGGTCCACATCCCTTCACGTCGTTAATGGAGAAATAGACCACAAAGTATTCAGGATGCCATAAAATTCTTCACTGATAGCTCTAAGCTCGAGGGTCGAGTAGAAGGAGGAGTCTTTTCACCGGAGCTTGGGATTGAAGTCTCCCTCCAAGCGGAGGTTTTAGCTATACCTGAGGCTGTTCTGCAAATCAACCAACCAAGTGACAGGAACCGAACTGTCTGCATCTTCTCGAATAGTCACGCCACTCTGAAGCTCTTTTGCACAAACAGCTCTAGAACTATCTGTGAATGTCGCAGTTCTCTTAAAGAGATGGCAGTTCAGGACCTCCTTGTATGGTCACCAAAATGTAGAGGAAAATTAAAAAGCTGGTGAACTGGCTAGGAAAGTCACGACCGCTACTATTCTTCCTGGAAAGGAAAGGATTGTTATTCTTTCTTTTAATGGGCCTATCCTTTGAGCGTATGAGCTTAAACCTACAGCTCAGCCAAATCTAACCAAACCTAGAGAATATCCTAAATATATCCTTGCCAAAATCAGTTTAAAAATGTCCAGAGTTATTCAATGTTGAAATACCGAAGGTCTAGATGACGCATCCTATATTCTTTCTTTATTAAGAGTAAGATCAAACAGAGGCTAGTCATATATTACCTTCGGTCACTTTGGCCCACGCACCAAATGCTGTATACAAAATTCACACAATGAACTCCTCTCTCTTCACATAAAGCAAACTAAGCACAAATTTTACTCTTTTGTGAAATTTGGACACTTGCCATTTTTATATGCAATTCTTTTATAAAATGAAATTAAAAAATGGTGTACAAGCCCATTGTGCGAATAATACAAAAAACACTGCCTCACACATTAAAAACCAAATACAGAGATGATATTGTCAACTAAATTCAACTATTCAACCAACTACTGAGTAGTTTATATACATAATCTCAACTCAACGCGTCTATATAACATAATTTCAACTCAACCCAGATAGCAGATTTGAGTCAAGTTCTGTCGACCCTAATTCAACTCAACTCGCGTCTAACATTAGTTGGTCTCGGATCAACCTAAGTTCAACTCATCATGTATGCGTACTATAAGTTAATCTAAGGTCTATATAAAGTTCTGAAACTCCATGTTGCGAATTTTATATCGTAGTTTTTTGAATCATTGATCCTGATATTTAACTGAGGTCTTTGCTGTAAATCCTGACTGTTTCGAGGCTGACTTTTCAATTTTATAACAAGAATTGTTCTTTGAAAATCCCCTTGGGCATGGGTGGTCTAGTTTTACCACTAGACAATCGGTTTAAAGATCGTATGGCACATAATCTTTCGAAATTACAATTTTATCTTTGAAAATTAGCTTCAAAACTCATAAAAATGACAAATCCGGGTCAACAAAAAATAAATTAAAACTTAAAATCCTCCTAAAAACCTGTTCAACATCCCCAAATCCCAAAATCCAACGTTTTCCCTCCATTTTTAATCCTCCTGGACCACTTATCCCAGTATGCTAACATATTAAAAATGACGTGACACATTAGGCAGAAATGACTTTCAATAAATGGGGACAATACTAAGAAGCTTTGTTTAAAAAATAATAATGTAAAATTCATGTTATTTCCTAAATTATCGTGAAACCAATTGAAATTCTAATTGTGTTTTGTTCCATACACCACAATCCACCTTTCGGTTTAGAAGATCATCAAAAAAAATTAACGGCAGCAATGATTCATATGAGGAAATACCTGACAGGTATCTACAACATACATATACATAACACCTAAGTATAAATTGCACCTTAAGTCATAAAAAAACAATTTATTTTTAATTCACATTATCTTCCGCATTTGATTAAATCTAAACAAAAAAAAAATATATTTCGTGGCTATTCTCAAAAGATGAGAAAATACGCGAAAAAGTGTTTTTTAACGGCGTAAGCAATTTCCTGGATTACACAGAATCTAATCGAACCGAACACAGGCAGCCCCAATCTCGGCCCGATCGCATGCCGGTAAAATTACACATTTTAATAATACCTGCGCTAATTTAGCGCAAAACATGCTAAAAACGCGATCTGTGCCCGGGAGCCGGCCGGGCGGCGGCGGGGGACTGGAGGCCTGGACGACGAGGTACACCGGCTGAGGCTCCAGTAAACACTTTAATTTGCGGCTTAATGAGAACATCCGCCTTTCTGTGTTATCTCCTTGGCCCTTGCTCAAGAACTCAACCATAAGTCAAGAGGGGAAAAAATAAAAAAAAAATAAAAAATATGAAAAAACCAGCAAAAAAGTTTCTTCCAAGAAAACGTAGCTCACGGCAGTTTTTTACCTGAAGGCGGCGTCGGCGATGGTGGCGGCATCGTCTCTTCTCTGACGGAGGATGAATGAGAAATGAGAATGATTCGGACTTGGAGTGGTTGGTTGAGAAATTCGCGGAGTTTTTTTTGTAAGACCACGATTTAGGGGATTTCGTTGGTGAACGAAGGGTGAGAGGCTGTTGAGGGTGGCTCAAAGTTTCTGTGTTAATATCTTGGGTGTTGAGGTACGCAATTAAAAAAGTAAACGAGAAGTAGTTAGAGGTAAAAAGGTGTGGAATCGCTTGGAGTCTGCATGTTCACAATGACAACACCGGGTGTTGGGAGTTTATTGAAACTCCTTTCTTGTAGCTTCAACTTGAGAACGGACTTAGGTAACACATTTCGAAATTCATCTTACCTTTGCGGCTGGTTTCCTGGGTTCTTCTTCTGATGGTTCTCTTCCTCTATTCTACTGGGACAAGTAAAGCCGGTTATAGACAAAAATAAATTTTACTAAGAATCTGCGACTAATTGGCAGATAAGTGGCCGCTTCGGTATCCTTAAGGACGTTATTATACTTTTCCACACACTTTCGAATTATCCACAAAGATTCCTTTTCCTTCCAAGAACACTTCACACACTCCAGAAACGAAATTGGATAAAATCCCTTATTACTACAATCCGCAGCACTCGTGCACAGCGAAATGCTTTCTGATCCTCAATAAACAAAAATAAACAAGTTGAAGAATTCACCAATCCTTACTGATTACGGTATAATCACTTTTTTTTAAATTCCTCAAAATCGAACGATCGAAGAAAAATTCTCATTAATCAAAAATATCCGGAAATCGCAATCGAAGCAAAAAAATCCGCGCGTCACTGAAGAAATTCGCCTGTTCACTGCGCGTTCATCACCTTAGCACCGATGAATCGACACTGGTCTTGCCTCAGTTCAGCAGTCAGCGCGCTCCGCTCCAAACCGTGCAACATGCACTGGCGGCGAAATTTTTGGTGGGAGTAGGAGGCGAAAAGTTTTAATTCGCCGCAAAATGGGGGGAGAAGCATGAACGAGGCGAGCCCCAAATCATTCGAAGTTCATTTCTTATTGAAGCAGAGTTGGGGGGGCATGTAATGACGGCTTTTGGTTTTTACACTGTTAAGTTGCTCTTGGATACTTTTCAGTTGGATTTAATTTTGAATTCCTTAATGGATTTTTGGATTTATTGTTATTTATTATTGAATCGTTGGGATCCTAGTCGGATTTAAACAAATTGGGGCTGTTCATAAATTTCGTATTTTGGTGGAATGAGGGGTCCAGCCAGGCGTTAGGCTACTGATTCGAAGAGAGTTAGGGATCAAAGTTTGAGTTACGTAACTATTATAAAATCGCCAGAAATAGCAACATTTATTAATGTTCAAGTTTTGAATTTAAAATCACACGCAATTTACCGCGAAAGTTGACATCTTTGATTTACTAGTACGATATGTAGATACACAAATCAGGCATAGAGGTGTGGGTAGGTTTTGGAGAAGAAATTTGGCGAAAAGATTTGTGACATGGTAGCGTTTGACAAGATTCTGTGATTTGTGGTGACGTTCCCCTTTTTTGTTATAGATTAAACTACTCGATCACGATCCTCTCTGTCCTCTGTTTACACCTTTTAGTCCAAGTAATGAAAACAAATTTTTGCACAGTGTTAGACGAAGGTGCCCTTAAAAACATACTAAAAATATCGGTTGATGGGGGGGGGGGGGTGGAGGTAATGGAGCTGGGGCTCTAAAAGTCCCCTTTTTTTCAGTTTTTAATTAATAACTCGTAAGCTACGGCCACTAGCAAAAAAATTATAAGGTACTAATTAATCTAAATAAAATTCTTTAGAAAAGTGGTTTTACACTTTTTCGCTAGCAGCAATGCTTAATAAAGTTAGGACGGAGGAAAATGGTGCATTTAAGAAAAATTATTTTTATTGTTAAAAATCAAGTTGCCTGACGATATGATATGTTCAGGTATCACCAGTGGTGTTTTCGAGCCGGAACGCTCCGGAACGTCGTTCCGGTGCTTCCTTTTTGGACAGGAACGCGTTCCGGAACTAAAGATGATTTCTGATGACGAGAATTGGCTGACGTATTGAAAAAAAAAATTAAAAAAAAATTGCTGATTTTTTTTCTAATTTTTGACGAATTTTTATATGTATTATCATAGGCAAATAAAAGGAAAGATGTTCGATTTCAAATAAGAAAAGTGTGCACTTTCCTGATGCACTATTAATTGAGAATATCCATTAATAATCATAAAGTGTAATTTCCACTTCATATTTTTAAATTTGTTACTATTTAACATCTTGAAATCTTGCAAAACGCAATAATTTTCATCTGAATCTTTACGAAAATTAAACATTTCCCAATCTGAAAAATAAACATATTGCGGAAATGTTTTTTGTAAATCAAAACGAAATCAAAATTCGCACAAAACAAACGGTTTTACTTACTTTTGCAAAGTAGTACGAAAAGTCTGACCTGAAAAAGCAAAATTGTAACTGCCTTCAAATGTGCAATTGATTTTTGTCATTCAAACAAAAATCAAACAGCTGTTTTCTAATTCAAATAGATTCCCGCCAACAATTTTATCCCTTTAATAAAATTTTCCTAGAAAAAAATAGAAACATTCTTATATACATATATGTACGTATGCCGATATTTCATAAATAAGAAAACCTGTAAAAAAGCGCAAACGCAAACAACTGGACCATTCTCCCATGCTCCCATCCATCCCTAACATTTTTCTTTTCATTTAGTTTTACTCTCTCCAAATATGAAACTTACTCAAGTCTCTTGACAGTGCCACCGAAAATAATGATTTAGCGGGGCAGCTTTCGTTTGGAGGAAGCTTAAATGGAGGAAATAGGAAAGCTCTTTCATCAGGAAAGCGCACACTTTTCTTATATGAAATGGAACATCTTTCCTTTTATTTGTCTATGGTAGAGGTCGCGCCAAAAGAGTTGATGCCGAGAAAGTCGCGTTTTCCATGCGCAGTAGAATCCGCGCATGCCGTTCTAAGGAATCCGCCTAGTCGCAACAAATTTCGAAGGGGAAATTTGAAAATACATAAGCGCATTTCTTATCCACATGTGCGCAATTTTTATTTGTGTACAGCTTTAATTTCCCCAGCTGCGCGCTCCGGCATCAACTCTTTTGGCGCGACCTCTATTATTATAAACAAAGGTTTGAACCGAACCCGAATCGGAACAAAAACCGGAACGAACCGGCTTGTTTTTCCGAACCGTGAACCGGAGTCCGGAAAGTTCTTTTTCTGTATTGGTAGATGAAATTCCCATCTTTGTAGTTTTTACATTTCCCACCCTTAGTGTAAGAATTTGAGTATGTATGTGAGTAAATTTGGGACATGAGACCGCACAGAGCGGCCGCCTACCCAGGATCGGCCCTGTCTATATAATGATATACGCGTTCCGGTAAAAAAAATTAGCACAACACCACTGGGTATAACTAGGGCGATTCTGTGGTATCCAGGGGCGTAGGAACTCTATGGACAGGGTGGGCAGCTGCCCACCCAGGAATTTCCCTGGGTGGGGCGTGCCCGCTTTGTTAACGGGATTAAAAATTTCGCTTTTCACGAGAAAGTCGACCTTTCTAGTCTATCCGGATTAGATGACTCAACGATAATCCACACCTGCCCACCCAGCAAAAATTTCGTTCCTACGCCCCTGGTGGTATCCTTTGACGTAAACTCCTTCTCAGGCTAACTACACATCATGGTAGGATTTCGTGGGAGTGGTTTTCCCAAGTAACGAGCAGTACGTTGATTCCTTGGTATCACGACAATCGCGAGATCCACGAGATCGATCTAAAAAACCCCGTAGACGATCAATAATATTGTCAATACGTATTGACAATAATATTAAAGCTCTGGCAATACGCTTCAATAATATAATCTCGTCAATCTAGCTATCAATATGGCGAGACTATGGACTATTGATGGCTAGCTATTGATGCGGCATTAAAGGTTGACTATTCTGTATATCCCGTGCTTATGTTGCTGACAGGTGATGTTTTCAGGGTGTTGGCACGGTTGTTTTTTTAAGGGAAATGTGCCAAGCACCAAGATGGAGAGGCAACATAGCTCTCTCCGGGAGTTTCTTCAGGAGACCTCTGCTCTTTCTCCCTCCGTGGCCGACCGGATGGGGAGCGTCCTCTTACAGATAAAGTGAGTGGTGATGAACGAGTCTAGGTGGTACTGCCCGGGTCTCCTCATACCACGACCCCCAACGAGCAGCCCTCATCGGGAGGGCCAGGGTACGCCTCGAGAATATATTTGAGGAGTAGAATTTTTTTGTGTTATTGAATGGGGTCTGGAGTTGTACTCCTCGGGCACCCTAACCCGAGACCACATTACACCGCATAGCTTGTCATATTCAAGTAATCTATCATATCTTCGATACCTTCTATTTAGTAATAGAGTTAACGCTTCTAATACATAAGGCGCACTTCTCAGCTGAACCAAGACAGGTTTACCTATTCAGCACATCCAAGCGCTGAGATGAGGCTCACAACTCAACCAACAGGAAACATAAGTGGTCACGTGAGATTTAAAAGACTCCTTTTAAGGACATCTTTACCAATGTTCATGCTAAAGACATTAATATTATTATAAACATTAATGAACATGCGGTTTACAAGTTCAAATCTGCCGTAATTAATGTTAGAGGAGTTGATTTGTAAAAGAGGTGGACCTTTCAGATTATAACGACTCTCTCTCTCTCTCTCTAAACGATGCACGGCGACCTAGAAAACCTGAGTTAACCTTTCCATTAAGGAGCTGATGAACAAATACAACATCGGCCACCTCACGACGCTTGTGAAGAGAGCTTAAGTTGAGTAACTTAAGCCGGGATTCATATGATGGAAGAACTGATGGGTTTTCCCAATGAAGATGATTCATCGCGAATCTAACGAACCTTCGTTGAACCGATTCAATAGTTCTAACATGCGAAGAGTAGTGAGAAGACCAAACCTGGGAGCATATTCGAGTAATTTAAACGCCACCAGTAAAAAGTTTTCAAATTCAAAATGAGTCTTTTTTTTACTACTTAAGGAAGAAATAGAGGTCATTTTAACAGAATATGATGAGCTGGGGCTTTATTTAGACCCTGCCATGAAGAAAGGTCGACCGTTTGGAAAACTTCCGCCTCTTGGCTAACTAATAAAACTGGCTTCAGGCCTTGGGCTCGTCTATATTTCTAGGCATGCTTTGAAGGTTGCCAGCCACTCCGTTTGTAAGACATTGGAAGATACATTGGAACATTAGGCAGGCGATAGGAGATGTCTGTGTATTGAATTAGAATATAGCTCGATTGAATATAGAATATGGGAGATCTGAACACCAAAAACTAGGTTGAAATTCAGCTTTGGTGTTATGTAGTCCGCAATTTAACCAACATTTAATTTTTTAATGTCAGTCGATATATCTTCAGCTCACTGACTCAGGATTTGCGATCTTAGGAAAACTCTGAGATTGCGTTTCTCACGTCAAGTATTTTCCAGTTGAATCTGTTCCAAATGATATCGAAATCCGACTCTTGCTTGAATTTTGTAACGCATGTCCTTAAAAATGGCTTCAAGCCCCTTCTCTTTCCGAAGATCTATTTCCTGACATAGAAAGACTACGAAAAGTGTAAACCGAAATTAGAGATTTTTGTTATTTGATTTGATTTGTCACAACGCTGGGGATCACTCGCTTACATTTTCAGGAGCCAATTCCATAATCTCGGTGATTATGATGAGAAACCTTTCGGAGATACACTAAGATCGCCATATTGTCTACATAAACGACTGCCTTTAATAAAGAGACTTACGTTACAAAATTTCGTAGGAATAAATCTAGCATGCCTTTTAGGGTCGTGAGGACGTAGGATGACAAGCGTATCCGCCTCCAAAATCCGTTGACATTTCACGTCCGCGATTTCCAGAAAATTTTCCATTACATTATTCAGCTTAATTTATAACAGAGCGCAAATTTTCATAATAAATATCGCAATTTATATCCGCTCACTCCTTTACTGTAAAACGGGCTCTTAAATAACTTTACATGTAACCAGGTGACATATGTCAAATTTCAGTCAGCCATGTTGAATACAAATTGAAGACAAATGGGGCAAAATTCAAATCGTTCACATATTTCTAGGAATTGTGTTACCATATGTGAACCATTTTCCTGACATGCTGATATGTTTAATAGATAAATTAATTTAACTTTAATTAGCATTAATATTGTTTATTAAACGACGAAGGTCTGGACTAATTGTGTCTCTAACTGGAAATATTTATGCTCCTTCAATTGTTTAATTTGTGTTTTTCGCAGAATTTTTAAATATATGATAGGTTTGCAGTGCCGTAGCTACTCTCTTTTGCGTGGTGGGGCAAAGCAATTTTACTAAATTAACACGGAAAATGTCACTTGGAAACAAGTTTGTACCGAGTGCTGGCTGTACCCCTACACTAGGAAGTATAGTATATTTTTATTGATATTTAGAAAATCTATCTCGTCACTCTGCTTAGAACAAAATGAAAGGTGCCGAGTTAAGTGCCGCACATAAGAGAAAGAGAGCCCCGAATGAGAGAGACTAAATTAATAAGTTACCCAAACTAATACAGAAGTTAAAAAAGAGGACATCCAGCTAACCGAAGAATCACCAAAAGACACACGAAAGTTTTGCATAAGAAAGTGCGGGCTTCCTTAGATGGTCTAGTTCTGTCAAGCAGCAGTGGCCAATTTGAATTCAATGCCGATGAGACAGACCCTGGTTTCTGGGACAGAAAAAATGTCCATTTAATACATGTTTGGATCAAAAATGGTCCATTGCGATACCAAAATCTTGACGGCAGTTTTTCAAAATATGAAAGAATATATAAAGAGGTCTAGATACGCATCCGCAAAGATAAGGGAGCTACGATATGGCATGGATATGACACGTGATTGACTACTCTATTCGCCATAAACTGGGTTTGTATTTTGTTTCGTCCATTTGTTTCGTTTATTGTCCAGTCTTGATTTTTGCTACCGTCGGTTTCAATGATTAGAAGCATAACAATTTAATTGCAGAGCACGAAAATAGTATAGAATATCAGAAGTTCATGACACCCTATCTTAGCATCTCTTGGCCTGGCCTTCCGAAGAAATGATAAAGTAATTGGATCGTCAATAATTTGGAGCTCGATTCGTGCTCAGCGTCCTCGATAGCCCCGAGTATAAATTTAGGGTTCATTTCGTTACACATTTTCCGAGATTTTAAATTTAATAACTAATGTTACATTAATTGTTCATAAATATTAGACATTTGTCAGACAAATAATCGATAAAACCATAGGCACACCCTCAGACATGGAACACTTTCCAAAAAAAATGGGTAAAAACAAAAAATGGTCTTAAAATTGGTGAACACCGACCTTGATTGAAACATATTCCTCTTTTTTCAATCATACTCCAATTTTCCCCTAAAATATAATATAACTCAACACGCTTCACACATTTCACGCAAAACAAACTGACGACTGGCGAGCTCGTTTCTTTTGTGCATCGATTATCTTTGAGTAGGATAAATCGAAAGGACCATTGTACATTATGAAAATGATCAAGCTCCCATAAAGCATATTCAACAATACATGCAGATTCTTTTTAGCTCGGATTCACCGTCGAATGTCCGCCCGTATGTACAACCTCAGTTCTTGGCCATTTAAATTGGTCAAGTTTCGGGGTTTGTGAGGATGTATGTTCTCCCTTTAAAAAGGTTAAAACCCCTACGGCCATCATATGCCCCTTAAAAGCCAAACGGCCGGTGTTCGCCCGTTGCATCTAAATCTCGGCACACATACAGATATCTCCGTGTAAAGTAAAGAAACCTACTTGTGATGAAGGAATACCCGTGCAGACCTAGATTACAGGGATGCCAATTTGGGGAGAAAATGCTGAATGGGTTTTTTAGAGGCTTTTATTTTCGATTGTCGTTAAATTTTGTTCCTTCTTTTTCTAGTGTTTCGATTTCATATATAAGAAAAACGTGTGGGGCAATGCAAAGGCGTGGGGGGGCTAAGCCCCCCCCTAGCCCCCTGGCTGCTACGACCCTGTAGGTTTGTGATATCTAGGGCAATCAATGACCGATTTAAGCGTCCACAGGAATGAGTTGGTGTTCCATTTATAGTAATACAGGATTTTTATTTACAGTTATATAATTTCCAAGATTTCTTAACGTAATACATGAAATGAAAAAGATGTCACCGAAATTAAAACATAACAAAATTCCTTTTTATATCTCGCAAATATAAAAGGTACAAGAACAAAGAAAAAATCTTTGCTGTAATGAATTGCTTTATATAAAAAAGGATATAACAAAGTCAAGTCCATTTTGTTACTGCAAAATACTTCTTTAAAACATCATAGAATTTCTTTGTATAATAAAAAACAAAAACAAAGGTGTGCAAAATATGTAAACTGAGACTAAAGAGATAGTATCTAACATTAAATAATTCATGATGTCGCCGCCCAATGGCATAGAGTTACCTTCCTACCTCTAGTCTTGTATTCATGCAAATTGCATTATCCAGGGCAGGACGCCATTCTGAATTACACAAATTGGCCCCAGGGCCAATTAAGTGTTACACCATCAGCTTTTCACGTAGTATATATTCCATTCCACCACCAACAATAAAATGAAGTCAAAAGTAGATTAGCCGCAAAAAAAAACACACACACACACACAACATAGCTGCCAGACTATATTTTAACTCGAGACTTTTTTTTACATGATTTTAATAAAAAAAAATCATTTAAAAAATATTTACCTTCCCGCGCATTTCTAACCAAAAACAGAAAAAAAAACGAAAGCCTCAAACAATGTTTATCCATTTTGCACACCACAAAATCACAGCAAAAAAATATATTTTTTTTAATCTCAATTTTATAAATCCACCCCCACTCAAAAAAAAATCTCGGTGAAAAAATGGCGGTGTATAACGCCGCGTTATAATCTCTTGTATATTCAAAATGCCTTAAAAAATATTTCCAAGCTAGAAAGAGAGAAAGCCTTGGCTGGAGAGGAATGATGCATCATAATTATTCAACAAATCTCATAAGGTTTAAGGACACTCAAAATTATGGTCCTTTTCATTCCCAGCCGTGGCTTCCCTTATAAACAAAAGACAAGCTATAAAATCTGGTTTTATACTTTTAGAGGAGTTGGAAAAAAAGCGAGAACTGGGAGAGAGAGAAAATAGCAACAACAACAAAAAAGATAAAAATAAATAAAAATAATTTATTCTACCACGCCCCACAAAAATTTCATGCCTCAATGTAGCTAAATTAAAATTCTGCCCTAAAGGATCCTTGGAGTTGGTACGTTTTATGAAAAGTAATCAACAGAAAAAAAAAGAAGAAGAAGAAGCCGAGGAACCAGGATACGAAGAAGAAAAATGTTTCACCTTAAAACACCACACTGCCACACTACTTCTAGCGAGAGGACTTCAAGCCGTGGCAGCAGGATTTAACGCAACGTGCCACGATATCCTGTTCAATTTTTCTTCGTATTTCTTTTTTTTTTGCCCGTGTTCAAGGATATTTCATTCCTGTTAAATGTGGTCCGCAATTTGCTTGTGAACCTTGAACGCTACTCTATTCTTAAGGTTCGGTGAGTTTGAGTTGCCTTTAACTGGAGAATAAATAGGGCACTTTTTTTATCACAGTCTTTATTCCTAATGCTTCTATTCTCAGCATTCGACATTTTGTATCCACAGGAAGGTATAGGTACCCACTCAGCAGCCTCGCTCCCACAAGCCATATCCCACCGCTGCCACCAAGTTTTTTATTCTCAAGAGTGTGGGAAATAATTTTCAGTCAAAAATCTCCTTTCACGGATGTTATACCTCGTTGAAAAATGTCATGATTCAGCGAACACCTTCCAGCTGAATTCCAAACAAGGACGACACGGCAACAAAGTCTGTACGAATCCTTAAGTGCCTGCGAGACTCCCGCTCCGGCGATTTTTCTCTGTGTGTGTATATAAGATTGAAATTTTGGAAAGTAGCGTTTACGCCGAAATATTGGCCAACATTAGCGGGCATTAAGAGAGTGATTGAAGATATTTTATTTCTACCCCCTCCCCCCACTCCCACTCAATTCGCAATTTTCAATGTTTCTTTCAATTTCGACGCCCTCACCTGGGAATCGAAGGACTATGCTCCGACAACACGTTGAATAAAATCCATGCTGTCAGAAAGATTTCTAAAGAGCACAAAGATGTCAGCATTTCTTTCTCCATGCTTTACCGTTATTATTATTATTATTTTTTTTAATGTTAAGCGCTTTTAGTGATGCGAAGTCATGAAAGCAGGTGAAAAAGCTTTTTTAGGCCACCTTTGTGTTGTGTGCGTGTTTTCAATGTTTTCAAGTCCTTCTATACACCTTGAATGTCCCGAATTGCATACAAGCAGTTTTCTTCCTTTCCTTATGCTTGTTGCAATAATGCACGCCGCATACACAAGCATCAATTTCAGACTGTGTATCCATATGCATATAAATACTCGCTCTCAAATATGCTAAAGAGAATCCTGCTATGCAAATGAGCTTCAAGCATCTTTATCCTGTGTATAAGGTTCTCTCGAATCAAAAAAAAAACAAATGAAGGAAAGAAGAAAGGATATAAAGCGGAAAGGTGAAAGCGTTTTCAAAACCTTGAAAGAGGAGGAATATGTCTCGACGGCATTTGTTAAGGAGATAATCAGGTATTTTAAGAGGTGTGTCCTCTCTTTTTGCATGTAAAATAGGGTCGGCGGTAACGCTTGCCCCAGTCTAATTGTTATTTTATATGTTGCCCAGGTATGAATTTTGAGAAAAGGTAAAATTAATTGGAATTATGCACGTTTTTACTATTATATAGTGGTTATGCAAATTTTTATTAAAAAGGAGAGCGGGTTTCTTATGCACAAATGGGAACAGTATTTGAAAAGTCAAGGATCGTGAGGTGATTTTGATCTAATGAGAGCAATTTAGGTCGTTTTAAATATTAATATTAAAAATTTACATTTTTCAAAAAAAAGACTAGGTCTCAAAATCTAAGCAGCTTAGTTTGAATCGGGCACGAGTCGTGTTGCTTCCAAAGGCAGAATGAAGAGGCCACGAATCCGCGATGGACTATAGCTCAATTAGGGTAATATCCTTCGTGCTCAAGATACTGGAAAGAGTCATCGTCACTCACCTCCATCAATTGGCAAATGTGATTTTATTGCCAGGAACATGCCGCTCTCAGAGGAAGATTTCCCTGAGATAGCTTTTCACGAAGTGGTGGGAAGTATCAAAAAGACCCTACATTTGAAACAATACACATAGAGATACAGAAAGCCTCTTAATCAATATATGTACGTTCTGAATTGATTCGAGAAGCTCTCATAACCCTTAACTTAAGACCAAACATCAGGCAATGGCTGGGGAGTGTTGCCTCTTTGATAAGGTCAGTAACGATGAATGGCATCCTGAAAAAGTAAGATAGAAGTAGAGCTAAGGTAGCATATGCAAATAACCTAATGATAATGATATCAGAAATTTTTTAACTGTGATCAGAAAAATCATGGAAGGATGCATGAACAAAGATAGCAGCTGAACAGCAGACTACTGCAGCCTGATATCAACCTAGGCAAAACTGAATTGACTCTTCAACTCCCGCAACTTCAACAACCCCTACTCTTACTCTATCTTTCTTTCAAGCTCAACTGCAGGTTGAACATCGAGGAAAGGGTAAAGAAAGCCTGCATAGCTTTATAACCCTGTGAAAAGACCTTCGGCTAGAGGTATGAAACAAATGTGATGTACACAACTGTGGTACACAAAGAACGTGGTTGCTTGTACGTTTCCATCGAATACTTCATGCCCAGGATTCTTCAGCTCTGTTAGTGGATGCGAGACTGTTTCGATGCGATGGAACCCTTTATGAGTTTTGATTTCAGTATACAGAAGTAGTGGCTTTTTAGGCTGCTAGAGTATCTGTCATTATGTAGAATAAAGCCGGGCAATAGTTGACCTAAAGCTTTTGTCTACACCCCTCTCTGACTCGAACTCACATGCAGGATAGTAGGCCTACCCTAAATGAAAAGTAGCGCAGAAGTAAAGTAGAAGTGAAGTAGGCATAATTTTTCTCAAAATTCACATGTAAACCAAAATAAAAAGCTCATAAGAAGTGTAGCAAGTAAACACCCTTACTTTCTTAACTTTTGTTTACTTCTCGTGCGGTTCTTACCGCATGCTTACTTCTCTAAATGACTTAATATTTAGATAATGCTATGTGAGGTCTACAGATGAAATAATAAAAAAATGTGATTATTTTCTTTCCTTCCACTACTGGTTTAAGTTTTCGGTATAATTCGATAGTCGGATCAGAGTGAAAAATTAGCCCTAAACCATCGCAATCCAATTAGGCGTTTCCGAGATTAGCGCGGCCAAACAAAGATGGTGTTTATGGCCCTAAGAGGTGATTCCAATATAACCACTAGGTTCACGCCATCCACTGATACAAAAGGAAGGTCAGTGTAGGTCTTCTAAGAAATTAGATGGTACTAGATTTTGGTAACGTTAAATTCGACACGTTTCTGGATGCTCGATGTTCTGGTTGATTGAATTGGACAACAGTTTTTTCGAACCTATCCAGTGTTCTAGCTAGTTCTGTATTTTGACCATAAATTAAAATTCTTTGTCTCGTGTATTTCTCGGGGTAATTAGAAGACTCTGGAATCCTGTTTTTCTATTTTACTTGATTTCCAATTTTTTTTCACTCCATACGTTTTGTAATTCACAACGTACCACAATCTGCATAAAGGTTAAAATCTTATCCTATAACTTTATACCCAAAGACCTTGAAAATCCTCCACTCTTTCATTATTGATTATTAGATAAAATCCCCCCCCCCCCCCAAAACACAAAAACCATAAACATATCTTCAATTCAACCATCTGCGAAATCCTTTCCATTCTAATCCCACAAACCGTGTACATCGGGACCTGCCTAAACTTAAAATTCACCTTCACAACGGTTTCTGCTCCTTGAAAATCCTTTAGAACACCTCAAAAATATCGATACGCCATTGTCATTTAGCACGAGGAACCAGCAATATAATGGCTTGCTGCACAGAATAATAAAATCTGGCTATAGTAGTTGTATTTGGGCGTCTTTGGATTCCAAGGATTAGATGTTGATGAGTTCCAATGTTTCTTATTTTTTGCCTTTACCTCCACCACTATTAAATACCTGGAGTGAACACAAATCCAGATGCGAAATTTTAAACTAAGAACTTTGAAGAAGAAAAAGGGAATGGGTGCTTTGAGACGTGCCAATTGCTTGCCATTTTCTATGTTCTATGAGGAGAATCTTTGTGCTCTTGTGAAGGGAAACGGGGTGTAAATTTACGATCGTAGGTACTCGAATTGTTTTTTTTAGTTTTTTTTTTTAAAGAATTTAATTTTATCTATATCTATAAAAATCTCGTGTCACAGTGTTACCGAACCCTCCGGAACGGGGTGTCGGGAAGAGGGGAACCCCTCCGAAACGGGTTGACCGATTTTTTGTGTACATTTGGTAGGTCTGAGAATAGGTTATAGGCTATATTTTATACCTTCAACCAAAAGAAACAGCTGAAAAATCTAAAAAATTTAATTTGGGAATTTTCACATCTGTTTAGTTTCAGACAAAAAATAACAAGTTGTAAAACTAACTCCAAAACATGCACTTTTATATCCTAGAATGTTTTAAGTCGCTCTAGGACTGACTAATAAACAGACTAAAAAATTTTTCAAATTTACGCAGCTGTCAAATAATAGGTAGGCCATGACGCTATTGAAACTAAACTGAAATATAATAAGCAATATAGTATACTCAATGTACCGCTAGATCCATGGCGGCCGTCTCAAGAGGGCCCAATTTTTTCACAACCCCCTCGACATGGGTATCAAATGAAAGAGTTTGATAAATAGACTCTTCGACATGATAAGTAGAATACAATAAGCAATGTAGTATATCAATATACCGTTAGATCCAAGGCGGCCGTCTCAAGACCTACATATATACCCATTCTATGAGGCACTTCATCTGTGTAAAATTTATATCTCGAAAAATACCAAGTCAATGGATGGGTTTTATTGGCGACTATTGTCTTATGGGTGCAGCGAGGCGTACCGGGTCCCAGCTAGTATATATATAAAAATGAATCCCTATTTCCCTTGGTCAAGCCATAACTTGAAAACCACTTTACCGATTTCATTCATCTTTTTTTAAGTTTTCTAATACTTTGTAGAAGGTTCTTACGGAAAGAAAAATTAAGTAAATTGCGCAGAACATTAGATAATTTCAGAAAAAAAAACGACTAATGGTGCATCCACACTACGCCTCTTTTTTTCATATTTTTGCATTGTTGTCTGAGGCCGTACAGCACGAGCACGTGGGATCTAAGCCCGCGTAGTGTGGACGGCCTATAATGTGTGTATGTTCGAAATAGTCTCACACAGTGCAACCGATTTTAATGAAATTTTAACCATGTGTTATTTACATTAACAGAAAAAAAAGATACGCTATTCAATTACTTTCTAAAGCCACTCCTAGATGCCGCTGTCATGGAGAGCTTCGTTGAAAAACATTGCAGAGCTTCGAAATTTTGCATGAAGGTCCGTGGGGGTCACTCATGATGCACCTCGAAGTCCAGTTTTGAAAAATTCAAAATGGCCGCTGAAATATGACCGAAATTCAAAATGGCCGCGCAAATATGGCAGACGAATTTTGTTCCGATTCTAATAAAAGTGGAAATCTGGGGCTTTCTAAGGTACCAAATATCGAATTTATGATCAAAACTTATAAATTTAAAATTTCGGGGACGAATTTTGCCAAATAAGTGTTATTTACCGGTTAGTTGTATGTAGGTTGTTCAAGAGTTGGAAAATGGCAAAATCTTCGAAACCGCCCAAACCGATTCAAATGAAAATGTGTATGGTTACTTCCAGATTGAAAGATTGGATAGCTTTGGTCCAGATAAGTGGAGTTGTGGTATGGTATATGAAAAAACGCATTCCAGCCAAAATGAAAATGAAATTATAGTGACAACAAAATGAATCAATTGTCTATTTCTGTCGGCAGGTGATTTTCGCCAAAAAATGCCACGGATTCCATGGTAAACGCCAGCCGATGAACTTTATGAATGTTTGAAGTTGTACGTTTTATGGAAGCACGTCCAAACACTCAAATTAAGTATGAACATGCATTTTGAATTGCAGAACGTCTAATCTGGAGAGTATTTTCAATGCAATAGTGGAACATTGGTAATGGTAAATTCTTCGTTGACTCGTCGCCGGTTTTTACCAGTTCGCCGAGGTAAGCGCATCACTTGAGCAGAACGGCAGTGGTACAAACCAATCAGCGTACGACGCTACGCCAACCGAATGACAATTCCGGCAGCAACGTACGTCGGAAGTCCACGACATAGTCATGAATACGTTTAAGATGCCATGTCGTATGTTCGCACGTTTAAGATGCCATGTCGTATCATTCGATTAGTTCATCACATTCACGTATAATCCCCGTTGTATAGAAATCCGACAAAAGTTATTTCATCGGTCGATTGCCGTCACATAACCGCGACGAGATCCACACTTATATATGGCTAATTGAAAAGATAAAACCGGATGAAATCGATGATGTGATATCAGCGGAAATTCCCGATGAAGAAGATCCAGGTTGAACGAGCTGATCCACCACCATCTACAACATTGTCTATGCTGATGACTTCGCCCGAACGCTGCTATACTTACTCCGAAATGTAGAGATATTATAATTGGAATCATTCGCCAAAAGAAATTTCAACGACCCACAGGTATTTTCCATGGAGGCATTAGGTTACATTCTTCTTCTTCTTTGATCCGTTAGCTGGCGGTCCGAGCGGGACGTCCCCGCAACGGATACGCTGCTGTCGGTGCCGCTTTAAAAAAATGCGGTTTCTTGCATAGTTTCTTCGGTTTTCCGATTCTGGTCAATTCGGCTGGTCAACCACCCTCCTCCTTTAACACCCTGAACTTGGGACCAGACGACGACGGACTTAGGTAGCATTAAAGGTGCCAGCACATAGAACGCGTTTCAAGCAAATTCACAAAACGATCACAATCAAATTTATTGAAATTTGGGCAGGACTAGGTCGGTGTCGGGTCAGTTAATATTTTAATAGTTTTTGTTTTAATTAAAAAAAAAAACAAAAAAAACTTTACCACTCATTACGTAACGATGAAAATTAAGCAATTTAAATTCGACCAAAAATCACTTAAAAAATCCTCCCACGCCGCCCCACCGCTGCCACCAGAAAAAGGTCAAATTTAAAACTCCTACTGGCCCTGATCATCAATTACGTACTTTATTAACCCGAAACAAAGTATTTGCTTATCCCCAGCCCACAAATGAGACTTAAAAACAAACGTCGTCCCTTAATTTCTCTCTCCCCCTCCCTTCTGCACAATTTCCTTCAGTTACTCTTCCAAAACTTTATGTGCTTATCTACAAAAATCGGCCTTTTTTTAACGCAAACTTTTCTTGAAAACTTTCACCTCCTTCAGCCTACATCGAACCCTCATCGCTCCTTCCATCTCCCACTCTAAAATATTTAAGCACTTCGGTGTGGTATAAAAATATATATTCCTTTAACAAACCCCTTCTCCCCCCTCAAAAAAAACAAGAAGTTTTGTGTCCTTTGAGCCATCTTTGGAAGGAGAATGCCAAAGGGCCAAAGGGTATAAATAGAGTCTAGCTTCTCGACCATAAAAAAACCCTTTTTTTGGAGAATGAAAAGATGGTCTTGAAACGGAGCAAACAATTTTGTAGAGTGGAGGTGGTGTGGGGGTGGTGTGGCGGTGGCACCAAGTGGTGCGTCTGAGTCAGCAGTAATTTTTTGGCTTTTACGGCATTTTGGTGGATTGTTATTATCATTATTATGATTCCACTCCTCGTGTGCAGTGCATAACCCTCAACCACAACAACAACTCTGTCCACGTCTCAACAAATCCTGTTTGACCAATTTGGCTAAATGCGTGTGAACGAGCGATTTAGAGATAAGCTGCACACACAAAACATCCACACACACTCCAAAAAAGGATAACACAAAAAGGATAATTACAGATCAGCGATAAAAAAATCCAGGAAGGTAACAAGAAATTGATTTCACAGTATTGGGCCGTAAATAAGAGTCGAGTTAAATATAGACGTTCCCAGTCAGTCGTCGTCGTCGAATGAACCGCGAAAGTATTGATCCCGACGTCCTTTATTCTCGTACCTTTCGGCGTTAATTTTGCCAGTCATAAAGTTGGCAAAGTTCGCCCCAAAACCCCAGACACACGAGGGAAATAAATGCTGCACACACACGGGGTTGTTGCCATTTTCCTGAGAAACTATCCCCACAAATTATTGACGAGAAAAATCATTCTGTGTATTTTTTTCGATGGTTTCGCCAATGTTTATAGCCCGTCGCAGGCACGCGATGTTCCGCGTCAATAAACTAAGTACCGCGAGATGCAAATTTACAACAAGAACAACAATCAGAAAAAAAACTACTTACAATTCCAGAGGAGGAGAAGTTCTCTTCTGTAGCTCCAGCAGCTGCAGCTTTAATGTTGCCTCCCTTGGCTCCAATCGTCGCTGCTTGTGGAGGAGTGTAGTGGAGAATGCAAAATCGATACGTCCTGCACCTTTCAGGGCCGTCGAGAGTCCTTATCTGGAGTCCTTTATTCACGTTTCCTTGGTGCACCCGGCGGCGATGCTTGAATAGTTTTAAATTTTTAATATTTCTCTTGTTCGTCCCGTTGCAACAATATACAGGTGAACCGAGAAAGTTTCCTTCGCACTTTGATAGTGTGTATAATATCCGCGCCCAACCGACCGTCAGGAAAAAAACACGTGACAAACGCTCGTTGAAGGACCGAAACAGGACTGCTCCTACTGCTTCGATGTTCGACGAGAGTTGAAAGCTTCTTCTTCTTCGGATAGGTTTGTCTTCTGCCTGCAACAGAAGAGTTGAGAGCTTTCCGAATGGGGGGTGGCCGCCGAGACCTTAGGTCTATGCTTCTGTGCAATGCTTCTGACAGGATTGTCAATACAGGACGATGGTAGCAAATGTGCTACTAATTTTTGGGAGCATTGGTAATACTTTGTGCACGCGATAAACGCACTTTAAGCGATTAGTGTTGCGTTGATGCTACACTAACAACTCTTCAACTTCTACAAATCAATCTGTGATCCTTGACCAATAAATAAGGCGCATTCGCAAAATTTTTAAAAGCATACCTAGTCGAATAGTGATAACAGTAGTAGGAATGAAATTTTTGGGTCTAATCCTGAACCAAACTCATTTAGAAGTCGCACATGGAAAAAAATCTGCAAAAAGACTTTCGGTAAGACATGGAGTCTGAAACGAAAGATGGTACTGTGAATGTACACGGTCGTGTCATGTTCAATCCACAAGCACTGTTCGCTAGTGTGGTGGCACCCAACGCGAATGAGGAGTTATATTGTCATAAAATAAGAAAATGTCCAGAGAACGGCCATCATATGCCTCTCCGAGTAAAATAAAAAATAGCCTTGCAACGGGCGAACACTAGCCGCTTCGCTTTTAAAGGGCATATGATGGCCGTAGAATTTCTAACCATTTCTAATAGGAGCACATGCGGCCTTACGATGGCCAAACTTGACCATAAGATTTAAATGGCCAAGTACTTAACTGTACAAACGGACATAAGACGGCAAATTTGAGCCAGCGATGTGTGTATGTGGGGTACCGCCGTACCGTCTTACAAAAAACCTTCTCTTGGCCGACACTGAGGCTGAAATATCAGAAATGGTGAAGAAGTTCGCGATGGGGTAAGAGCGTCAGAAGGCTTCCCTCCTTTGATTCTTCGTAGGTAATCAGAGGGTTCCTGGTAATGAGGCCTGAGGATTATTTTTCGAAGAAGTTCGTGGTAAAATGCATTGATCGTCTAAGCGACGTCTAAGGAGTCTGCCCGGACCTTATTTAGGCGAGAGATACTCCCAAAAGCGTATCTGGCTCCCAAAAATGGAAGCAGAGCCAGACAAATTGCACGAGTATTTTCGGCGTCACAACAGGAGCATCCCTATGGACAACTGGAGGATACTGAAGGTCGAGAAACCTTAGAGAGTAGAACACTGGTACTGTTAATCAACGACGAGTGTCTAGAGAGGCTCGAAAGAGTTGATTATAAACTCAATTCTGGACTAAGACAGGCAAGGATAAAAGGTTTCAAAACGGGTTCATCTAACAAAGGGGCTGACTCTGATGAAGAGTTCACTGAGCGCTTGGATACGGTAACAGGTATCGATGTTGAGAGAGGATTAGCATCTATAAGCTCAGATGCAGCAAGCGGCCTGTACCACCCTCCGGCTGCGTGAAGCAGGTTGCCCTGTGGAGAAGATCAACGGGCTATGCTACGCTATACTACTACTAATATACTACGCTCTCTACCACAGGAAATGGTATCAGGACTTACCGACTACATTTTTTATGTCGAAGACTAGAGGCTCAGGAAAACCCTTTGTACTGGGGACAATATATTTTCTTCGTATAGAGTGCAATGTCGAACAGCAGCTTCATTCTACCTACTCCCAAACATTACTATGGCGATTCTGACATCGAGGGATCGAGAAACAACTCGCTTGAGTGTTATGCCTCCAGAAACGAGTTGAATCTCATCAACCAACCGATGACTTGCGCTAGGCAAAGCTATGATAGGATGAATCAGGAATGTAAAGAGGGAAAAAGAAAGAAGGAAAGTTATGTAGGTGGGGAAAGTGGGAAAGGCGAAGGACCGTGTGGCTGCCGGGATTCGAACCCGGAACCCCTTGGATGGTAGCCAGGCACCTTACTACCGGTAGTCTTGCCGAGGCCGCAATGACTAGGTTGAAGAGTTGAGTGTAGGTTGAGTTGGAATTTCAACCACCGTATATTTTGTCGAGTTGGGTTCACTTTTAGGCTGAAATAGAGCTCACTCAACAATTCACTTTAACCCAATTGCAACTCAGCCCACCTATATGAGGCGAAGTATCAACTCGACCCAGATAGGAGAGCTAAGTTGAGTTGAATGGACTCAGTTTCAACTCGATCCCCGTTTATAACCGGGCTGAACCTGGGTCTGGGTTGAACTGAGTCATAATCGGCATAAAGGATTTAGGGTTGGAGTTTTCATAGCTAAGCCTCTATAGGGGCTCTTAATGCAGTGATGATGCGGTCCAAGCTAGTAGAGCGATTCGGAGCTGAACCTGATAGGCTGGGTATATAGCCACAACTTGTCTGAGATCTGAAATCGCGGACCTAGGAGCATCTGAGAACGACAAAACCGACTAATACTTTCGTTACAATGAATATGCGAATATTCAGCCTCATAATGATGAAGACCAGCGATTTTTAGGACTTTTAAGACACCGACGTTCTCAGTGCTTTTCAGGCGTCCGTAAAAACAGTTAAATACGGCACTTTTCGAAAATGTCAATGACTGGCTTTTGATTTGAATCAAGTGTTCTAAGAAAATTTTGACGATTTCGTCAAGTGTTCGAAAACTATTTGATAAATCAAAAATTTGATTATAATCTGTGCAACAAAGCAGTCTGTTTAAAGCAAATGCAAATGATTTCGGCAAATAAATTGCCATGGCAATCTTTGATTGTCGCAGGACTTTTAAATTTTTGATGTTATTGCAAATCGTTGACATTTTCGAAAAGTGCCTACATCATCACAATATTCTAAAAAGTTTTCGTTCGCAAAGTGCCGCCCAGTGCAAATGCACAATCAGTATATATGCGCGGCACTGGATTCCTGCGGATTAGCTTCTCGACTTTTTTTAGAATTTAATTTCGTGGTGCACCAATAAAAAGTTCCGATATCTCCTTCCACTTCCCGAAGAGCCCATATGAGATGAACCCTCTCTTTTTTAATCTTTTCCTCCTCGCAATGATATTCCAGCAAGATATTAAACCCTAAATTCCATGATGCACTTGAGATCACTCAATTTCAAAACTAAAAAGTAATTACAGATGCCGTTGAACATGGAGCACTGATACGGAAAAGACGGTGCTGTGTGAAAAATTCATCACGGAAGCCACTGACACGGAAAGCGTCGGCGGCATGCCGTCACGGATATATGTAGATCGATTTTAGAAGAAGGTAATGGAATCCATCCAGTCCAATCTCCGATGAGATGGTCGCAAGATTTGTTATTTTATTTTTTGGCTTTTCAGGGATCGCAACAGGTTGAAAAGGGATCCCTAATCAGCCGACAGAGGTTATTTGTGACGCCGGCTGCACCAGGCTATACGCTCAACTATGAAATGTATCCTGTTATTAATCGGTTAAGCCGGCTAGATGCTTTATTACGGCTACTGTAAAGGTGGCCATAGACGTCGTTTTTTTGGCATTTTTAACCACACGGGTAAAACTGTACGAGTAAACACGAACAACGACCATAGCCACACACTAGGCGTTGCTTCGTTCAATTTTTCAACGTGGGTCTGTCAATTTGAACAAGAACAGAATTTCTATTAACATCAAAACACAAAATAATTCAAGCTACAAGGAAGTTTAAACTGACAAAATCCGTCCGTTTTAACTGCGTCGTCACACACACGAGCCGACTTTAACGAACACGATTGAAAACGGACGGTTAAAATCAAGCTGCAGCAGACATTTTTGAACGCCGGCAAGAAGGACGGTTTTTGGCCACACACCGACCGTTTTACCCGTGCGGTTAAAACTGCTAAAAAAAGAACGCCGTCTATGGCCACCTTAAGGTCAACAGGGCAAGTTGCCATAGTATGCCAAGACATTGCAGATTTCTAGAGCAACTAGACCGGATTCTTTAAGCTATTTCGTTGGGTTGGGTTTTTTTGTTTAAAACCAGTACGTACTCCTTGTCGCGTCAAATGTAACGTGAAAATTAAACCTGACAGGATTTCAATGGATAATCTACTCTCAATTCCATCTACTCCATTCCGTTCAATCTACTTCACACACGTCTACTTCAACATTGCAACCCCACAAATTTACTACCTTTCTGAAAACTCTTTTCCCCCAAGCTTTTCTCACCTGAAAGCTTCTACAGAAACTTTATCGATCCGTTTATGAGCATCGCCCAGTCTAACTCCCCCCACCACCAATTAAACTGACAGCAGTATGACTACGAGCTGTTGTAACACTGTGTCGGTATGTTGCTTTAAGGCTCGAGATTTTTTCCGTTTTTGTTTTAAAACATCGCCACAAAGGATCCATACGGAACCGTGAAATTCGCCTGCCTTCCCGAGAGAGTCCTTGGGGAGTTATCCAGCCAAGATCCCAATTAATAAGAATAACTGGTGTTTGTGTCCCGGGTTGCAACATAAAAAGTAACACATAAAAAAAACTCCAAAAGAATCGATTTTTCCTTTTTTTATTTACGAGAAAGTGTTTCCGTTTCTAATCCGTCAGTTTTGATCGCATCCTACCAAAAAAAAGGATATTCAATTTGAACAAGACTCGCGTGTATTTAACAGGGAAAAAGTGTAAAATGTCAGGATCGCTCATTAGTCCCGCCTCGATGCAGAGCGGCATGGAGAAATTCTGCTTAATTGCGTTCCTGATTCTGCTGAGGAACATCACAACCATCGGTTATCACGTTGACACGCACCGCGTAGCAAAACGAATGGATCTGGAGTCGTGCCTAGGTAAGTGAAGTCGCAGTACCTGTGCTGGTTTAATAGTTCCTTGAGATTTGCATAATCCGTAATTATGTTGTAATAACTACTCACTTACGTAGCGCTCCGCTCGCTGCTCGCAGCAATTTAGATTCCGTTCAATCTTGTGCAGTGTCGTCTAAAACAATCTTTGGAGCTTATGGTGCAATTATAACACGATTTGTGTTGGTGGTCTTGCCGAGCATTCGGAATGTAATACTCCATTATGGGGGATGTGTAGCGGCAGCAGTAATGCGATATGTTTAGAGAATAAGGAAGCACTTCATCTTATGGGCTAATCATTCAGAAAAGGGATGTCGTACTGATGTAATAACCATTTCGGTTAATATTTTAATAAACAAGACTTGTTTATCCCATGGAACTGTACTTTACGTATATTTATACCGTTGTAAGACTCTCCTTAGCACCAACAAGTTGGCGACTATCAAGTTAGCATTCCCACGATTACTTCTCAGATTTATTGCAGTGGCGCTGCTATCGCTCAACACTGTTGGGGACGATTATGCATATGACATCACTAAAAGTCTTCTCAAATAATTTTGAACTGAAATGTACTTTTCTTAATTGCATTACGTTAAAAGTCCGTCTGAGAAAATTAAAAAATCGACGATGGATTGAAAGAAAACGTTCGAAAGAGATCTCAAGACCATTAGTAATATGGCAGTACATTAGGGCATGACACGCAAAATATAGGCCCTTTTTAATTAAACCGAAAGTAATTCAAAATTTATGGGATTATTATTTTCAATTCTTAGTTAGTACGATGGTATGACAATTGCCATTCTAATAGGCATCTGGCCTCAATTATTCTAGAGGTGAACATTGGTAATAAAACATACATTTACACCGAGTTCGGTTGCTGGCTATATTTCTACTTCCGTCCATTCTTTATGTATACTTGTACCATAATTTTATTATTACTGAGTAACTCGAATGGCACTAATGCTTCTGGCAAAAACGCCCAGCGCGGTCACTTCGCTTTGCTTAATGTACTGCAAATAAAAAATGGGTTTACAGCGGGCGAACACCGGCCGTTTTGCTTGTTAAGGGGAATATGTTGGCCGTAGACTTTTTAACAATTTTTAATGGGACCACGAATACGGCCTCACGACGACGATCAAAATTGACCAAATAATTTAAATGGCCAAGAACTAAGCTGTACATTCGAGCATTCCACGACAAATTTGAGCCAAGACACTGCACGAAATATATTGTTGAATTTGTTTTATGGGAACTTGAACATTTTCGTTATGTACAATGAATGGTCGTTTCGATTTACCCTACCAGGTTATCGATACACAAGAGGAACGAGCTCGTCAGTCGTCGGTTTGTTGCATGTGAAGTGTCCAGTGCGTCTTCATTTAGATTTTATTGGAAAATTTTGAAATTTAACTGTTCGAAGAATCATAAATCGAAAAAAAAATTTAAAATGTTCGAATTCGAAGATGTGAGCACCGAATTTTATGTTTTCGCAATAAAGAATGATGTTTTCTCAATATGGCCGAGGATCACTTTTGGTGTTCACCCATTGTAAGCCATATTTCATTTTTACTAGAGTTGGGGCGCCGTTTTGTTGCCACAGCTCGTGTACCTTGGGGTGGTTGTTTGGGTGTGACGAATGCTTGTGGAATTTAGGAAGCTTAACAGTCTTAACTGGCTACCATCCCAGATGCCCCGGGCTCGAATCCCGGCCAGCCCCATGATCCTTCACCTTTTCCACTTTCCCACCTACATAACATAAATATCGGGGCTAGGTTGTGATACTTCCTTCCTTCCCGACTAGAGCTGCTTTTCGACATTTGCACATTGCACTCTATGCGAATAAAATAAATTGTCGACAGTATGAAGGGCCTTTCCTGCACCTCTAGTCTTTCACATAAAAAAAATATCTGTACCACCCTATCTGATGCAGTATAATTCACATATCTGATTTTCCTGGTAGTGGGGTTGGGCGTTGGGCTAACTACCGGACCCTGTAAAAATACATCAGTTAAAAAACCCAAAGCAAAGCATCAGAACGGACGGGAAAAAAGCCAACGACTAACGGAAACAGCACCTGGAAATGATTTTCGGAACATGGAACACCCGAAGTATGTACAGAACTGCAGCAGTTAAGTCACTATTAGACGAAGTGAGCAAATATAAAATAAAATTACTCGCGTTACAAGAGATCAATGGATAGGGGACAGGACAATGGACCTTGGCAACTACAGCATTTTCTACAGCTGCGGAAGGGGACGTCACTTAGGAGTAGGCTTCGTTATACACAATTCAATTATAGATAATGCGATAGTTTAAGCCAATCTGTGAACGACTAAGTTCAATACGACTCTGAACGAAATTCTTCACTCTTTCAATCACAAACGTACATGCGGAGACGGAGGAGAAAGCGGACACGAGAAAGGGCACTTTCTATTATAATCTTGACACGGCCCCTTCCAATGGCATCAAGATGGTGTGATAGGAGACCACAACGCCAAAATTGGAAGAGAGAATTGGCACAGGCCGATCATTTGAAAGGAAAGCCTCCACGAAACATCAAACGACAACGAATAAAATACTCCAAGTAAGATCTTGCAGAGGTGCGAATTCAGGGGCGGATTATTCGATTCGAATCGATTATTGGGGCGGCAAATTTCGAAAGGCGGCAAAAATTTGGAATGAATTTTTTTAGGTAAATGAAAAAATATTTTTTTAATCTCTGTGATGTAAATAGTTTTTTTTGTTTCATTTTCACCACTGACGTATTACAATACATTTATAATGATTTATTTAAATTTCAAACTTTGACGCCAGAATTTATTATCTATATAGACCAATCAGCGGCGCTATGGCATAACCTACAGTTCTGTGTTTACATGCAAGTAAGTTTCAATTCAAAACATCCAGCCCCAGTATATTATCCGGGTACAATGAGTGTTGGTAGAAAGCGATTAAGCGGCAGTCAGTATGCTAAATTGTGAGAAGAAAAAGAACTGAACTCATTAGTGAAAAACTAATTTTCGATCTGGACTTGAGACGAGTCGCATATGTAGCAATCAACGAGAAATTTAAAGCGATTATTCTGTTCAAAAGTTTGTCTTCAATTGAACTATAGGTTGCAGCGAAAAAATTGGTTTCTTTATTTCCAAACGATCTAGAGGAAAGTTTATTTTCTGAGTTACTACACTTTAAATCGCATCTGGCAGCACTAGATCAGAACTTGAAACCGAAAACTTCCATCGATTTGTGTCATTGGATCAGAGAAAATGATTTTCATGGAATTTATTCGAATGTCGACATTGCACTAGGAATGTACACTTGCACTGCAGCGAATAATTGTACTGCTGAGCGACCTTTCTTTTGTTGAAAACGAATAAAAACTTATCTACGTTCCACAATGTTAGAAGAAAGACTCAACAATTTGGCGATTTTATGTATCGAAAAAGAAACGTTGCAAACATTAGATTTAGACTCCGTCATTGACGAGTTCGCTGGACAAAAATCTCGTCGTAAACACTTGTAATACAACAAAACTGTCACTCATTAAATTTAACTAATTTGATAAGCAAATATGTAACCAAAGAATTTGTGATTATATTCGATATGCGATAATAATAATTTAATATAATAAAATTAATTGCTCGACGAATTGATTTTTTATTGGAATACCAAATTTTTGAACTGGGTAGTACTATATTTGAAATTTTATTTTATTACATTTTTTATCAAATGAAAGTTTCTCAGCGAAAATAGTGGCGGCAAATCGAGTTGGCCTAGGGCGGAAAAAAAGTTAATTCGCCCCTGGCGAATTGTGAATGGGACCACTCCTAGCTAAAGTTAGATTCAGATGTTGGCTGTCCACTCAAGAAAAAGGAAACAACAAACTAAAGAAATTCGACGTTGATCGCCTCTAAGAACAGACCGTATTGGAGAGATATTATAAAACAGCTATAGAAGCCCGAAGTAGAAATAGGAAAATATACATAGAGAGACCGACTAGGATAGGAAATTGAAATACGAGGAAACAAGACTAACCGCAAAAAACATCTGCTTCAAACTCTCTAACAAAGGCTTCAAACCCTACTCTGGTATATGTAGAACAAAATAAGGCACTATAGTCACAGGCAGCGAAAAGATGGAAAGAATTATTTAGCGAGCTGCTGAACGCAAATAAAAGCATCCGACATACGCCAGAACGCCGTCTATATCACAACGATGACACCTGAGAAACAAACATATCTACTCTGGAAGAAGTACAAAGTGCCATAAAATCCTTAAAATGCAATAAATCTCTAGGAATTGATAACATCCCACCAGAGTCGATCAAAGGAGGCGAATCGCTTTCAGGAGCTGTACATGAATTACTATGCTGCATATGGAGGAACGAAAAAATGCCTGAAGATTGGGAGTAAAGCATTATCTGCCCAATACACAAGAAAGGAAAGTATAGGGACATATCTCTTTTAAGCACAGTATATAAAATAATGATAAATATAATTAAGGCCAGCCTGGAACCTTATGCAGAAACCGCAATAAGTGAATATCAAGCTGGAGAGGTCAACAATGGAACAATTTTTTTTCAATAAAGCAAATCTTCCGAATATGCTGGGAAAGCAACATCGACGTGTATCAACTTTTCATTGACTTTAAACAAGCATGCGAGAGCACCGACAGGGAAAAAATGTGTACGACAATGCTGGACCTAAACATCCCCCTAAAGATAGTAAAATTAACAAAAATGACAATGGAAAATACAAGGTGTGCAGTCAGAATAAAAGGATAATTGACGGAGACGGAGTAAATGCTCGACACATACATACCAAGCTGCTTACCTTGGGCCGGTCATGTCCAAAGAATGGATGACTCAAGGATACCAAAAAAAAACCTTGTACCTACTACCAGATGACAAAAGACCAGTTGGCAAACTACGATCAAAGTGGGATGACAATGTTTAGGCCGATGCAGTGAAACTGTTCAATACAACAAACTGGTGACAAGCTGCGAAACATAGAGACGTCTGGAGGAAGAAGCTGATGGAGGCCAAGGCTCGAATTGGGCTGTAGAGCCATCGAAAGAAGAACCACACTTTGGAGTGTTTATTTGATACCGGTTATGTTTATTATGTTTCAAGCGAGCAAGTCATTTATAATGAGTGTTAAAATAATAAAATAAAATAAATGGTTAAAAAAAATTTTTAAAAAAAATTCTTTTCATTAACTAAAAAATGTACTGAAAAGTAAAAAATAAAAAATATTTTAAAGAAAGCGTGAAATTTCAATTTTAATGAAAAAGTTAATTAAAATAATGGCGCATTTTTCATTAAAAATTGAAAATATAACTGTAAATCGCGTGAGATTTACAATAACCCTCAATTTTTTGCTTTGTTAATTTCAAATTCTAACAAAATTTTTTGATGAAATTTTTTAGTTAATGAAAAGAATTTTTTTTAAAAAATTTTTTTAACCATTTATTTTATTTTCTACTTTTTAGTTTATTATATGTATTCCGCCATTTTATGATGGCAATTCTATTAGATTTAAAATTACGTCACACAGTTTACTGTATTCATTTGATACCCATGTCGTGGGCTCGGTGGAACATAATTGCAAAAACGGCCGCCATCTCGGAACCGTCTTCTTGATTTTTTTGCAAAAAGGTCAGATTGCATTTAGTACTTATACATGATGAGTTGAACTCAAGTTGAACCCAAGTCTAACTACATGTAAACGGGAGTCGAGTTGGGTTAAGGTTGACTGAACTCGACTCAGCTCTGCTACCTGGGTTTAGTTGAAATTATGCATACGGACATGAGTTCAGTATTTGAGTAGTTGAATTTAGTTGACAGCAGCATCTCTGTGTTTGTTTGTGATTTTTTGTAACGTGTATTGCTTCTTTATTATCAACTCACCCTTAACTCAACTATTCATCTCATCATTCATACACATTAACCACCCGAACTACGAGTGTGTGCAAAATTGGAAGTTGATCGGTTATATTTTCTACTTATTAGTCTATTATAAGCTTTCCGCAATTTAGTGTTGGCCGCCATTTTGAATTTGGAATGACGCCACATAGCTTATTGTGTTCTACCTGTCATATCCTTTCATTTGATACCCATGTCAGAGGGCCGCGGAGCACAATTTCAAAAATCGGGCGCCATTTTGGAACCGCCATCTTGATATTTTTACAAAATGGCCAGATTGCATTGTCATCCAAACTAAACGTGTATGCAAAATTTCAGCTCTATCCGAAACCGGGAAGTGGGTCAAATTTAACTTCCAAGATTTGACGACAAACAGTGTAAGGTAAATAAAAGAATTTAAAAAAATGTGTATCCGCGAAAACGAAAACTCCTATGTGAACAGTGCTTTCTTTCTTACTTCTTCTTCTTTTAACGAAAAAAACGGAAGGAACGAACGAACGAAGCAGAATCGAGCGCTGTCTGTGGCTGCATTCGAAAATTCAGCTAGCTGCGCAGAATCGGCTGCAGGATATATATGGCTGCGTTCAAGTTACGCAGCTGACTGCAAAATATTGCATTTATGCGTTCAAAATATGAAAACAACTGCAAAAATACATCAATACTCGGCATTTGAATGCAAATGACAATTTGCTGCTACAGTCAGCTGCATAACTTGAACGCAGCCTGTATATGCCCGGCTGCAGCAATTTGTTTTTTTTGAACGATGTACTGCCAATTCTGCTCAGCTGGCTGAATTTTTGAATGCAGCCTGTTTCTGCCTTAAAACCGATGGATCTTCGCGAGGCAATACCGCATACCCCCATGGAGAAGAAAGTGGTTTTAGTCTTTAGTGAGTAAGAGCCGCCCATACCAATTAGGCGAAACCTTCAGTCTTACCTTCCAAAGCCAAGAAACATTGACTTCACACAGCTTTTAACATAAAATTATTTTATTTCTATCTCGAGGCGTCTTATTAACTGTTGTCTGTTTAATCCCTCCTAGCTGATAAGTTCGGCGAGGGTGTAAAATTTATATTCACAATAGGAATAAGCCAGCAGTCCGTACACCCACTTCCAACAGCCCACAGAAAGTCCTTCATATAAATATATTTAAACCACCACCACCACACAAACACAACTACAAAACATTTTTAAATTTTCGTTCATGATCATTTTTCAAAAAAAAAAAAAAAAAAATTTATTAAATCTTCCAATTAAAATTAAATTTAACATTTTCCGAACCAAACAAAATCTCAGGTGCTCCGGTACAAAATACCTTTTAAAATAATTAACTTTTATGCTTTATTAACATAAGCAAAACGTGAAATTAAACAAAAATAAAACAAATTGCACGGAAACGGGAGCAAAAAGATAAAAATGGTTTTATTTTCTCTCAATTTAATTTCAGGCCAATTTGATATTCACAGGGACACAATTATCCGCACAGAGGAGTCCCAGGCAATTGGCGGAAAATACCTGCAAGGACTCGGCTTAGAAACACTGGAAGAGTGCCAGCGGCTCTGTTGTGAAACGGAGAGTTGCGATGTTTACATATTTGAAGAGAAGGTAACAAAATTCTGTTTTTCAATTTCAATGCAAATTTAATTTTGTGAATATGAATATTTCACCTGACTACAAACAGGCGGAGGGATACTGCTACTTATTCGAATGCGGCCCACCAATGAACTTCCGGTGCAAATTTACGCGACATTCTAATTACACCAGTGCAGTGCTAACACCAGTACGGCACATAACTCCCGCAACAACAATTAAGCCTCTGCCACTGCACCCGAAGCTGCCATCGCCGAGTCTGTCCCAGCATGAGAGAGAGTTAACAAATTTGAAACAGAAACCCGATGCCGGCATACAGCAGACAAAATCCACCTCGACAGCGCTTCCACCCTCTGGAAATCACATCGGGCCACAAATTACTACCCCCAAGAGTAAGTACACTACATCCACCCACCCACAGTAGTACATCCCCCAGAGCACACATGTTGACTGCTGAAAGAATGTGAAAGCAGCGCCAGACTACATCTGTGCCATTACATCCTTTCGTCTTTCCCCAGGTTCTCAGGTAAACACTTCTTCGTGCGGTCGGTTCCAATTCAAATGTCATTCCGGCGAATGCATAGCTGTCTACAATGCCTGCGACGGCATCCCCCAATGCGAGGATGGCAGTGACGAGGGGCCAGAGGTGGGTTTATGGCATTTCGTCTGCAGCCCGTAGTAGTTTAATGAAATCCTTATTTATCCTTTTTTATGTGATCAGTGCCCGTCCAACTCAGGGTCAAAATCCGTCGGGATAAAGTCGAATGAGTCTCCTTTAATAAATAATCGAATGCCGCCCGAAGGATCGCAATTAATTTCGAAGGTAAGTTTGAGATAATTCTTATGTTTTCCCTTTCAATTTGAAAAGGTAATGCAATGAAGAGCAATTGTTGTTTCAGCAATCATCGGTTCAATCGATGCCTAGACAGTATCAACAACAAATGGTCCAAGTTCCGATCATAAATAACCGTGAAGACCCAATGTCAGCGCCTCAGATGTGGCCAAATAGAAAGTCGCAGGATCTTTCACCCGATATGGGTAAGTGCTTTATTTCTTTGGAGATTTTCATTAGGTAATCTCTTCGTACGACAATTCGGCAGACTTGTGTGGGATGACTTTACCAGACAAGAAAAAATACAATTTAATCAGAGATTTGCTGCTCCAATAGACAGAAAATAAGTTCAACGTATTAGTAACATCAATTTTATTTAAAGACTTTTTTCAATTTGCTTTGAGTTTTTGGAACTAGTAATCCCTAACGTAAGAACATATGGAGTATTCATATGGCACCGACCTAAATTGACTTAATGGATTTGCATAATGTTCGTTCGTTATTGCACCCGTTTGGTATATCGGCATCGGCACTTGAAGTGTACAAGCGTTAGTCTATCAAGTTGTTTACTCACGGAAGCATATCGTTCTGCATGGTCTATCATTCTTTTGAAGAGGTATTGGGTCCAAAAGTACCGCGGCCACTTCATTTGGCCTATTACCTCATATTGGCAGTCCAGACTGCTGGAAACGGTTCACCAGTCTGCCTAGTGGCTTAGACATAACTATTCGTGCAGGGTTCAACTAGACACGGTAATCAAGCCAAACAGTGCCCTGTAATCTTTTCTACAGCGTCCCAACCATTCCTTGGCCAAGATGCGGCACATGAAAAAAGTACTTTAAGTTTGTCCAGTCCAGACCTGCGGCGCTCGGTGTACATACTTCATCAGAGTCCGTTCGACAAAGGTCCTCTTAGATGGGTGCTCCAATAGCCGATTCCGGACCAATGAATACGACGCCAACGTCAGATTCCTGTCTAGCCAGGACATCCGCTTTTTTATTGCTTTTGAACTCTAATGACCCATGACACAAAAGATAACTTGATTGAGAACGCATACCTTACCAAGGGCGCGTTTGCAGTGCAATACTAATTCGGGCTTGGTCCCACGTGACGTTATCGTCTTGCTTATCATCACTGTACCATATAGAACACAAAGATCCGTTTGTTTTTGTAGATCCTTTTTAAGTTGAGATAAGTACATGCCATGCCATTAAAGCATACACCTCTGGTTGAAACACAGTTGCTAGGGTGCGTTGGCTTAGACTTAATGTCTTATTTTGTAATCCGTGTGCCCAAGTCTTCACTAGAAATACTTTAATTTTACTGAAATGTATACCGGGTATAAAGAGCATCTTCCTGGCGTCCTGGTCTACGCCATCTTACCTGCGGAGATTGGGTTTCCGTTGCTGCCTTCCGTCTTTCCGAGCAGGCCCATCTTCACTCATACGAGCTAGATGCGCTGCCCACCGTCCATCCTCACATAAGGGGCCAACAATCCGCCGAAGTATTTTTCTCTCGAGCACGGCTAAGAGGTGTGAGTGCTTTTTGCTAAGCACCCACGTTTCAGATGCACAGTGCCGCGGCTGGGATATGTGCAGAGTTAGGGGCCTCGCGAACGAAACGAGCGAAAAAATGTTTTGGTAATAAAAATCTTCACTGGCCTCTGATGCCTGATGATCGATTTTGTCTATGCGTTGTGCTAAGATCCCCATACAGGGTCAAATTGGAAGTACAGAATATAATTTCCCGAAAACGAATGACCGTTCGTTTACAAAAGCTGCGTTCGCCAAGAAAACGGAAGACATCACTGGCTTTCCGCGTTTTTGGTTTGTTTATTCCTTTACTGCTTCTGCTGCGCAATATTTAAGCGATGTGGACACCCGTGACTGGCAGCACTTGGGCCACATAATGAATTCGCATTCTCTCTAGCAAGAACATTTTTTATTGTGTTTTCAGTATGGAAACAGCGTGACATCAGAGCTAAAGCACGAACCGACTGATAAAGGTATTCACATGAAGTCTATGTCCGATACCAGTTATTTAAGTCGGGAGAATTCCACCGATTGTGTAGTCGAAAATCTTCCGCAAATGGTTGACGTACTGTGCGGCTATAGCTGTAAAAAGTGGCACAACAACCGACTTGGTAAGCGCTCATCAAATGCGAATCTTAGCGCACAAATGCAGCTTTTTAAATTCGCACTAAGCAGCCGTTATTTGGCAAGACGCCCTGGCATCAATAGATAAATTTTCAAAATATTTACAATCCGCAGCGTCATTTCGAACGTATGCCCAATTCAGAATTGCAGGAGGACAGTTCGCCGGTGCTGTATGATATTTATTGTTCCCAGGCTGCCGATCTCGTCATTGAATTGGGAGTATTGGTAGATTTTCCTGCGGCACTACGAACGTCAAAACGAACCGATTGTCGATCCGTCCGAACAATTTCGCAACGTAGAATTGCATTCTCGACATCGCGATCCGCACAGAAACAAAATTGGGCGATCGTTTCGACTCATTGTCGAGAAACATTAAGACTTCCTAATGATCCGGATTCATCACAAACCAAAAGCAATGAATATTGGTCGAGGAAAACCTCCGAAATCCTACCACTAAAATATCGGACATCAGTAGTAAGGGTCTCTGCTACGAAATGTCGATGCAAGCTTCCATTACTTCTGAAGCTTGCAGACATTTGTAGCCCAATCGAATTTTTAATTCGTTATTCTCGAGAGGTATTATGGAATTATTCCCCAACCTTGTGATCGCTTTACGCGTCTTCAGCACAATTCCAGTTGGAGTCGCTACCACGGAGCGAAGCTTCTCCAAACTGAAATTGATAAAATCATATTTCTGGAACAACATGTCCGAACACCGTTTGTCCAATTTGGCTATCATTTCAATTGAAGACGATTGTTTGGCTAATGTGGCACAAGACGACATAGTCAGTCGTTTCGTTACCATGAGCACTTCGATCTGCGCACATAAATTTTCGCGGTTTCAATAGCGCATGGGAATCAACGAGTGAACATTACCTAGGTTCCATTAGGATCTATCTTTATGAAGGAAAGTCTGCGAGCGAAGCGAACCCAAAAACTTTTAACTCTCTTGGGCCTCCCGCTCAATTTTTGCATAGGGCCTTCAATAATGCCTGGACGCGGCATTGGAAAAGGGGGTGTTCGCTGCTAAGTACAAATTGCGCTCTCATTTGAATAAATGGTTGTGCCATAGAAGTGTGTTTAAAGCAGTACACTTAAAAACACAAAACCATCCTTTATTATCGCCCAAATTACAATACAAACTTCTGAATATAAATACTTCAAGTGGGAATAAAATTAAGAATTGCCAATCAGTGACAAGAATACATTGATATGCTCACATTTCAATTGGGCAACTTGTCCATCTTTTACACATATGAAAGCTTCTCTACGTGAGATGTACAAAGGGAATGCCCAAAATTACTCAGGATTGATTCAGTATGCAAAGTACGAACTACCTTGATATTATCACGAACCTGGATTACGTTCTCGCAAAACATAACTTTTCTCGTAAAAAGCATTAACCAGATTGGCAAACACATTACAACGACCACCAATTTCACATAAAAATAAATCACGACCGCATAAAATTACCTTAGACCTAACTTCCATGCTGGAACAAAAAAAACAATGCTCATAGACGAACTTTTCTCACAATTAATGCATTACATAACTATCTGCAGTTCAACGATCACTTAAAACAGTAACCATCATTAGCCACTTAAGGTCTTTCAACTGCAGACGATGAGCCTCCTCCTACTCAGTTTTCAATGCAGATCCTCTGCTCATGGCCACCAGAAGTGGGTGCTATGGAGTGAGCAATTCCTTCTTTTCATCTGTTTGGAAATTACATGCCACCACCATCATCGTCTACCATCTTCCGGCGCTTCTTCGAGCACAATGTAATAATAACTTTTGATACTAGCGCGTAAAAGTCCCCACTGAAGCCCACATGCATCTCTTAGCAGTTGATGTGGATTAGAGACAATCAAGAGTATGGAAGTACATGATAATTGCCGCAACCTCTAGGAGCATAGCTTTTATAGCGGTCTCGACACTGGTTTCTCTGGAAGGCGTTTTCCCTCAATTTAATGCCATCATGGGAAAAACTTCTTAATTCTGTCGCTGCGGCGGCATCTTGACTTAATTGCATCTAATCCCGGCGACAATAATCTCCCGGGGGGTTTTGAAGCGTTGCACTTGAGTAATAGGAAATAGATTGTCAGTTGTCGAATGTTGGTTGAAAATATGAATGATTGATGAGAGTTTGGGGAAGTTAATAGCTACAATTGGTGAAAAAAGTTATTAAAATTTCGAAATCTCGGCTACTATGTGATAAAGCAGACACAACGGATTCAGCTTGATTGTTGAATGGTTGATGTCAATCCATAGGAGCTGCCTATACGATAGTTGCATCTCCGCTCCTGGAAGAGGGTCAAAATGATCTTCATTCCGAAGGTAGAAGTGGCACGTAACAGCACAGAATTAGAATTACCGGATTCGGAACATCGACGATCGTCCCGCCAACAATCGACGAAACGATGACGCTTTACTATTGCGGTGGTGTGAGACGAGAGGCTGTCGTCGAGTTTATGGTCGATCGACGGGCTCCCAGCAGCGTTATCACATTTCAACTGATACCCGAGCGTTTGGCGGTTTTAACCATTGGTGGAACGATTAAGACCCATATCATATCCGTTTATGCGTCAACCGAGACCAGCACGGACCGACGAGACCAGAACAAGGACGAATTTTACGATCATCTTCAACAGACGCTGCATATGATACCTCGAACCGAATTAATGATACTCGCGGGGTACTTCAATGCACATTCATGAACAGTTCGAACCGGCTGGGAAAGAACAATGGGCAAATTCAGACACGGAGTAATTAACGACAACAGCTTACGCCTGCTTTCATTCGCAGAGTCAACCAGCCTGATCGTTGGCAACAGCATCCACTCAAACATCAACTCACCTGGCGATATCCATACGGCAACGACTCGGCGATGTAAGACTACGTTTTGATCAAGGCAAGATTCCGATCGACGCTTAAGGATGAACGTCCAATTGTGGGCCCAATTGCGGATCGGACCATTATTTTTTTTTTTAATGTGAAAGACTAGAGTCTCAGGGAAACCCTTTATACTGTCGACAATCTATTTTCTTCGTATAGAGTGCAATGTCGAACAGCAGCTCTAGTCGGGGAAAGAAGGAACTGTCACAACCTACCCGCGATATTTTTCAGTCCACCTACTTCCAACCATTACTATTGCGACTTTGACATCGGGGCATCGAGAAACAGCTCGCTGGAGTGTTATGCCTCCTGAAACGAGTTGAATCTCATCAACCAACCGATGACATGCGCTTTGGTGGAGCGGGGAAGGGCTAAGGGAGGCTATGACAGGAGGAATCAGAAATGTAAAGAGGGAAGAAGAAAGAAGGAAAGTTATGTGGGTGGGAAATTGGAAAAGGCGAAGGATCGTGGGGCTTGGCCGAGAATCGAACCCGGGACCTCTCGGATAGTAGCCAGACGCCTTACTCCCTAGGCTACCGAGACCCCCAAAATTGTTTGAGCAAAATTACAGATGCGATTACAAAGAGCGAAGAAAGCAGCGCCACTACCAGCCAAGAAGAATTAGGCGTCCCAACGAAACCCGGCCGTCGGGCGAGAGTTTCAAATGGCATTATCGAACAAATTCACGCCGCTCACCATACCGGTCGATATCGATGTAGAAAAAAGACAATTGTCGGAGTATATTGTGGGGTGTGCAATGGAGTTGCGTCCACCTATCCGTAAACGGACTTCCTCGATCAGCGGAAGTGAATGAAACACGTCGACGTTGAACAATATACCAACGATTGAACAAAGAAGTTCAACAGAAAATGAATACGGCGTAGAAAACGTACTGGAATAACGTTGCGGTCGACATGGAAGAAGCGACGTCGAGGCACGAGTATCGGACGCTGTACCAGACAATCCGGGGTTTAGGCGGCAAAACAACATCAAAAAATCGGATGGAACTTTTATGAACTTTCGCTATAGGCGCTTGCAGCGGTGAAACATCGAGCGCTGGAAAAAACGAGCTGGATTTAGACCACATCGAGGATGTATTGATCAAATATTCCCACTCTGTTAGCTAATGGAAGAGAGAATCCATTGCGGCTAACGAACTGCCGTCGTTTTCATGGATTTCAAATCCGCTTTCGATTGCATCTATTGGAACAACTAGTGGAGAGCTTTGGAAACCAAACCCGTGCCATTGAAAATCATACAACTTCTACAAGCGCCGTGCGATGGCTCAACCAGTAGCGTTCGTATTCGAAGCGACTTATCTGAGGAGTTCCCCATTCAAACGGGTGTTCGACAGAGAGACGTTGCTTCGCCACTTCTCTTGAAAGATCGCTGTTTGATCGATCGCGTGCTGAGCTAAAGAATATGGTAGACTAAGAGTGCAATTTGCAGAATGCATGAGGAAGAGGCAGTAAACCTCGCGTTTGAACTCTTGGTGCGCTAGTTCTACACAAGGATGATTAGACCAACCTATTGGCCTATACTCGTACATCACGCAGCAAACTGTCCGCACGATTCTGAGGTTACCTTAAGTGAGCATCTGGATATATAAAATGGCCCAAGCACTCCAAGTTTTAACTGCGCAGTTGAACTGTGTAAAAAAAACTGTACGATAAACTGAACTGGGTTCATCAGTTCTTTGTAAGTTTTTGCTCAGTCTCGATTTGAGTACATCTTTTAATAAAAGCAAAAAGGCGGAACTGAACGATAAACTGTCTGAACTCTGCAGTCTCTCAGAGAAAAAGAGGGTCAAGAAGCTCAGGTCTGAAGACTGAGTGAAAATAGCACAGTTCACACAATCTATCGTTCAGACATGATGTTTCATGTGATAAACTGCACAGTTAAACTGAAAGTATATGGGTCGCTTGGACACAGCAAAATAAATGCGCTCGCTTTCTAGCACTGGGCCCAGTAAATGGGCGATCATCGATGTCCATATCCCCATTAGAGAGAAATGTGGAAACTTCGAGTCGGTTCGGGTGTAGGCGCTGTAGTTTTCTTCTTCTTCTTGAATCTCCTAAAATCCTACCGCTTGCCAAATTCTGGTAGTGTTGCTTTCTCGGTATTGCTGAATAGGTAGTGTAAACGAACCGTTAAGGATAGGAGAGCTCCAGCGTGCACCTCAAACTATACTTTAAAACATTTTACTCTTAACAAACAACTTCCATACGGATTGTAAGTCTTTATTCACAAAATAACTATTTTTCCAGTAGATCGAAACAGCCACATATTCAATCACAAGGGAGGATTACAAATTTCAACAAACAATCTTGGACAACAATATCCCAATCAAAATTTGAACATGTACAACCCAATGTCAAGAGATATGTACGTCCAGCCTGATATCCAAACCCAATATAGAACCGCAGTACTGCAACCACAAGGTATAATTTTTCTCTACATAGTTTCAACAACCAATCTTTCATTGATATTAAAATTCTTAGACCATATGCTTCTTGGTCCATCTAACATAAACTGGCAACAGCAACCGCCCCAGCAATCGCAAGGTCTAATGCCTGCAGCAAACTCATATGTTATTAGCGTAAATGGTGAACCCGTGCCACAGGTGAAACCAGTAGCAATCCCACAAGAACCTAACATTTCTGTACAAAGTAACAGCGTTAAGAAGGAGGAACCATCAGCACCCGAGACGCCATCAACTACAGCACCGAAAATCAAAAATAAACACGAAAATGATGGTCAAGATGGTCAAGTAAAGATCAGCAGTGAAGAATCTGAAGAATATACAGACTACACCGAGAAATCGACAGAGGCTCCGAAAAAAGTATAAACCAAAGCAAATCAATTATTAATAAACAATTGTATATTTACAGAAAGCACGAAAGCATAAAAAACAACAAAAAGACGCAAAAAATAAAGCGAAAAAAGAGAAGAACGAAGCTGACAAAGTCATTGAAGCACCCGTCCATGAAAAATATAAAATGATCAAAGAAGATCTTGAAATGGAGTTTGTAGATCACGATGGCCAATCTGAAAGGCCTGGCGGAGCAGTACTCTCGCTAACTTTAGGTAAATTTTTTTTATTTTGATTTCAAAATGATTAAAATGTTAATTAAAATTTATAATAAGGAGTTATAGTAACAGCAGCCCTGGCTGTTCTAGTTGGATGTCGAATGAGAACAGTCAGTAGAAGAGTCCGGAGAATGGGTAAAGCGCCTTATGCACATGAAGCTGACTTCTTAGTGAATGGAATGTATTTATGAGCATTTATTTTCGTTTGTTTTTTTAAGAATATAAATTTCAGTTGCGTATTCATAATGAACAAAAAATAAAAATTTAATAAATAAACATTTTTATGTCAGTGAATTGAATGTGTGTATTTTAGATAGTGGAACCTTGTTGCATATTAAAATGGAGTTATGCAAACCTTCCTTTGGTTAAATTATTGTGATTTTTATTTATTTTTGTTGAACGAAAATATAATTGATATGTCGACAATACTTTAAAACCATACCAAAAAAGTCAAATATACGTTTTGTTTTTAATTGCTTGTTTCAGCTGAAGGAAAATAACAATAAAAATATGAGTAAAATCAAGTAATTTTTTTATTACAACACTAGCAAAAAACCCGCGTGCGTTGTAACGCCTTTCAATAAAAAAAGATTTTGCGTTGGCCGCCATTTTAAATTTGGAATGACGCCACACAGATAAGTTTATTCTATTTGTCATATCCTTCCATTTGATGCTCATGACGGGGAACGGGAAACACAATTGCGAAATTCGGCCGCCATCTTGGAGCCGCCATTTTCAGTTTTTGTTACAAAATGTCATATTGCAAGCTTTCACTCACATTGAGCAGGCGACAGGAAATCTGGGACTGGATATTAATTAACGAAAGCAAAACAAAGTACATGGTGGCCTCGTCTACAAGAACACCTAAAATTGGTCCCACAATCAAGGTAGAGGAACACGAGTTTGAAGTGGTAAAATCATTTACCTACGTTCGGTCAATAGTAGCAGCCGACAATAGGATGAAACCAGAAATACGCGAACAAGTGCTAAAAGCCAACAAAGCCTGATATAGTCTGTCAAGGCTCTTTAAATCCAAGCATCTAACCATAACGTCTAAACTTTTACTATATAAGACGATGGTCTTAGCGGTACTCACATTTGCATCTGAAACATAGCAGAGAGCACTCAAAACTCTTAGCCGTGTTCGAGAGGAAACTTCTGCGGAGGATTCTTGGCCCCTTATGTGAAGAAGGACGATTCCGGAGACTCTACAATGACGAGATCTACGAGCGCTATCGCGACATAAATGTTGTGAAGAAAATAAAGCTCGATGCGCAGGGCACCTACCTACCTTCGCTGGAAGGATGGCGTATACCAGGAGCGCGTTGAAAAACCTTACTATGGTTAACCATGGTTAACTTTTTTTTTAAATGTGAAAGACTAGAGTCTCAGGGAAGACCCTTTATACTGTCGACAATCTATTTTCTTCGTATAGAGTGCAATGTCGAACTGCAGCTTTAGTCGGGGAAGGAAGGAGTTGCAACAACCTACCCGCGTATTTTTTTTTCAGTCCACCACTTCCAACCATTACTATTGCGACTTTGACATCGGGGCATCGAAAAACAGCTCGCTGGAGTGTTATGCCTCCTGAAGCGAGTTGAATCTCATCAACCAACCGATGACATGCGCTTTGGTGGAGCGGGGAAGGGCTAAGGGAGGCTATGACAGGAGGAATCAGAAATGTAAAGAGGGAAGAAGAAAGAAGGAAAGTTATGTGGGTGGGAAATTGGAAAAGGCGAAGGACCGTGGGGCTTGGCCGGGAATCGAACCCGGGACCTCTCGGATAGTAGGCAGACGCCTTACTCCCTAGGCTACCGAGGCCCCCAATGTGGTAAACTTTTGTCGTTCAAAAACTCCGTGGTTAACTACAACATAACCACGAGCATAACTTTTTGGCGTTCAGAAACTCCCGTGGTTAACCATGGTGTAGTTAAATATTAACCATGCTCGGGAGCATGGTTATCGATAGTTAAGAAGAAGAAGAATAAAAACAATTTTTTGACATTTGTTTTAATGTTAATAATGAACAAATCAAAGTGGGATTTGTGAGATTACTTGAAATAAAATTTTTAAATAAAATTGGAAATAATTGAGGCAAATAGCCGACACTATTTTATGGATTTTTTTTTTTAAATTTTCTTTACCACGTAGTTAACCACGGTGCGTTCAAAAACCTCCATGGTTAAACATAAACTTTCGTGGTTAAGTGAAGTTATGTAGCATAACCACAGCTTACCTCGTGGTTTACTATAGTAAGGTTTTTGAACGCGCTCCAGGACGCTCAGAGCTTAGGGATGCCAAACTGGATGACATCGGCACAGAGTCGGGGCCGGTGGAGAGGCCAGAACCATATTCCGGTGGCAGAGCCGTTAAACAACAAAATAATGCATAATCACGCGAACTTTACATATGGAAATAATTTGGGCTTGATCGGTTACATGAAAGTGCGTTTCGGTTCTTTTTTTCTTTTGTGTTAAATATTTCCTCTGCAATTCCCTTTTTTCTATTTTTCTTGGGCCCCATCTACCCGATCGCGGTTTACTCCGATACCATGCGGTTTACTCCGATTTAGTCAAAATACACTCTCTAATAAACTCACGCACAGCTCAAATAACTCACGCAAAGTTAAAGAAACGCACAGCCCAAAAAAAAACTCACGCTGCTCATTTTTTTTGTATGTGGTAGTGCAATGCCCGGGAAGCATCCTTTGCACTACCAGTTCGTCATGTCGTTTGTCACGTCATGGTGCAATGTCTAGCAGCAAGCTAAGTACGGGGGGAATAGGTTAAGGATTATGAGTGTTCGAAGGGGTGTGATGAATCCTTCATTTGAACTCTTGGATATTGTACGAGCTCAGATATACTGACTGCGAGAGATTGGCCCCTGCCTGCTGTCATAAATAGTAAAGCTAATACAACGGTGTGCTGATAGTCCATTTTTGTCGTGTAAAATCTGCTGACATAAATGACAGCTTGTTTGGTTGCTCACAGTCGTTTGGGAAGAAATAATAACATAAAATTTTTAAGTCTTCGCGCTTGCTATCATCCGAAACACTAACTCAGCAGAATTTAACATCTTTAATCTCAAATTGTTTATAATTTATTAAAATTTTTGTGAAACATAAACTCCAAAATGTTTATTCTTTATATTAAAATTGTTTATTCCTCACGAAACACAAAAACTTAGCTCCTACACTGACCCCTGTGCTGAAAGTCGTGTTTTCTGTCATATGAAGTGGAGCTAGTAGAATGGTGGGCTGATAGTCAATTCTTGGCGCGTCTGTGTCGTTTGAAATAGAAATGACAGCATGACAGTCGTGTTTATTGTAGTTTTATTTTAAGTTTTAGTCGGCGTGCTCTAGAAAGAGAAAGATGCTGCACTGATAATCATTTGACTGAAACATCGCATTTTTCAACTCAAACAACTTGTCATGCACACGACTTTCAGCACACCAACTAAAAGACGAATCGACACCGACAACTACTGGCGATTGTCACACTACTCGATTCCCAGCACAGGGACCACTCTCTGACTGAAACGACAATTTCTTCAACTCAAACGACTTATCACGCCACCCGACTCTCAGCACACCAACTAAAAAACGAGACGCGATCGACAACTACGTGCGACTGTCATATGACTCGACTTTCAGCACAGGGGCCATTACTCCACCGGCGAGTTGTTCTATTTACAAACGAATTCTTATCTTGTTGAGTGCGTGAAAGGGGGAGTTTCAGGATTGCTGGAGATTGGGCACTAAAGTGTAACCCGACAGCGTAAGGACCTAAGTCAGGATCGAGTGATATTTGGGTTTTACTAAGTGCGAAGATTGGCGGTTTGGAATTATTTAAGTCGGATTCAACAAAAGAGAAATTCGCATGAAGTCTACGAATGTTACAAAAGTCAATAACAAAGAAGCGTGACTTGTAACGGGACTTCGGTTGCGCGGGCTCAATCGCCATGTTTTCATGCCGCAACGAAATTTATCCTCGTCAAAGTGTTATGCCTTTTGAGACGGGGCAAATTTCATCGACCGACAGATTTTAGCCTCGGCACCTGCAGGTCCTAGATGCGAGGGAGGGTAGGGAGCAAGAGTACTTACTCGTGCCGTTTGTCGGTCCGGTTGTGTCTAATGAAGGGTGATTGATGCCTTCGCGATTTTCCACACTTTTTTTGTTTTTTTGTTGTTGTGTTTTGCAGGGATCGAAACAGCACACGTCTGTTCACTTTGCTGTCTTAGCCCAAACTCTTATTCACGCACAGCTCGAACTTCTTCACGAATAGCTCAAACTTATTCACGCACAGCGTAAACTTATTCACGCACAGCTCAAACTTCTTCACGAATAGCTCAAACTTATTCACGCACAGCTTAAACTTATTCACGCACAGCTCAAACTTATTCACGCACAGCTCAAACTTATTCACGCACAGCTTAAACTTATTCACGCACAGCTTTGGAACTCTCTCCTGAAATTTGAATCGCTCAATATATCCCTTCGGCCCGCAGGATCATAATGCATTTTCAAAGTGGCCCGCGATACCATTTGGGTTGGCCACCATTGTTTGCGAAAGTGCTAACTGAAGCTTAAGGATTAAAACAAAACTAATACACAATATTATTAATGTTTTTAAATATTTTGTTTTCAATTTGAATTTCTTTATCTTATTCATCCTAAAATACACAATAAATTTTAAATTTACTTAAAAAATTAAAAAAAGGAAACTATCTAAAAAAAAGAACTAATAATAATAAAGAGATAATACATACATACTTTACTGTACATATTTTAGCTTTTTCTTTTTTTTCATGAATATTAAAAATTAAATTACATTCGGTTATAAGCAAAATAGTTTTCACTTATGTAAATCTTTCCTTTTCGTCATCGAGTACACGGTGATCAATCGACTATTGGTGATATTCTGGTTGTCAACTGAGAAACCATTTATAATTTATTTTCCTTTTTTTCTTTCACTTTCTTTTTTAAATTTATACAATGTCTGATTTATTTAGGATTAATCGTTTTTTTGATAGTTTAGTGTTTAATATATATATGTAGGATAATTATAATCGTAAATTTTAGCAAAAAAATTAAAGATGACGGTAAGGAAATCACGTTGCATATCTGGAAGAGAAAATTTATGTTTTTTTATTTATGATCTTGAACAGAAAAATCGTGGCAAAAACGAAAACAAATATGGAAAATGGAAAGAAAGTTACATTATGACTAATAGAATTAAGAACAATGAAGAAAATGATATCGTAAAGATAAGCTTAAGCGTTTGGGATCATTGCTACTTTGCTCTCTGCTTTACTATGTTCTTAGCCTTAAAGATATTGAGATCAACATATCCATTGTACCTGATAAAAACACCCCAAGGCAAAACCTTTGCGCAAACTTTCTCCAATAATCAATAAAAAGCTTATGGAATATCTAGAACTCAATCTGGTCTTAAACAAGCAGTACTTCAACGCTTTTGATCGAGTATCTTGCCATAAAGCTATTAATATTGACTGACCCAATCTTCACAAGTATCGCTTAAGCAGCAGCAGAGTCGGAAGTTACTCTAGATCTACACTGGTATTCTTTCATCGCGAGCAATTTTCTTGTCTATCCATTGAAGCGAGCAATATCATTGCTATCCACGATGAGAGTAAAGGCCCTCATTCACGAACAGGCCGCCGGCAGGCCGTGGCCCGAAGGTTTTTCGGCTTGAGCCCAAGATTCACCACACACTCACTGGCCACCAATTTGGTGGGGCCCGATGAGAAAACTGACAAAAATGTTTATGTTTGTGTGCATTTATCGTCAGTCTGTGCCTGAAGGTCTGAACTTCTTTTCAGGGGTGGTAGCACGTAAGTTGTTCCAATCGACCTCTTTATACAAAAATTCAACTGTTAGCTTAGGTTAGGTTGAAATAGCTGATCCACCACTAAGGAGCCCACTTAGGCACCTCATTGTAATGCCATTCTAGTGTTGGGACAAAGTTCATGTAATTTCAAGCCATTTTGAGCTTTTTATAAAGCGACAGAGGTTAGGAACCCCAGTATTTTGCATCAGAGCCAAGGAAGGTCATCTTTTCGTTGCTGCTTTCCCTCAAATCTATTTTGGAGGTGGCTAAGGCCATACCCAACCGGGGGTGTCCTTTACACTTCGGTTCCCTGTGTAGCAACCTCATCTGCCCTACAGTTTCTCCTAATCCCACTGTGTCCAGGAACCCAACACACTATTATATCAAACTAAATGGCAGCCTCACACAGAGACCTGCGACAGTTCAAAACAGTCGTGTATGTTGTAACGACAGAATTAAGAACCTTGAGGGCCGCCTGGCTATCCGATAGAATAAATATATTCTGATATATTGTTTATCTTCAGCCATTCGAGAGCCTCCCAGATCGCAGAGACTTCCGCTTGGAAGACGCTGCAGTGGTCGGATAGGCGAAGAGGTATCTTTATTCAACGCCTCGGAGAAAATATCAGAGCCTTTTGAGCCATCTGTGTAGATACATAATGACCCAGTTGGGATAACACCATCTTTCCAATCATCTCTGGTCGCAACGATGGTATTGAAACCTTTCTCCATGTAGATGTAGTGTGGTCTAGGTTGTCAGAAGGGATCCAAACCTCCTAAGAATGCATGAGTGTCCATATGAATATGGAGTCCATCCAAAGAAGCCTTTGTTCTGCCGGCCGTCCAGACTGCCATTTGCTCGGCGTATCCAAAGGAGTAAGATGCAATAAGACATCCAATGCAGTCCACCATACCGATGCATAAGTATAGGTCTTATTACGTCTGTATACAACCAGTGGACGATGCGGGGTTTAAGGCCCCAATTGACTCCGATCGTTCTCTGGCATAAGAAGAGGAAACGGATCATGAATAGTCTTCGAGACCCAGCGGCACCGACAGCAGCGTATGAATTGCGGGGACATCCCGCTCGGACCGCCAGCTAACGGATCAAAGAAGAAAATGACTCCGATCGTTCGCTGGCATAAGAAGTGAACTGTTTTAGTCTTATTGGCTTTTTCTAAAAGATTCGACTTCCACGCTAGTTTCCTATCGAATACGAGACCTAGATGCAGTGTTTCATTGCACATCGCCCTGATGGGGGCGCTCGCAACCACGATAAATGAATGATGATGCATCAAGGTAGATGGTATCTACGCCACAACCCCCTCGACGAGCAGCCTTTATCGGGAGACCAAGGATACCGTATTTGGGATGGTTTTTGTTGAGCCGCCCATGATTAAATTGCTACTTTTATGTGTGAGAGTCGGAGGTTGGTCTCCTCGGCCATCCAAACCGATGCTTTCAAAACAATTTATTGCACCACTAAACTTTAGATTAGCCTCAATGGTGCAAGTTACACTATCCATCATTCGATACTCACTTAAAAATGGTTTGTGTATGATGCGGGTATTTCACTAAACATTCATTTTGCTGCCTCTTTTTCGTGTAGATATTGTGATGCGTTTGTAGTTGTGAAATAAACGCGAATGAGAGGGGGAATTTCTCATAGTTTTCGCAGTACGATGTTTTATTTGTGTTAGTGTAATGGAGGGTGAGTCTGGCAAATTTTCTGGCTCAAAAGTGAGGAGTCATATGACGCATGAATTGTACTTCCCTGCGACCGCTTGCCTAAAAAACCGGTTTTGTGTATGGGGGTAATAAACGAAATGAATGATAGTGTAACTTGCACCAATGACATGTACAAAGAATGGATGGAACTTGAAAGCTTCCACATAAAAAACACGCACTGCAGACTATAACGAAAACAAACATTGATCAAAAAATTAAACTTGAAGTGAACTTCGGCATGGGGACCATTTGGCCTTCTTTTTCAACCCGACGTTGGAAACGACAATATCAAGAGCTGTTCAGGTCGCTTTCTCTCAGACGGAGTTGGCTACACGAGAGCTGAGACAGCATAGCAATGATAGCGATTTATTTTGGGGGGTTTCATCGGCAACATTTTGTCGTTCAATGTAGGAGTGGTGTGGTTCCGAGTTTTCGAGTATCGGAGGTTGAAGTTCTTTGCGGCAAGACCTATGGGGTGCGACAGCGAGGGAGGGAAGGAATGGAATGGAAGATGCTCAGAGCTTAGGGATGCCAAACTAGATGACATCGGCTCAGAATTGGGACCGGTGGAAAGAACAGTTGCGAGACCAGGACCGGATCCCGGCTGTAGAGCCATTAAAGAAGATGTTGATTTTCTTTGGAGTCGCGTTTTTCGTATCTTTCCCCGGGGGATGAAGCGGCTCCAGTACACTGTACAGTGCAATTATAGTGCAGTATGCAGTTGCACTGCTTTTTACAGCGAGCGATACATTGGTTGCGAGTTGCGGATCCCGGTCGTAGTACCTTTAAAGAAGAAGTTTCATCGATATTCATATTAAAATATCGGCGCAAGGAAAAACTTCGTTTGGATATAACTAGAAACCTTTGGCAAATACCTCATAATGTCACACCAAGTGTCGATATCTCGAAAACTAAGCGAGATAACAAAAATTATTATTTTACATTTCCGTCTTATTTTGTGGTGCTTCATCAAAATCCATCGTCAAACATCGACCCACGGAAATATTATTTTAAGCTAAGTTAATAAATCAAAATACTTTGGCTGCTAGGTTTACAAAAATGAGTTAAAATAAAAGATGTTAATGAATACAATAGAATCAAAAACAAAATCATATATTAACATACCTCTTTGTCCAAAGTCTGGCGATTCTATCGTGTTCCTCTCTATTTTGCAGATATTGCGTGGCAATGCTGCCCACTAGAGGATCGGCTAAAATGGCATATTTTTTTGTTACGAGAAAATATTTCAATAAAAATAAAACCAAAAAATATTTACCAGGATTACAGTCAGTTAGAAGAGAACAAATCGACAATAAAACTTTGGATATTGTCAATGCTGGTGACCAATTGTCTTTGAGAATATCCAGGCATATAACCCCTTGACTATTTATATTGCAATGATATATCCTAGTCCTAAATGTTACCTAAAAAATTAATTAATAAAATTATTAAAATTTTTTGAAATATATTATAAAAGAATATTAATCCAACCTTTGGAGGTTTGAATGGATATTCCGGTGAAAAATGTATATCTAAGAAAAATACACCACCCTCGTAAACAGAGCCAGGTGGTCCTAATATGGTTGACACCCACTCATATAAATTATCACCTTTTGGACCTGCGCTACAATTTGGTGGTGGATCAAGTGTTATCTCTGCTAATTCTTTCTGTATACGTTTGGCTGATGTACCTAATGCCTTCGATATTTTTGGATTAGGTTTACTGTCTTTACCATCAGGCTTTGCCTCATTAGCTGTTGGTGCAGTATTTGTTGAACCACTACCGCTTCGGCCTCTGCCGCCTCCACCGCCGCCGCTGCTTGATCCAGCACTGGATGACATTTTATGAAGCTTGAAAAACTGAAAATTTAAGATATTTTAATTATTTTAGTTAGTTTAAAAGAACTCGAGAGTAATTTGGACATTTTTAACCATATAAACTATGTATCAAGTAGTTTTTGAGCGTGCGACTTAAGATATAAACGCATGTTAACTGCAAAATTATCCAATCACTTTGCGATCATGATGTGTTATCACTAACGTGATTTCTATCTCAATTCGTAGCTTCCAATAATTGGTGACCTTAGCGCAATTGAACAACTTTTTTATAAGATATTGCAACAACTTCTAGTTAAGCGGCAGATTTAACTTAGAACAGAGATAAAACACTTATAAAACAGAAGTCGCAGAGTACTCATTGCCACTGGGCAATTTGAGAACGCAATAAACATATTTAAAAAAATGTATGAATCGCTTTGTAAATAAAATTCTTTCATTTGCACTCAAGTTGAACGTATCAAAACATAATTGATATTATACATCTCAAAATAGCCTTATTTTAGAGAAAATTTACAAGAATAATAATAAATTTCTAAATTGGTCAATTCCCATTTTGCATGAATCACCACCACCATCGGATTTAATTTTAAAATAGATTCACAACAATGTGCTAGCATGAAATTATATAAAATTATTGATATATTACAAATTTATGCACATTCCAATAATCATGAAAAATCATTAAAGAGAATACCAACCCAAAAAAGACTAAATCAAATCCCTTTGTTCCCTTCCCCGACATCGGGGGCTTATATTTATACAAACCTACAATACAGGTGCTTAAAATGATGTCACAATAATTTAAACAACTGAATGTATTTCTCAATACAATAAATAACTACTTTATAACAATATTACCGAATATTATTAAATGAAAATTAACTTTTTCCGGATGCAAAAACCAACAAATTTCTTGGACCAAGCGGCCATTTTGAGGTATTTTTTAAGGAGACCCAACTGACAATTCTTTTTTCCTGATGAAATTGCGTAAAGAAAATCAATCACACATTGTTTTATCTATTATCGCTTAATTAAAATATTAATTGCTTTATCACATATTTGCATGACTTACAGTTTTTCCAATCAAAAATATAAGAAAAATACAATTTCTCCTTCACTGGTCTTTTGCTGAATTTGACAGACACAACAGAAAGACAAACGCTCCTTCCTCGTTCGAAACAGAGTACGGAATGCGAAAATGATACTATTTCAGCGATGACTTGATCGGATATTTTATATTAAGGTGTTTGAATTTTCATTTTGTTTTGAATATAACAATTATGTGCACTTATTAATCGCCAAAACATACCTTTTATTGATGATTTTCGCGTATTTTCACAGAATTTTTCACCAAAGTTTTCACCAAAAATTTGATAGTTCGCCGCTTGATTTAACCAATACGTCCAAAAAAAAGTTCAGTTTCAAATGCTAAATGTATGAGGAAGCGAGATAAATTTATCTGTTGTGAAAGAGATAAATAGTTAAAAATTATTGTTCAGTGAGTTTCAAGTGGTTTTTAAACAAAAAATTTCAGCTTTTTCGTGGACTACTTTTAAGGGTGGGTGTACATATCATCCTTGTGACATTAGTTAAAGGCTCAAATAAACCAATTTGTTCTCTTTTTTTTTTTAAAGTTTGAAATTTGACATTTCCATAAGTTTTCCATGAGACGAACGGAGCGGTAGCCACAATCAAGCAGGCGGAACGGATTGGTTCTGTTTGACCCTTTAAGACTGAAGTAGAATCAATCCGTTGGACGGATCCATTCCGCTCCGTCCGTTCATTGTTCAGAAAAACGTCGATACTAGACGTAACGGAATGGAATTTTGCTGGTTATACTGACGGAATCGAAAGTATGAAAATGTGACTTTTTTCAGCAATGTTTTGGCAAATTTTGGACTGCCGTTAAAAATTTTTTATCCCTGCAATTTTTTATTATAAAGAATTTCATTATCTTCTTCTTCATTTATCAATTTTTTAACAAACTGTAGATATTTTGGGCTAAATAATAAATGACAAAATCAGCTGTTTTCAATGCACCTTTTGACAGTTAAATGCGTCGGTTCCTGCAAGTTGCAATGTTTTAAAACTTTAATCCGGTCCGTTCCGTTGCATCCAGTATAATTAAAGCTTAAGTGGGATGATGCACGAGCCGACGTGTTCATGCAGCACACTGTCAGTTTGTTGAGCGGAGGTGATACACGACTCAGCACGCTACACTCAACGCTTTGTATAATATAATGCGATTTTAAATGCGTGGGTGTGTGTGACAGCCCAATCCGACAATTTCTTAAATAACGAAAATGAATCCGTACGGTTGCGGTTGAATCCGTTTGTATCCGTTCATTGTAATCCTTGAGATGGAAAACGCATGTTGAGAAAACCACTTTGACAGCTCAAGCCGAGTCCGTTGTGTTCCGATCCGTTTATTGTAATTGGGATTGTACGCATACATAAACATTTTTCATGCAACTGGAGGAAAAATAGAAAACGTTTCCAGTTGCAATCAACCCCACGACCTTCGCCCCAACCCTTCCTTTGACCCACAAACTGTGCAGTAAAAGCTCGTGTTGATCAGCATGTTGAGCCGTGTTTCATCATCATAAGAATTTTTTTTGACTTTTCATTCCCGTCCGTTGCGTTCCGTTGGGTCCAGTATAATTGAAGGGATTACGTTATCGACCCTCTTGGAATCTTTCACATTTAACATAATTTTTCGACAAAATCGTGTAATAACCACAACTTCAACAATAACAAATAACGAACTTTTTAGCAGTTTATTAAAATATACACCTAAATGTCAAGCACAGGACTACAAAACGGAGTCCTCCCAGCACGGCTGACACGACCACTCTTGACGGAGATTACAATGCTTTTAGATGACCGGGAAGCGGAGATGATGAGGGGCTTCATCGCACTTCCCCGAGCATTTCTTTGAGAATCGTAGTAGCAACGACCAGTTTAATCACCGTCCTTGACTTCACAAGCTACACGATTACACTCCATCTATAGCATTCTTTATCTTAGACCTTGAATCGACTGTCAAATTGGTTTTGTTGACTGTTAACTGTCAAATTACCTTAATATCAGTTATTTTGATTTTGGGACGGGAAGTTTGGAATTTTCAAACGAAAATGTCGAATGCCGAGTTTGTTATGGAATGGAATGAGATTTTCACTTTTAAAATCAAAGAAAGTGATTTAGAAAGGCCAACAGAAAAGTTTTTATTCTCAGCTTTGGTGAATTACCTTCGAAAGTTTAACATCGATGTAGCGCCACTTATAAATGTATGGTTCAAACTAAAATACGTATTTTATTTAAATTTCTAACCATTTCCCTTGATTACAGATGAATAATAATGAAGATTCTGAAAAGAGAAGATTATTTAAACTGCAATTTTGCCAATACATTGATCACTACTATAAAATATCAGACAAATCTCATTCGTTCTTCTATTATGATCTTATCCATCCATGTAAGATAATCTTGATTTATTCTATTTTGATATTATTTAATTCAATTATAGCACCCAGAAAAACAGCGCATATGCTAAAATATTTACTTAATTACTTAGTATATTACAATGTTACCAAGGAGGAAATACTTAGCAAAGCTGAACAGAAAATTCAACAAAGGGACAACATTCTTGAGAATCAAAAGAAATTTCAGAAGGAGAACGATGCTATTGAACTTAAAGCAAAGAAGGTTTGTATTCTATAAACTTGTTCTATTTCGCATTTGATTATATTAGCATCATTTTTAGATAAATGAAAAAGTTGAAGAATATTCTTCGTTAATCCCAACACTCAATGCAAAACTAGAAAACTTGGAAAAATTACAAACCACACAGCAGGAAAAGCTGGCACATTTGCGGGATGCTTCAAAAAGATATGATAATTTGCTTTTCGAGCTGAGAAGTAAGGAGGCAGATTCGCGGTGTTTGATAGTGTCACAAGATGCTGTAGATGACTTAATTAGGTAACAGCAAACGATCAACGTTCTTAAATATATCTTAAAACACACATTTTTTTTACTATTAGCAAGAAAGCATCATTAGAGAAGGAAATTGCTGAGCTAGAAGAAAATGAAAGGAATATATTTGCAAGTAATCAAGAAATAACAAATCAAATTAATAAATTGCAATCAATAAAAAGAATTGAGGGACTTATGGAAATGTATCCTGTGGAATATCTATTATCCTCTAAGTAATGGTTAAAATTAAAATCCTGTCCTGTTACCTAGACCCTACTTTCTATTTCAGAAAATTAAAACTACAACTAAATGATTTAAAACAAAAACATGCTGTACAGATTTCGCTAAATGAGAAGAAAACAGAGGAGATTGAGATGAAATTGAAAAAAGTGAAAGAACTTAAAGAAATTCACAATCGGAACTCGAGAGATTTAGACAGTATCCTAGTGCATGCAGAAAAAATACTTACGGAACTAAATGCGTAAGACATTTGATAGTTTTTTTTATAGATAAATATGGAAATATTTTGCTTTTTTCCTTTTTAAGACAAATTGCAACTCAGGAGACAGAAAACGGCAAAGCAGCAGATAAATTACAGCAGCTAGAAGATGATATCATTGTTGAAAATGAAAACTGTGAGTTTATAATCGAATCTACACGAAAATTAATGGATAACATTATGATGGAATGATAGATAAACTGAAAATAATAATTATTAGGATTAGAAGTCGTGGTTGTATCGTTTTCTCCAGACTCTCGTCAATTATGGCCCCCACCTCGGAAAGTAGTGGCACCCGATTTGTCATTTTTGTTAAAACCTGAAAAAAGTTACTGCAGACTAACACCAAGCAACCCTGTAAGCAATTCCTAATCCCACCTCCGCGCAGTGCCCCCTGGGGTACTTCTTTGGAAGGAGATAACGGGTGACGGGCGAATGGCGAGTTCTCTGCGCCACAAAACAGAGTTTTAAGTGGGTTGGGCTGAGGGTTAGCAACCCGCTTCCATTGCTACAAATTGGCAAACAATACCTCGGAAACGGATGGCAAAATATGACGACTTTTGCTTTTCGAACCAGGACACGAATCGGATCATGGAATGTAAGAACACTGCTTGCTGATGAACGCCTGGATCCTCCTCATCCTCAAAGAGATGAATCGATATAAAATCAAGATCATGGGACTCAGCGAGACCAGATGGCCCGACGCGGAGGAACATATCTGCCCAAACGGAGTCTATATTCTGGCAGACACGTAACTGAAAGCCGTAGAGATGGCGCTGGCGTAATACTCACCAAAGAAGCTAGGTACAGCCTCCTTTACTGGTCAAAAGTTTCTGAGAGGATTATTACTGTGCGTCTGCGTACCAGATCCAGTAGCACCAACAGCAGCGTATGCGTAGAGAGGACTTCCCGTTCGGACCGCTAATGAATCAAAGAAAAGGAAAGAAGGACCAAGTCGAAATTAGTTTGGGACTGCCAACGAGCTCTGGGGTGAGCTGGGCGTTCTCAATCAAGTTATCCTTGTCTGAGTCCCGGGTCACCGGGGCTTCAAAGACAACTAAAGTACAGACGCCCTGGCTGAACAGAACTGAAGACCCCACCTGCAGGCTTTGCCTGGAGAAGGGTGAGTCTGTCCACGTTCTTGTGAATGCCCCGCAATAGCTAGGAGCAGGGTTTCTTTGTTCGAGGAGTGCCTGCTGGAACATTCAAGTCTAAGCGACAAGCCACTAGGCAGACCGTTGTGCTTGTTCAAGCGGTCTGGCCCACAAAAATGAGGTATAGAGGTGTAGTACAATAGGTTAAATGAATCGTCGCAGTAACTTTGGATCTAATACCTCACACAGAAGGAAAAGGTGATAATTGATGTTAACTAAATATTTAACTCCGCCGTCGTCTGGTCCCAAGTCCAGGAAGTCAAAAGGGAAGGGTGGTCGACCTACTGAATTGATCAAAGAAACTAGGCAAGCAACCGTTTTTTTTAAAGCGGCACCGAGCTCGCGCGCGGATCAAAGAAGAAATGAATATTTGATTTACATCAATCACGATTGATGGAATTTATTGAAGCTTTCATGAACGTGTAATGGACGCCTTAAAGTTATCCCTAGGATGTTAAGAATTGAGTCAGCCGTTAAGACTCAGCTCCAGACTCACGCCGTGAACAACCGTGAACATCCGTGAACCCGCGAGTTTGAATGGTTTTCTCGCCTATTTCGCTCCTTGTTTTCCGTTCTGAGTGGATGTGAATTCATGGGATGAGTGTGAAGCCGCCTTTACATTCTCTTCTCCCACTGAGATAGGAGGTATATCAGTGTTATCGAGAAATCTGGGTTAAATAAAGTAAAATATGTCTATTCACTAAGATATCGCGGCTATGGGAACGCCACCAAGTATCAAAATAGTAGCTAGCAGTATTCTTTAGGCATAAGAACCACAAACAATTTTCCAATCAAAAGAATAAAAATAAAAACGTCAATTGCCTTAATAATATTACTTTATTTATCTTCAAATGCCTTTCTTGATTTAAATACACGAACTGTATTATCTGCACCACCAGAAACAATATATTTAGGATTATTCCAATCAATGGCTAAAACTTTGTCATTATGACCAATCAAGTCATACAGAGGCGCCTTTGGGCTGCAAATAAAATAAAATTCATAAACATTACATGCTTAAAATTACTACAAACTATTTAAACCAACCTTCGATAATCCCACAATTTATTTTGATTATCATACGAACCAGATACGAACAAATATTCGTTATCAGATGACCACATGGCTGTCTGTATCCATTGAGTATGTCCTAGATAAGTATTTTTCACGACTGAGCCCTCTAAACAAATATATAAAAAATAAAACCAAATAAAATATCATAATAATAATAGTAATGCGACTGAAATTTCTTACGATTTGATCGTGGATCGTAGAGCCTCAGATTTTTATCGGCAGAAGTTGTTATTATAAGGCCATTCAGCTTGGAGTAGCTTATATCGAAGAAGGATTTGTTTCCAGTGATTTCCGTTTTTATACCTTCCAAATTTAAATCCCAAATTTTTATCGTGTGATCCCATGACCCTGTCAAAACTGTTTCCTTGTCCATCCATTGTACACCGGATATGTTTTCGCGATGTCCTTGCAGTGTCATTAGAGGGGTCTGAAATAGGTAAATTTTTATTTGTTATTATTTGCTGTAAAGGAATAAACGCTTTTTGTTGTAGGGATGAAAGAGACAGGATTGGATGTGTCAGGACAGGAGGAAAGAGAGAAAAGGCGAGCGAAAATGTAATCCCGCGTTTCCCAAAGAAGAAGAAATTAGGAAAGAATATATAGCAGAGCTAAATAGAAGGTTCGGCGGATCGGATAACGAAGCTGCAAGTATCAATACAAATATTGAGTGGGCTGAACTAAGGACCATAATAAAGGAAGCCGCAGCGAGCAAGCTAAGTTATGAAATATGAGCAAGATGCATTTTTGTATGAAGAGGTCGATTGAAACAACTTACGTGCTACCCCACTTCTGGTCTTGCTAATGAAAGGGAGGTGCCTATGCCTACAATGGACGACGTACAAGAAGCTATAATGAATCCTAAAAATAATAAAGCCCCAGGAAACGATAGCATAGCAATTGAGATGTGGAAATATGGGGGCCAAGAATTAAAGAATGGATTAAACAATCTTATAGAATCGATCTGGCGCCAGAATGAGATCCTACTTGAATGGACGGAAGGTGTGATATGTTCCCTGCCTCAGAAAGGAGATCAACTCGTATGTGAGAACTATTGGGGTATAATCCTCCTCAACTCAGCGTATAAAATAGTATCTACTATTTTGTACAAAAAACTTCTACCCATCGCAGAAGGGATAATTGTAGCTATCGATGTGGCTTTCGACCAGGTAGATCCACTACAAAACATATTTCCGCTTTAAGAAGAATTTTGGAAAAATCATGGGAATTCATCAATATTCACGAGCTGTGAAAGGAACGCTAAACGAAAACTGGAAGAGACCTCAAATGCCACTGTAAAAAGGGCTACTGATCCCCCGAGCCAACCCAAACCAAGTGTAGCCCTAAACTCAACCTCTCGAAAAAAAACCTGCTCCTACGCTCTTGAGGGATCAGGGAAGCAGCCAAGACAGATCATCAAGAAGTCCGCCTGGCTAGCAGAATTCTACGCCGCTTCGCCCCAACCCGATCAGGAAAGACCAAGTGTCGAAGGAGGACTACACCAAAGCCTAGGATGACATTGTTTGGGCAAAGCAAGTCAACCCAAAATTTACGCAACAGCGGTTTAGAGGGGCGCCAGCCTCAAAACGACAACGATCTGTGGAAGAAACAGACACCCACAACTCAGTTCAAGAAAATTCCAAGACGCACGGAATCAGAGCGATATCTTCAGACAAGAACAACGAGAATGAGAAGATCCCCAAACACCAATGGCGGTAAGTGCAAGTCACCCTTGTTAAAATGGCTATGGAGGTGCTGAGGGATAACTCGGGAACTCTCCCTCATTGCTTGACGCCGGATGGTATCAAGGCAGCACAAAGATAACGGCCTGCGACAGCACAAGATCCGCAGAGCTGTACGAAACTGCGGTAGCTAGAGTCGGAGAAGTTTATCCCGGAGCCTGGCTCAAAGCAGTTAATGCTAGTGATTTACCATTTCATCCTAGGGCTAGAGCATGGTTTTCAGTGGCTCCATCGGAGCCTGAGGAGATCGTAGCTATTATCAAAACCTTCAACCCTCATATTAAAACCGAGAACTGGAAGTTATCAAAACGGCGCGGACTAACAGGGCCACAATGCAAATTATTCTGCACCTAAACGAAGGATCAACCTCGGTGGTCTAGATGTAAGGCGCCTCGGTGGTCTAGATGTAAGGCGCCTGACTACTATCCCAGAGGTCCCGGGTTCGAATCCCGGCCAGCCCCACGGTCCTTCGCCTTTTCCACTTTCCCACCCACATAACTTCCCTTCTTTTTTCTCCCCTGTTTACATCCCTGATTCCTCCTGTCATAACCTTCGCTAGTCCTTCCCCGCTCCACCAAGCGCGTGTCCATCGGTTGGCTGATGAGATTCAAGTCGTTTCAGGAGGCATAACCCTCCAGCGAGTTGTTTCTTAAATGCCCCGATGCCAGAGTCGCGATATGGTTGGAAGTAGGTGGATTTAAATATCGCGGCTAGGTGGTGGCAGCTCCTTCCTACTTTTCTCTCTCCTTTCTACTCTCTATCTTCCGGCTAGAGCTGCTGTTCGACATTCTATATGAAAAAATAGATTGTCGAACAGTACAAAGGGGCTTTCCCTAAGCCTCTAGTCTATCACATAAAAAAACCGGTTAAAGAAAATACGCCGTGAACTACGGCTTACAAAAGATTGAACTGAAGGTCTTAGTTAACCGAGGGGCCAAGGCTTTAGGAGAAGGAGAACATGGAAACCGATGGTGAAGGCGCAGCTCGGGCCAAAGTTGAGGCATCGACACCTTCGAGGCTGTGCAGAGCTATCTGTAACATGTACACGGAACGCCAGCTCCTTAACTCTGACAAAGACAAGGTCATCTCCAGCGATGTAGAACCGATGAAGATGCCTGTCGTCGAAGCAAACCTTCTGGACAATGGTGTAAGTGATTCAGATAAACCTGTCCCATTGTAAAGCAACCTGTCCGCTGTGATCTTGCTTGACCTGGCATCAGGCGAAGTCGATGTTCTCCTAGCTCAAGAGCCACTGGTAACAGGATCTGTGGCTTAAGTAGGCCTAAATTTAATCTCTTTTATGCCAAAGATAAAGGATACCCCAGAACAGGTATTTTGGTCAAAAATAATATAACCATATTTTTTCTCGCTCAATTTAATAACGGAGACTTAACTGTTTTCGATCTCGAGTTAAAACGGAAGAATCTCAGGATGGCATATTTCTATCCAGCCTACGACGATGAGGTCTCTCTTGCTCCAATGGCTTTTCCGGACCTGGTAAGATACATCGATGCTACTACTGTCCTGATAATGGGAGGTGGTGCACACATATGCTCATCATACACCATCGGACACCAAAGATCGAGATGAGGTTATTTTTAACTACCTTCTAAACACCAAGTTGCCTATTTGTAACAAGGGTAATGATTTCACCTTTAGTTACAAAAAAACAGAGAAGAAGTGCTGCACATCCCACTTGTTTCAGACTACCACTCCGACCGAATAGTGGTCTGGAAGGTCTTGAAGGAACACTCCTCAGACCACAGATTTATAGAGTTCCAACTGCAAGACTCCAGTCCAACCACCCCTGGATATGTATAATTCACTTTTTTGTTTCTTTCAAATGATCATCATTCATCATTGGGCTCCTTTAATCCCTCATGGGACATAGGGCGGAAACAGTTGCCCTCCAGCGGACTCTGTTTTGCTCGACAGATCTCAGCTCCGTCCAGGATCTCCCAGTTGTTGCGGCTTCTGCTAGCAGGGTTCTTCTCCACGTTGTTCTAGGTCTTCCGACTCGACGGGATCCTTGCGGATTCCAGTCGAGGGCCTGTTTGGCTAGATTTTCGTTTTCGCGTCGCAAGGTGTGGCCAACCCAATTCCATTTCCTTCGTCTGATTTGGTCGTCTATCCTTTCTTGGCCGGCACGGCGCCATAGTTCTTCGTTTGAAATTCTATCCTGCCAGCGGATTTTTAGGATACGACGCAGGCATCTGTTGATGAAGACTTGTAGGCGCCCTGTGATGAATTGGGTGACTTTCCATGTTTCGCGACCATACAAAAGTACTGCCTTAACGTTGGAGTTGAACAGCCGCAATTTGGTGTTAGTTGAGATCTCCGTTGATCTCCATATGCGGAACAGGCATGCATATGCGCCTCGTGCTTTATTTATTCTGAAACTGACGTCTTCTTCTGCACCGCCATTTTCGGTAATATTACTACCGAGGTAGCAGAATTTATCGACCTGTTCCACGTCTCGGTTATTCAGCGCAGTCCGTTCAATGGTGTTTGCATTTATCCGCATTTCTTTAGTTTTAGTTGGATTTAGCCTTAAGCCTGCTGGACTACCTTCTGTTGCCAAATTGTTAATCATGTTTTTGAGGTCCTGGTGTCTGTGGGCCAGCAAACAGATATCATCTGCGTAGTCGAGATCCTTAAGGCAGTCTACCAAACCCCATTGTATGCCGCCTGTTCTACTATCTAGAGCGCCGACAAGGATGTCATTTATTACTATAAGAAATAGTAAAGGCGAAAGTAGGCATCCTTGTCGTACTCCTGAACTCACCTCAAAGCCGTCGGATAATTTTCCATTATGGAGAACTCTGCATTTGGAATTGTTATATAGGGCTTTTATCAATTCTATTATTTTATCAGGCAGTCCACGTCGCCGTAGTGCATACCATATAAAGCTCCTATTGACCTTTCAAATGATACTACATTCAAATAAATCATAAACTTACCCTTGTCGTTCCTACTTCAGACCTAATTCTCTTTGAGGAACCTTCACTGGAATCATCATGGATATCTAAGTTATAATTCAATTAACAAATCGCTTTTAAAGTGTTACTAACTAATATACCTGCGGACCAAATTTTCAGCATAGTATCCCAACTACCAGTAGCAAATCTCTTCCCATCCGGACTGACATCGGCACAATCAATACCCCTCTCATGCCCTTTGCATACATAAACACAGTCTACGGCATTCTGCTCAATATTCCATTCCCACAGCATTGCAGTTTGATCTTGGGAGCAACTATTTAAACAAATTCAAATTATAAGAATCAATTGAATCTTATAAAACACCATCAGTAGCTTACCTTACAAATATACCGGTCTTCTCGTTTAAAGAAACCCATGCCACCGCTTTAATAGGACTTGTATGTCCCGGAATTGTTAATATATGAGAGCCTTGCGTTGTCCAAATGTTAATAGTATTGTCATAACAACCAGTTAATATCCAATTATTGTAAGTTCTAACAGATGAAACCCAATCATCATGAAGCAAGCAATCCTTAGGCTCAGGAGCTGGGAATCTTTCCACATATTCAATTTCTATTACATCTTCAAATGATATTGATTTTTCTTTTAGGTATTCTCCTAAGCGTGTTCTAAAATTATTTAACGAAAAAAATGGTTTTAATAAAGATAAAACGAGAAAAGAGGAGTGAAGTCGATGTACCTTAAATATTCACCGAACACGAGAAAATCAAATTCAACTACTGTATGTGAAGTAGTAGTCTCTTGTAGCAGAGTATTGACTAATGTATTTAATTCTTCAGTTGCTAGATTAGCCCCTATCGAATATGGTGTATCTGGGATAGCGTATCTAGATAAAATCAAGACATAAATCGTGTAATTACAAAATGTTGATATAACCTAAAATATGGTTCCTTACTGTTTTTGCTTTGTAAATAGATGAATTTGCACCTGCCCTTCTCCGGTTTCAATTTCCATTATATATATTAATACTAAGTTTAACTTATTAATAAGTTTTAACTATTTATATTACAATTTTTTTTATTAAATTTTAAAGAAAATAGCCAGAAACAAATCCCCGATCGCAAAATCACGCCGTTTTTATATCGAGAGTTTTGTCTAAACAAATGTCAAAATACACGTGGATTCTAGTATATGCAATGAAATAAAAATTCTACTCAATTCTAATCTTTTTGACTAATTAGTGCAAAAAATATATCCAGTTTTTATAAAAAAAATTAACAAAACATGGGCTAATATGTCCATATTATTTGTTAAATTCTTAATATAATATAGTTTTTAATTTCTAATCATTTTAATCATCACAATAAATAAAAGAAAAAAAGAAAATTAATAAACAAAAAAACAAATTGAATTTCACAATTTGTGTTAACTTCACACGGCATATATGACGTCAATTTTTGACAATTTTATCAATGTTTTCGATCATCGTTGTGACAAAATTTTAATGAAATTGTTTTGGCTACATATAATCAGCGATGTAATAAGCATTTATGCTAAAATTAAAGCGCAATGCTTCAATTTTTCAAAAAATCTGGTAAGTCAATGGATTAATGCATTTAAATAAATATTAATGCGTATTAATTTACAGGTCGGGTGAATAGTAGCGATGACAAAACACCGGACAATACAAAAAGGTTGTCTGTTTCGTCGTCATTTGATACATTCCTTGATGAAAGCCTTATTGACGACGAGGATGATGGTAAGGCAGACAAAAACGTAATCTTATTATTTTATCAATAATATATTGTACAAATCCTCTCCATCACTATTTAAAGCCATGGCTTTGCAAGTACTACATACGTAAATGTCGTGATTTCATGCCCTTAAATTTTTCAGGATATTTTGTGGGCTATTATAAAAATCTATTAATTACTCACGTGTAGATTTTATGTAATTTGTAGATGAGTTTTGCAAGAGATATATTCTTTTATTGTAATTAATGTTATACCAATTATACCCTACTGACCTACAAAATCATTGCCGTACATATGTAGGTAGCATCTTTTTTTTAGTTTCTACTTAATACGGTTTGATGATTGTGCTAATAAGGAGGCACTTTAGAAACTCTCTGGATAGGTGTTAACATTTCAGGTAAAGTATGCCGGTTTATTCAGTGATTTGCGATATTTGATTCTAGAAATGATATGGTTTGAAATTTGCGAATTATTATTGGTAATGTCATGGTATAAATTTAGGAGTATTATAGCTTTGATATGTTAATTTCACTTAAAAAATTAATAGATGTTGAGAAAAATAATAATAATAGTAATAGAGCGTAAAAATACAAGTCCTGTAATAATATTGCTATTTGTAAGCCATTTTGTTGTTAAATTTAATGTTTGGGTTGAAATAAATTTTCCTGGGAATCCAATTGTGTCAATCATCACGGCTGTGTATAATTCTTCATGCAAAATATTTGGGTATTGTTATTTCTTGATTGAGCTACTATAATGGCGGCAATGAAAGTGGGAAAACTTATATGGTTTTGCACCAGAGTAACAAACATTTACACGAGTAATTCTATAAATTAAACAATTATATCCTGAGGGCAGAGCGAAACTTTGCACAAAACAAAATACGGGAAGCATACAAGAAAGGAAAAGGTTTCGAGCCTGAGGACTTCCGCCCAATATCTTCCCTTTCCAACTTGGGAAAACTACCCGAAAGGTCTATAATGCTGGAAGTAGGCTGTCACTGCGTACTGCATGTTATTGTACCTGGCGAGCAATTCGGATTTAAATCTAAACACTCCCCGGAATACGGTCTCCTAATGCTTCAAGAATGTATTGTCAACGGACTTAGACGCAAATGGGCTACGGTCGCCTTTCTAAAAGCCTTTGAATCTGTTTGGACGAAAGGACTAATTGTTAAACTAACAGAATTAAGCTTCCCTCCAAATACAATTAAATTTATTCATAGTTTCCTATCTGACAGGCTCCTAAAGATTCAAATTAATAACAAACTTTCTGCTGCTGTCCCAGTTCGCTCTGGAGTACCACAAGGCTCAATTTTAGGTCCAAAACTTTTTAATATTTTTCTTTCTGAATTGCCCCACAAAATGTTAGCTCAATAGCCACTCTGTACGCTGACGGCGCAATCGTCTACGCAATCGATAGCGACCCTAGTAAGGCTGGTATTAGCCTCACTAAGCACTTCGAAGCGATAAACAGTTATTATAACTCATGGGGACTAAATGTAAACGGCAATAAATCTAAATTGATGGTTTTCAAAAATACAGCAGAGGCACGATGAAGAAATGCAAAGCTATCAGAATTAGACTCAATGGTATATACATTCTTCAATCCAAGGACCTTAAATTTCCAGTTTACTTATCTATTAAAATTTAAACTTCACTGCAAAAATATTATTAAAAAAGTCAAAAAACGGTTGGCGTAGTTGACCCTCTGATAAACTTTCTTAGCAAACTCAATAAAGATTCAAAGCTCTTGTTGTATATACAACTTATAAGGCCAATCTATGTCTATGGTTTCCCTTGCTGGTTCAATATCTCCACCTATGGAATATGGAACTAGTAGCTGCTCCAAAAGATACAAAAACAGAAATAAGTATTACTCTAACGCAGAGCTTTACAAGGATGCCAAGATCATCCCTCTTTTGTCCTATGCCTTACTTTTCTGGAAAAAGGGTTTCCAAAATTTCAAGTCATAGTCATGAACTGATCCGGAATTGCTGCCCACTAAACCTCAGTAATAATTTCTATTTTAACAACTTTGTGGGAAGATGCAACAAAACTGTTCAATACAAGAAACTGGAGACAAGCTGCGGAGCAGAGAGACGTCTAGAGGGAGAAGCTGATGGAGGCCAAGGCTCGAAATGGGCTATAGAGCCATGGAAGAAGAAGAAAAAACAACATATTCCATATACTTTCGGCTGGAAAAAAATTTAAAATATCCCAGTTTTTTTTTCATTTTTGCCGTTGCGTAATTCCTTCCCCTGTTGTTAGTTTTGTTTCTCGGCTTGTTCCATAAAAAAAAAACAAGAGGAAGAACATGACGCGAGCTTCTGCCCGACTTATTGGTAAAAAGGTCACATCACCATCAAGAACAGAGGATGGACTTGAAAAAGCATTGAATCACGATCTAAAGTAACCGAACCAAGCAAACAAAACTCCGATCAACAAAAAATAGCTCAGTTCCCACAAAGAAAAAAGGAGAGATTTCTGAAATTCTCCCATGTGATTCTCCTCAAGCAGGGACAAGTTCGGTAGTCCTTCCCGCGTACAATTTGGTCAACGGATCACTCTTAAAGTCAGCATTAATTCCTGAAAAAAACAAAAGTAATACCTACTGGTTACATTGAACAGGACGCTGGCCCTTTTTGAGTTATTTGTTCAAAAAACAAACCCCCTAGAAGTAATGATCTGAAGTAAGGTTCTAGACCAGAGGCTCCCAAACTTTTCGGTTTTGGGTAGACCCCCTGCTTACCTGATCAATATAAATTTTTTGCTAATTTCTAACTGTAGTGAAGTTTAGTGTTAAAAACTTAAAGTAAAAACACATGTTAAGTTTTAGACTTTCTGAGTCTGTTTTTTCATTATTAATATGTTTTTGGGGGGCCATTCTGAGCATTGTAAGCATTTTAAATCGACTTTTTTTTACTTTTACATAATAGTACCATCTTTGAAGAAAATTTTAAACTTTTGAACGTTGATCCATCGAAATCCATGCCTCAGGGGAAAGTTTTTACAAGAACGCCTTTTTTACAAAAAGAGAAATTTCAAGGAAACTGTTCAATATTTCGCAACAAAAATAACACCATTATTTCAGCCATTAAGAAGCCATTATTTGTACCAAATAACAAATGTGTAAGTAGCGTTAAACAAAAGTTATTAACAAATTTAAAAAACCTGATTTTCGACAGTTTTTCCCATTTTTCTCTATGTTTTGTGCCCTAAGCTCCCAGCGGGAAAAATTGGGAGCGCTGCGCAGGGGAGGTTATTTGGAGCGCTGTTCAATATGCTTTCGAGGGAGATTTACTGGAGTTTTCACAAATTCTATAGAAAAAAAGGAAACAGGCAATTATCTTCGTCACCATAAAATTTGCCATTAGCATTACTCAATAGCCGAACTTTCGTTCGATTCGATTCGATTTTTCAGCTTTGGAAGTTGTTTGAATTTAGTTTAGGGGACTGCTTTGGTAAAGCCACTCGCGGGCATGGAAAGAAAAGGGCAATTGCAAAAAATGAACAAAATAAAAGCTACCGATACCGAATGATCTCATATCCACAGGGATCTATTACTGAGTTTCCATGCAGAGTTTACCCTGAGTTTACTTTGATTAAGCGCCCATGGAAACGGGGATTGAGTAAAGTTTCGTTAAATCCAAGAAAACTCGACGAAACCAGCCCGGTTAAAGCCTGGACCTAATATTCCGTACCGTACCGTAACAAAATTGAACGAATCTGAGCTCAGTTACGGCATTTTGACAGATGCCCTAAACGAAAACGTAAAGTGGCAAGTGACAAGTGCATAAACAAAGATTTAAGAGATTTATTTGCGCTGTGGAAGCATTACAAACAGGTTAGAAGTGATCCGAGGAAAAGAAGGAATAAAAATCGCGCAATAAATAAAATGAGAAACATCCACGGATATTACCGTGTAACATTTCTAAAAATCAAAAAATTGGATTCAGGACAATTCTTTATTGATATTTTTTTATATTATTATTTCTTTATATTTTCTTTATAATATTTCAAGTCATTTACTGCTCCAATTTTTAAAAAAATTGTTAAAATGTGAACAAGTTTTTTAAATAGCTAACGGATGCTAAGGTTTCGTGCCATTCTTACGGCACCTATACGGACCATTCGAGAATTTAACGAACATTCGGCAAGTTTATTAAGTCAATTTAGGTCGGTGCCATATGAACACTTATGTTCGTAGGTTACGGTACTTACGGTTACGGTACGGTACGGAATATTAGGTCAGGGCTTAAGCTGGGTTTTGCATATGTGTGTGTTTCAGTATCATTTACAGAACATATACCAACGGAGACGTAATGTAAAATTGATTATCTGTCACTTTAACCCAGAATCGGCATGGAAACAGCAATGAATTTACTTGAGGGAAAAAGCTTTCTGTTTACTCAACGAAAACTCTACCTCGGCTCATGGAAACACAGTAAAGGTATATTTCCTTTTTAAAAAGTTTTTTTTTATAGTGCTCCTTGAACGCTTTTGGCCATTCATACACGAGGGATCATGCTCCTGCAACCAAAAGTTTTACTGCAAGTTTCCTGAAAATACATGGAGAAATAGCAAAGGAAGCAGCTTTTGTGTTGCTACGCGATGATTGTTTGTATTAGTGAGATGTCAAATAATTTTACTCTGTTTAAATCCGTTCATTTTAGTGGGATGATACACGAGTCAACGTGTCGCTGCAACACACTGTCAGTTTGTTGCGCGGAGGTGATACACGAGTCAACACGCTACACGCAACACTCTGTATAATTACAATGCGATTTCATATGTGTGGGTGTGCATTCCAAACCCAGTAGGGAATGGAAGCCTTCCAGATTCGAATCTGTATACCTTCCTTCGAATGCTTAATGCCCACTTTCTCGATCGAATCATCGCTTCTTTTAACATTGCGCTGTCCTAGGACCGAAGGCATAACGGCCACCTTTTGCATTACCATACCTTCTAATATGAAGGCATAAAAGCCACCTTTTGCATTACCATACCTTCCAATATGAAGGCATGAGAGCTACCTTTTGCATTACCATACCTTCCAATACGAAGGCATAAAAGCCACCTTTTGCATTACCATACCTTCCAATATGAAGGCATGAGAGCTACCTTTTGCATTACTATACCTTCCAATATGAAGGCATGAGAGCTAAAGCTGCAGAATGTCCAGTCATTTCGTTATTCCGCCTTTAAATATGCGGTCCTTTTCGCACCTCTTATTATTAAAAAAGGATCCTTTATTAATCACAAGTCCGAAATATGATATTAATTTAACATCTGTAATATAAATAGTAAACTTTAGGGGAAAAGTGGTATGAAGGAGCCAGGTTTTGAAAGAGCCACTTGCATTTATATCGCTACACGTGCTTACGCCGTAATCAATCTAAATAGACTGAAAAACAATTTAAGAAAATCGTAAGAAAACCGATTTTATGAAGGAGAGGGTGAGACAGGACGAATGTTCGGCTGCGGCTTCAGCATTTTTCCTCGATAATGAACAAAGGGAAATGCGTGCATGTTCCTTATGCATGACACTTTGCAATACCATTCCTTCCCATAGTCATCGATTCACATTGCTTCTAATATCTACAAAGATATACTGCATTCCGATTTCATGAATTCGAAAATTCCCTACTGGGAATTATTTTCACCCAGAATCGCTTGACAGTTACGCATACATAAACATTTTTCAAGCAACTGGAGGAAAAATAGAAATCGTTTCTAGTTTCAGTCAACACCGCACACTTCACCCTGACCCGTCCCTTTGCCAACGAACTGCGCAGAAAAAGCTCGTGTTGCACAACATGTTGACCCGTGTATCATCCCCCTTACTTATATTTTTTTAAAATTGAAAGTTTATTTTTTTTAACTCCATGGCAACGCATTAATTCTTATTTGTGTGAGTGCGTGCTTTCCGTGTTCGCAGGTCAAAAGCAGGAGCACAAAAGTCTCCACTGAAGCACGAAACTCTCCACTTATTTCATTCCCGCACGCCTCCCTTGCCCAAAAAGAGCTTTTGCTCCGGAACCATGATCCCTCGTCTATGAATGCCCTTTGAGGAACATAAAAACGTATGCTCCCCTGCAAGGACATGCAATGTTAAAAAGTATATGGAACTGAATGGGAACGGGAGCGCTGCAAGCTTTTTAAGGATTGCTCCAACATGGCTATTGGAGCACTTCATTTCCCGCTGGGCTATAACTCAATAAACATCAATCGAAAGATAATTTGAACAGCTACAACTTTATAATTTGATTGTTTTCGATCCGAGATCACGCTTTTCTTTTATTCGCTAAAAAGCGTTTTTTACACTTTTTAGGTTAGGTTTGCCATTCCAAATTCAAAAAAAGAAAACGTTATCTTTATTAGATTTTGTTTTCCTATATGACCATATTGTTTGTTTCCTATCGTGGACCCCCATTTTCATTTCATGGACCCCCAAATTTTTTTTTCGCTGACGTAGACCCTTTGCAGGTTGTCATAGACCCCTGGGGGTCAATATATACCACTTTGGGAACCACTGTTCTAGACAGTCTAGGTTGGGGTGGTATACAGCTATACATGGTCGGCCATATACCACCAACAACCTAGGCTGGAATGTATCTCCAGTTGAAGCTGCAAAAGGTTATCTCCTCCGGGTTGAAAAGGGGTATATACATACTTTTTTTAACATTGTCCTGGTCGAAGGTGTTTCCAGAAAGGCTCCGGAAATAACGGTCTGAAACGGTTCTTTGCCTGTCTGGAGGTTTGAGCTCAAAGTTCAGAGAGGTGGATAGGTTAGAGCTGTATGAATCACCATACTTTTTGAGAAGGCCTAATCCGTTGAAGGAGCTTTTGGAATCTAGTTGCCTGTATTAGATTCTGCAGGCTCTCACAATACTGCCTTTCCTTCTTTATTGTAACCTGTTAGGGTGAACTTGTATACTTCTCTTTGATCAGCATGTTGTGCCCTATCAAGAATCTCCTAACTTTCCTCCGTATTGCAGCTAGTCTGACGCTCCACCAGGGCATTTTATGCGACGGCTGGGTGGAAGAAAGAGAGGTGGTGTCATGGTCGTAGAGATCAGCATCTCAGTTAGCTACGATCATCTGAGCAAAAATAAAGAATGACTTTACAACGGGCGAAATCCGGCCGCTGGGGGTTTTTAAGGGACATATGGTGGCCGCTCACCCACGCTCACTCACGCTCTCTCACTCACGCTCATTTTCTCCGTAGAAGAAGATCGCTGGCGATCTCCACCACGTTGTTTAAGACTTAATTTTTATTTAAACGAAATATGTACTAACATCATTTCTGTTGTAGTTTAAATAATATTCGAAACGAAGCAATAAATCTGCGTATCTAACACAAAATACACGAACAGACGAACATAATATAATCAATATTTGACAAAACAATAGTAAAACATATCTTTTTATTCAATTTATTTCTAGAATCATTCGAATCCCGATCACGATTGTCGATGAATCTCACTGAAATCGTATCAGATAAGAATTGTCTCATTTATTTTGTGCAATTCTTGGAAACAAAGAAGGCACTACCGCTTATAAAATTCTACTTAGATGCAGAAAGTTTCAAAACCGCTTCAGAATTATCAATAACATCTCCAAATACAATTAATAATAATAATAAAAATAATAATAACAATAGCAGCAACAATAGTAATAATACGCATGAAGAAAAATCTGACAACATTAGCGACGATGTTCTCTCTTTTGCTTGCAGCAGGGATGCTACCGGAAAAATATTGAATTACGGTGAAAGTTATGATAGTCTTTCATATACTAGTGTCGATATCTGTGATAGAATATCTGTAAGCTCTCAATCAGAAAAGAATATGAATATTGCTGGTAGTAGATCGGTTCAAAATCTTGTTATTACAGAGGAATTGTTGGATGAGAATAAATCAGTTGTACCTGAATTAAAATCATTATGTGATTTAACTATGAGAAAACCATTAACTGATGATGAAAAATCACAAATATATGCAGAATCGAACAAAAGGATATGTATTAAAAATCAGGATCAAGATATTGGTGCCAAAATTGTGGATAGTATTAATCGTCCAGGAAAATCAACAACATCAATTGCTACGGATGCTATTAGGATATACAGAAAATACTTGATTAGCAATTCTCCATATTTTATTGATATTCCAGCGATAATATCATCAAATATATCCTTGGATCTTTGCTCGCATGACATAAGTGATCAAGCGGCATTCTCAATAACACCATCATGTTTTGAGGAAGCTCAAAAGTATATTTTTGAAAGACTTGAAAATGAATATCTTAATGAATTCTTGGATAGTGTCTTCTACTGCAAGTATTGCGTTGATATCCTAACTAGTCCTAGCCTTAAGCTCTCTGATATACTTCATAGTGAAGCGGCCTTGTTCTTCTTTATGGAATATTTAGAACAAGAAAATCAAAGAGAATGCTTTGAATTTTGGATAGCAGCAACGAATTTTCGGAAACACTATGAGAATCACCTAGATGCTAGCGATAAGCAAGAAGTCACTAATGACGCAATGATTCTGTATGAAAAGTATTTCTCTCTACAATCGCCGTCACCGCTCAATATTTCTGATAAAATTCGTAGTCGTGTAGAGGAATTCATTTGTGGCGATCAAGAGAAAGTTGTTAAGTGTTTTGATCTACCATTGAAGATCATTGAGAAACACATCGAAGCGAAACATTTTTCCAATTTTATTGAGTCACAATTATTTGCAAATTATTTTAATGAATTAAAATCAAAGATTAAGGATCATAAGACACCGGAATGGAGTACATCACTGCGTAATCAGCGCCATCGTAAGACAAGATCGGATTGCACCAGCGAGAGTACAAGATCGGCAAGAAATGGATTTATTTCACAGCAGAACACACTTTTGGCAATGGAAAGTTCTCGACCAACAAAAGCGACAAGGACCAGCGGAGATATGCACATTGATTCTAGGCAGCTAACTAATCCTGATCTGCTGTGGCAGCGAAATTCTACTGGTGGCCTATCGTTTGGACGTGTTGATGCTTTGGGACGATATGAGCGAGATTTTGAAATGGGATTGACTGATGAAAAATGGTCACTAGCAACAGGTTCTAGTAAGCTTAAGAATGCCGTTCGAAAATTAGTCAATCTGCCAGAAGATAAGGTCCAAGAAGAAATAGCGTGGCAAGTTGCCGAAATGATTGTCAAGGATGTTACAAGTGTAACACTAGGAAATAGCCCTGGCAGTTCGGTATGACTTATATGGATTATATTTTACAAAAAAAAACTATACTATACTTACCAACATCTTTATTTTAATCCTGTTGTCGTTTAAGGTATTAATTAAATCCTTTTTCTTTTTATTACTTAACCTGGCTTTAAGTTGGTTGTAGTTATAAATTCAAAACATTTGAAAATTTAAAATTTATTGTTGAATGTGTATAGAGATTTTATTATTGTATATCTTCATGTTAACTTCTTTTAGAGAACAAAAGGAATCTTTCCGTGGGTCTTTAATTAAGTAGAATTAATAAGAGACAGGTTCGCACAATTTTTGTAAGCAGAAAACGAAAAGAGAAAAAGCTCTTGTATCGCAAACACGAAAATATTATTATTTTATTAATATATACATATATACAATATTATTTATAATGAGTTTTGTTTATGTTTTTAAAAATATATTTTTTTTTGCTCATTAAAATCCGTGAATGTGATACAAAAAAGGATTTGTATTTATTTTAAGTATGGAGGTTATCTAAATTTTGAAGCAAAAAACAATAAAAAAGACCATTTTTCTGTATTATAATTTTTTTTTGATTGGAATATTTGAAGGAGGCCGAAATGAGTTTCGTTGTAAAAAAAATATAAATTTCTTTTTCGTAATTATAAATTTTGATCCTTTTTTTTTGAAAATTACTTATATTTAAGAATTTGCGTAATAGTTAGCTTTCTATCATGACGTTGTATAATCGAATATTTTTGTATCAAATCTTTACTATATTATATAAAATAAAAAGCGTGTAAATATGAAAATACATTAATGTGCGTTTTAATTGAATTTATTGTTTAATATTTTAACTATTCTTCTTATTTAGCGGCTCTACAACCGGGCTTCTCGCAACTTTTCTCTCCACCGGTCCAGATTCTGAGTCGATGTCATCCAGGGGTGGTAGCATGTAGGTTGTTTCAATCGACCATTCATACAAAAAATTGAATTTTTGTATGAACGGGTCGATTGAAACAGCTCTAAACTCTGGGCGTCCTGGTATAAGCCATCGCTCAGGCAGAGGTTGGGTATCCCCCAGAAGTCGCCCATAGATCTTAACTATTAAGGCTATTGAAATTGACTTGCAAACTTTTCCGGCTTTCACAAAGTAGGCTGCGCAATATTCTCGTAGAAACTTTTTATGATCGAGAGAAGTTTGTAGACTCCAATGCCAATTCCAATTATGTTAAAAAGGAGAGACTAACTCTTACACCAAAACTTAACATAGCAAGCTTAAAAAAAGAAGAAAAATAAGCGAACTTGCCCGTTTCCCATATTCCGTAGTAGGTACAGTATTGTTTCCTCTAGTATGTAGAAATATCAGTATGAAAGAGTAAAGGCCGCCATACACGGTCAAATTGGATGTACATCCAGAATTTCATCAAACCCATAAGTGCAATGAGTTTTGATCGGCCGACCAGCCCACAATCGATAGTTTTGGTTGTACATCAGCCCTTCGATGTACATCCAATTTGACCGTGTATGGGGGCCTTAAATGGCGATTAGCAATTCGGATTCAGGAAACCAAAGCTCACTACCATCACTAAAACCTCATTGAGTCGAGTGATAAAGAGATGAAGAATTTAAACCAACGTAACAGAGGTCTCAGACAGGAGTTTATGCTGTTTCCTCTTTTACTAAAAAAGGCGGTCGAGAAGTATGTATTGAAACCAGAGGGCAATTCTGATCAAGTCTCTTCAGCTAATGGCATATGCACATAACATAGTCATCATAGGCAGGACAGCAGCAAAGGATGGGTTTATGACGTAAGGGAAAGTAGTATCAAAAGAATTTGTGCCAATGAAAATAAGATCAAACACACGTGTATTACTAATAGTCTGAAAGCAAAATACTGCTAGCTAACAAAACATACAGGAGTACTACGTATACATGATGAGTTGCATAATTGAGTTGAGTTTGAGTTGAAAATATAAAAGCACTACACGTTACAAAAAATCACAAAACACAGAGATGTCTACTAAATGTAATTACTCAACTACTAAACTCGCGTGTATATGCCTAATTTCAACTCAACCCAGGTAGCAGAGCTGAGTCGAGTTCAGTAGACCATGATTCAACTCGACTTGCGTCTACATGTACTTGGGCTCGTACATTTTGTCTATAAACTACGGCGTGGGTTGTTCTTTCAGAGACTACCGAGAGTACAGACTTATGGGCCTCCTCCATGATATTCTGCACGACCGCAAACCAGCTTACCTTTTTTTTATGTGGCAAACTAGAGGCTTAGAGAAAGTCCCTTTGTACTGTCGACAATCTATTTTTTCCGTATACACCGTCAAACAGCAGCTCTAGCCGGAAGATAGAGAGAAGAGAGAGAGAAAGAAGAGAGGAAGGAACTGTCACAACCTGGCGGCGATATACATATTTTTATTCCAGCTACTCTCAACCATTTCGCGCCTCCGACATCGGGGCATCGAGAACAACTCGCTGGAGTGTTATGCCTCCTGAAACGAGTTGAATTTCATCAACCAACCGATGGCTGCGCTAGGTGGAGTGGGGAAGGACTAGGGAAGGCTATGACAGAAGGAATGTAAAGAGGGAAGAAGAGAGAAGGGAAGTTATGTTGGTGAGAAAGTGGAAAAGGCGAAGGACCTTGGGGCTGGCCCGGGATTCGAACCCGGGACCTCTGGGACAGCAGTCAGGCGCTTTACCCCTAGACTACCGAGGCCCCAGTTTGTAGTACCATCACAATCTCAGAAACAATAATTTAATTATTCCACTATACCTTGATTGGACAACGTTCTTCCTTTAGTCTTCGAAACTTTGCTTTGGAACTCGCGACAATTAAATACGAATTTTGTCGATTTGCTCGTCAGAAATCGGTTAGATTGACAATAAGAATACCAATTTAAGGGCGAAGTGACACATTTGTCACGTCACTCGACAACGAGAATAAGGCTGTCTATCTTGTGTAGGATGGTCTAACAATAAATAATAATAATAAAAGAAAGAGCGAGCGAGCTAGCGCGAAGTATATGAACCTGTTTACTTCACAAAAATGGACCGAATAATTCGGCCGGTTCGGTACATTTTTGACCGAATATTTTGCCGAATATTCGTATTCGGTTGTCGAATATCCGTATTCGGTACTGTCGCCGTCACAGCCCTTTTCGGCAGGTTATTGGAATTCACTTGTTTCAGGAAGTATAATACTCCGACGAGGCTGTCCACTACTAACCCCGACGGTTGCGTATATTGTCTTTGCCAAATCGAAATCAAGTTTCCAAAAAAAATGTTTGATTTTTGTTACATTCATAGGCTTCGTGCAAATTTTTTCTCTTTGGTGTAAACTCCTACAACATTCAGGAGCTCAAATGGAAAATCCGTCGTTTTCGTTTCCTCCTTCAGCACAATTCAGACTCTTATTAACTTATTCTGTCCTCTATTCCTTCTTTCGAGTTAAGCTTACTTCTGGACGTTGCACCATGACGATAACGACATGACGGACTGGTAGAACAAAATATGACTCTTAAGCTTTAACTTTCACTGTCACTTGGACTCCTTTTTTAAAGTCGGTTGAAAATAGCACTTATACTGTGAACTGGGCTTAAATCTTAAGTATGTTGGTCTTTTTGTAGCGTCCCAACAGGCTCCGCTAGTCTATGGATGGTACACTACCGAGTTATACTAAATTTGCTCAATGTTAATCTTGACATATAAAGGACTAAAGCTTTAAGAGTGTAACGTATCCTTCAGTTTCGGCGCTTCGAATTTGTTGAATATTGTCTAGGTGTTTGTCGAAGCCTTAATTACATACATTTAATTTCTCCATAGCCGGCGAACGGTGTCCTTCTTTTCGTTGATGAAAACAAACAGAATAGTAAGCGATGTAATAGATATGAGATAGACATAAGTCAATGTAGTTAATAAGGAATGGATTAGTTGTGCTTTATAGACTCCGTAGATTAATAAGTAATACGTGTGAATATTTATTTAAACTTGGGGTTAATTTAGGAATGCTTTAATATCTTTAATACAACAATAACTTCTATATGAACCCAAATTTTTCAAGCATTAACGTAATTTGCTTAAGTTTCCTAAAGTATATATCACCGTAGTTCTCTTTATTGAATATATCTGGCTGTACTTCATCAAATTCTTTCGGTGCAGCATCTTTCTCCATAAAAAGAACTTTTAACATGACTAAAATATGGTAAACTTGTAGTGGTCCATAATGCTTAATTTCTTCCATAAATCTGTAATATTTAAAAACGTTTAATCTAGTTTAGTATTATTACTATGGTTTTTTACCTTTTTTCTGAAAACTCGTTACTTGTGTATCCGCTTTTTTCCAGAAATTTAATAAAATTGTTGTAGTAGTAGTTAAGGAAATGTTGATACTTTTCATTAACAAGTTCTGGCTTTACGCTTGTGAAGAGGAAGAAGAGGACATCATGGACTAATGAATCGTACTGTAGTAGCTGGAAATCCACTATTTTTATTTTGTCGGGTTTTCCATTGTGATCTGAAATGGAATGGAATTTATTGTTTGAAATATTGAAGACAAAACGTGTAGTTAAAGGAGTTATAAAGAGAATGGCTGGAGATTTGTGATTGGATTCTTACCATATAACATAAGCATGTTATTAACCCAAAAATCGCAGTGAGTCATTGTGTGAAACGGCCCTCTAGGTTCTCGTGTAGATTTCATATAAGCTGCATTAAGAGCATGCAATTTTGGGATTTTGTCAATGGTCTCCCTGCTTATTTCTGGAATACTGCGCATTTCATCTATAAGAGCCTTAAACATAAGGTTTGGTGAATATACATATACGAAAGAAATTGAATATCCTTACCCCACGGAAGTGCTTACTCATTTCCTCGCCAATATTCTTATCCATATCAATAGTCTGAACATAAGCAAGAAGTTTCGATTGAAATTCATCAGGCTTAAGTCTTCTTAGAGCTAAAGGAACAGCATGGAATGCTGCCAAATCCCGTAATATCACCAAAGTTTCCTCATAATCGAAACCTTTGTGTCGATCACACGCCTTATAGCCACTTGACATTAAATTCTCTAATAGTAAAGTGGCATTCTTATCTACTATATTGCTGTTCTCTACTAGTGACAGTCGTGCTCCATAACATTTTGGAAATATATCAATCAGTTCATCTTCAGGTACGTTCTTTTCCTTCTGTAGCTGTTCTAGGGCCGGAATTGTTTCAGTATAGATGGAATTTTCTGTAACAAAAGTTTTTTGTGGCTCAAACATTTTCCAAAATTCTTCATTCATTGGTGGAAGTTTGGCGACTAGTTCTAGCTCTTCAACACTTCCATCTGGCTGTTTTACGTTAACTGTCACGCCAAGCATTGTGCTGCCGTAATTTTCGCCTGGTTTTGTTAGAAATTTTGTTCGATGTGAAAGAACTTTGCCGCCATTTAAATTGGGCTCTAGTAGTTTGTTTAGATCTTGGATTACTGGTGGGGCTACCATTTTTATTGTTCTGGAAAAAAACAAATAAATAAATAATTAAAAATAAGCAGAAAGAAATTAAATAATCAAATTAAATAATGGATGGAAGATCATTAATATCGAGGGGGAAAAGCACAAGACCAAGAACCGAACCCTGAGGCACACCTGCAGGTACCCTAAGGGAAGAGGAAGTAACATTATTATGCCGAAGACACTGAGATTTATTAGAGAGAAGAGAATAGAAAAGACGAACAGAAGAAGAAGAAAAGTGATACCTTTGACTTAGTTTATGGAAGAGATGCGAGTGAACCACAGCATAATTAACTGCCATCCATCCTTTGTGGTAAAGGAAAGCGCAACCATCGCAGCTCTTAGAATAAAAGAATCTGGTTTTTGGACCGGAATCAGAGGAGGGCACACACAAAAACCTACTTCTGCATACCCGAAATTACTTTCACGAGGATCTATGGAGTCCACATCCCTTCACGACGTGAATGGAGAAATAGACCACACAGTTTTGAGGATGCCACAAACTTCTTTACTGATGGATCTAAGCTCGAGGGTCGGATAGGAGGAGGAGTCTTTTCACCGGAGCTTGGGATTAAAGTCTCCTTCCGACTAGCCGATCACTGCCAAGCGGAGGCTCTAGCCACACAAGAAACTGTTCTGCTAATGAACAAGTAAGGCGGTACGAATCGGACTGTCTAAGATCTTCTCAAATGGTCAGGCGGCTCTGAAAGTTCTGCGCTCTTGTACAAACAGCTCTACAACTACCTCTGAATGTCGCTGATCTCTTAACGAGATGGCTCAGCAGACCCTTCTCGTATCGGTTCTCCACCACCGAATTATAGAGGGAACTTGTAAAGTTGACGAACTGGCTAGAAAAGGCACGACCGCCATTTTCCTTGGGGCAGTTTTAAACTCCATGAAACAAGCGAAGAAGCATTGTAGGGATCTTAATAAATGCACCTTGGCCAAATTAACCTGGCTCTCTGATGATTCAGGCGGACCAGAGCCTCGGGAGAGAAGACCTCTCAGCTATAGTGGGTGTGCTGACCGGATTCTGTCTGATAATGACGCATGCGTACCGATCAGGTTTTGAGAACTACGATTTTTGCAGAAACTGTAAGAATACGGACGAGTAGGAAAGCATACTACATCTCCTCTGTCACTGCCCAGGCCTAAGCAGAAGGAGACTAACCACATTTGGTGAACCCTTTCTAATCACTCTTGCGGAAATCTTGAAGATTGGGATCCCGCAACTTGGAAGATTCATTACTTCCTCGAAATGGTTTAGCGAAGAAAAGACACTTTAAGATCAGGTTTAAAGTGGGATCACTATCACAATGGGCCTGTCCTTTTAGCCTAAGTGTACGAGCTAAACCAAGAGCCCAGCCATATCTAACCAATTTAACCTGCTCCATTCTGTATGGTGTGCACTTGCATCACCTCCCGTAACCAGGACTTTGGTAGCTTCGGTGTATCTTACCAGGTCCTGAAAAGCCATAGGAGGTAGAGGGCCCATTGCCTTGTTGAGTAATAAAAACTTCCACGACTCTCCTACGACTAAACTCGTACTGGGCGGAAGATGTTCCCAGAGAGGAGAACCAGTCTGGAATGGTCTTATGATTCTACCCAGCATCCAGCGTAAAGCGGTCTGGAGAATTGACTCTAGAAAATGCTCCTTCAGCAAACTTCTTAAGATTTTTTCATGATTAAAGCTGTATGTACAATCCTCCTTTTTTGTAAAGACCCATTTCCTTGGAGGACTCCTTGTGTAGGAGCTTTTGGAGCCCGTGGTCTGCAGACTCTCACGATACATCCTTTGTAGTCTGGGAGTTTTTTTATTGAGACGCCTTTGTTTTCGAAATCGCGTTGAATTTATGCGGGGATTTGCAGGAATTTTCCAGTTTTTTTGTTTATTTTGACATAAGTTTGCCATAAAAATGGAATTTTTACTTTGAATATGCGTCATATTTACAAAAAGCGCGACAGCTTATTTTCCCACGAACATAGGTACATATTTTTTAAGTTTTTCTTATGAAGAACTCGAAAACAATTGTTTTTTGCTTCCTTTTGTAAAACTTCAAAAGAATAAGCTTTCAGCTATTTAATACCATCTTCTAATAAAGCTTATTTCAATATGTAGTAACGCAGTGGTTGCGAAAAAGATAGAAACAAGAACAAACACATTAAGCAGGCTCTTAAAAAAATGCAATTAACAGAATTTTACATTACATAATTATTTTTACGCATAAAAATTTCTCAAAATATCGTTTTTGATCACTATCCACTTTTACAATTATGACATCTAATCTCATCTATTAACGACGTAGCGTCTCTGTGTGCCGGTTATTTTTCTGCATACTTTTAGGAACAAATTTTATAATTTTTTTATTAATTTATATTCTGCATACATTTAGGGACAAGTTTTTTTTTAAATTTTTACAGGGATAGAAAGTGAGGAGTTCTTATTTGTGCATAGATAATATTATAAAGGATTATTTACACTAAAATTTATTTAAATTTGAATAAACTAAAATAAATTCCCCAAAGATATATTTCATTGATTTAAAACCTCTACATCACAGTTCACAGTACAACTTCACGGGTTGCTTGAGCTGTAATCCCACAGATTTTACTCAATCAATTCCAATATTTGTTTTGAATCTCCAGTTTCTTTACTCCAGACAATTAATCTCTCTTGTCCTTGTCACGGAAGCCCTACTACAGCAGACAGAATTTATGTTGTTTTCTTGCTGGATTTTTTCGTGTATTTTTACAAGTAAATACTTAATTGAATACTTACGAAAAACAGATGGAAAAACAAGAGAAAACATTTTTTTATCAGATATGTACTTAATTGGTAGAGTATAGAAGGGAGTTCAGAAGTATTATTGCTCAAAGATTATTAAAGATAGTCGCTTTAATATAGAGTAATAAGGTATTTTTTGATTTTGATAAGGATGAAATGATTGACATGAGTTGGTAGATTTAGTTTTGTGTCTGTATATAGCAACGAAGTTAATCCTTAATCGCTATTTTATCAGGAACAACAACCTAATTTATCCCAAGTTATGTAATCTAGTCTTTATGGTGAATTATAAAATATGTGATTTAAGGAATTATATTGTGATGATTTATGCGCCATCTGTTGGTTAAAAATCTGAATCAACGATTGCTGTTAACGTCTCTGGTTGTTGTCTGAACTAATGACTTATGTACTAAACTGAAATTGGAACGCGCGATAAGTGAAGACAACTTCAAGAAAAGAACATGCCACTAGGCTCGAGAAAAGGGACTCGAGAAGCTTCCAGAAGTTAAATGAAGGTGGAGCTTGGATATAAAAGCCGGTTGCAGCCGCTATCGAGTCAGTTTTGATTTGAAAGGCGATAAAAGTGTTTTAAAGTGAGAACAGTGATTTAAAAGTAGTGAAATAAAAAGCGATAATTAGAATTGAATAGTGCGAAATATTAAATTTGCTAGTGATTATAGTGAACTCTAAGAATTGTGTTTATTTTTAAATTGTGTTTGGTTTGTGATTAATAAATACTTGTGTGGATAATTAAAAAGTGTATTCCTTAATTAATCCTACGAATCCGTTAAGCCGTAAAAACGTAACAATTGGTGTCAGAAGTGGGATTAATTAAGAGATAAGTGAAACAAGTGAACTTGAACAATAATTGTGATTGGACTTTAAATTTTGTGCGTGAGAAATAAGTACTTATTAGTAAAATGGGTCGAAAGCTAGTGGATTTGCGCACTGTAGAGTTGAAAAGAGAATTAAGTAAACGCTCATTGTCAACGGTGGGGGCTAAAAGTTCCCTAACCGCCCAGCTTCGAGAAGCTATGGTGAACGAAGGTAAGGATCCTGAAGCCTACATTTTTGAAGACGAGGTAGAAGCGGAGCCAGAAGAATCGACAGTGAGTATGGCGGAACTTTTTAAAACATTGATGGTGATGAAAGAAGCGCAAGAACGTGCATCAGCAGCGCAAGAACGGTCATCCGCAGCGCAAGAACGTGCCTCAGCAGAGATGAAGGAAGCGACAACAGAGATCAAGGCTGAAGTGATGGCGCTAAAAGACGAACAGAAATTGTTGGCAATAGCTCATGAACGTTCGTTAGCAGAGCTCAAAGAGTCGATGGAAGAACAGAGGAGCCAGCTGGATAACATGAAAGAAAATGTAAGGAATGATCTGGAGAAGCTCGAAAATTCCATGAGGGAAAATGATGAAAAGTTGAAGATGGAGCTAGAATCGGCCAGGGCCGACCTGGAAAGGGTAAAGATTCTCCACCCAGCAACGGCATCTCATGAAGTCATCGGAGTTAGGAAACTGCAGCCTCCAACTTTCGACGGGCAAAGCCCATGGCCTACTTACAAGCTCCAATTCGAAGCAGCAGCAGCAGGCAATTTCTGGACTGAGGAGGAGAAAGCAATGGCCTTAACTTTGTCACTAAGGGGTACAGCAGCAGAAATATTGCAGTCAATACCAGCGGAACATCGCAACAGCTACGGGTTCTTAGTTCAAGCGCTGGAAATGCGTTACGGTGATCAGCACCTGCAAGAGGTTTATCGACTTCAACTTCGAAACAGGCTTCAAAAGCCAGGAGAAACTTTACAACAACTATGCGCCGATATCGAGAGGTTAGTGCATCTGGCTTATCCTAGTTTCGGTCAAGATTACATCAACGAAGTAGCAAGAGAGGCCTTTCTTAACTCTTTTGCCGACCGAGATCTACAACAAGCAGCGAGATTGGCCGGAAAGAAGAATACCGCTGAAGTTCTGGCATATGCTCTGGCATACGAGGCAGCGAAGCAAGCATCAAGAAGTGCAGTCCGCCTCAGAGAGATCCACACAACAGAGGATATTTGCAACAGAATGAATGCAGCGGAAGTACGCGGTCGACTCCGATGCTGGAACTGTGGCGAGCCGGGCCATTTACAAAGGAGTTGCCGAAAGCCAAGGAGAGTGGAATCGCCAGGGAGTAGGAGTGGCTCAACATGCTGTGAAAAATGTGGACAACGGCAGAAAGGCGACCGGAGGGAGTTAGTAAGGAAAATGGAGACAACTGATGTCATCGTCAACATCACCCAACTGCAGCGTGGCAACAACAGCCTTGTCATCGAGGGGAAAGTTGGTGATGAACAATACACAATTACCGTGGATACTGGTGCTTCAAGATCTGTCATCCAGGGCTGATTTGGTCGGTAGAAAGTGGCTGAAAAACGCGGACCAGTACATCCTGAAAACTGTAACAGGAGAGCCAGTGAAACTACATGGGGAAACAATGATGGACGTGGTACTCGGCGACATTAAGTTTACACATTCGTTCCTGGTAGCTGACATAGTAGACGAGTGTATTCTTGGTTTGGACTTTATGACAGCACACGGAATACTATTGGACCTTGGAGAATTGATGATGAAACACCGCAACAGGGGAATCCCAATGGATACTGCACTCTCCCGGCGACCATGCGAACCAGGTTTTAAAGATCGTTGGTGTATTGAGGAAAAGTGTCAAAAGATGACTGCTGAGCCAAGCACAAAATATGAGGACCAAGGAATTCGAGATGCGCAGCGCGACGACCCGGACATTTCTGCGATTTTGTCATGGAAAGAACACAACGAGAAGCCTAAATGGAAAGACATCGCAGAGAGAAGTGAAATCCTGAAGAGCTATTGGGCCCAATGGGATTCATTGCATATCGAAGGAGGAGTATTGAAGCGCAAATGGGAAACAGCTGATGGTACCTCTCATCGAATGCAGGTGCTGGTCCCTCGTGCTGGAATAACAGATATTCTCGAGGAGTGTCATAATAGCCCGTCAGGAGGACATTTGGGAGTCAACAAAACTCTGGCAAAAGTAAAGGAGAGATTCTATTGGCTTCATATTCGTGAGGATGTTACGAACTGGTGTCGTAAATGTGCAGCTTGTGCCGGCAGTAAGGGCCCTCGAGTCAGAGCGAAAGAAAAAACGCAACAATACAACGTTGGGACCTCAGTTGAGAAAATCGGAAGGGAGAATCCTAAGACGGCCAGTGATAGGATGAAACCAAGGTACGACCTCCGAGCGAACAGTAGTGGGTACAAGGAAGGTGACCTCGTTTGGCTGTTCAACCCTCGACGACGAAAAGGCAAGTCCCCGAAACTTCAGCGCCAGTGGGAGGGGCCCTATAAAATCCTAACACGGATCAACGATGGGTCTACAGGATTCAACAAGGACCCAAAGCAAAGAAGAAGATTGTGCACATAGACAGGCTGTGCCCATATCATCAGCCGGATCCAGGATGGACAACTGTTCGGGACGAACAGTCCTAAGAAGGGGGCAGTGTGATGATTTATGCGCCATCTGTTGGTTAAAAATCTGAATCAACGATTGCTGTTAACGTCTCTGGTTGTTGTCTGAACTAATGACTTATGTACTAAACTGAAATTGGAACGCGCGATAAGTGAAGACAACTTCAAGAAAAGAACATGCCACTAGGCTCGAGAAAAGGGACTCGAGAAGCTTCCAGAAGTTAAATGAAGGTGGAGCTTGGATATAAAAGCCGGTTGCAGCCGCTATCGAGTCAGTTTTGATTTGAAAGGCGATAAAAGTGTTTTAAAGTGAGAACAGTGATTTAAAAGTAGTGAAATAAAAAGCGATAATTAGAATTGAATAGTGCGAAATATTAAATTTGCTAGTGATTATAGTGAACTCTAAGAATTGTGTTTATTTTTAAATTGTGTTTGGTTTGTGATTAATAAATACTTGTGTGGATAATTAAAAAGTGTATTCCTTAATTAATCCTACGAATCCGTTAAGCCGTAAAAACGTAACAATATTTTTAGAAACTTCAAATTCATAAACGACAAATTCAAATTCACTTCGAAAAGACTAACGACAAATGCAGACAAATGTATATATACGCCATGTCTCAAAAGTTCGTATTTAATATTTTTCCCAGTAATTTTTTGCAGCTTTTATTTTTATATTGGGATTTGTGCCATTACTGTTTGAATCGAACCAATTTAGGAACACTTCTCTTTGAAATTTAAAGCACCTAGAATTTTGAACACAGCTTGGATCCTGGTAGCAAACCCTTTCTGTTCGGAGGACCTACATTTCCTATTTATTTCTGGGTTTTATTAAAAGGCCGCCAAACGAATTTCTATTACGCATATTTTCAATTACTGCCTGACATTTTCGCAAGTTCCCTCGTTGTGGAAGAAAGCCATAGTCATTCATTTATCCCAAAAACTCCTCCAGCTGACTTAAAAGACTTTCGTTCTATTAGTATTCTTCCCTTCCTTGCCAAAGACTGCAACATCTTGAATCGAACAACCTCATCTCATTCCAATCCGGCTTCCGTAGATCCTATAGCTGTGAAACGGCTGTATTAAAGGTAACGACTGATCTGCGCTCTGCGGTTGATAAAGGTGACATTGCGTTACTGGTTCTTCTGGATTTCTCTAAGGCATTCGATTCTGCGGTTCACTTTCGTCTGCTTTCGAAAACTTGGCCAGCTCTACCACTTTTATTCTTCTGCTATTCTACTTTTCTACTCTCTTCTCTCTAATAGACTGTGGGTTCGCCATAACAATGCTGAATCTCTATCTGTAAGTACCTCAAGAAGTTCCACAAGGTTCTATACTTGGGCCTCTTCTCTTTTCGGTGTATGTCAATTTTCTTCCCTTTGTTATCCATCGCTCCTCATGTCATTTGCATGCTGATGTTCTCCAGCTTCATGACCTTTTAATCAGTTAGAGTTCCTTAACAGGTAGACGTTCCTTCTTTGTGCACTAGCTCAGACCGCCTTTCTAACTATGTACAAAGAATAAGCACAGCCACGGCCTTCAGATGGGAAGCGTCTCTCTCTCTCTATCGTCCTCTTCTTCTTCTTCTCTCTAATATTTCTAATCTCATTTACTTCCACACATATATACTTCGCCTAACTATTGGCCGTAGGAGAATAGTCAAGAAACTTGACTCTTGCTCGAACCAAAGTTTAGGAACTTCTGAAGGTTACTAGTGCCGACCATAGCTCTGACGACGAGAAGCCAGAGAGACAGTTATTCGTCTCTTGCTTGGATTAAATATCGTGCATTTCTTACAGGGCTTGAAAAGGTTTCGAAGCTTAAAATAGAATATTATGATCCAAGCCACTTCAAGGTCGCCTCTGTATTCTTTACGTAAGGGTTATTCACGATTACAAAACCGTGGCCTTTCAGCGCGAATTTTGTCCTGACCTACTGCGACTATGCCCTATACCTACACCAGTATTCTATCATCATAATGCAGACTTAGAACACTTGGCAAAAAATGAAAGAGCTTGGCCGAGACTTGGCACCATGTGCAGAACTTACTCAATGGCGACCTCAACATTTTTCCATCATTGTGAAACCCGATCATTTGGGGATATGGCAAATGGATCCCGTGATAATGATCGCCAGTTGAAGGAACAATATCTCGCAGTGAGAGCATTTCATTCGCGTTCCATCAATTATCGAGTCATGTTTTCTTTTCGGTCTGATCTGACAGCCGGAGCAGAGTGTAAAAGTAGCCTAAAACATGTCTAAGAAAATACTGAATTATGCCGTGAAAGTCATTAAATCGGATTAGCCGTTTCCAAGCTTTGATCATTATAATTAGAATGATAAAGCAATTGCATCAACTTTTCCGTCTGAACCGATTGTCGGTCCGAGTGAAAAAGCAGCCTAAAACATGCCTAAGAAAGTAATGAAACGTGAAAGTCCTATCACAATCGGATTAGTCGTTTCCGAGATTAGCCCGGACAAACAGGAAGAAAGACAGACAGATACAGACATACCGACAAAAATACTTAAATTTGTTTTATATCTAATATGTTATGCTTTCTATGAAATCCCGGTTATCACATATTTGATGTACCAGTAGCACAGGGACTTCATTTGTAGTCGGGTTATTATAGTGATCTGTGCTCTGTGGTAGGTCGCCCGTCTATATCTTTAAAAATCCACTGTTGCCTAAGTAAATATTGTTCGGACTATCGGGCCCAAAAGATATCGGCTCCATATAGTACGATTAAGATTTACTTAGGCGTACCTAAATATTTTGATAGAGTACTGAATTATAAAAAAAATGTTCGCTTTCCTTTGACTATCGGTTCAAGTTTTTGGTCTAATCCGGTAAGTCGCATACGATAGTCGGAAACGATAATCGGATCCGATAGTCGGTTCCGAGTAAAAATAGTCTAAAACATGCCCACAATACTGAATCTTCCAGTGAAAGTCCCATCGCAATCGGATTAGCCGATTGTAAAATTTAAAAAATACTTAATTTCGTTTTAATATCATGTAAGTAACTAAATGAACTTAGAAAATGACAATTATTAGGAAATCACAGACAGACACAATTATACTTATATAGAAGATGGTTCAGTTCTCTATAGGACTGCGCAAATCATTTGGATGAACTTTCCAACTGAATCCAAATCAATCGGTTGAATGAATGGAATGATTTCTCAAAGAAATGGTAAGATATCATCGATCAAAACGAGATGTTGTTCAACTATTCATACCTTAGTATGAACTTCTTAATTTCACTTAATAATACAAAGAATTTAAGGTTTAATGCTGATGTGAATGCATGGACCGATTAAGTGAAATTTTGTATAATAAAACGTGTTAGTGTAAAAATCACCAAATACGATTTAAATTTATAGATGTCCTTATCGGGACTTGTTTAGGTTACGCAATATTTGTAAGTTTGAAATTTTCACAATTCACTAGGCACGTACAATACAATCTGCATTGTCATCGTTATTTAATTTGTGATATCAATTTTACACCCACAACTACTAGACCAAAGCGGATATGTCTGGAGTGACTTTTAACTTATAAAAAATTATAAAAATTAATTTGTTTTAAACTCACAATCTGGAAGTATAATAACTTTTTTCAAACAAATTTAATCTGAATTACTTTTTTAATCGCAATCAATATTTCTATACTTGTTATCAGTGAATTATTTGGGTTAATAGAAGAAAGTATTCTCTTGTTATTCAACGCAATTAAACTAATTGAAATGAACCTGTTCGTCAGTTTATAAACTCCTTGTGATAAACGGACGTGACTCCTAATCTCGAAAGATAAAAAATCTCATATCATTTTAGCCAACAAAAATCGGCAAAAGTGTCGGCCGCGAACTACTATCTCCATCCGATTCTAATCTGCACACTTGATGGATTCACTTTCCTCGCAAAAGTTCTTATCACACTTCAGTTTACTTACGAATTTTCAAAATACAAATTTCCCGTTCCAAAAATACCTTTTCGTAATCACAAGAACAATCACTGCAGGTGTAGGTGGGTGTGGGAAGAACGGACACCTTTTGTCGGAAGGTATTCAAATTTCAGAAATCAATAGTCGGGAGCACACGATTTGCACTAGCAGAGACGACCACCACCGGACTGGGAATGATAGCCAGCGACTGATTAGTTCTAGATCCGCGCTTCGGCTGGTATCAGATAAAACCGCGCGGTATCATTTCGCGGTTATCTTACCGGCGAGCGTCAATTTTAATTTTTAAGCGATTATCTCTTGATGAAGAAAGAGTTGCCAATTGAGCGGACTATTTGTTGCAAATTGTTATGGGAACAGAGAGCGGCGGATTGGGGGAGTTTTGGAGCACGTTTTGTGTTATATAATATCGCCGTGGTGTGTGGCATGACTAGCAGATTTGGGGGCGAACTTTAGTGAATATTTTAGCAGCGGCTAATTTTAGTTAATTGCGTTTTCCTATGTGAACAGTTGGAATGGAATTTATTACATTGTTGCTGTTGGTTTTTAGGCGGTTTTAAATATTTTGTAGTTTTATGTGATTATTTGAAAAACTGCTTCGTATTAACTATCTTGCGAACAAACCAAACTCTTGGTGTTGACTTATATATTTACATGTGGGGTACGATTCAGGCCTCTCGCAACTGCTTTCTCAGCCAATTCCGATTACGACTATAGGTGCGTTTCATTTTTATTGAAGTACGTAGGCTAGAGTAGTTGGGCGCATATCTGCGTAGATGCTGCTACACCATAGTATGGGCTGAGCCAAACGGTTTAACTTGGATTCGGACTGGGACAACTATAAAGGGAGTCTTAAGGAGTTCTACCTAGTACGAACTGCCCAAGTCAAAAAAAGAAATCTGGAACACTTTTTGTGAGACAATAGAAGGTTTTTCGTAGTACCGCAAGACTTAAAGAAGCTCTCTCTAAAAGCTCAATGTCCCAAGCACTGCTGCAACAAGCAGACTGTAGAATTTTAAATCTGTAAATATGTTTTTCCTTATACATTTAACAAAAATTTTAAAGAATATTTTTGTAATTAACATTCATATAATAATCAATATTCCCATTCATTCATTCATCATTTATAGTATCCCCTCTTTCGCAAACGCAATAGATCTACCCGCAACATTTGAGCCATTCACTACGTGACGTGCTAGAAATACAATGGCACCTCGACTCATTTGAAGTGAGACATTGTACTGGTTCAAAAAGAAAAAGAGGCTCCTCTTAAAAACTCATTTTATAATCGTGTCTTACCCAACACTACTATCTACAGATTGATAAACAAGGATTTACTCCTATGGATCATAGAGGCTTTAAGCCTTGAAAAACACCTGGAACGGACGGAATTTATCCTATTGAAATTCAGAAAGTCAGTGATCTAATTCTGGACTGGCTTCCATCTATAGGTGTTCCCTTCGCCTAAGCTACATACGAACGTCCTAGACGATACCAAAGGTGTCTTTCATTCCGAAAGCGGGTAAAATCTCCTACCGCAATCAAAAGGACTTAGACCTACACCCCGCGCCACTTGATTAGGTTCAAACTAGCATTTCTATGAAAACCCAAAGAAAACCCCAAATTACCAAGTCTGCTTCAGAGAATACTGCACGCCTTAAAGCTGGCATTTGTCGTGGAATAAATCCATTATTGGTTTTTAATTGGAACGATATCTAAATAATGGTCTTATTTTTACTTGAGGGATAGTTGAGGTGCGACACTTGATTAGGTTCAGTTAAATAATGGGATACCCCTGAAGTAGTAGTGCAACCAGTACAATTTTATAGCAACATCTGCCTCTTTTTTTCGCTCTAATGACTAATTACACTACATCTACGTGGAAATTGGAAAAAGGTTTCAACACCACCATTCCGGTCAGGGGTGATCGGACAGATGGTGTTGTCCCGACTGGGTCATTATGTATCTGCACAGTTGGCTTAATAGAGGTTCCGCCAAAAGAGTTGATGCCGAGAAAGTCGCGCTTTCCATGCGCAGTAGAATCCCCGCATGCCGTTCCCGTCCCTTAGCCTAGTCGCAACAAATTTCGAAGGGGAAATTTGAAAATACATAAGCGCATTTCTTATCAATATGCGCGCAATTTTTATTTGTGTGCAGCTTTAATTTCCCCAGCTGCGCGCTCCGGCATCAACTCTTTTGGCGGAACCTCTACTTGAGAGCAGCTTTGGTTGTGGTATCTTTTCCAGACGATCTGGGAGGGTCTCGAATGGTTGAAGATAAATAATATGTCTCATAGGAATATCTATATGTATACATATACATTTTTTTCGCACAGCCAAGCGGCCCGCAAGGCTCTTAATTTTATCGGTATAACATCCACGACTGTTCCGAACTGCCGCAGGTCTCTGTGTGAGACTGCCACTCAGTTTGATCTAACTCTGTGTTGGGTTCCTGGACATAGGAGAAATAGGGGAAACTGCAGAGCAGATGAGCTAGACAGGGAACCGAAGTGGAAAAGACGCCCCACTTAACCCAAGTGTGAATGCCTTTAGCCAACTATAAACATTCTGTAAGAAAGATCAGCTTAACTCGACCCAGCAACAGTGTGCCTCACTCGTCACACAATATGGCCGATTTTGGATGCAAAGCGCTCAAAATCTCTTGTTCAGGTGAACAAAAAAAGATAAGCTATGAAGTGAAGGTACTGACCGGTCACTGCCCCTACTAGCAGAAGCCGCAACAACTGGGAGATCCTGGTCGGAGCTGAGAGCTGCCTCGCAAAACAGAGTCCGCTGGAGGGCAACTGTTTCCGCCCTATGTCCCATGAGGGATTAAAGGAGCGCAATGATGATAATGATGATGACTGCCCCTTTGGCCCGCACGCCGAAAAATTGGGACCTCCTCACAACGACTTATGAAGAAGTTGTGGTAATGAAGATGAGGAAGAAACTGTCTCCCATCTTATCTATACATGACCCGCCCATGCAAAGAAAAGAGGGACCTTCCTCAGCTTACCTTTCCTTGATAGATTGAGCGAGCTGCAAAATCCTGGGGTTTCGGACCTTCGTCACTTTATCAAAAGCTCCAAATGGTTTGAAATGGCCTAAATTTGTCCCCAACACTAGAATGACATCACAATGGGCCCATATTAAACAATTTGGCAACAGAAAATAGTTCGGAAAGCTCAATGCTAAATCCGGCGAAAACTAAAGAAATGCGGATAAATGCAAACACCATTGAACGCACAGCGCTGAGTAACCGCGACGTGAGACTGCTAGATAACTCTGTTACCTCGGTAGTATCATTACCGAAAATGGCGGGGCTGAAGAAGACGCCAGTCCCAGAACAAATAAAGCTCGAAGCACATACGTATGCCTGCTTTGCATATGGAGTTCAACGCAGATCTCAACTAACGCCAAATTGCAGCTGTTCAACTCCATCGTCAAGGCAGTTCTTTTGTACTTTGCGAAACATGGAAAGTCAACCAATTCATCACAGGGCGCCTACAAGTCTTCATCAACAGATGCCTACGTCTACATATTCAAAAAATCCGCTGGCAAGATAGACGACCAAATCAGGCGAAGGAAATGGAATTGAATTGACCACACCTTGCGACTCGAAAAGGAACATCCAGCCAAACAGGCCATTGACTGGAATCCGTCGAGCTGTAAGACCTCCTAGAACAACGTGGAGGAGAACTTTATTAACAAAGGCCGCAACAATTGTGAGATCCTGGACGGAGCTTTGAGCTGTCGCACAAAACAGAGTATACTATTTGCTCTTACTATTACCTTTTGGTAGTTTCTTTGAGAAGACTATATCATAAGCAGTATATTACAACGCGGTTGCAATGTATAGCTCTGTCGTTAAAGATAAAGAGACACTGATATTTTCTGAAAAAAAAACATGCATATTTTGTGCATAATAAACAAACTTTATTTTATGAAACAGTAACAGATATTATCTTTACATACTCCTCTCCGGTATTTTATGTAAAATAAACACTGACGACCGCATTTTGGTTTCTCCATTAACACCGGTCGCTGTCGCAATTAGTAAGCGCTTTTCCTACCTTAGTTCTGCAAAATATATTAATCATATAAAAAATTTGTATTGTGAATTAAATGCTCCTTACTAGGGACAGCGAATCTCTCATAACAAACGCAGTTTTTATTTGCATCGCAGGCGCCACCTACATAATTTGGATAAAACAAGCATTGCAATGCGCATTGTACATTGGGAGTGACAGTGCTATGTATCACACACGCCAGCAAAAACTGCAAGCAAATAAGTAAGGTAAGGCATATTAACGAAATGTAATCTTGGTCATATATTTAACGAAACTTACCGCTTGGAAGAGCGATTGCAGCTACCACGAGGAGAATAAATGTTACCTTCATATTTACGCCAGTACTTCTAGTAGTGAATGTTTTTTGCCAGTCGCTTTTATATATTCCAAAAAACCGACAATTTCCTTCCTACTTGTAGAAACAAAAAAACTAACATAATATCTTACAATCTTGGGTAAACATTTGGTGCTATCTTTTTAGAAGGCTTTTATTTATTCAAGCAACAAACGAAAATTTGGCAAAAATTCGCTTATTTCAATTTGAATGTATTTAAGCTAACTATACAGATCTCTGTAAGAACAATACTGGATTATACCAATACTATCATTTCATATGAAAATTTGAGCACAAGTTTTGTCTAAAATATTTGGCTTTCACAACTACGGAACAAAGGCGCAGGCGTATTGTTCTAATTGCAGCTCTATTCACGTTACAGTTCCTTCAAGTATCGTCTTGTATTTCAAATAATGTATGTTTTTCCAAATTGTATTTAAAATTCATTACGTCTTGAATCTCATTGTTTTCTCCTTTTCTAAATCATCTGTCGTCTATTTTAAGGTATGATATGGGGATATATTGTTTTAATTGAATTCAAGTCATATCATACATTAGAATGGTTTTTATTGGTTTAGTTTTTTTTCTCAATTTTCTACATACGTTAGGGGCATTGACCTCTAATCAAATATTAACTCGTTAATTTTTTTTTGAAATCGTTATGGTGAGTTTACACGAATGACAAACTAGTCATTTTTATGTCATTATTTGTCATTATCGTTTACACGGTCATAATTTGTGTCATTATTTCTGTCATAAAAAATTGCAAAAATTCGTGTCATAAAAGTCGCCCTTTAAACACAGTGTTTACACGATGTCATTATAATGACAACTTTTTTGACATGGTTTTTTGCCATTGTTGACAGAAATAATGACACAAATTATGATCAGGTAAACGAAAACGGCAAATTATGACAAGTTGTCATAAAATAATGAACTTGCTCATTCTTTTATGACCGATGGTTATAATTTAAGTCCTGTTGTCTTCTATCGTTAAACGACTTCAAGTTTATATATAGGCGCATGAAGAATCTCGAGAGGGAACGATGGAAAGGCCAAGCATTAGAAGAGGTAGTAGTAAGGCTTCATACGCCCACTCCTTCCAGCAAGCCATAATGATAACGAAGTTTAGACAGAAGTCCGTAGGTTTTCCTAACAATGCAACTAATGTGATCACAGCTGCTATTCAGTACCACCCCAAGATTTCTTGCTTTATTAACGCAAACAAGAGGAACGCGGAATTTAATGCGATAGCAGAAATGTCAGGACGAACAGCAGTAGAGTGAGAGAGATAATAATACACTGGGATTACGAATTATGCAGCAAATTTTATGTCGACCGATAGGGTACATGACGCAAGTCAACAGCAAGCTTATTCAAATACATACATATGTATTTCATCTCTTGGCGCAGAGAAATAAAACTGAACATAGTCTGCATACTTATGATTCTTGGAATATCGTTAGTAAAAATATTGAATAAAAGTGGCCCAAGAATGGAACCTTGGGGGCTTAGCGTGGAGTCGTCACGTTACCGGCATTTATAAAGGCTTGAATGTCTCGTAATGCTGCTAACTTCATTTCCATGCCAATTAAAATACGAAAGGTCGTACTTGCTATTTATCATTGGTTGAACTTGATCAATGTGCTTGTATCTTCCGTTTGGCTCTGCGATTGATAATTTAGCTAGAATCGGTGTTAAGATACGATTTGTCTTGTCTACCCTACCCTCCGGAAGCCAGTTGTGATTAACGAATGTGGTATGCCTTCTTCTATTGGGCCATTTTGAAACAGTTTGGCTGTTAAATCTGTTCCTTGGTCTGGTATTATCCTTCTTAGGTTACCAAAAATTGATGTCAGCTTAGTCAATCAGCCGACAACCTCCACGCTTGACGTGGGGTACAACCAAACAAATTTAGAAAACGAATCCACTGTTACCAATATTGTTGGATCTTTTCTTAGTTCCTTTCATTGGATTTACATATATGATCTACATGCAATGTCTGAAGAGAACGATCCTTTTTATCAATGGTTGTTATTCGGTTTCCCAGGCTTGCCTTCTTCCACTATGCTTTCTGACATCAATTTCGGGATATATAACAGTAGGTAGACCCAAGAGGACAACAGAGGCTTAACATTCGAAACTGGAGACATGCTCCAAGGGACCATCAAAGTTTCAGAAATGTCTTAGACGAAGCCAAGGCTAGATTTGGCCTGTAGCGCCATTGAATAGATGGAGTCAGGATTAAAGTAGGTAGGTTGGGCTTACTTCTCATGCCTTGCCATGGATCATGTATTGCAACTACTTATGTATTGCAACTATTGATCGTCATCATTCCGTTGCAAGACAATAGCTCCGAATTCATCCTTACTAGCGTCGACATTAATCTCCGTATCAAATAACTTCAACATTGGTGCTTTTACCAATATTTCTTTTAATGCTTTAAATGCATTTTGCTGTTCGATTTCTATTTTAAATATGGCCTTCTTTGTTAGTACTTCGCTGAACGGCTTTGCTTCAACTGCCTAATCTGTTACAAATCTTCTGAAGTAGGGTGTTAGTCCCAGTAACCTTTGTAAAGTTTTACTATCATTAAGTATATTAAAGAGGAAACTCAATTACTACTTTTGTCCTCTAATCTAATGGCCTTGGCCTTTTCTCCCGCTAAACATCGCGTGTATTTTCTTATGAAGAGATTCGCAGTTTTTTTAGTTGCCCACGGGCGCCGAATATCTAAGAACGGCCCTGGCGCAAATCAGTCTTTTCGTCAATATATATCAGTCCATCGCCCAACGCACACACATATTCATCGATGCTTTAAACTTTAATCACACCCTTATCCGAAAGTCGCTAACTGTCTGAAGACTGATCTTAGCTCTGACCATTATTGCTAGCAACGAAAGAAGATTTTCAACTTTAAGGCGTTAAAAGGATTGGCAAAGTAGTGCAATTGGAGAACAGCGGCTGTACGGTCTTGCACTTCTGAGTATTCACAGGGAAATTGTAACGGCTAAGGACATAATCCACAAATTTGCTGAAAAGCGTAGAAACATAGAGCTTTGGCTTTTCCATAAGCATTGCTCTGGAACCATTGATCATGTATGTCAGTAGTTATTAAACTGATTCCTCTCAAACACCCTTTAGCTTCAGTAGTTTCACAAATGAAAGTGGGTCACAGACGGACGGATAGATTTATTTGTATATAGCCTTTTCAGTGCAAAAAACTAAAAGTTAACCTTCATGCAATTGGTGTTTATTTAGTTGAAGGTACAAATATTTCCTTCGCTGTGAAAAATTATGTTGTTGCCATAAATACAATAATTTGAGTTTATTATTATTGGCAGAAGTCAAAAATTGAAAGCAAAAGCAATTACAGTTGATAATTATCGAAGTTACAAATAGTATAGATTTTCAAGTTATGGATAGTAATACGATAACAGATTTTCAGGCACATTGTAATGATCCCGAATTCTTTAACACACCATTTACTGATAAAAAGATCTCTGTGCTTTTCCATATAAATAAATAACTACATTTAAAAGTTTACATAAAACCATATTTTTCAAACAATAAAACAACATCCTTTAACTTTTTATAGTAATTATCACCAAAGTTCTCCTTATTAAAGATATCAGGTCCAGCATCAGCTTCATCAACTAGAACTGCATCCCTTTTCATAAATAATACTTTTAACATAACCAAAACGTGGTAAACTTGTACAGGACCAAACCGAATAATTTCTTCCATAAAGCTGCAAAAAAAATTTAATTTATGAAATGCTTTTTTTAAAGCAAGGATGTTTATAAGGATACCTTTTTTCTGAGTACTCATCGCCAGTATACCCGCACTTTTGTAGGCAGTGAATAAAGTTTGTGTAGTAATACTTGAGAAATTCTTGATATTTTTCATCTAAAACCTCGGACTTTACACTTGAAAAGAGGAAGAATATAAGGTCGTGGACTAGGGAGTCGAACTGCAGCAGCTGGAAATCCACTATTTTAATTTTACTTGGTTTTCCATTGTCGTCTGTAACAAAGTGGAAAGAGGATTTTAGTTATTGAGTAAAAATGTTTTAAGCCATCTTACTGTACAACATCAGCATGTTATTCACCCAAAAATCACAATGTGTCATCGTATGGAAAGGTCCTTTAGGTTCTCGGGTGGTCTTCATGTAGTCTACATGAAGCGAATGCAATTTTGGAATTTGTTCGACTGATTTTTTACTAATTTCTGGAATTTTGTCCATTTCGTCTATAAGAGCCTAAAACAGAGATATTTCATAAAAATAAAAATGCTTTACCTTGTATAAAAAACTCTCACCTCACGAAATCTTTGGCTTATATCTGCTCCCATGTTTGCGTCCATGTCGATATGATAAATATACTTCAGCAGCTTTGCTTGAAATTCGTCTGGTTTAAGTAGTCTCAAGGCTAGAGGAACAGCATGAAAAGTCGCTAAATCTCTTAGTATTATTAAAGTTTCTTCGTAATTGAAGCCACTGTGTCTATCACTCATCGTATAACCCGCGGAAATTAAATTCTCCAGAAGTAGCGCTGCATTTTTGTCCACTGTATTCAATGCTGGATCTGCTGTTAGACGTGCCCCAAAACACTTTGGGAATATGTCGATTATCTCGTCTTCAGGTACTTTAGCCTCTCTTTGGAGCTTCTTTAAAGCTGGGATTGTTTCTGTGTAGATTGAATTTTCTGTAATGAAGGTTTTTTCCGTCTCGAAAATCTTCCAGAGTTCATGCTTTATAGGCGGAAGTTTGGCTACTAGTTCTAAATTCTCAATCTTCCCGTCTGGTTGTTTTATTTTCACGGTAACTGCAAGAATTGTGCTTCCATAGTTTTCTCCTGGCTTTGTTAGGAATTTTGTTTCGTGTGAAATAACTTTGGCTCCATTCAAATTGGGTTCTAGTAACTTATCAAGATCTTGAATTGTTGGCACTGCTGATGACATTTTCTTTGCTGCTAGAAAGTTAAATTAGAATATAAGTATTAATTTGAGAAATTAATATTTTGAAATGCTTTTATTAAACGTCGTATAAAATGTTTTTCTCAAGCTGCCCAAGAATAAATTTCGATTCATATATTTATTGTGTTGATTTGTGCGCCATCTATTAGGAATTTAAACAACCGATGTACGCAGATATTTAACACCGCGCCATCTATTACTCAGGCTTTGAACGAACGGTAATTGAAGATGAGTGCGACAAAAGTCTCCAGATTATGATGGAAAGATCAGGAACTTACATAAGAGAGTAGCTTGGGTATGTAAATGCAGTGGCAGCGGCATTTAGAGTCTGTTTTTGATTTGAAAAGCGAATAAAGTGTTTAAAGCGAGAAAAGAGGACTGTGGTGATTAAATAGCAATTAAAAGACGATAAATATAAGTTTTTGGCGAGAGTTATTTAATTGCTAGTGATAAATAGTGAACTTTAAGAATTGTATCTGTCACAGTAAGTTTTGTGCGAACATTTAAAAAGTGTATTCCTTAATTAATCCTACGAATCTGTTAAGTCCTAAAAACGTAACAATATGATATTCAGGAGTTCGAATTCCCTTAGATGCCTGATCAGAATTAGCAGCAGACTGCAGTCTGACAGTCAACCTAGGCAAAACTGAGTTAATACTATTCTCTAGGAAAATGAAAACGAAATTATTCTCCTTCAACTTTGCCAGATGGGTGTACCCTCCGGGGTAAAATTTCTGGTTCTAATCTTGGACCCAAAAACTCAACTCGAAGTGGAACATCGGTGAAAGACGGTCCATCTGTCTGCAGGGGTGGGCATCGCTTGGTGTGAGGAAATATAAAAAATGTATTAATTTTCCTCGGAAATCGTTTACGGGAATTTTGGGGGTCATTGATTGCGGATCTGAAGTTCATATACATGTAGGGGTGGTAGTGGTTAGTGGCAGAAAATATTGAAAAAGCACCTTTTTTTATGAAAAATGGCTTTTGGCTAATTTTCTTGCTGGTTGGCAGCACTCAACATCTAGATCAAAAGTCTCAGCAGGCACAAAGCCCCATCAACCCTCCTTCTCCGCCAAAAACCTCCCCAAGGGGCAATAGGGATATAACTGATTTTTGAATGTAGTCCAGCGAACGGCTACCCAAACAATCCCCTTTTGACCCTTCACACATTGACCATCCAACCCCTCCTCTCCCACGTCCACCCACACCCACCACGGCCCATCCTATGGATTTTTCTGATTATGTTCTGTATTATAACGTAGGCAACCAATGACACTTCAACCTCTGACCATCTTATCCTCATGTAGATCGAAAGTCTCCACTCTATATGCCCCCTTGTCCCACCACCCGCGACCTTTAAACCCCTTCCTCAATACTGGTTCGAAGAAGTTTGGGGATGAATTTAATGGATCAGAGTATCGGCGAACCAACATCTTTTTACTCTCCGAAAACCCCCCGACCCTTCACCTTACCATTCGGGGTCGGAGGTCAAGGCTCTGGGGTTATAGTTGTCTCAGATTAAAAAGATGTTGGTTCGCCAATACTCATGATCAGTTAAATTCATCCTCAATCTTCTTCGGAGCAGAATTGGTGGATGGAGTTTCAAGGTAGGGGTGGTCAGGGTAGGAGGCGAGATGGGAGATAGAGGGGAGACTTTTGATATACATGAGGGTTAGATTGTCAGAGGTTGAAATGTCATTGGTTGCCTACCTGGAAATTCAGTAATCGAAAAATCCAAAAGGTGGGCCGGGGTGGGTGTGGGCGGAAGAGGGAGGGGAGTGGTGGTTGTAGCATCAAACGGGTGATTATTTTGGGCTGGCCATTGACTGGACTACATGCATAAATTGTATTACACTCAGTAGAGCCAAATCTCACGACATCTCACCAAAGCGGAGAGATATCGAAAACTCGCAAAAATCGCCTCACGTAATTTATGAACGACCCCGTATACACATTTCTTTACATTTTCTGTTGACAACATGCATTTCTATGTACTTTCTGCGGCATGATCATGGAATTGCAGGAGGATAGAATAATAAAGGTCCGTTTTGGTTTTAAGTTTTTTTCAGAAAACAAGCTAAGCTACCCGAATGCTTCTAGCAGGGGCGGCGCTTTCATATGTGCGAATGGTACACTTGCACCGGGCGCAGTTTGACGAGGGCACAATTTCAGAAATTAAGATTTAAAAAAAAAGTTTAAAACCCAATTCCAGTCCCTGTACTTTCTCATGCAAGAAAAAACCGGGAAATTTTACTTCTCCCCGAGCCAGCAAGTTTCCAGAGATTTTAGCTTCGAGATTTTCATAAACTCAAGCAATGTTACTCGAGATTTTACTCAAAAAGTAAAGGAACAGACCTTCGTCTTGCAGAATCAGAAGCAATCTCCCAAAATGAGAGAAAAATCTCGGCCGTTTTGAACACGCTGCAATGGTCTAGTAGACGAAGGGAGGTATCTATATTCAATGCCTCGGAAAAGATACCACAACCACATTCTCAATTTTTGAGCCATCTGTGTAGATACATAATGACCCAGTTGGGATAACATCATCTGTCCAGTAATATCTGGCCGCTTTGGTGCTCACAAATTAATATGGCAGTTCCACACGGGCCAACAAACAAAAATTGACTATAATCGTCAATTCTCGATTCGATGAAGAATCGTATGGGGTTTCACAAGAGCCAACTTTCCCCAACGAACATTATGTTAGAATGCTTCAGCTTGTTGTTGTTGTTTTTAACCCTAATTCTCCCGTCGCCTACTCTTTTCTTTTCCTAACGACAGGGAGACATAAAACAGCAACATCCTTTCAGCTGTCAAAAAATTGATTCAAAAAATCTGTGAAAAAATTCAGAAGTTCAAAAATTCTGCCCACCCTTTCGTGCCCTCCAACTATCTCTCCGAAAACGAAGTTTTTAGCAGATTTTTGTTGGTTGGATGTTGACCCATATGAAACTCCCTTATTAGGATGCAATTTTACGCAAACTATGACAATTATTTCTCCCATCCAGCGAGTGCCCACTGCTTTCAAAAATGTACAGCTTAGGAGGCGCAATATCGTATAGTGCACCGGGCGCAAAAACCCCGAGCACCAGCCCTGCTTCATAGTATAGAAAAAAGTCGCATGTGCGGTCGAGTCAATTGGTGAAATGAGAACTTTGGAAAAAAAAAACAGTTATTACATATTCATAGAGTCCGCACCATAAAAGAAGGGAAAAGAACCTCCATGCTGAGAATGTAAATAAAAGAGCCAGTAATTTACATTTATAGACAAACAGTGTAACGTTGATCGCTTGTGAAGATTTGAGATTCTCACTTCGCAGGGAATCAGTGATTTTGAGAGTCCCTTCTTTTATGGTGCGGCCTCTACTTCTAATAATAGTAACTATGTTATTAAAGATCTTATTCGCCAAGCGTTTTTTTTTAATTTTTTAGATTAAATCAAAATTAATTAAATGACATATTTGTTATATTGCCTATTGAACTTTTTGTTAAATCAATACACAAGAAAACCTATTGTTTTTGTTCTAGCATCGTGCTTATCATTGTTTTGCACATTCACTTAATATAATACTACATAAAACAATTCATCTATTCAAGAAATGAATTTTCTTAACATCAGACTAATATCACTTTTGGTTTTAACATGCATCACTCCTGAACCGATAACATCTCACAAAAATCTACATTAACCCAGAATTATTACTTAAAAATCGTGGTTTATAAAATATTTATTAAAATGTTTCTTAATTATGCAATCGAAATATTATCATGAAATAATATTATTTCATGAATGTTGTTTATTACCTTGTTCAAGGGCACAGGTGAACTCTTTGTGGTTCGATTTAAATTGTTATATAAATAAAATATGTAAATTGCCGCGAAAAAATGCAACAATTTTTGTATACGTAATTGAATAAGCACAAAATTTTACGATAAAAACGAATTAAACTTCACTTCACAATTAAATAATAAAACTTATAAAACAAGAACCAACTTTGCATACCGCGACGACTACATTAAAGTGTGAAGAACTAGCACAGAACTCTTTTAATTGTGATTAATTATGACCACTTTTAATTTCTAAGCAAATGAAGCATTCGCTATTAGCAGCAGCTAGTCTCTAGCGTGTAGTTTGGATACTAAATCTCATGTAGATTGCTCGGTGTAGACAAACCTGTTCTTGGTAAAGGCCACAGAAGTTTTTGTTGCACAAAAATCGAAGAACAGTACTTACTAAATTCCAATATGAATGCTTTGTTGTGGATTAATCGTGAATGTAAACTTTGGAGGAGAATCCATCAATTCGCACCGGTTTCGTGTCATTGAAGCTCCACTGGAACAAAGCAGTGTCTTTTTGCTAGCCAGCCATGTTTTATGGTGGGATGCATAATGTCGCTCGGAAAGATTATTCATGCTGAAAAAACTCCGGGTTTACTCCTGTGCGGGAGCTCCACAGTTGGAAGAGGCGTCAGAAAATCATGCTGGCAGCGGAGATCGGTGGTTGAATAAATAACTGCCATGGAAGATGAGATAACATAATTGGGCCATCATGTGCAAATAGTGATGAAGGTTGGAAGCAAGAACTTTTTTTATTGTATATCATTTGAATTGTATATCATTCAAAAAGATAGTAAACCCTCAAAGATGACTTGCAGAATTACATAATCTAGTTGATCTAGAATTATGGTGTGATAAAGGCCGAGTTTTTGCGACAACTATAGTTTTGTGGTATTGGTCGTGCAAGGTCATGGCCCATATGATTTGGGGCATCAATAGTCTAGGGCAGTGATTCCCAAAGTGGGTTCCGCGGAACCTTACGGTTCCACGAAGAAATTTTAGGGTTCCGTGTCACCAGCTGGAGTTTCAGGGGAGCGGATACTGGAAGCGACCACCATTTGGTTGTAGCAACTATTCGCCTTAAAATCGCCGCAATCAGAAACGTGCAACATGATGCTAGAACCCGTAGACGGTTTAACGTAGACCTCCTGCGGGAGAGCGTTAAAAAGCGGGAATTTGCTGGAAACCTACAAGACTTATTAAACCAGCACAACGTTTCTGACGACACAAATATTGAAGAATTGTGGAGTACGACGAAGGGCGCCATATTGACGGCTGCGGAAATGAGCATCGGTTATGTCCAAAGAAACCAGCAACACTGGATCTCGGACACAACCTGGCAAAAAATAGAACGCAGAAGGGCCCTCAAAAATAACGTAAACTCTACAAACGACCCGGAAAGACGTCACCAATTAGAACGGGAATACTCCCAATTACATCGGGAGGTTAAGAGAAGTGTCCGGCGTGATAAAAGGCAGCAGATAAACGAGCTCGCAGAAAAAGCGGAAAACGCGGCAAACACAGGCAACAGTAAGGTGCTGTACCAAATCACTAAACAGCTCTCGGGAAAGCACTCTACTAAAAAGCATGCCGTTAAGAGTGCGGATGGAAGGCTGCTGTGCAGCGACGAGGAACAACTCCAAAGATGGAGAGATTACTTCTTCGCCGCCCTGAATGGTACACTTACACAGGAACCTCAGGAAAACAACAACAATGCACAGCCAATAAGAATCGCCACTCGGGCCCCATCCAAGACGGAAATAGTAACCGCAATTCATGCGATGGCCAATGGTAGAGCATCAGGAAAAGATGGCATCCCGCCAGAATTGTTGAGAGCCGACTCAAGCCTCATAGCAGATGCGCTTCAGCTAATCCTAGAAATAGCATGGAACACCTGTACCTTTCCGGAGGATTGGACGGAAGGTATCATAGTCAAAATACCAAAAAAGGGGGACCTAACAATATGCGAAAACTGGAGAGGCATCTGTTTACTATCTACTGTGGGCAAAATTTTGTCCCATATATTACTATCTAGGATAAGTGAGGCAGTTGATCGAACGCTTAGGAGGCAGCAGGCCGGATTCAGGAAGGGCCGCTCCTGTATTGATCATATTAACACCTTGAGAATAATAGTGGAGCAGTCCACTGAATTCCGATCCCCCCTTTACCTTGCTTTCGTAGACTATGAGAAAGCGTTCGACTCGGTTAATAGGAGCTTCATTTGGCAGGCACTACGGCGACGTGGACTGCCTGATAAAATAATAGAATTGATAAAAGCCCTATATAACAATTCCAAATGCAGAGTTCTCCATAATGGAAAATTATCCGACAGCTTTGAGGTGAGCTCAGGAGTACGACAAGGATGCCTACTTTCGCCATTACTATTTCTTATAGTAATAAATGACATCCTTGTCGGCGCTCTAGATAATAGAACAGGCGGCATACAATGGGGTTTGGTAGACCGCCTTAAGGATCTCGACTACGCCGATGATATCTGTTTGCTGGCCCACAGACACCAGGACCTCCAAAACATGTTAAACAATTTGGCAACAGAAAGTAGTCCAGCAGGCTTAAGGCTAAATCCGAATAAAACTAAAGAAATGCGGATAAATGCAAACACCATTGAACGAACAGCGCTGAATAACCGTGACGTGGAACTGGTCGATAAATTCTGCTACCTCGGTAGCATTATTACCGAAAATGGTGGGGCAGAAGAAGACGTCAGTTCCAGAATAAATAAAGCACGAGGCGCATATGCATGCCTGTCCCACATATGGAGATCAACGGAGATCTCAACTAACACCAAATTGCGGCTGTTCAACTCCAACGTTAAGGCAGTACTTTTGTACGGTTGCGAAACATGGAAAGTCACCCAATTCATCACAGGGCGCCTACAAGTCTTCATCAACAGATGCCTTCGTCGTATCCTAAAAATCCGCTGGCAAGATAGAATTTCAAACGAAGAACTATGGCGCCGTGCCGGCCAAGAAAGGATAGACGACCAAATCAGGCGAAGGAAATGGAATTGGGTTGGCCACACCTTGCGACGCGAAAACGAAAATCTAGCCAAACAGGCCCTTGACTGGAATCCGCAAGGTTCCCGTCGAGTAGGAAGACCTAGAACAACGTGGAGGAGAACCCTACTAGAAGAAGCCGCAACAACTGGGAGATCCTGGTCGGAGCTAAGAGCTGTCGCGCAAAACAGAGTCCGCTGGAGGGCAACTGTTTCCGCCCTATGTCCCATGAGGGATTAAAGGAGTTTAAAGAAGTGTCACCAGCGCCGAAGCGCAAATACATTCGCAGACTCACTGGCGCTGCGCCGGCCGTTTAACGCGTTCTTGGTAACCAGAAAGTGCGAGTGGCCCTTCTTCCTTGAAATTTGGTCTACGTCACGCCGCGTAACATTTTGGCCGCCATTCCATATTCCCATGTCTAGGGGGTTGTGAAGAAAATGCTAATCCGCCCTCTTGAGATGGCTGCCATGGGCCAAACGATATATTGAGTATACTATATTGCTTATGGTGTTCTACTTATCATACCCTTTCATTTGATACCCATGTCGAAGGGGTTGTGAAGAATATTTCAATCCGCCGTCCGGAGACTGCCGCCATGGATCTAAAGGTATATTGAGTATACCATATTGCATTGCCTTCGGAGCTAAAGCTGTATGCAAAATTTCATCATGATAGGATATCCGGAAGTATTTGAAAAATCGATTGCAAAATTTATTCCGCGAAGAAACAGTGATCCGTCCTCTTGAGACGGCCGCCATGGATCTAACGGTATAATGAGTATACCATATTGCATTGTCATCGGAGCTGAATTTGTGTGCAAAATTTCAGGGTGATTTTATCGATTGCAAGATATGTACCGGACAAACAGACAGACAAGAAAGCGAGCTAATAAAAACGTTTTAAAATATATTAAAGGATAAATATATACATATATCATATATTATTTTATTTTTTCATCATTGGGTTCCGCCAAATTTTATACATTGTAGAAAGGTTCCGTACGAAATAAAGTTTGGGAGCCACTGGTTTAGGGTTAAAGCGCCCGATTAACCCATCCCAGAGGTCCGTGATTTTATTCCATGGGGTGACTTGATCCTTTCCGTTTTTTCCAGCCTGATATAACCTCTTAGTTCTTGGCTTCACTCTTTACAGCAATTTCCTACAGCCTTTTGCCGTACACCTGGGAAATCCTGGTCAGAACTGGGAGCTGTAGGGTAAAACAAAGTCCGCTGGAGGGCAACAGTTTCCATCCTATGTCCCATGAGCAATTAAAGGACCGTAATTTTGCCATTGCTCAAAAGGACAATAAAAGAGGAAAGCATTTTCTGTTCGATTGTCGAAGTCAGTGTTCTGCCGCCATAATATTGGTACTCAAACTGGGTATTGGCATTTCAGTTATTTCATTTTTATTTCTATAATTCAACTAGAGAATACAGCTTGCCAGTGTGCTCAAGGAAAGTACCGTTAACAGTACGACAAGTTGTACCTTTAAAGTGGGCCTGTGCAGTAGCAGCTTTTGGAAGCCACACTTATGTCCCGGTAGTTCCAGAAACCTTGTGGTGACTTACTAAGTTTTACGCAATGTTACACAACAAATTCCGGCACGATGAAAACGATCGCTCGGATCGCTCCATCGATCACTGCACTCATAATGAAGTGATGTAGCCATTTCCGGCATTCCCAATTCTCACTTGATATACGGTTCCTTAACCAGCCTATAAACTGTATTGTATGTATAAAATTAAGTTTACGAAAACGAATAAGTAAATATCAGTGGTTTTTATGATAAACTTATAAACCAGTAACATTCACTTATAGTGCGTTTTATTAACAAGATCTAAATATTGGTGACCCCGACGAATAAACGTGTCCGCCACAGTCGACTACAACCCCGAATCAACTTTATGTCAAATTCCCGGCATATACAAAGAGCTATTGACGAAGTACGTGTGGTTAACTAAACCGCCAAATTTAAATCTTCCACTTGAACAGAATGTGCAGCACCACATTGTGACTAACGGGTAGTTACTTTTCGTCACCACTCGGCGACTCGATTCGGAGAAACTGAAGGTGCCATGATGAGTTGAACTGAGGTTGAACCCGAATCCAAATACATGTAGACGCGAGTTGAGTTGAGTTAGGGTCGACTGAACTCGACTCAGCTCTGCTATACGAGTTGAGTTGGAGTTAGTTGACAGCAGCATCTCTGTGTTTGTGATTTGTGACGCGAGTCGAAAATTCAACGCTGCCTCAACTCAACTATTCGACTCATCATGTATACGTAATAAGTGAGGCAGTTGGATTGTGATTGGGAATGTAAAAGAGCGGGTGATTTGGGTTTTTAACACTACCATACAAAGGCGATTTTAACCAATCGTTATTACTAAGGCGTAGTCGGTGAGACTACTCCGGGTAAAGTCATAAACTCCTGTCACGCAGTTGGAAACTTTAATCTGAGCTTCGGTTTGAGATTTGTCTTAAACAGGACTGTAGTCTGCGTCGGCATCACTATCATCGGTATTCTCCTGAACTTCTAATTCTTCCTGGTCTTTAGTTTCACTAGTTCATCTATACATCTGAAGCTAAACCCATCCACGAACAGAGACGATAAATCAACTGGCGGTAGGTTATCCAGGAGAGGCTCCACGAATGAACGGTTTAGAACACAGGGATTGAGGTCTACCTCTGCACTATCTCTACCACAAACACCCACCGATCGTAAGTTCTGCCACAGCGACTTAGAAGGGAGAGAGGTGTTTAATTTTTGTTCAAAGAACTGTCTTTTGGCATTTCTAATCTTGTGATTAACAAGATTGCGGACTCTAGTATACTGCTGTCGACTTTCTGTTGTCTTCAGACGGCGGTGTAACTTTGATACAAATATTCCCTTTCAGAAATCAAACGTTTAATTTCAATGGTAAATCATGAACTTGAATCGGGAGATTACGTTTATTGCGCCTGCATTTGAGAGGGACAGTTTCTTGCAGTACAGTAGTTAAAAAAGAGTTTAGAAGTCCAACTTTGTCATTCACATCAGTAGCATTATAGATAACGGACCAAGGTGTTGAGAGACACCTCTGCCTCAAATTATCAACTTTTAGTTTTTTAAAGTCGTTTCTGTAGGTCGCTACTCCATGAGATTCTATAGTTTAGAAATGGAATCGGAGCGAAAGGAACAAAATATCATGGTCGAGAAAACTGGGCGGAGATAATTGCTGATGACGAATTACATTGTCATTGGTAACAGTTTCTTTCTTCTTCTTCTTTTATCCGTTAGCTGGCGGTCCGAGCGCGACGTCCCCGCGACGGATACGCTGTTGTCGGTGCGCTGGGTCTCGAACTCTATTCACGATTCGTTTCCATTCTTGCCGGTTTTTGGCGACGTCTCGAGCCTCGGTAACTGATAACCGTTGATTCTTTAGGTCACCCTCGATATTCTTTAGCCAGGTTTTCTTCGGTGTCGATCGCTGGATTCTCCAGTCTGCGGGACGGTCTCGCCAGAGAAGTTTACGTGGCAAGCGGTCATCGGCAAACATGTCCAAACCATCGTAGTCGACGTTTTTGCATTTCTTCTTCGATCAGTGTCGCATCTTTGTCTGACTGTCTCCTTTCGAAGGCGATCGCGTAGTGAGACACCGAGGATCTGCCTCAAGCATCGCAATTGGAAGACCTCGAGATTCTTAACGTCCAGTTTGAGCAGTGTCCACGTTTCAGATCCATAAAGAAGATTTGTAAGGTCAACGTTCGGTAAAGGCGTACTTTTGTTTTGATGGAAATATTTGTTCGTTTTCGGCGAATGTTACTGTTGCCTGGCCGATGCAGCTGTGCACGTCGGACTTCGATGCTTTCCTCAACCAATGATCCCAAATATTTGAACCTCGAAACCTGTTCGATTTGTGTTCCATCGAGGTGAACACTAGCCCTCGATCCGTCCGTTGTGAGCCCTTTGGTCTTCTATAAATTGATTTTTAACCCGTATGACTGAGCGATGCGGGAAATGTCGTATAAGATGTCCGTTGCTTCGGCATCCGTGTCGGCGAAGGCGCTATCGTTGGCGAACATTAAGTTGGTTACGAAGTTGTTGTCGTCGTATCGAACTCCGAGTCGTCCATTGAATGCTTCACGCATAATCGCGTCAATCATAAGATTGAAGAGAAGTGGCGAAGCGACGTCTCTCTGTCGCACACCCTTTTCAATCGGGAACTCTTTGGATAAGTCGCTTCGAATACGAACGCAGCTGGTTGAGCCATCGTACGACGCTTGGAGAATTTTTTTTTTGTGACAAGAAGAAGCTTAGGAGTCACCCTTTGTACTACTACTCCGTCATGTCTTACAAGTCATGGTGCAATGTATAGTAGTAAGCTTGATCTGAAGGAAAGATGAGATAGGGTAGGTTAGGGGTCTGGAGGGTGCATGAGTAGATGTCGATGAACCTTGCGTTTGAACTCTGAGATGTTATATGAGCTCGGAAACACCGACTGCGGAAGAGAGTTCCACAATCGAGTTGTTCTATTTATAAACGAACTGCTAAAAAACGTAATGTGCGTGAAGGGGAGGGCTGAAGGGTGAAGGGGTGAGCCGAGTTGGCTAGTCTTGTGTTGCGGGAGAAAAGTTGCCGTGTAGGCAGGAGGTTTTTGATTTCAGTGGAGCAGTCGCTATGAAAATAGGGGTAAAACTTGCTGAGCGCTGCTACATTCCTACGTTGGCTTAAAGGATCAATGCAAAGGGTGCTATCGCCAATGAGTTTGATGGCGCGGTTTTGCACCTTGTCTAGCCAAGCCAAGGTGGTTTTAGGGGCGCCCGCCCAGATATACGAGTTGTACTCAAGGCGTGGCCGAATATAGGACTTGTAGATTGTAGCCAAGGCAGTTGGATGAAGGAGAAACTTGCATCTCTTAAGGAAGCCGAGGCATTGGTACGCTTGTTTGGCGACTTGGAGTATGTGATTATTCCATCGCAAATCGTTGGATAGAGTCACGCCGAGGATGTTAAGATATGGATCAGCAGTTATATTATCCTCGCCCACTGAAATGGAGGGAAGGTTGGTGTAGGTTTTAGTGGAGAATAGACAGTACTTGGTTTTGGTTTCATTGAACTCGACACGATTCTTGCGGCCCCAATCAAGAATGAGTTTAATGTCCGCTTTAAGAGAGTTGGACATGAGTTCACGTTCTAAGAGACAAGGTCTGGCACTTGCTTGTCCTGTGTTGTCGGAGGGGTATGAGTAACGCAAAGTACCGTCATCGGCAAAACTATGAAGTGGATTGGAGGAGATTGAGAGCAGATCATTAATAAATATAAGAAAGAGAGTAGGTGAGAGAATCGCCCCTTGGGGAACGCCGGTCGAAATGGAATGAGGGTTGGATTCGACGCCATCTAATACTACCGTGATTGAACGGCCAAAAAGAAAGCTCTCAATCCAGTTCCTTAGAACTGAGTCGATACCAATAGCTTGTAGTTTCGACAGCAGAGCGGGATGCCATACTCTGTCGAAGGCCTTGGAGATATCTAGAGCAACCAGACCAGACTCACCGAAGCCATGGATGCTTTGGTTGATGTGTTCAGTCAGGCACACAAGAAGGTCGCCAGTAGACCGTTTTGGTTTTGGTTTTGGTTTGATGATTCTCAGTGGCACGTGTTCGGTTTCCAAGACTCTCCACAAGCTGTTCCAATCGATGCAATCGAAAGCGGATTTGAAATCGAGGAAAACGACGAAAGTTCGTTTGCCGCAACGAATTCTTTCTTCCATTAGCTGACGGAGTGCGAATATTTGATCAATGGATCCTCGATGTGGTCTAAATCACGCTTTCCGGCTCGTTTGCCCTCGATGTTTTTGTAAGTGTGGTAACAGCAATGACATCGAGCAAGGATGAAGAAGGATTAATAGGTTTGTAGCGAGTAGGCAAAGAATTCAAGACACTGAAGCCACTGGATTGCATATTACATTTTAACAGCTCTGTAATGTGTTGAAGAAGATCCACATTAAAATCTCCAGCAACAACGTAATTCGTAAAACTATACAGCCTAATGTTTTGTTTCGTTGAAATCAGGATTAAAAGTCGAAATCTTAAAATAAAAGACTTTAATAAATGAATTTAATGTTTTCATTGTTTGTCATTAATTAAACATAAACTGGAAAGCAATACTAAAGCCTATGCTGGCTGCAGAAAAGATCAGAATTGCACCTGCATCGGTCAGCCCATCAATATACGGTGCGTAAAATTCTGGTGCTTTAATGAAATCATGCAATTTCGTGAACGTTTGTATTCTCTGAAGTGTACCCTGTGCCGGAACATCGCGAAGGGTGAAACCGAGCAGCTTACCACAGCACAAAATTACCCCCGAAGCATTAGAACCTGTTGGAAGAGAGATAACCCCAATGACATTTTGGCCCCTGTGCTGAAAGTCGAGTCGTGATTTGTGACAAGTTTTTTGAGTTGAAGAAAGTGACGTTTCAGTCGAATTGCGACTTTCAGCATAGGGGGCTAAACTCGAACTTAGCACTTCCACTCTACACCACTATGCTGAAAATCATAATTCAATTGAAACGTCACTTTCTTCAGCTCAAAAAACTTGTCACAAATCACGACTCGACTTTCAGCACAGGGGCCTTTGTTTTGCGACACAAACTCCTGAAATATTTTACCAGCGATGTAAGTTGTCTCGGGCCCATGTTCGGTATGACGGCCAGGCAATAATGACACAGGGTGCGAGACGTTTTCATTTAACAGGAAGCAAGAGGTGTTCTTGGTAAACATGTCGTGGTCCGTGGCTACTGCGAAATTATCTTCAAACCCCGTCGTATTCTCGACAATTATAATAGCGATATTGAAGCTGGGACGGGTATTCGCATACTGTGGATGGGCGATCCGTCGTTGGGCGTACAGACGGGCTGCTACCTTTGACGTCATTCGAATGCAATTAGCTGAGATCATGTAGACATTTCTGAAAAATACACCCTATTTATTAATTTAAAAAAAAATAATTTCGTTATGAAAATTAATCTCCTTACTCTAATGCTATGGATGAAGCTAGTGTGATTATATGATTGTGCGTTATTATGAAGGCGTGACAGTCGGGGAGGATTTTATGGGGGAACTTCAAATTTACCTGCAAGCGAATGATTTTTTTTTATTTACATACATAGGTGAAATATAAAATACTGTTACCAATCTCCTCGATTCCTGCATGGTATTTGACGGGCAGTCTCTGGGGGTTGGATCATCGAAGTGTACTTCAGGAGGAAATGTGTCATTGTCGGGGGCTATTTGTGATTTTGCCGGGCAAAGAAATGAAAATATTAGGACATACGAGTATACTTGTAAGAAGTTCATTTCGATTGAGAGATTAAAATGTTTGATGACTTTTATGGGATCACAATATTTTCTGACATTTTACGTAGGTTTGCTTTTTTATTTTTTTTTCAAACAAGTTTCGATTTGAGTTTTTAAAAAACATATTTACACATAGAGGACGCGTTTTATGTTTCAGGCGGATTTCTTTTTGGCGGCCATTTTGGTTTTGCTGTCACTTATCAGTTGATATTTGACAGTGGGTCGATAATAATTTATTATGGGAGCATTTAAGCCTGCAACAATAACGTGTAGAAGATATTAAAATTGTGTAATTATAAATAAGAGAAGAACATTGCGTGATATTTTTTGTGTTAATCATGTGCCCAAGTAAGTCAACCATTCATGGTGTAATGGGGAGACTCTCTTTGGAATCTGGGAAAGAGTAACGTGTGCAAGGAAACTTAAGTGAAGATCAAGTGAGAACTGTTAAGAAAAGGGGGTGCAATCAATTTTTAAAGAGGAATATTGCAAGTAAAAGACGAAGAAAGTGAGCAATTACTGAAAAATGTCTCGACCGTCAATATTCATGTGAGGTGTTATACTCGATACTGGGATGAAAGGGGTGATGAGGGCATTCTTTCGCAAAAGAGGTACTTACAGTATTCTTTTTATTAAGGACTAGCTGCTGGAACCCGGTGCGCCTCGCAGCACCCATAAGCCAATAGTATGGCGTGCGCCAAAACAATTGGGAATCTCAAAATCGTTTTTTTATGTGCAGAGAGAATCTCAAATCCAAAGAATAGGGTCATTTTCGTTTAAAACCCCAAATTACCCGCTCATTTATGTTCCCAATCACAATTCAACGGTCTCATTGCCACTCTTGTCAAACAAATTTCCTCTTGTCGTGATCAGATGCTATGGGGGAGTGTTGTTTCCCGTAAATGAATTTCGAAGGGGAAATTACTATGCATGTGCGTGTGCAGAATTGTCATTTCCACGCCTGTATTTAAATTTCCACGCACTATAGCTTGCGTTTATTTCAGTTCAGGTGATATGAATTTTAATATGCAGTAGGAGACATTAAAGACATTTTTTTAGTTTTTTTGATTCCGAGCAATACAATAATAAAATGTTCCGCTATCAAATAGAATTTCGCCATTTCCAAAGTCCAAAAATTGTTGAAGCGGTTTCCAAACTGGGGGGCGCTTCTAGCTCATAGTGTTCAATTCTTTCACAGCGAGGAATTTCTCCTTGGTTATCCGTTGAATTTGTCTGCTCAAGGTCCAATCACCGAATCACTGTTAGGGTATTTAACGCCTTTTTTTATTTCAGATGGACAGCATTAATTCACAAAGAGAAGGTCAAATTACACATGTATTGGAACCACGTATAAAAGGAAGCATAGTCATTCGCGTACAGTAGCCATTCATCAACATAAATCATTATCATATCTGGCGTTCTTGGAAATTAACCAGCAACACATTACAACATCGATATTTACTAATCTAAATTTAAGTTTATTAATCGAACATTCACTAAACATTTACGATATTCCTTCAAATTTTACTCTGGTAACACCTATCACCTCACACATGCCTACGTATAAAATTGCATCTATACTTCTATCATCGAAGCAAGATCACTTCACGTTACGGTTTTCCTTTGTATCTCCACTTGAATTGAATTCAAGCAAATTGATAAAAATTGTTGCGCACGAAGCGATCGCTCTCTTGGGGCCAGATCGTCGACGAGGTAAGTTGGTTTAAACTTCGCCCTCTTTTAATTTTCCCATTTCCTAAATTCCCTTTGTTCTTGGGGCTCGACCATGAACAAACTCTTAACTCTCCTTGTTGTTGGGACTCGACCATCAACAAATTACTAATATTCCGTTTGTTTTTGGGACTCGACCATAAACAAACTATTAACTTTCCTTGTTGTTGGGACTCGACCATCAACAAATTACTAATCTTTCCTTTGTTGTTGGGACTCGACCATCAACAAATCAATCCTTATTCCGTTTTCTCTCCCTATAATACCAAGTTCAAGGCCAACTTTAGAAATCAGGTGAGTACCTTATTCAGAGCATTGATACTACATACATATATATTTCATTTGGTGAAGTTTAATGCCTAATCTCCAATGAGAAAACCAACCACGAACCAACTACGTACCAGTAGGCTGAATTAGCTGACAAAATGTGTTCACACACATTTCTATCACTGTAGATGTGAATTGTCAGAAATTTCTGTTTTGTTATTATTATTACTAGATTCGACTTTTCTGATGTCATATTTTTTGGCGGGATATGCAAATACAATTTAACGTCATTTATGCATTGATTTTGATTGATTTTTTACATTTTTTGTACTAAATTTCCCGCTGAATTTCATCTGGCAACTCAAATGGTTTAACTAACACATACGAAAAGTTAACCCATGTCGACCAAAACACGAGCGAGACGTATAATTCAATTTACAATGGGAAGGAATAGGAAGCAGCACTTTGGTTGGTGGGTTCGTGGTTGGTTTTGCCATTGGAGATTAGGCCTTAATTCCCCAACAATTTTCCTCGTTATTTATTTTTTTTTTTCAATTCTAAAAGTTTTCGAATTTAGTGATCAACTTTGTAGAGGTTTCTATTAGAGATGCGCCGAATGTTCGGCCGAATATTCGAATTCGGTATATTCGGCGTATTTTTTAATGTTCGTATTCGGCCGAATATTCGGTTAATTTGCCGAATAATTACCGAATATTTAAATATGTAGTATTATTTTAAGAGTTACATATTTTAAAGAAGATTTATTCTGGAACCGTACCTACATAGGTAGTATTTGTAAATGAAACAAACACTTCTTTGTGAAACGAGACCGATTTGAATATAGTTTGCAACTGCTTGCGTGCGACTGTTCTTGCCGGTTGGATGCAATATCAAGCTGGTGACAGACAAGCATTCCTGGGTTGCATTCAATGGTTCCATAATATGCGGCGAGTTTCCAAAAACACCTAATTGCGTAGTTGCATTCCGCCCCGGCTTTTAAACATAACCGAGTGACTGCATGCTGCATGAATTCCATTCGCGGAATATTCCGGTCAAATCGCGTTTAAATTAGTTATGACCAAGACTGGTGTTGCAGTTTTGCCTTTGCTTGCACATTGAGCAAAACCAAATCTAGACCAAGACAAGATAGGACTACAGAAGAGTGAAAGATCAAGATAGCAATCACTAAGTGCCAAAAGTCTTGCAGTGATGAGCAAAAGGTCCTGCAAAAAGTCTTGCAAGAAGTTTTGCAAAAAATCTTGCAGAGAGTCTTGCAGTCTTGTCTTGGTCTTGCTTAATGTGGAAGGCAAGACTTTTCGCTCATCACTTTAAGACTTTTGGCCCTTAGTGAGCAGCAAAAAATCTTGCTATCTTGATTTTGCAGTCTTGTCTTGCCCTTGGCCTGTATTGTCTTGGTCTTGCTTTTCTTGCTAAATGTGCAAGACCAGTCTTGCTCATCACTAATTTGAATACGCACTTCTATATTGTTTGTCACCGAATGCAACGCACGTACGCTTGGAAATGTCACCAGTTTAATTTGCGTCATTGCATTTGTACGTGTCCTTATTCAACAAAATCTTCGTGAGCACAGAATACCGATTCATTAAAAATTAGTTGTGCTTGTGTGTGGACAAAGGTTTCATTTTCGTTGAAAACTGGTTGTTAACGTGATAATGGTGAAACCAATTTGAAACTGGGATTGCAAATCAGTCGACTCGTGCGCTTGGGGGAGGCCCTAATTTTACCAAAATGCATAGTATCTCCTCAAAATATAGAAAAAGGCGGCAAAAGACGAAAAAGCGCCTATTAAATATAGCCTTGTATATATCGTTAGGCAACCCACATTTGTTGGCATATTTTTTATCATAGAAATTAATTTCATTCGGTTACTCGATACGTGAAGGTCGTTCTTCTACGGATTTTGTACTATACATTAACCTGCTTACTGAACCGAATAATTCGGCCGAATGTTCGGTTCGGTACGTTTTTGGCCGAATATTCGGCCGAATATTCGTATTCGGTCGAACCCATATTCCGCGCATCTCTAGTTTCTATGCAATTCGATAATTGCTTAATTAATAACTGTAGCTTACAACGTTGATGAGGTGGTGAATCAGGTGAACACTGATGAATTCAAATTATAGTTTACAACGTTGTTCAGGATGTGTAATAAATTTTGGGTGGATGTTCATTTTGCGTCGATTTGAATTTATAACATATATTTTTCTTTCATTGAATTTATTTTGTTGTTGAATTTTTAAACTAACTAACGGAATTAACTAATCCTAACAATTATATTATATAGTCATTTTAATTTGCAGTAATTTTCAATAAAATTTTGAATTCACGTTAATATTATGAATTTATTGAAGGTATTAAATAAAATTTAAGTGTTCTAATTGAATTTTTACTCTTTTATTCAGGTGTTCGGCAATTAGAAGCCAAATGCGGCAATTAAATTCCTCCATTTCTTTTGAAATTTTGTACAACAAAAACATACGGTCCTTCGAGCCGGATTAGTTTAATTTACAAAAAAAACTCGTCCGATGAGGTCCTCTATTTTTTGAAGTTTTTGAAACAAATACACATAGGGAGGCGCGGATGATTTTATCTTTTTGACTTCTTTGACTCTCTTTTTTAATTTCTATTTAAATTTTATTGTGTATTTATTTTTATACTAGACCGATTTCGACAGATGTGCCCAACGTTCTGAAACGTCATTCAGTAACATTTTAGCCATGAGTCTATCTATTCACATCGAAAAAACCTGTTGAAATTGAGGCGCTTTACATTGAAAACAATCGTTCAATTGAGAAGACTGGGCTATTCGACCGGGTCCGCGACACTTCAATGAAGTTGCCGATAATCCAAATGTGTCGTATCACCGCCGATCTTAAGAGTTCAACGTGAATGCAACGACACTAAGCAGGATTATGAAGCAAGATCTTCATCGCTTTCCATACAAAGTGTAACTTACTCAATGATTGTCATCGGACCATTTCTCTTTAAAGTTTGAGAAACCCTCGACGACGCATGCTATTGTTGGATGTTGATGCACTTCGTGCGCCCGAAAACGCGTGAGAAAGGTCTGAAAAACCTTTCTTCAACAAGATGACGCACCTTGCCATACCGCAGACACTACGACAAAGTTGTTGCAAAAGTAGAGTTTATGCCAGCTGGCCGCAGACCATTGACGAATTCAAAGCTAATATGTATACGAGCTGAAGTAGCTGCTATAACGCTTGAAATCAGCTGCCTTTGCGTATTGAATGGAGGTCATTTAATCGACATAAATGGTAGAGAATATCCTAAATAAATCTTATTCATTTGTCAAAATCGGCTAAAAAATGTTGAAGTTATTCAATGTTGAAATACTGAAGGTCTAGATGGCGCACCTCGTCTAGTATGCAAATTTACATATTTTATTGGGGGGTCCAAGGGTTTTTATGTAACAGGGGGGGACGCAGTATCATAAAGTTTGGAAACCACTGCCGTAGACTATTCTTGACTCCTTTTTAAGTGCCTACTATAAAAGCTAAAAAAATTCTTTTCAGCGAAGGCCAACTCTTCTCTTAAGCAAAGGTTAAAAACCCTCCGATTCTCTATTTGTTGTGCCCAAATATTTATCAAAACTCCTCTGTTATAATAAAATATTTTTAAGGAAGAAACCAACTCAAACCCAATTACCAAAACCCAATTTTTGTGTGTTTGTATAAGTAATCTTTTGGTCCACAACAAAACTTACAAACAAATTTTTCCCTTCTCAAAAAGGACTTCAAGCTAAGCGGCGAAATTCAAGTGGAAAGCAATCATTGAAATTTGAAGCACTAAAAGTGTCATCGCTTCTATGATAAATCATCGCAGCACAGCAAAACAACGGGGTCCATAGGCCGAACAAGTGGAAAAAATAAAAGTGTTTAATTAATTTTCACAGAGATGGAGTCGCAGTTTCCCCTCCATAGAAGAACATTGTAGCAAAAGCCTAGATGGCAGAATCACACCAAAGCATTTCTGTTTACTACGCACCTTCCACGAAGGACAAACTGTGGTGTCCTTTTTAAGGTACATTCACCCGGGAATTATAACGACATTGGTTTGATTGTTATTGAATTTCAACCCTCCTTGAAAGGTGAAATTTACCAGAAAAAAATTTGTTTAGTTGATCGCTTTTTGTATTGACTCGGAGGTGGAGGAGGAGTTTTTTTTAGAGAAATTTAATTACATTTGAAAACAATTTGTCGCGTGTTGAGCCTGTCTTTTGTCATTCATTGATTCATTGCAGCCCACTCCAATAGCACAAGGACTGGATTAAATTTTAATAAATGTCTGATATTAAATATCAATCAACAGAAAATAGAAACAGGGAGACGATTAGGCACCAGAAATAGGCCTGTTTTGTCTTAAATAAGGAACGTAGTACGGTAGTACGCTATTTGAGTTATTTCAGTCGTAGCAACGCGTAGCAAGGTATTTATAAATATTTGTGGACAGTATAAGAAATTAATGAGTACTACTATTAGACTTGTTGGCTGATCTTCGAGGATAATTAGAAGATTTTCTATTCAGATTTAATGAATTTTAATAATTCAAAATTAAAGATATTTTCAACAAAAAACAAAACAATTTGATTTTCAATTTATTACGCTGATAAGTATTTGTTCTATGTTGATGAATAGAAATCCCACCAAGCTCATACACGTGATTCTTGAAACTAACATAGCTCACACATAGCTAAAATTTTAAAATATTAAATAATACTGGTTTGGCCTGCTGTTGATATTCGACTTTGAACCATAGTCAAACCAAAAATTGGAAAACACACAAATTCAAAGTGTATTCTTTTTCCGTTTAATTTGATGGATAGCAAGTGTTAGGACCGTGCCGGGGTATAGGGACGCCTCCAAGGTAACATCATATACAGATAAAATATTAAGAATTGGGGATCTACACCCAAATCGTTCCAAAGGGGACCTCGGTAGCCTAGGGGTAAGGCGCCTGACTACTATCCCAGAGGTCCCGGGTTCGAATCCCGGCCAGCCCGCGGTCCTTCGCCTTTCCACTTTCCCACCTACATAACTTTCCTTCTTTCTTCTTCCCTCTTTACATTCCTGATTCCTCGTGACATAGCCTTCCTTAGCCTTTCCCCACTCCACCAAAAAAAGCGCATGTCATCGGTTGGTTGATGAGACTCAACTCGTTTCAGGAGGCATAACACTCCAGCGGGTTGTTTCTCAATGCCCCGATGTCAGAGTCGCGATAGTAATGGTTGGGAGTAGGCGGACTGAAAATATCGCGGGAAGGTTGTGGCGGTTCCTTCCTCCCCGACTAGAGCTGCTGTTCGACATTGCACTCTATACGAAGAAAATAGATTGTCAACAGTATAAAGGGCCTTTCCTGAGACTCTAGTCTTTCACATAAAAAAAAAAAAAAAAAAAAAAAAATTTCTTTCACGTATTCAGAGTGATTTTTGAGTGCTAACAATTGAGTGTAGCGCCCAAATCGGGCGACGGCGGGCGTAGGAGGATAGATAAATCACGCAGAATACCCTAAAACATTTTGTGGAACGATTTTGACATGGAGTCCTAATTCGCAAGCCCCCCCCCCCCCTTGGCGCTCGTTGCAATAAGAAAAATTTGTCTGCCCTGCCTTGAAATTACTACTGGAGCACTCAAAAATTACTTTGAATACCTGAACTTTTAATTTCCTTCGTAAGACTTATAGAGCACACGATTTATCTATAATTTTTGTTATTACTGGTTTTTACGTAGCGTTAATATTGCACGCTTTGAGTATCAAAAAACTTAAATTCAAAATACCAATATCTTTTTAATTACACGTTTTATTGCAAAACTGAGTTTTTTTGTGCGCAATTTCATTGACCACGCTTACTCTCTGAACAGAAAGCTAGTTACGATTAGTGAGTAAGATAGCATTAAGCATTGTAATAATAATAATAATAATGATCTGTGTAAATAGGACCTCTCCTTCCTCCTTTATACTTTTTTTATACATAGTCATCCAGATATTTTTCCTTTCTTCGCGCATGTGGGGGAAATGAAAATTACATACAAATAAAAATTGCGCACATAGAAATAAGACATGCGCTTAAGGATTTTAAAATTTTTGCTTCGAAAACTACTACGAATGCTTCTGCGCATGGAAAATCGACTTTTGAGAAACCTCATCTCATTTGGTCCGGGCTATACATCGCTGTCGAGCAGTCGAACAGTATTGGGTTTATTATGATTTTGATCAAGTCTTGGTCGTAAGTTAGCAATTTGGTTAATACTTGAACAAAGTGGAATACGTATGTAAATAATACACTTGATTAAAACGAACTACAATTACACAAATTATAGAGTATTATATAAATATGTAGCACAATGAGTGAACCCTTTGGGACGATAATACCCATGGAGGAGATACAAACGGCTTTTTCGTTCAAGGAACTCCCATGAAGCACGAAACTCTCTATTTGCGATTTTTAGTCATTTGAATTCTAGTATATAATTTTTATTGGCATTGCCATAAAATCCCACTCAAAATATTGCTCAATCTTTTCTGTAAGTGCCTAAAGATAGGCTATTTGTTGACGTTTGAGTCAATTTGCGATCAGCATTTTGAACAGTACCCTCAAAAAGCTTTTCAATTGTGGAAAGCTTAATAATTGTTGTAAATTAATGTTTAAATTGGAAAATTTGCTTATGCGAAAGGTGAGAGTCCATTTTTTTGTGGTGATTGCATTTTTGGAACTTTTTTAAATAAGTTAATAACGAAATGTCTTTTGGAGCATTTTTGGTATTTTTCTGATTTAGTCTAGGCAACGAAGGAAAAATAAAGGAAAACTATATACCTACTGTTCAGTAAAATGCTGTTAGAAGTTGTTAAAGTTGTCGCACCGAAAACAATTTGATCTCCACCTTCGTACAGCTAGGTTTCCTCCAATGAGAAGAACTATCTGGTCCACATCGTCTCCAACTATTGCTACCGGTGGATGTACATACAGCAGCTTTATCCAAACCTCACAATAGTGCCTGACAATTAAATAGGTTCAAATATGAATAGAATGTTTTTGTGGGTCCTTTAACGTAAATTTATTCAATTTATGACTCTTTCCTACTCTGGCAAAATGATTTCCTGTGTCTTTTTTCTGGGAATTTCCAGGACATTTTCTAATGAATTACAAAATACTAAAAAGTGATCGGCCCTGGAAATCCAAAAACGCGGGTGTCTGTATCGCGGCTACGGGCAAATGACGTGAATTCGGAAATTCCAATTGTGAGGATTTAACAAAAATTCATGTTTTTAATATGTTTTTCCTCGAAAATTGAGTCACTTGAAGAGAAAAGAAATTATACTCTGAAAGGCCTAGAAAGGAAGTAAATTTCATCAGAATTGGCCGCCATTTTGTGCTGCTATCAGTGCCCCTGGGACTCGAACTCCATTCACGCTTGGTTTGCATTCTCGATGTCTCGAGCCTCGGTAACTGTTAGGAGTCGGATTTCGGGGAAACGTCCGAAAAACTTATCCTAAATGATTAAAAAAGAAAGAACGGTTTATTTATATTTTCTTCGATAACAATTAGAATGTATATATATATTTATCGTTGAGGTTGATGAGGCTGATTTATTATCTTGATTTTGAATAGATTCTTGAGCTTGATTTTTATGACACACGTCTTGATTCTTGATAAATTATTTTGCGACTGAGAACTAAAACCTTGTGGGTAAATTGATCACTGAAAAGAAAAAAAGTGTAGAGTGATAGTAAACTATCCCAAAGTAGTGAACGACAACAAGGTTGTTCCCAAACAAAAGAATGACACTGAAAGTGTCCAGCTAAAGAGAGTGACACTGAAAGTGTCCCGCTAAAAGAGAGTGACACTGAAAGTGTCCCGCTAAAAGAGAGTGACACTGAAAGTGTCCCGCTAAAAGAGAGTGACACTGAAAGTGTCCCGCTAAAAGAGAGTGACACTGAAAGTGTCCCGCTAAAAGAGAGTGACACTGAAAGTGTCCCGCTAAAAGAGAGTGACACTGAAAGTGTCCCGCTAAAAGAGAGTGACACTGAAAGTGTCCCGCTAAAAGAGAGTGACACTGAAAGTGTCCCGCTAAAAGAGAGTGACACTGAAAGTGTCCCGCTAAAAGAGAGTGACACTGAAAGTGTCCCGCTAAATAATAACAAAGGAAAGAATCCTCATTTACCTGGTGTTGTTGATGTTTGATTTTAAACATTCCCGGCCGCCTTCGCTGACGAAGGCAGCGAATGAGCTGATTCGGTTGACTCAATAGGAAGAGGGCACAATTTAGTAGCTGGTCGAGTAATAACACCTGTACTGGTTTTGATAGTAGCCACTCGAACAATACCGTCTTTTCCTGGGTGAACCTGGATAACACGGCCAACAGGCCATTTAGATGGAGGATATCGTTCATCTTTAATGAAAACAAGTGCGCCAGTATTAATTTGAGGTGATGGTGATGTCCACTTGTAAACAGCTTGATATCGTTGTAGATATTCTTGAGTCCACTTACGCCAAAAGCTTTGCAACATTTGGCTTAGATGTTGCCATCGTGAAAGCCGTCCGACTTTGAAATGTTCCAGGTTTGGTTCGGGAACTAAGTTGAGAGGATGACCGATAAGAAAAGGGCCTGGAGTCAAAACGTCCAAATCTTCTGCGTCATTGGAGAGAGGACATAACGGTCTAGAATTTAGGACAGCTTCTATTTGTGTTAGTAACGTGGACATTTCTTCAAAAGTTAACAATGTCTCTCCAACAACTCGTCGTAGATGGTATTTCATCGATTTGACTCCAGCCTCCCATTTACCACCAAAATGGGGTGCTGCTGGTGGATTGAACACCCATTTAGTGCCATCGTTAGCAATGATTGATGCTAAGTGCTCTAGTTCCTTTGAAGCGGCATTGAATAACTTGGATGGTTCCTTATCAGCTCCCTTGAAGTTTGCACCGCAATCGCTATTGAGAGTGGAGCAAATTCCTCGACGAGCAGTGAAGCGGCGATAAGCGGCGAGGAAGGCATCCGTTGAGTAATCGCCGAAGATCTCAAGATGAATTGCTGAGGTTGTATAACATACGAATACAGCAATCCAGGATTTCTGTGTTTTGTTGCATCTGCCTTTCCAGCTTTTCATGATAAATGGGCCAGCGTAGTCGATGCCCGTGTGTAGAAAAGCTCGAGATGAAGTGATTCGAGTTGCTGGTAGTTGTCCCATGAGGTGCTTAGCGAAAGTACGTCTATATCGGGTGCACCGAACACATTTAAGGATGAAGGATCGGACCGGTATTCGCCCACCAATAACCCAATACTTTTGACGAAGATAGGTTAGTGCTTCTTGGGTCGCACCATGTAGAGTCTTATCGTGTGCTTCTCGAATTAGCAGAGTGGTGAAGTCAGAGTATCGTGGAATAATGTAAGGATGTTTCGTTGATGATGGCAGTGATGAGTTTCTCAAATGACCACCGACTCGAAGTAGTCCGTTCTTGTCAAGAAACGGCATCATTCTAATTATTGCTGTTGATTTTGGGAGCAGTTGGTTTGAAGGGAGATGATCGATTTCGCCCTTGAAGTATATTGATTGAATGTACTTAATCCAAACGATTGTCGCGTTTTCCAATTCTTCGGGAGTATTGGGATTGTTGAGAGAAAAATTTTGTTTCTCACGAAGGCGTTTAAAAACTCGTTTACAGATTGCAGTGATTCGAACCAGCGTAGTAAGGGAAGAAAAGCGGCTCAGGAAGTCGTTGGAGATGACTTGATTAGTATGAACTTTAATTGGACGACATTCTAAGGTGCTGGGGTTGTCAACCCGTGATGGCAGTTGGGAAGGCCAGGTTGATGATTCTTGGACTAGCCATGATGGTCCAGTCCACCATGCATTATAGTCGTTAAGCTCATTAGCCGAAAGCCCTCTTGTTGCGCAATCGGCGGGATTCATTTTTCCTGGAACATGTTTCCAAGTTGCTTTAGGTAACAGATCTTGAATGACGCAGACGCGATTGTGAACAAACTCCTTCCATTTCGATGGATGTTCGTTGAGCCAGGTGTGGACGATCGAGGAATCTGTCCATAAGAAGCAAAGTGCGAATTCCAGTTTAAGCGTTTTCGCACAATAAGCAACGAGCTTAGTCAACATAACTGCTGATGCAAGTTCAAGTCTGGGAATCGTCATTCTTTTTAGTGGAGCAACTTTGGTTTTTGAGCACAGAAGCAAAGCGGTTATGTGATCCGTAGATGACCGGATACGAATATAAACCACTGCAGCCATTGCGGATTGCGAAGCATCGCAAAACCCATGAATTTCAATTTGTCCCACCTGACTGGTCCCAATCCATCGAGGGATTTTGAGATTGCTGATGCCGTCAAGCGACTGGAGAAGTTGCTGCCAGGTATGTTTTTGTGATTCGCCGAGCTGATCATCCCAACTTAATTTAATAGTCCATAATTCTTGCATGAACACTTTAAATCGGATGAAGATAGGTGATAGCAATCCTAACGGATCAAAGAATTGTGCGATTCTGGATAGGATTAATCGTTTGGTTGGTTTTGACGAATCCTTGATTTTCGGTGGGATGTTAAAACAGAAACAATCTGCCGTAGAATTCCATGAAAGTCCTAAAGCGTGAATGATGTGGTTCTTTAATTGAAGTATGGTAGATTCCAACTTGTACCCTGTAGGAATCAATTTCAGCACATTTGGATCGTTGGCAACCCATTTTCGAAGAGGAAATTGTCCGGCCATGCAAAGCTGGGCGACTTGCTGCGCTGTCTGCTGAGCTTCTACGATAGTATCGGCACCTCCAAAAACATCGTCAACGTAGCGTCCATGGGTGAGGGTCTCGACTGCTAATGGGAACTTGTCCTTTTCATCCTCAATGAGCTGACTGACAGTCCTTAGAGCGAGGAAGGGGGCGCAAGCAAGTCCATAGGTTACGGTAGTCAACTGGTATTTGATCACTTGATTTTCTTCTTTCCATAAAATCCGTTGATAACTCCAATCCTCCTGATGAACTCGAATTTGACGATACATTTTTTCCATGTCAGAGGAAAAAACGTACTTGAATTTACGAAACCAGAGAAGGACGTCAATTAAATCAATCTGGAGTTTGGGTCCAGTATTCAGGACCTGATTGAGAGGAATTCCATTGGATGTTCGACACGATCCATTGAAAACAACACGTAGCTTTGTCGTACAGCTGCTTTCACGAATGACTCCATGATGTGGGAGGTAGAACGCTGGAGATGAATCTTCTTCAGTGGCGGGAACTTTTAACATGTGGCCTAATAGTTCATATTCATGTAGGAATGATTGGTAAGCTTGATGAAATTCAGGGTGATTTACAAACTTGCGGTTTAGGCAGTGGAGCATTCGAACAGCGGATGGCATTGAGTCACCGAGTTGACTTTTAGTGCTCTTAAACGGTAGTCGAACGATATATCTTCCGGTAGAATCTCGCTGATGGGTGACCTTAAAGTGATTTTCACATTCTTGATCGTCTGCAGAAAGTACCTTGGCGGATGTATGTGGAACCTCTTCTTTATGCCAAAACCGTTCCAAAGACTGATGAAGGTCACCGTCAATTGAGTAGTGATAGGTATTTGTCAGTTGAGATTGGTATTCCCGTGGAGATGGACCAGAGATAATCCAGCCGAAGGAGGTGAGCTGAGCGACTGGCGACTGATTATGCCCCTTGATGATGGGTCCTTGAAGCAACTCTCCGTACAAATCAGATCCCAAGATGATGTCAATTGCTCCTGGTTGATTAAACCGTGGATCAGCAAGTGGCAGGTCTTTTAGATGAGGCATCTCACTTTTGGTGATGTATGTCTGGGGAATTAAGTTTGTGAGTTTGGGAAGGACGATTGCGTTGACAGTTAGCTTAAACGGCGAGTCAAAATGAGGCTTGAGAAGGAGATTCGCTGAGCCCCTAGCTTTACTGGTTTTATTGTCGTTAGTATGCAATGATAATGAACACGATTGTCGTGGAATGTTAAGTTGTTGCACTAGATTCTCAGAAACGAGGGAGATTTCCGATCCCTGATCCAACAGAACTCGCGCTTTTAAAGAATTTCCATGATGGTTGATGACAGTCACAATGGCTGTCGGTTGAAAAACAATTCGAGAGGCTGCTGAGTGTACGTGGGTGAGTTGTTTTGCATGGTTAGTCGTTGCATCGCTTGGCTTGGAATTAACCAAGGGTTTTTTTTCTCCAAATGGATGAAGTGAAGTGTGGTGAGCCTTGGCACATTTGAGACATCGTCTTCGTGATTGGCATTTCCCAACGGAATGATTTCCCAGACATTTGTAGCAAAGGCGATATTTGATATTTCGATTAGTTCGCGGCGATGAGCTGTTGTGGTTTGAGTATATCTTGAGCATTGCGATGTATAATGATTGTCGTTGCATAGGACACACTTTGGCTTTTCGCGTGCGGTATTATCACTACGTCCAGCGAAATGAACACGCACAGATGATGGACGTGGATGAGAAGCTGCCTTACTGGACTGCGAATGCTCATACGCATTGAGAGTTTGGATTCTCGTTTCCAAAAATGCTTGAAACCGTGCCCAAGTTGGGCGTTCCTTCGTTGATCCGATTTCTTGTTCCCATGATTTTACAGATTCTGGATCAAGTTTTTTAATCGTGAGAGACACCAAAACTGAATCCCAATGTTCCACAGGCTCGTTAAGCATTTTTTAAGGTTCTAATTTCTTGCATCGTGGCATTGTAGAGCTTTTCCAGGTCTGTACCGCATTCTTTTGTCATCTTTTTAATTGCATAGAGTGACGAGAGTGATGAATAAATTAATAATCGTGGATTTTCATAGCGGGAAACAACAGCATCCCAAGCTGGCTGGAAATTATCATCGACGATTTCGGTATTTTCAAGAATGTCAGCGGCAGGTCCAATCAAACTATTTTTTAAATACTGCAACTTCATTGCCAATGGTAGGGAGGATTCGTTGATTACACACGATGAAAACATTCCTTTGAATGATAACCACATGGACAGCGATCCATCGTACTTGGGGATTTCCAATCGAGGTAATCGAGCACATCTAAAATTATCAGAGATGGAGTTGGTTGACATAACTGGCGAGACAGCTCTGCTAGTGTTTCGTTCCCCGAGTTTTTCTGACAGAGATGATAATGCCATGACTGCGTCGAGGTAGCCATCACGAGTTTTTCTATAGCATTCATTTTGAAAATAGGAGCGCTTCTTGACATCGAACGCATCAGAAGAACTGATTGTTGATACAGCAAGATTTATCGCAGTATGATTATTTTGAAATTGCTGCCATTGATCCCGGACTTCTTGTAGCCAAGTCGACAAACCTTCTTGTGAGAGGTCCTTTTGTTGACTACTTAAAGCCCGAGCTTTTACCGAGTCGATAAACTCCTGATACGAGCTTTGTCGATCAATTCGGTTATGAATGTGGCTGACTCTCATGGTAAAGTTGATGCGTGCACCTTCCAGCAGCCTTTTTCTAAGACGTATCGCCGATCCGGCTCGAAGGACCAAAAAATGTTAGGAGTCGGATTTCGGGGAAACGTCCGAAAAACTTATCCTAAATGATTAAAAAAGAAAGAACGGTTTATTTATATTTTCTTCGATAACAATTAGAATGTATATATATATTTATCGTTGAGGTTGATGAGGCTGATTTATTATCTTGATTTTGAATAGATTCTTGAGCTTGATTTTTATGACACACGTCTTGATTCTTGATAAATTATTTTGCGACTGAGAACTAAAACCTTGTGGGTAAATTGATCACTGAAAAGAAAAAAAGTGTAGAGTGATAGTAAACTATCCCAAAGTAGTGAACGACAACAAGGTTGTTCCCAAACAAAAGAATGACACTGAAAGTGTCCAGCTAAAGAGAGTGACACTGAAAGTGTCCCGCTAAAAGAGAGTGACACTGAAAGTGTCCCGCTAAAAGAGAGTGACACTGAAAGTGTCCCGCTAAAAGAGAGTGACACTGAAAGTGTCCCGCTAAAAGAGAGTGACACTGAAAGTGTCCCGCTAAAAGAGAGTGACACTGAAAGTGTCCCGCTAAAAGAGAGTGACACTGAAAGTGTCCCGCTAAAAGAGAGTGACACTGAAAGTGTCCCGCTAAAAGAGAGTGACACTGAAAGTGTCCCGCTAAAAGAGAGTGACACTGAAAGTGTCCCGCTAAAAGAGAGTGACACTGAAAGTGTCCCGCTAAAAGAGAGTGACACTGAAAGTGTCCCGCTAAAAGAGAGTGACACTGAAAGTGTCCCGCTAAAAGAGAGTGACACTGTAAGTGTCCCGCTAAATAATAACAAAGGAAAGAATCCTCATTTACCTGGTGTTGTTGATGTTTGATTTTAAACAGTAACTGATAATCGTTGATTCTGTAAGTCGTTATCGATATTCTTTAGTCAGGTTTTGTTCGGTGCCGATTACTGGATTCTCCAGTCAGCCTGACGGTCTCGACAGAGAAGTTTATGTGGCAAGCGGTTATCGTCCATTCGGCAAACATGTCCAAACCATAGTCGACGTTTTTGTATTTATTCTTCAATCAGTGTATTTTGAACGCATCTTTGTCTAACTGTCCAGTTTCGAAGGCGATCGCGGAGTGAGACACCGAGGATCTGCCTCAGGCATCGCATTTGGAAGACCTCGATCTTCTTAACGTCCGGTTTGAGCGGTGTCCACGTTTCAGATCCATAAAGAAGAATCAGGAGATTCACGCTCGGTAAAGGCGTCCTTTCGTTTTGATGGTAATATTTGTTCCACTTAAGCGAGGCGAATGTTGCTGTTGCCTGGCCGATGCGGCTGTGAACGACGGCCGCCACTGCCACGTTTCCTCAACCAATGATCCCAAATATTTGAACATCGGAACCTATTCGATTTGGGCTAATTCCGCGATAATTCTTCCATATGACTGTCGCCTTTCTTGGGTTGAAAAATAGATGAGAATAGGAAAGGTTAGAAGGGTTCTGCGGGATGCTCAAGGAAATGTCGATGAGCCCTACGTTTGAAATCTAAGATGTTGTAAGATTTTGGAAATACTGACTGCGGGAGATTATTCCACATCGAGTTGTTCTATTCATACACGAACTTTAAGATCGTATCGTGCGCGAAAGGAGCTTATGATGATTGTTGTAATTGTCTGAATATTTTGATTTCCATCAATCATGTTTGATTGAATTGATTGACGCTTGCATGAACGTGCAATGAATGCCTTAAAGTTACCGCTAGAATGTTAAGAATTGAGTCAGCCATTAATCCGGCTCTAGACTCACGCTGTGAATAAACGCGAACGCCCGTGAACGCGAACGTGGATGGTTTTGCTCGTCGAAAATTCCAGCCGTGAATTCACGGCGTGCGTGTGGAGCCGCCTTTACATTCTCTTCTCCCACTGAGCTAGGAGATATGTATATCAGTGTAAGCTAGAAAATTGGGTTAGATGGCTAAATCCTGCACAAAAACATTTATTGCGGTAATGCGAATGCCACAAAGTAGCACCTCGATTATTTAGCCGCCACCGGTAAGCCTACGGCGTTCGAGCCGGGTGGGAGCGAGCCGCGGTGAGCCAAATCTCAGGACATCTCACCAATGGGGAGGGGGTCAAAAATCGTCAAAATCACCTCACTTAATTAATTGTCGCTCCCTTACTTGTCGCATTAATGACAAATTTCAAAGAAAAACCCCCCTTCAACACACATAGCAATTATTCTAAAATGTAATAAAGGTGTAAACACAGAATAAACATTTGTAAGCAAAAAAATGAAATTCATATTTTATTCTGTAACGCTTACCTTTTCATACTAAATTATGAGGGTCTGTCCTGACCTTTTGGTAGATGAAATCGTACCTAATCTAACGTCGAAGCGTTAAGGCAATAAGACCCTACTTAAACCTCCTCACAAATATATTCTGGCTCCACAGGTATTTTTTAAGCCAATATAACCGAGACATTGAAAAATCACCTTAAACTCCCTGAAATCGTTTTTGTTATATTAAACTCCCACGAATATCGAACTCCCTCGCTCCTCTATGCCACATGTCTACAGAGTGCTCCTACTAGCCATTACGAAATTGTGTCATCTTTTCCAGTGTGAAATTGGTTTTGAATGCTTGAAAGTCATCTTTAAAACCATTAAGAATTGACACAATTTTAAGGAAATCGATAATCCTTCTTAGGTAATGTTATTATGTCCTACAGTGTCCTTCAATAATCAAGATAAAGTGCCCACTTGGCACTAGGAGTAAAGTTGAATCTATTGATTTTCATTAAAGTCGCATTTCTATGCAAATATGGGATTATGGCAATTTGGTCTCTGTTTGGGAGGCGAATCAATCATTTCGCAATACCTACTGCCTGCAAAATACCCAAAGAAACTAGGTAATACCCATACATATAGACACCATTAGATTGTCTCTGCGAATAAGCTCTAGTCACTATGGTCCCACTGTAGCATCTCATTGGAATTGGAGACATGAGGATTTCGGCAGCTGCGGTAACTGGTAAACAAAGCAATTAATCACTTGGAGGCGATCAGTTCACGTTCTAGCACAACGGACCAAAAAAAAACCCCGAAAAGACAACAAAGACAATATTTTTTTGCTCGGTTCACAACCGCTTCGACCATCGCAGTAGAAAAATAGACCAGCCTCGCCGCGATTTTGCACCAAGCAACAACAAAAGTCTTGACCTACCCACCAGGCTTATCAGAACCCCCTGACGGATGATTGAAACAAATTTTCGCTCTTGTCCTGATAACTCCGAGTTAATTGCTTATTATCTATTAAAATTTGTTAATTACTAAGCATAATGTGAATTTAATTCTAATATTATTGACGTAAACAACTGGGGCTATCGCAGCACGGTCGCGGTTCACCGCAAGCGAAATAATAATTCCAGGGGCTCCAGAACGGAACTTGTGCTCTTTTGGGGCTGGCAAATGCCACAAGTCTTCTATTTTCGTAGCTGGAATCCTACAATAAATATGTCATCAATATCGCAATTTGAAAATGGCAGAAAAAATTATTTTGACAAAAAGTTTAAGAAAAAAAAAATTAAATAAGAAGAAGAAAGGAAAAAATATTCGACACATGTGCCGCTGCGTTTTTTGTTGTTGTTGTTGTTGTTGCTGGTCCGCGATTCTAGTTATGTTGCGTAGCAGATTAGTATTTTTTTGGGTATTTTTAGAATGAATTAGAATAATATTATTTGGTAGCAGCAAGTGAATATCATGGACACTCTACCACACCGAGAATAAATTAAAATTGTATCGCGACACACCTGAAATTGTTTTTTTCTGACGTGGCCAAGCGCATACTTTCTGAATCTTGAAAGGTGGCTTTTGTTGTAAGAGTTGACATCGAATGCAGCTCGTTTAAGTAACGAAACTGAGATCGAAAGTAACAGCTGCCGTTTGAACTTAAATTCGAAATTTTCGAAAAAAAAAAAAAAAATTAAAAATTGTCATTTGTCACAAAAGTTTTAACAATCCCAATCCTTAGTAGTGGTTTTAGTTCTCGTCATTTGTATTACTAGATCAATGATAGTGACTAACACTAAATATTTCACTCATATCCTCCTTACCTTTTAAAATTCAATTGTCGTTCAGGGGCCCGGTTACTATCTCGTTCAAATTTCATCGAATCATTTTCAGTAACTGTCATTCCAATTTTTAAATATGCGAAATACACGAGGAAGCATACTTCTGAGGCAAAAAACTTCTGTTACAAGAGTACACAAAGGAATGAAGCAGCCATGCAAAAATTACGATGCAAGATTAAACCGAAAGCGATTTAAAAAAATTCATTCATCATAGAGAAGGAAATGAAATCTCTGATTCTGGACTTCAAACCAGTCAGCAATAGAATATGCACACTTCGCATTAAAACAAGGCTACATAACATTAGTCTTATAAACGTCCACGCGCCCACAGAAGAGAAAACGGATGAGGAGAAAGAGGAATTCTACCAAGAGCTAACAAACACCATCAGGTTAATACCGTCAAACGATATTAAAATGGTGCCTGAAGATATGAATGCCAAAGTAGGAAAAGAAGAGGAGTTCCTAGGAGTCATAGGAAAGCATAGCCTACACAACGTTACCAATGACAATGGTAGTCGATTGATCGATTTCGCAAGCTCAAACGCAATGGTAGTAAGTTCAACAGTGTTCCCGCACAAAGATATACATAAGATGACGTGGCAATCACCAGACGGAGTAACTAATAATCAAATTGACCACGACAGACGGAGTAACTAATAATCAAATTGACCACGAGAATGGGAAGAAATATAACCATCGACGAACATAACCTAGAAGTAGTCGATAAAACAGTCTACCTTGGGTCTACTATCACAAAAAAAAACGAAGAAAAAGAAGAAATAACTAGACGAATACTACTGGCTAATAGAGCCTTTTATGCCCAAAAACAAATCCGAGGAGATGGATAGACTTTGTGACGGCTGACGCAGAGTCAATGCTCAACATCCGGAACTGGAGACATGCTGCAAGGGACCGTCAAACTTGGAGAAATGCCCTAGAGGAGGCCAAGGCTCGATTTGGGCTGTAGCGCCATTGGATGGATGGATTTAAAAAAATATAGTTTAAAAAAAACTAAAAAAATACGTTTTTACTTTAAAATGAACTAAAATGTAAAAAATAATTTTGATTATAAAGTTTTTATTGCTCCAGTTAGTATATGGAATGTAAAAAAGCATGGGACTCTTCACTTATATTCTTATTTTATTAACACCGGAACTTTTCGCCAGCGCCCCACGCTACCACCACCACCAATCTACTCGAGCTCACCTCTCATGTTGCCGAGGGCTTCGTTTCCGGCTGCTAAACTGATTGTATTTACACTGATTTTAGTAAGGTATTTGACAAGCTCTCCCACTCCATTATAATTCTCAAACTAAGAAAGTTAAATTTTCCGCAAGGCCTTCTAGTATTTTACCAGTCTTACTTAGCTGACAGGACTTACCAATTTCTTTTACGTGGATCCAAATCTGCAGCCATATAAGCGCCGTCCGGTGTCCCTCAAGGCAGTCATCTTGGTCCTCTACTCTTTATTATATCAATTGATGACATTGTTCCCTTGCTAAGCCATTGTAGAATTGTAGAAATAAACTTGAAGGAAGTAATTTTTTTTTCTGCTTTTTGCTTGAAATTTGATTGAATAGGGGTTATCAGTCAAAAATAAATTATTTTCAAACCTTAAAGGGGTAAAACTGCTCCTAGATTAGGGTTGAATTTGAAAAAAGAAATGAAATTTTTTTTGCTTTAAATTTTATTTATTTTTGCCCGGCGCCGTTCAAAATTTCAAAATTTTTTTGATATGACCACCGGCATTAAATTTTCGAGCACCACATTCTCGTTTGAGATCCGATACGATGCTCTCATTGGACATTGTTCCATATATACTGAAGTTTTGTTTTCTCAAGCTGCTTTTTGAGTACCAGCTCCCGGTGCGGAGCTCTCATTGGGCTTCAACCTTTACCATAGTCCATAGTGTCTATCGAGCCACCATACGTCAAAGTAGGACAAACCTGCCCAGTATCTATTAAGCTTTCTCGTCAGAAGGGGGTTTTGAGTTCAAATTTCTACTTGGGGTTTTACCCCCTAGTCCATGGGTTACAAGTTATGATACAATTTTGTTTATTGTTGTTCGTTTACGCTTACTCCTTCTTCTGCGTCTCTGTTAATCTCTTCATTTTCCACTTCTTCCATATTGTCATCTTCATCAACAATCATCTTAGCGGAAAGAAATGACATGAGGTCGGCGTCATCATCGCTGAACTCAAGTTCAATGGTTACATCCTCGGACACATCGAATTGAGGCAGGACTGGCCCCGACAAGAGCCACACACCACGGAACATGATATTCCCACTTTTCTGCATTCACAATGGTTGCCAAAACCTTTTGTACAATTACAGAAAACAGAATTGAGAAGCTGATCTCGTGCAGGAGGAATCAGAGTAACTATTGGCTCTAATAAATCATTTTTTAAAGTCCATACCCATTGCTGTGGGACTAAATCTTTTCCCAGCCATTCTGGTACCTGGCAATATGCCCTGAATAGAAAATAAGAATATAAAATTGACTGTAGGTCAAGTTCAAACAAGAAAATGTCTCGGTCTCGGACTAACGCGAGCTTTGTTTACAACCCTCTGGAAACCGGAACCTGTTGCTGGGTGGAACTGGGGCAACGAGAAGTTAGACGAATTGGCTAGACTAAGAGCGAGATACTTCAGTTTTTTTTTTTTTTTTTTTATATGAAAAAACCAAGCTTAGGTGTAACCCTTTGTACTACCAGTCCGTCATGTCGTACAGTTCATGGTGCAATGTCTAGTAGTAAGCTTGGTTTGAAGAATAGAGGAGAATAGGAAAGGTTAGAGGGGGTCTGGAGGGTGTAGAAGAAAATGACGATGGACCTCACGTTTGAACTCTAAGGTATTGTACGAGTTCGGAAATAACGACTGCGGGAGATTATTCCACAGTCGAGTTGTTCTATTCATAAACGAACTTCTAAACCGTATTGTGCGTGAACGAGGGGGCTGTAGGGTATGGGGGTGAGCCGAGCGGGGTAGTCTTGTGTTGCGGGAAAAGTATTGCCGTGCAGGCAGGAGGTCCTGAATTTCGGTGGAACAGTCGCCATGGTAATAGCGATAAAGTATGGAGAGGGCTGCTACATTCCTACGGTGGCTCAAGGTGTCTATGGAGGCGCGAAAGGGGCCATCACCAATGAGTTTGAGGGCACGATTTTGCACCTTGTCGAGACAGGCCAAGGTGGTTTTTGGGGCGCCTGCCCAGATATGTGAGTTGTATTCGAGGCGCGGCCGAATGTAGGATTTGTATATTGTAGCCAATGCGGCTGGCTGGAGGAGGAACTTGCATCTCTTGAGAAATCCAAGGCATTGGGAGGCTTGTTTGGCGATTTGGAATATGTGATCGTTCCATCGCAGATGCTCCGTTAAAGTTACCCCTAGGATGTTGAGAGTTGAGTCAGCCGTTAGATTCTCTCCATCCACCGAGACAGGAGGAAGGTCGGTACAATTTTTGTTGGAGATCAGACAGTGCTTCGTTTTTGTGGCATTGAATTCGACCCGGTTCATTTCGCCCCAATGAAGAATCGATTCGATATCCCGGTTGATCGAAGCCGACATCAGTTGACGGTGGTAAAGACAAGGTCTGGCACGTGCTTGTCTAATATTGTCGAAGGAGTAAGAGAAATTCAGAGTACCGTCATCAGCGAAGCAGTGAAGTGGGTTGGAGGGGATTGAGAGCAGATCATTAATGAAGATTAGAAAAAGTGCGGGTGAGAGAATTGACCCCTGGGGAACTCCGGCCGAAATGGCGTGGGGGTTGGATTCGACGCCATCCAATACTACCTTGATTGAACGGCCTGAAAGAAAGCTCTTAATCCAGTTCCTTAGAACTAAGTGTATACCAATAGCTTGGAGTTTATTCAACAGAGCTGGGTGCCATACTCTGTCAAAAGCCTTTGATATATCTAGAGCAACCAGGCTAGACTCACCAAAGCTGTGAATGCTTTGGTTGATACGCTCGTGAGTACGTCAAACTTAGAAACTCCTGTAACTCCATCATCAGGAAAGTCAAATCATCATTTGATGATAGATTGAGAAGTAAGATTCTTAACTCCACTACAGGCAGCAAAAACTTCTGGTCCTTGGTAACTGCCATCAAGAAGAATTTTACTTCCTCCTCAACACCTCCTTTTATTCACAACAAGGAAGTGATAACAGAAAGCAAACCCAAGGCCGACCTATTAGCTTCTCTGTTCGCCGCAAATTCTTCTTTACCCGATGCTGCTATGTCACCCCCCACTCTCGAGAATACCACCCACTCAATGGACGGAGTTCACTTCAGGACTCGCGAGGTGTTTAGGTGTCTCAAAGAACTCGACGCCAATAAATCCACTGGTCCCGACAAAATCCCCCCTATGGTACTTAAAAAATGTGCCTCACCTTTGGCTAAACCTCTGCGCAAACTTTTTGCCCTGTCTTACTTCTCCGGAGTGTATCCCGACTCTTGGAAACTAGCTCATGTTCAGCCAATCCCAAAAAAAGGTGAAGCCAGCGACCCCTTAAACTACCGCCCAATAGCAATTACTTCTGTTCTCGCCAAAATCATGGAGACAATAATCAATAAAAAGCTGATGAAATATCTAGAATCCAACCAAATTATAGTGGTAAATGTACAGAAGCCGTTGTGTGCTATGAGGAGAAATATCAATATGAAATTAGTTTCAATAGTAGAATCCAGGTGGAGGCGACCTAATGATGTTATTGCGAAAGAACATCCCCAGAAACTTTTCGATCCTTATTGGGCCTCACTGGAGAACATACAGCCAGATTGACCATGAGTATGAGTACTGGTCACTTGCAGAATTTGCGGCCAGATTGACAATTTCATTCAACACTCACTGCTATATCTGTGTGGAGGAATAAGCGAAAAAAAAACCAAATATTTGCTTTGCAGTGGTCCGGTTCTGGGTAGGATCAGGCACAGTGCATTTGGTAACCTTTTCTTACAGAATTTGGGAGAGCCATTGTATCTGAAAATAGAAGATATCATCCAGTATAAAAATATGGTAGGCTGAATCCTACCTGAATCCTGTCACTACAATCTCACGTTAAGGTTTTTCACGAAAGCGGTTACATATCTATACAGAACCAATTGTGTCTCTCCCATCGATCGTTGAAGGGCACGGTTGGGGCTGTCCTAATTATCGCGCTTGTGGATTTTGTCATTGTAGCGTCTCCGGAATAGTCCTCTCTTACATAAGGAGTCAGCAATTCAAACAAGGACTCTCCTGTTCCTTACCTAGTGTGTCCATAGCACAGAGCTTAATGAGAGAACAGAGAAGCTAATCTCGAACATCAAGCTATAGTCGGAAAGAAAAGAAGAAACGTCAACGATGACATCCGATTCACTCCACCGGCCTCCATCTAATACTACCACAACATAACGCTGATTTCGGTCTTCAAATAGGAGATGGAATTCTCGTTTTATACTTACCTGCCATGTGATGCAATGGTAGAACCGTGAAAAGAAATTGCTGTAAAGAAGGAAACCAAGTAACAAGGAATGACATCGAGATTCATAGAAAAGAGGGCCATGCCACTGCAGGAGATCGGAGCCAGACCTCTTGGATGACAAAAGTATGCCTCAACATCGAGATCGTCTGCATAATTTCTGCCTCTTGGTCGAATAACATGGAGATATCATAACGCATTCGACTGGAGACTGGGACTCGAGATATAGGTATACTGTATGGCCTTGCAGTTGACCTGGACAGTGATGTTCGCGCGAGGATAAGGAAAGTGAAATTACCCAGTGTGGGAGTGTGTGGACGAAGGCTGTGTATCTCACCGACTTCATTATATTCGATATACACCATGACGATCATGTGCCTCGATGATCTGGCATACTAAGGCTACCCAGCGAAAACAGTTAAGAGGAATTAGTGGTAAGCTAACAGCACGCAGAGAATTGCAAGCCTGAACTATTACTGGTGCATCTCTATTTTGACTTAGTTGATTAATATGTCTGACTTGACGCTTTCAAAACTCATCGATGGATATGCAGAATAAGTATAACCTCTAGGAACACAAGTTAAAGACGTTTGGGAAAAGGATCTTTGACAACTTCTGCGATCTCGTCAACTAATTATTTGACAATTTCAAACCTGACTGATTTTAGATCTAATCGTAATAAATTATCTCTTATGTGTCATGTAACAATAGTATAAGAAGCTTAAACTAACCACAAAGTACCAATTAATACATACATATTAAGTACCAATTAATACATTACATAGTGAAAATAAGCTCTTTGACCATAAGCAATAACAATAATTCTCAGAAAACAATTTCAATTCGTGTCACGTCTGTTTGGTGTGACAAAAGCCGCTCTTTACTGAATCTCCGACAAAAGTCTACCATTACTTAAAAAACCTGTTGCACCAGCTCTATCCAAAATATCACTCTGGAGGTACGTGAACAAGCACACTAGATGCGCATATTGGCGTTTCGTTGAACCATCTGCATCGACCGAGAATTTGGCACAGCATCAACACATTTCGTTGATGAACTTTACTGCAGCCAACGCACTAAAGTACGTTATTACACCAATGATTTTTACATTTTGAACGGTCTTTGCAAAAATCCACGAACGTGGGCTGCAATAAGTTAATCGAAAAATTAACCAAAACGACAAGATTCGCATCCGTCCGTTCGTCATCTTCTGCCCCGTGGTCTGAAAATAGCCTCGTGAAATTCGAAGATTGTGGACATTACACTTGAGTGCCGTCTTGTTACCATTGGGTGTGTGTGGAATGAAAATTCCTCCAATGATGATGAGTTATTACAGTTTCCATTAATTTACAGTTTTATAAATATCACAATTTTCAAAGCTCTCAGCATTACCGGCAGCCTTGGCACTATACTGGGAATGTGGCAATGGCGACTTTGGGCGCCAAATGACGATCAGCTGGGGTCTTCTACTGGGGATAAATCTAGAACGAATAATTTTTATTGAGTTTTTTGATTAAAATTATTCCATTTTATTTATCAAAAAATTGGAAAGCAATTTTTATTGTTTGAAAAACACTTGGGCACAAACATTCATAATTTAATTCACGTTTTATGAATTTGTTTGCTGTGGTCGCCTGTTGAATAACAACCAAATGACTCAAAGCAGCTGGTTTATAAAATAACTATATTCATGAAGGTTGCCGCAAGTTAAGTGGAATTCATTTAGCACTTAAAATGCACTATTTTGCTTACGATATTGCCAACACGTTTTTTTAAAAATCGAGGGGCTTTTAAAAGTCAATATGTTTTATTCTTTTTGAGGCCTTAGGTATCCAAAAGTACTTACTGTTTCACCTAAAGTGTCAAATTAATAAAAAATAGTATATTTTTTAATTTTAACAACTAATTTTAGAAATGAATTAAAATTAATCTATAATTCTATATGTTGATATCTGGGAATAGGTATCTTTTATGCTTTTTCGTCACCAAATCCGTTTTGTAAACTATACAATACACACTCGAAAGGAGTAGTGTTTTAAGAATACGTAGTTTTCTGCTATTAAGAGTTCAAACGCATGGCACACTGCCTTCTTCTCATGCATAGGGGGCCTCGGTAGCCTAGGGAGTAAGGCGCCTGGCTACTATCCCAGAGGTCCCGGGTTCGAATCCCGGCCAGCCCCACGGTCCTTCGCCTTTTCCACTTTCCCACCTACATAACTTTCCTTCTTTCTTCTTCCCTCTTTACATTCCTGATTCCTTCTGTCATAGCCTTCCTTAGCCCTTCCCCGCTTCACCAAAGCGCATGTCATCGGTGGTTGATGAGATTCAACTCGTTTCAGGAGGCATAACACTCCAGCGAGTTGTTTCTCGATGCCCCGATGACAAAGTCGCCAGTAATGGTTGGGAGTAGGTGGACTGCAAAATATCGCTTGTAGGTTGTGACAGTTCCTTTCTTCCCCGACTAGAGCTGCTGTTCGACATTGCACTCTATATGAAGAAAATAGATTGTCGACACAGTATAAAGGGCGTTTCCTGTGACTCTAGTCTTTCACATAAAAAAAAAAAAAAAAAAAAATGCATCCTCCAGTCTACACCTTTTACCTAACATATCCCTTTTTATTTTCGAGCTAAGCTGATGACGTGAACGACATGGCGCACGGGTGACACCTAATCTTAAGGCCCAATTACAATGAGCGGATCTACGCGGATTGAAATGTCAAAAGAACGCATCAGAACGGATAGGAAACTGCACTGATTACAATGAACGGATCAGTTCGCATTTAAACGTCAAATTTAATCTTGGAATTTTTATATCCACTCTTTGCCTTGTTGTACAGTATTTCATAATCTTTCACTTCTGCGATTAACTGCTCGTCCGAAAACATTTTTAAAAACATAATAAATAAAAAAAAATAAAACCTTAAACATTCACAGCTTTTGTTTACCAAAATTTTGACAGCTCAATCCGGTGATTTCTAAACAAACTAAAACGAATCCGGCACAGATGCGGTCAAATGCGTTTGAATCCGTTCATTGGAATCGGTTAAATAGAAAACGCATGCTTGGAAAACCACTTTGACAGTTCAATCCGATTCTGTTCCGCTCTAATCCGGTCATTGTAATTGGGCCTTTAGACTTTCACATACAAAAAAGCTTGAATCATCATAAATAGCTCCACAACCTGTTATTGGCCTTGGCTTCCTGCAACATCCTCCTCCTGTCGGTCCCTGGCTTGAAGTCTCCAATTTCTTATACCTAGGGTTTGTAGATCTTCTTCTACGTTGTCTATATATCTCTTTTTTGGACGTCCCGTACCTCTATGTCCGTCTGGTCCCTTGTTCATAATAATTTTTGTTATGCCGTCGTCACTGCTACGTTCAACATATCCTGCCCATCGGATTCTGTTAATTTTTATAGTTTTTATGATGTTTGGATCTTTATACAACTGATACAATTGGTGATTGTATCTTCTCCTCCAAACACCGTTTTCGTTGATTCCTCCATATATAGTGCGCAGGATTTTTCTTTCGAAGCACCCTAGGAGGTGTTCTTCGTTATTTCTTAATGTCCAGGTTTCGGATCCATACAGTAGTATTGGCCTTATTAGAGTTCTGTACAGTTTTACTTTAGTGCTTCTTGATATGTTCCTTGATAAGAAATGTTTACGTAGCCCAAAGTAGCATCTGTTTCCCAGCGCTAATCTCCTTTTAACTTCTAATGTCGTGTCGTTGTCTTTTGAAATTAGCGTCCCTAGATATATAAATTCTTTTACTGCTTCGATGTTGTATGTATCAATTGTCATATTCTGGCGATGATTACGTCTTTTGGAGATGCACATATATTTCGTTTTCTCTTCATTAATTGCTAGTCCGAATTTCTTTGCTGCTCTTTCTAGCGATATGAAGGCTTCTTTCATTGCTACGGGGGGTCTGGCTAGTATTACGATGTCGTCAGCGTACGCCAATATTTGTACCGACTTGTTGAAAATACTGCCCGCGGTGTTAATTCCTGCGTCTCTTATCACTTTTTCCATAGCTACGTTAAATAGTAAGCACGATAGGGCATCTCCTTGTCTTAGTCCTACTGTGGCGTTGAATGGTTCTGATAGCTCTCCTTCAATTCTTATTCTGCATAATACCTCTTTCATTGTCATTTTGATCAAATTTACGAGGTGTTTGGGGAATCTTAGGTACTCCATAGCTTTGTATAACTCTTCACGTTTTATTTTATCATAGGCGTTTCTGAAGTCTATGAATAGCGAATGTATGTTTATGTTAAATTCATTTGCCTTTTCTAGGACCTGCCTAAGGGTGAAAATATGGTCTGTGGTAGATCTTCCGGGACGGAAACCGCTTTGATAGTTTCCCAGAGCTTCTTCTGCGTAAGGCTGCAGTTTAACGTATAAGATATTTGAAAATACTTTATATGCTACGTTCAGTAGAGTGATGCCTCTATAGTTACGGCAGTTTAGCTGATCTCCTTTTTTATGTATAGGGCACACAATGCCCTCGCTCCATTCCGATGGTATTTGCTTCTGGGTCCATATTAGTGTTACGATTTCATGCAGGCTTAATATTATGTTTCCACCTACTTTTTTTAATAGCTCTGCTACAATGTTATCTTTGCCCGGAGATTTGTTGTTTTTTAGTTTTTTCACTGCGTCTTGTACGTCTTCTAATGTAGGCATATCTCCCGCTAGTTCTTCTGCTACTTCCACGTTTTCTGTTGGCGGTTGCTCCTCATCTCCAGCTAGCAGTTCTTTGAAGTGTTCGCACCATCTAGTTAGAACTAGTTCTTTGGTGCTTAAGATTTCCCCATTCTTATTTTTGCACATAGTTACTCTGGGCTTGAAACCGACTCGGTGCTCATTTACTTTTTTATATAGTTGCCTGACGTCGTTTCGGCTGTTCGCTTCTTCTATTTTTAACATTTCGTTTTCCCAGTACTCCTTTTTCTTCGCTTTGTGCACTCTTTTCTCCTGCCTTCTATTTTCTTTGTACAGCTCAGCTGCATTTCTCGTTCTGTGTTTCTGTAACATCACTTGATATGCTACATCCTTTTCCTGCGTTACTCGTGCACAGTCATCGTCGAACCATTCATTTCTTCTTTCACGGGGCTCGTATCCTAGAGTATTTGACGCTGATTCTTTGATTAGGGTTTTTAAGTTACTCCATTTAACCTCTATGTCTTCGGCGCTGTCGTTACTTGCATTTGTCACTCTTCTATTTATTTCATCTACATATTCTTCTTGTTTTTCCTTTTCTTTTAACAATTTCACGTTAAATTTTCTTTCCTTGCGAGTTCTTCCTTCGTTTACTATCGATTACTATCGATATTCTGCTTAAAGCTTGAATAGAGCTCTACAATGTCATGAGAGAATTCGTCATCCCCAATAAGCTGACACGACTATGTAAATTGACCATGATCAATATTGTGACAAGTCCAATAAAAATATACAATGAACTGGCTCAGTTCTGAATCTTTCATGCAGCAGAGGAAAAATCATACAAATTTCTGTGCGATAAAAGAGCTTCAAAGGTCAAGGTTAGTGATTTTGTGGTTAGAAGAGGCTCGGCTACTACCAGCCCGCCAAATGCAAAGGTCCCCATCCTGACACTCAAACAACTTACGTCTTCAATTCCTAAAGCAGACTGCTGCGAGGCTTCACTTAGTAATCTTGGAGGAGTTCCTGCTTCCTTGGTGATTGGAGCGGAAATGGTCGTGGTTGCTCCCGAGGTGCTGAGGGGACAGGGAAAGTTTGGCTGAGTATGGGCTTTTATGCCGCTCTGATCCTACGCTGTGCCAGTTTGGCCTCTCGTCTGTTTCACCTCGTCAATAGACCTTTTAGTCCACAGAGAACGTCATCTCTGTGAATGGTATCCCTATCCTTTTATTTAATGTCAATGGAGTCTTCTGTTCCATGAACATTCTGACCCGGCTTGACATTTTATAGAAGGTCGAATTTTGAGCCGTTCTAGGCTATATTGTGGGTGCGTCGGACTCCTTTTCTGAAAGCTTTTCAGCATGCTTTTCAAACCGTATGACTAGAGTCTTCATCCTTTTGCCGAGTTATTGTGGCCTGGAGAAGGTTCAGAGGATCTAACCCTTATCTTATTAAAAGCATTGGAATTGGAAGAGTCAACTTCCAAAAATTGTCTAAAATGTTTTCGGGTTGCGCCACCCGTCTTCTCAAAGCTTCTTCTTCTTCTATTGAAGAAGTGATCTCAGCGCGCTCAGCCACGGCTTGCTGACTTAGACTGTCCTCATTGAAGAGTGATCTCGAAAATTCCCCTTCACTGGGGCTACATTCGGCACCCTGCGGCATGGATTCAGAAATATCCTTGGGACCATGGGAGCCCAAGAAGTGTTGAGATGTGCTCCATCCTCAATTTGTTTTAAAGTTATTTATATTGACCATTCAACACTATGGTTCATGCCTTGAGATTGTGAGTTTTATCGAGTTTGTTGTCTCTAGATCCGTCGTATTCAATCTGCTTCATGAACAGGCAGGGGCACTTCCGGTTGGATGTGGCGTAAGGCCATGTACAGACGGTCTTGGAGTCAGCACTCCCTGTTTGTGGCGTGTGCGAGTCATATTAATGAGCACATACACTTGGCTGGGTACAAATAATGCAAGTGTGATCCACCGCCTGCCCGTCCTACCTCGCCCTCAATAGGGCCATGAAAATTGTATTTTTCACTCTGAATTGTTCTTCGAATTCATTTTGGCATCCCTTGCCACCTGGCCCCTGGAGCAATCGCTCCTCTTGCTCTACCCCAGGGCCGGCACTGGGCGTTCTGGCCTGCCCCATCATATGAGTGAAGATGAGCCTTCTCAGAAAGTTCTGTGCCTCTGCGGTAAGATTTATAGGGTGCTACAGCTAGGTATATCTCTGCTGGAAGGATTCCGTAAACCACGATGCCCAAATTTTAGGGATGCCAAACTGGCACCCTGCTCCACGGCTGCTTCTCTTTCGAAGAGTGTTATCTTCAAACAGGCTGTCAATCATCCAATCCTGCTAGGTTATAAGGTGCATCGCAAAAGTGGTAGGAGTGGTCGAAGTCGCCAAGCCACCATCGGTGATAGTGTTACCTTGAGTTCCTCGTCCCGCGTTTTAGATACAGAGCGATCTCTACGCCAGTTTCGATATCAGCCACTTCGCCCCCAAGGTGGTCTCCCGGTCACTGAAGCTACAGACCACTCGGGCCTTGGTGGTCTAGGGAGTAAGGCGCTTGCCTACCATCCCAGAGGTCCCAGGTTCGAATCCCCACAGCACCTAGGTCCTTCGCTTCTCCCACTTTCCCCACCTACATAACTTTTCTTTTCTTCTTCCCTCTTTAAACCTCTTCACATCTTTCACATAAAAAAGCCTGTTGCTTATTTTGATTTGTCTACACCGCCTGCTACTGCCGAGATACTTTTGGACTCTAGTTTCTGACCCGCCGGTACCCTTACCAAGCTTTTTGTTCCGCGTTTCCGTACTCGATCATATCACGCAAACGCTCCCATTCGACTTCACTTTTGGCCCCAACGGTGTTTCTCCTGCTGTCCTTAAGTCCTGTGCTGATGTTTTCCACCATCACCAATCTACTCGAGTTCAATGCTCATGCTGTCGAGGGATTGTTTTCCGGCTGTCAAGCTGATTGTGCATATACCAATTTTAGTAAGGCATTTGACAAGCTCTCTCACTCCATTATAATTCTCAAACTAAGAAAATTAGGTTGTCCGCAAGCCATTCTAATATGGTTCCAGTCTTACTTAACTGACAGGACCTACCAAGTTCTTTTTCGGGGGATCCATATCTGCAACCATAGAAGCGTCATCCGATGTACTTCAAGGCAGTCATCTTGGTCCTCTACTCTTTATTCTTTCAATTAATAACATTGTTCCCTTGCTAAGACATTGCAGAATCCTGATTTACCCTGACGACCAAATCGTCACACATTAAGAGTATTGAGGGTTTCAAACTTTTGCAAGTCGGCCTTGACACCTTTCACTGTTGGTGTGTTAACAACAACCTGGTTCTTAATATCAGTAAATACAAAGTCACGACTTGGAGGGGGCTGTCCATAAATTACGTAATCAAGTTTTTCTTGATTTAAGACCCCCCCTCCCCCCAGTGTAAGCAACAGTAATATTAAGGAAACCTCCCCCCCCCCCCCTAAATAGTAATCATAACACTGCACAACAAAAAAATTTTTTTAAATGTTTCCTTGACTTATTGAATCAATTCTCACTAATTTTGGGTTGATAAAAACGAATATGACAAAGAAAAATTTTTATTAGCTCTAGTTTCTATGATATACAAATAGATGCAAATTGTTCATTTTTAACGATTAAGAGAAATCGGAAATATCAATAAATAAGCTAAAACAACATTAACAGTGGTAATCGTTCCTTTTTTATTGATAGTTACATCCTAAATTGATGAAAGAACACTTGAGAATAAATTGGTGGCTTAATGAGATCGCTTTCTTTTGGCTTTCCTCTTGTATGTGAGCTCTGGAGCATCCCTACACACACCTCTCCATTCAGTTGGATCATTCTTCAAATTCAAACTTTTCATCAAACCTTCAATGTCACAGCAAAAAACAAGATTGTTTTTCTTCTCAAAAAAAGGAAGCAGATCCCGTTGACGCTCTCTGTACATGGAGACCCTGACATCATGTTGAAGAAGATTCCATTGCTTTAACCTTGATCCTAGAATTGCGTCTTCTCCTGTGGCAAGTCAAGGTCTCGAATGAGATCACTCAGCTCCGATTGGCCAAATCTGTGTGGTTGATCATCTTTTCCTTCAAAATCAGAGTCATGGGATGTTGAAGGCTTCTTGGGTTCTTCTTCTTCAACACTGTCTTCATTTCCTACTTCAAACTTATAATTTTGTGGTGGAGTAGGAACTGGTAAACTGTCTGAATGTGGAATAGGTCGAGTAACAGATGGAAGATTCGGGTATTGAACTGCTCCTCTTTTTTCCCTTGACATTCCTGTCTTTATAGGCGGAGTCAAGCAAAAATAGCAGTCTGTTTTATGGTTTGTAGGGTCCCGCCAAACCATAGGGACAGCAAAAGCCATTGCTCGTTTTTAATTTTTCAGCCATTCGCGTAATATGACTGAACATGAGTTGCAACATATATGTGTCTACCGTAGCCTACTCAGCTCTGTTGCTGCTCACAAAAATATTCAAATTTGCTAACGGCTTTTTGAAAACTTAAAATTGCTATAACTTTTTTATTCGTGAATCGATTTAGTTCAAATTCCTTATTACAAAAGTATTCTATAAAAAGGACATTTTCTGAAATTTTAAACGAAATCGGCTCACGAACAAAAAAGCCTTAGCGTTAACAAACTTCGTGTTTACGTATTAATATATAAGATTTTGACCGTTGGCAGTGGTGCCAAAATCCAAACACACATTTTCCCCAAACTGAAAATTTAGATTATAAAGAATATAAAATGTCACTGTATCTTCAAAACAAGAGCTAATCGGTAATTTTTATGATGATTTTTGAATTCAGCAGGTGGAAGTACATAAGAATCAGCTATTTTCGAGTCCGAAACATTTTCATTGTTGTGCAGTGTAATCATTTTGAAATTAGACATTTATTTTTATATTAAAATCTGATAATTCACAACCGTTGCGATCAAACATTCTCCTTGACTACGAGACGAGTAAAATTGACTACATTTGTCGATAATTCAGAATCCTACTTTTGCGATTTCAATTTCTGCAGTGCCAACGTAAATAAAAGATAAAAATATAAAAATGCATGTTTGGAAAAAATTTAATTTCAATTGATTACGTAATTTATAACGTTTACCCCCCGTCCTTCCTACCGTAATAAAACGTAAGAAATCAGCATACCCCCCCTCCCCCTGAGATGATTACGTAATTTATGGACAGCCCCGAGTCGTATAGTACATCTATAAAATGGCTTAACCTCATCACTATACCATGTTTGTATAGCTACATATAAGGAAACCAAGCAAAATTTTGGTAAGTAGAATCATATCGTACCAAGTTCTTCAATTGGTTTTGACCTAGTAATACCTATAGATACCTCATTAAAAACAACTTCATTTCCAATCCGAGATATTATTAACAATAACATAAAAACTATGAAGTAATCACTTCACTACCACATTTCCAAAAATATAAAATTCTTAATCTGTTTTCCAATTCATAAATTCTTCGAGCCACTCATACACGTGCTATTTTCAGTTTCGTTAAGTTCTCTTCAAAATTGTTTTAACAGCTGTTGAAAGAAATTCGGTTTACCCAAGCCAAGTTATCTATCAACAACAAGATACAAGTTTGTTTATTTGTTTTTCCCCCAAAACTTTGCCGCATCATGTGAGTGCAGAACTTGAGCAGAAATATTTTCAGCAAAAACAAAAAATAACGAAAAATAACCCCCAAAAAATATGGAATTTTGTCAAAAAATCACTCACCGCAGTTAGCAACATACTAACTCTTGATTGGCAAAAGCGACTGACAAACAATAATTATTCGAAAAAGATATTTTATCAGAATAACCCAATTTCAAGTGTTCAATAATCGTAATTTTGCTTTCATATTTTAAATAACAGGAAAAAGTGAGAGGTTAATCTCAATTAATGTCAGTTAAATATTGATAAAAAGGTTTCACGAGAATTGCTGGCCGTGATAACACGAGGCAGACACTTCCAATTTATGATCATTCTTGACGTAATTGTTTTGTTCTTTAAAATTTTTGTTGTTATTATTATTGTTATTTCTGAAAATGCTTTCTTTTTTTATTATTAATCTCTTATCTTATCTTGATTGACAGTCAGTGACCGATAAAATATTGACGATAAAGGCGTGCTCAATTTTTTTGAGGTCGAAGTAATACTTTGTTTCATTTATTATATTTTAAGTTGATTTTATTCAGAATTTAAACTTAAATAGTGTTGATAGGAGTTGCTAAAGGATACTCATGCTACAGGCACGCTGCTTCATGCCAATTATATGAAACTTGAAACTATAGTGCGCGCCAAAACAATTGGGAATTTTACGCGCAGGCGGGGAAATGAGAATTCGACACAAATTAACATTTCGTGTATGAATAAAATACAAGCGCACGTGAATTTGGTTCAGGGACAATGCCACTCTCCCTAGAGTCGCCGTGAACTTGATTGAATTGTGATTGAGTATATAAAGAAGCGGGTGATTTAGGTTTCAAAACTAATGGTCCGTCTATACGACGCAACCCAAATTGTGGACCATAACGAAGTGCCGTTGCGCACTTTTATTTTCAAATCTACTTTCGTGGTGGGCACTTCGCCACTAGATCCTCTTACTGCGCATGGAAAATGGAGTTTTCCAATTGTTTTGGCGCACGCTATAACTAAAAATATCTCGCGGGACTGACTTTTTGGCATTGCGTCGAAAGGATGGATCACCTTTTATCTAGCTTCTAATAATCCTGGTGTTTCTTTTCTTTAGCCTGAACCAAATATGACGTAACCGTACGTAACCTTAGGAACGAACCGTCGGCAATTCATAAAGTCAATTTAGGTTAGTGATACTCATTTTCGTACGTTAGGGTCTTCTTCTTCTTTGATCCGTTAGCTGGCGGTCTAAGCGGGAGGTCCCCGCAACGGAATCGCTGTTGTCGATGCCGCTTTTAAAAATGCGTTTCGGCAGGTCGACCAGCCTACTCCTTTCACACCCTGGATTTGGGACCAGACGACGCACAGTGGGCTCAAACTTGGCAAAACGCGCGAATACGCATTTACGAAAGCAGAAATCATACTAAAATTGCTATACAAACACTTCTTTATGTTTTTGAGGTCGCTGATTTCGAATTTGAGGTCAAAAACGTGTTTTAACCAATTATAGGCGGCGCCACCGTCGATTTTTATATTAATTTAAATATATTGTGCTGGTTGATATGGTTATATAGGTTTTTGAGGTCGCTGATTCCAAATTTGAGGTCAAAAACAAATGAGGTCAAAATCAAAAACAAAATGAAAACCAAGTTTTAACAGAATTTCATAGTTCATTAAGACAAAACATCAATTAACAACAATATAAAATAAGAAAACCATAATGTAACCTGTTTTCTCCATTGTTAGATGTACAACATTAAATTTTAATTTTTACACACTTCCCGACAACTCTGTGCGAAAAAAGTTTACGCTAACTTCCTCTGATTCCGTAAGAAAACGTTTTGAAGGCCACCAGCACTTTCAAAACAATGAACTATGAAATTCTGCTAAAACTTGGTTTTCAGATTTAAGGAGATTGTTTTTCTACAAAAAATTTTTCGACAAGTCGAAAAGTGATAAACAAATGATTGATGAGATTGAAACTTGGGTCATCGAAAATGGGTTTTGTGTGAAAGACAATGCCAATGTAGCCAAATGGTTCATCAAAAACAAGGGATGAAACTGTGAACACTACCGACAGACGGTAACTTAGTAGATGAAAAATCTTATATGGTGCAATAAAAAAGCATTTCAATACGTATACACTTTCCTTTTAACACGTTGGAATATTTTATTTTACCAGAAACAAAAAGTATGAATATTGGATTTTCGTTATTTTATAAAAATGAAAATGTTTGGACCTCCACCAAGGCCAAACTTGCAGGTTTTTGCAGCTGGGAATTTGATGACATGTTTTTGAATGTTTGAACTTTTTTTTCGTATAAATCTCATCGCTGCACTCCACGGCACAAAAAAGTTCTGATCTTTTTAGTTGTAAAAAAACATTTTTGTTTACACTAATCAGTATAATGCAGCCAATTATATCCATGCAAATATTGGCTCATGAAACTTTATGGGATTATAAAGGAAAGATAGACCTTTATTTTCCTCAAAAAATCATTACCGCACATCATTGCATACAAAAGATGCAGTATTTTTTCGAATTTTCAAAAATAAGAAAAAACGGAAAAAATTAAAAACTATAGAATTGACGTTAATTTTACACATCACACCATAGTCAAATGACATTGATGTGACAATTTCTGAACTTCATAATAACTGGTCTTAAAGAATTCGACATTAGAACCCGACAAAATCGAAATTAAGTTTTTTTACTGTATGCGCGCCTTTTGTCGAGCTCGAGCCCACTGTGCGACGGCGGAGTTCCAGTATGTTAGGGTACATGATCGTTGGGCGCTGAGATATAAAGCTGCACATCATCAGCGTACATATGAATCTTAGAATGTGCTACTACCGAAGAAAGGTCATTAATAAAGATGCTGAATAAGAGAGGACCTAGAATGAAGCCTTCGGGTACGCCAGCACGAAGTGGAGCTATCGAGGAACTACAACCACCAAGTATAACTTTCTGAGAGCCCTTGGTGAAAAAGCTTTGCAAGAGTTTGATAGCAGAAGGAGATAAATGGACACGAGACTAGAGAGGCTTTAGAGAAGTCAAGCTGCAATAGGCAGCAGACGTGGTGAGCGTCGAGAGAGTTTCGGGTATCAGTTGTAACCCCAAGTAGACAAATGTAACCGCAGTTGCAAGTTTACTTAAGTTTCAATGTAACCTAAGTTGCACAGATGTTGCCAAACAGTGAGTTGTAAACTTGTTTCAAGGAAGTTTTAGAGAAACTCGAAATTAACTATTGTTTTAAATTATCGGTTTCCATTTTCCCTAAATGAAACTTTAATACTCGAAGAAACTAGTTAATAACCGAGTGTAAACCGTGGTTTCAGACTAGTTTTACATGGGTATATTTGCAATGTTCAAGTTTATTTCCAGTTACAAAGTAACTCGGAAAAAACCTGCATATAAGACTGTGGTTTCAAACTAGTTGTATTGGGGTGTTATTCATGGTTACATAGAAGTCTGAAAAATACCGTTAGGTTCCAATTTCGCCATTCATTTTAGCAGTGCGCAGAACGCTTGTAAAGGAGTTAAGAAGGTTTTAATGCAATCTAAAAATGTTGTTTTAAATATTTTTTTGTACAGAAAATTGTTGAAAATTAAAAAACAAAAAGAAGTGGAAAAATTACGATTAAAAATTATATTGAGTGAAACTTTATTATACCAATTTAAAAGTGTTCCATTTAAAAATTCAGAAGCTGTTGCCTATTTGGAGTTTTACGTGAAGAAATTAAGTGCGCAACTGTATTTTTGGTGATTCGGTTATTTTGTATTTCAAATTATTTAATTTATATTATAAGTGCGATAGTAAAACTGAAGATAAAATAATAAAATTATTTATAGGTATTTTATATAATTTATGTGCATATTTGCAGAAAAAATACAGATGATTAGCAACATATCAGAAGATGCGCAAGAAGTGTTCATTACACCTTTCCCAATGTCAGGAGAAAATAATTACGTATGCGCGGATTGCCGTAAGTAGTTACATTCAAATTTTGGTTGATATCGAGTTTTAATTATTACGCTTTTGATTGATACATAGTATTTTAAAACGATTTAACTGTATTTTCATATAAATTATAGAAGCCATTAAAAAGGACCTTACAATCCTCAGAGAGCAGTTGAAATCATTCAGGGAGGAAAGCAGGAAAGCCTTGGCGGAGATTAAAGTTACTTTGGAAATTTTATCAAGTAAAATACAGCCAGTGCAATCAGGAGACGATGGCGACCTCATTGCAAAGTCCTTTTCTTTTCTCCTAAAAGAAACACATTTTATGGAAGATTTCGAAAGAAAATTATCAACAGATGGTTATTGTAAGCAGTTAATAGTAAATATTTTACACAATTGAATTTAATACTAAGGTTTATTTTAACTTAACACTTTTTCAGGTACGAGTACGAAGACTTTCTAGGCTTGGAGGCTTAACCCTGCGTCTCGACGTGCAATTTTTCCTTGCATAAAATATTTTTGCATGACGTCATTTCTGTCCAACAAATATTTTAGTGGGCATTTGATTGCATGAAATTTTAATTGTGAAAATGTTGTTGACAAGGCAGTAATTCATGTGTGCTTGTTCCCTATTAGTGTTGAGGGAATTAGAGTGTCTGGAAAAAGAAAAAACTGAACCCCATTCTTTTTCCTTCAGATCCTCTCTTCTATATAACTTTGTTTTTCCACAGAATCTCTTTATCATTTATTAATTTGATTATGTCTTCTCTAGTCCACTTGCGTTCCGCCATTTTTACTTGATATGTCAAATTAAATATTGTAGCAAAGATAGCATGCAAAAATGGCATGCTATCTCACTACAATATTTCATGCAAGTAAATTCTTGCTGCCATGTGTGGTCTAGATAAGCAATTGCATAGCAATAACATATTTCATGCAAGGGAAAATTGCACGTCGAGACCCAGGGTAAATGCAACGAAAACTGCCAGGACTATACTATCATTTCTTTTTGATGATCACTTATTAATAAAATATTCTTGGGGAGGAACGGCCACAAAATCAAATTTCAAATTTTTTAAGGAAATAAACTTTGTTATATGTTCTGTTGTAAGTAAAACTCATATAGAGTACACAGAACATTTCCACAGCAACATCATGAAAGAGTACCCAAAACACTGCAAGACAAGACTTAATCGCCGATGGTAATTTGCTTTTCATTTATGTGAAAATATTAACACATTGATTTCTATTTATCCCATTAGTGAACCATGCACCAGTACTACACTCCAGAGTAATGCCAACGAGCTGTAATTGCTACATTAATACTCATTCCTATAATTTAATAAACATTTACTCATTTAGAATATCTTAAGTTTAATAACCACTGTTTATTGCATAACTATTGGTTTATATAGTGTATTGAATTGTTAAAAATAAAGGAACCAATAATGAAGAAGAGTTTTCTTTCGAATCTACACATCGTCGGTGTAGTCTACTAATACCTCGTAACTACAATATAAAGTAATAAATGACAGTTACGAGACATTAGTAGCTCACCGACGACATAAATATTCTTGGTTTCTTCCAAGTTACAAATTTACTCGAAAATACGCAACGTTTTCGCAACCTTGCAAACATATGTTTCAAAACCGTTTATTTTCGGTTTAAAGCATACTATGGTTGAATGGTAACCTTTCAATAACGTTACATAACACGGTTATAATACCATTTCATTTTAGTTAAATTTTCACTTTAGTTACAAAAATACGTAACAAATCAATGTACGGTGACAGTTTTGGCAACTGGTACAGCAACGTTTCCGACACCAAATCTGTTCCAGCAACTAAAGTTATGCAACTGTTTAGCAACGGTTTTACAACTAGATTTGTCTACTTGGGACCGGTTTCGCAGCTGTGATGCTTACGAAATCCCGACTGCAAGACATTTATGAGTCGAAAACGATCACAAGGATCTGAGTTGCTATCAGTTTTTCAAGAACCTTATCCAGAAATGGAAGAATACTAATAGGCCGAAAATCAGAAGGACATGCAGGAGATAGGCATTTGGGTATTGGCATAATTACAGCAAGCTTCCAAGACGAGGGAACTTAGATACTGTAAAGCAGGAGATGAAAATGGCGCAAATTATTCAATACTGTTTTCAATGACAGGGAAGGATCAAGCTTACGAGCTTAAAACTTCCTCTTAGCTTCCTTAATTCTAACATAGTTGCAAAGTTAATAATACGCTTATAAGATTTTCTAGCAGAATCACTGTTGACTTTTTGTGCCCAGTAGAAATGAAACTCTCTTTCAACAATCAGCGATTTAATTTCCGCGGTAAACCAAGGCTTTGACCTTGCTGATAATGTTTTACTTCGCACAGGTATCTGGCATCTTTGGACGAGTCAGTTTCGGTCATTACTGGAGAAATCACGATAACTGAGAATGACTGAGAATGAATGGCAAACGAATAAAATATCGTGGGCTTGGTAACTGGGCGGAGGGATTTGATTTTTAAAGGTGATATAGTTGATATCATTTCTGAGGAACAAGGAGGCTGCACTACAATTGAAATAGGTTGGGAGAACATTGGTAACATCTAAGCCAAGAGAATGAATAGTGTGCACAAAAGAATTCTGAAGGGTAGATTTCTTTAATAGATTGACACTGAAGTCACGACCTACCAGGATGTATTTATACGCACTGGATAGGCGCTTAAGAGCTTCGCTAAGTTTTTCAGCATTAATGGGGTTGAAGATGCTAGGCGGAGAATAAGCGCAGATAAGTAGAAGTTTATCAGAAGCACTGGAAATTTCAACACATATAAATTCAATTCCTGGGAGTTTAAAGAACCCAACGGTTTTAGATTTAAGATTTTATCGCAAATGAGTGGCGACTCCTCCATCAACACGTCCCTGCTGATCGTTTCGAAATATTTTGTACCGCTCAATGGTACCGACAGAAGAGGGAATGGAATCATTGAGCCAACTTTCATTGATGAAAATCACATGGACACCGGAATTTATAAAGAGCTCATTTAAATCGCCAGCGTTCTCCTCAGGTCCTCACAGCCGAAACTAAAAGACATGAATTAAGTGTAATGACGAGCGAATGGTTACTTGGGCGCTGGTCTTGGGCGAGGACATTCTATAATAATCAACATCATAGAAGAGATTCCGGAAGCGGAGATGCTATCGGACGGCATGCCCTATAAAATCTCAAAATTTAAGCAACCTTCTGTACATATACAGGAAAGGCTTACCTGGACTTTTCCTAAAGTTTTGCCGGGCGGGCTAGTATGGTACACGGATGGCTCTAAAACGGAGACAGGTGTAGGCGCCGGAATCTGGAGTGAAAGTCCCAGATTCAGCAAGGCTATAAGTCTAGGCAATCTGGCAACTGTCTTTCAAGCAGAGGTGTACGCTATTCTGGCATTCACTCATGAGAACTTAAGAAGGGCCTACCAAAATAAACGGATTTTTATCTTCTCTGATAGCCAAGCGGCAATTAGAGCGATAAGGTCCCGTAGGGCCAAGTCGAAATTAGTTTGGGACTGCCAACGTGCTCTTCATGAGTTGGGCGTTCTCAATCAAATTACACTTGTCTGGGTCCCGGGTCACCGGGGCTTCGAAGGCAATGAAAGTGCGGATGCCCTGGCTAAACAGGGCTCTGATTTAGAATTCATTGGTCCAGAGCCGGCTATTAGGGCACCGTCCAGCTTGCTGCAAAAGGGCCCTGGCCGATCGGACTTTGATGAAACATATTGAACGCTGGAGGTCCGCGCCTGGACTGGCCAACTCTAAGCGATTCCTTCCAGTGCCGTCCCCTAAGACGGCCAAGGAATTATTACGGCGCAGTAGGAGTGATGTTAGGACACTTGTCGGCTTAAGGGGAGGTTCCTCTGATCGACTCTGAAAAGTTCGTCACTTTGATGAATTTTTTTGAGGTATAAAGAAATGTAATATGAACAAACGGTTTTTTGTACAATGTTTATTGATAAAAAGAGTCCCTAAATTTATTTTTTCCCCCCTCTTTCAATTCAAAATGGCGGCTCCAGCCAAATCGCCGTGAGGCCTTGCGCGCCATGCATGCGTCTGCGCGGTACGTTCCCCAGGGTCGTAGGGGTCACTGAAACATAAACATTTTTTAAGTTAGTTAAATAAACGTATTTAGGGGCCCTTGAACCAAAATTTCCGAAATTTTGATAAAAAGAACAGACAAAGTTATCCACTTGAAAATTAAGGTCGTGTTTTGGAGCGTGTTTTGTTTGTTTAAGACAAGCGTAAAATTGTTTATTATTAAAATATATTATTAGTAATGGACCAAGGCCCCCTAAATTGAATTTTACACAAGACTTTAAAATTTCAAGTGAATCCGATAAGTGGTTCTCGAGATACATTGTACCGCGCACTGAAAATATCAAGTCTCCGAAAAACGCGTTTAAAGTTTTAGAACCAATTTCGCCTTTTGGAAATGCGTTTGTGACGACAATTTTGAACTTACCCTTTAAATGCAAAACGGTTTTAGGATCATGTTTTTAACATATTATAGATTGATAATATGTAAAAAAAACCGATTTTTTCATCGCCGATCAAAGGAACCTCCCCTTAATTACCGGACACTGTGCCCTAAATTACCACTTATGGAAGATAGGAAGGGCGGAGGACCCTACATGTAGGCTTTGCCTAGAAAAGGATGAGTTTGCCCTCTATGTTCTCTGTGAGTGCCCTGCAATAGCGAGGAGCAGGGTCTCTTTGTTTGAGAAGTCCCTGCTCGAACACTCAAGTCTAAGCGACAGACCACTAGGCAGACAGCTGAACTTGTTCAGGCGAACAAGGTGTATGAGGTGTAGGGGTTGTAGTACAATAGGCCAACTTAATGGCCGCAGTACCTTTGGACCTAATACCTCAAACAGGAAAAAAAGTGTAATGACACGAAACAACGAACATAATCAAGAAGCAAAAGTTTGAAAAATCTCTCAAGTGCAGTAGAGGAGGAGGGGGTCGAACCAAATGCCACGACATCTCATCAAGGGAGGAAGGAGGTCGAAAAATCGCCAAAATCGCTTCATGTAATAAATGAACTCCCCTAAGTTTTTGCATCGTGGTATCTTATTGCACATGGAAGCCATATTCATCGGTTTGAAACCGGAAATTGGATAGACTCGGAGGAAATAAGCCGAACGCTGGGGTTCAGTTGTCAACTTCGAACGGTTTCTTTCGGTGGCATCTAATACGCAGTTAGAGGACAGTTGGGAAGCAATAAGGAGATATGTTGACAATGGTCCAAGTGTTTACTGATACTACTTTCTAAATTACCATCTATAGAGAATGGAAAGGGCAAAGGTCTTAATCGGTAGACTTTGTCTAAAGGACGATGAGCCTGCCTTTCACAAAGTGACAAACAGAATCTCCATGTTTAACGCGCGACAAATATGTATGCAGACCGTATAACCAGTTCAAGCTGTTCTGGTCTACGGATTTGCGGTATACTTATGAAAAGTATAAGAATTCCACAAGTGGCGACTGTTGTAATTTGGTGCCCAATATCTCATTAAAAACAAACAATACAAAAATTCCTCTTTTATATTTTCATCCACCATAAAACAAAAACTTTAATTTTTAACAAATATTTTTAAAGAAAATCTTAAAATTACTGCAACCAAAACTCATTAGTTACCCCGACCAAAAATTTCTAAATGTTAATCTTAAAATAAACTGAAAAAAAAAAATTAAATATTTATCGTTTGGGTGACCACACTCATTTCTACATTCTACACTTGAAAAATTCACATAATCAAATTATCTACAGAAACTCGAATCGCCGTCTAGTCGTCCATCAGAATATATTATTCAAGCGGCGATAAATTTGGCACGCGAAGATTACTAGACGCGCTCACCCCGGTGGCCACATTAGCATCCATTCATACGAGAAATGCTTTTACTATGCCCCACAAAAATTCGTGTTACTAGCCCCAAAGCTCTCGGAGATAAAGATAGTCATTAGTTAGATAAGCTAAAGATAGTGGAGCTTCACTCTAGTTTGTAAAAGTCGATTAAATAGTTTGCGAGGTAATAAAAAAGAAGTGGACGTCGTTTTTATGACCACTTTTCTTCAAGGAGTGATTTATTGGAAAATTTTGATTTATAAAATGGTTTTGAGGTTTTCTGTAGTTGAGATAAGATTTTTAAAATTACATAATTCTATTTGTATGCTATGGTCAAATGGAGGAATTTGTGAAGTAACATCGTTATCAACTTTCCTGTCCGTTTCGATTCGATAAGAAATTTTCCAATTGAAACTCTTATCAGTTGCGAAATACTTGTGAAAGTAGACAACATTTGGTCTATTTTGAAAACTACACGTCATTTGACTACTTGAGCAAATCATTTCCAGTTCTACACTCTTAACCCGTAAAAAATCATTCATAGAATCTACAAACTTCATTATTATTCTTTTACACCTCCTAAAAAATTTATATTACTTTTTTATTACCATGCCGCTAAATGACTTTTATTAGCACCCGATCCAAATGTTTGTCCATCTGTCAATTTTCGACAAGACTCAATCTGACGCCTGATTATCATCACTTAGTGATGCTTCAACAATTTGCGCAAAGTGACGATAATGCATTGTTGACATTTGACTAACTTCAAAAACACCTGAGAATTGTGAAGGTACACAAGCCGGTAGACACCTACATAGATCCCATCGTGATATGCCTTTCATCGTGGAGAGAAATTCTCACATTCCATAACCCAACTCAAGTTCAAAAACCAGACCGAGGGAGCATCTTCAAAAACTGTCAGATCATCCGATCGATCCCAGAGCGATCTTTGATCATCACCACATCACGTGGCCGCTGCCTGAACTGCCGTTGCGGATATCTCAAGATGTTTACATTCACTTTTTTATCCTTTTATCAAGAAGATTCCTCGGATTCTCTGCCCCAGAAATAAATTCTTTGTTGGACGTGGGGATTCTGGTGGAGGTCATTTCTTGCATGCAACTTTTGATTCCCGCCTGATTCCTCCAAGTTTCTTTTCTTTTCACCGGGAGTCTCCGAAAAACCTGTCGAGACTACCTCACCTCGTGTGACTGTGACTTTTTGGGAATTAATGCGGCAATAAAATTAATTTTCGAAACCTCAAATTTTATTGTTAAAATTAAATATAAAGTAAAAAATTACCGCTGGTTTTGCATAAGCATGAATTTTTAGCAAGACGAATTGTTGGCAATAAAAGACGCCTTTTTTATGTGTGGGCAATAAAAAGAAATTCGCGTTTTTTGGGTGCTGGAAATTTACGTGAAAATAAAAATTAATAAGAAGAAATTAACCTGAACAACCTGTTTGGAGTTTTTTGTGTGTTAGTCGAGTTTTGGGTAGAGAGGAACAAAGCAGCAAATCGATCAAACGTCTGCGGGTTTTTTTTTACGTTAGAACTGTTTTCGTTCGGGTTCGTGAAAGGTTTTGATGGGAAGATGTTGGAAGTAATCGAGTTCAAGGAGAACTTCAAGAAAGGTTTAAAGATGAAACCGAGGGTCGTAACCAGTTTTTAATAATATTGTTAGAAATAGATATCAAAATAAGTCCCGCCATCTATTATGAAAATATGTATTCCTTTGTTAATGTTAAACATCTAGGCCTCTGGGCTGTGCATCATACTGAAGCAAGAAAATAAATTTAGTCTTTTCGTTAACCTTTAACAAACGTGTTTCACTATAAATATTTATCTGCGTGTTTGGATAATAGCAGCTAAAAAACAGAGTTGAAGGATATAGACTTGTATTGTCAAGACAGTGGGGTTTATGCCATTATTAAGGATCTAAGAATTCCTTTTTAGGATGACTTGTTAAGTGAAGGGAGAAACAAGAGAGAGAGGCTTCGTTTCTTGTACATTCGTTCCGACGTAGGTATTTCTGAAAAAATTTCAAATAGCTTGTATGTCGAACTTCATCATTGAATTTGATATTGTTCGACAGTTTTCATCAAGTTTTTCACATAGGACATCAAGGGAAACTCAGCCCGCATATAAGCAATTTTATCTCACTTGATAACAGCATGAAATCAATCATTTTGAGGCTGACCAAGGAGTGTGGTAGATTTTGTTTTGACCCGCATAAACGTGTCTCGTGGATTTCTCAGGACAAAAAAGAAAATGGTGTTTGCACTGTTACTTTTTACATATAATGCTGTGTAACAGGGGAAATGAGCCCACGTTTGTTACAGAGATAAAAAAAAGGTAGTGGACATTACTCTTGTTTTCCCAGACCTGCTCAATTGTGCAGTAAACTGGAGAATATCTATTGAACACTCGTTTTCTGACCAAGATCACTTTTCGAGGATGTTCCCACCCACTCTTGGAACGCTGAAGGTCTTGAACATCAGTTCAGGTATCTCAGTAACCTCCAAAATAATGCAGTGGAAGCAGCCAATTCCATAAAGAACTACAGGGGTAAAACTAAACCTCCTTGGGGGAGCAGTAAGCCTCTCAAACTAAGGTCTTAGTTAACCTTAACCTTCCTGGTGGAATGACAGGTTAGCTGCAATGCGTAGAGACGTTAGGAGATTGTTCAATAGAGCAAAACACACCGGGTATTGGGATGAATATAGGTTCACCCTAACAGCCTATAACAAAGAGTTGAGACGTTCCAAAAGGATTGCCTGGCGGAAACACTGTGAGAGCATTCAGACTCTACCAGAGGCGACTAGACTCCAAAAGCTACTTTCCAAAGACTCCTTCAACGGAGTGGGCCTTCTCAAAACGGAGGATGGCTCCTACACCTCTAACCATGAGGAAACCTTAAGGTGCCTGCTCAGAGAGCACTTTCCAGGGTCAATCCTCCAGACCGCTTATCCATTGGATCCTGGGTGTAGTCATAGGACCATCCCAGACTGCTATTTCCGCAGTCTTTCAGGGAATATCTTCGACTGTGACAAGGTTAAATGGGCAGTGGCCTCTTTTCAACCCTATAAGTCACCCGGAGGAGACGGAATTTTTCCGGCACTTCTTCAGAAGGGCCTCGATCTGATCCTCACCAACCTGGTCTGCCTCTTTAGAGCCAGCTTCAATTGGGGATACATTCCAACCATCTGGAGGAAAATCGTGGTGGTTTTTATCCCGAAACAGGGCAACAGACCCCTCGAGCTGCCTAAATCGTACAGACCTATCAGCTTAACCTCTTTTCTTTTGAAAACAATGGAAAGGCTGCTAGACCTTCATATTAGTGGCAAACTGGAGCTCTCCCTCCCTCTACATAGCTCCCAGTTCGCTTACTCTAAAGGTAAATCAACAGAGGTTGCTTTACACCACCTGGTCAGTAAAATCGAAAAGGCCTTCCTCGCTAAGGAAACTGCCTTATGCGCGTTCCTTGACATCGAAGGTGCTTTCGATAACACAGGCTATGATTCCATCTCTAGAGCACTGGCTCTCAGAAATCTGGATCCTCACACGATTGAGTGGATAAATGCCATGCTTGCAGATCGTGACATTTCTTCTACCCTAGGTGTCTCCACCATTAGTGTTAAGGCCATTAAGGGGTGCCCTCAAGGTGGAGTTTTATCCCCATTACTTTGGTCACTAGTTGTGGATGAACTTTTGACTAAACTATCTGAATCTGGTTTCGATGTCATCGGCTATGCAGATGATCTTGCCATCATTGTCTCTGGGAAATTCGATTTGACCATTACAGAGGTCATGAGAACAGCACTACGAGAAGTTCAAAGATGGTGTACCAAGGAGGGCCTAGCAATTAACCCAAATAAAGCTGTCCTGGTACCTTTCTCCAAACGTTACAAAGTGGACCTAGGTCCTATCTGTATTCGGGATACCACAGTTGAGTACTCAGACTCAGTCAAATATTTGGGACTAAAGCTAGACAAGAGACTGAACTGGAACGCTCAACTTGACTACGTCATCAGCAAAGCCACAAGGGCCATATGGGCCTGCAAAAGGCTTCTGGGTAGGACATGGGGCCTTACACCACAAATGATGTACTGGATGTACAATACGATCGTTAAACCTGTTGTCACTTATGCTGCTATAGTTTGGTGGCCCAAGACTAAACAGGTTACGTCGATCCTCAAAGTGCAGCAAGCTGCAACGGCTTGCTTGCCTCTCCATTACCGGAGCTATGCGGACCTGCCCCACAGCTGCAATGGAAGCAATCATTGGATTGACCCCTTTGCATCTCTTCATATGGAAATCCGCCGCCATAAGTGCCTTGAGACTTCAGATCTCATCCAACTGGCCCCATACGGTCAAAGGACACTTGGATATCCTTAAAAATATCCCAAGCATTTCCATCTGCCGCGTATCCGACCATATGGTTAGTCGACTGCGATTCCAAAGGAAATTCAAAGCAATTATCCCGGATCGCTCTGAGTGGGAGGAAATTATTCTTCCTAGGGATCCAAACCATCTCCACTGGTTTACTGACGGGTCAAAGATGGAACATGGTACAGGGGCTGGTGTCGCAGGACCCAACTCCAAGGTCTCGATTGCAATGGGTAAGTGGCCCGCTGTTTTCCAGACTGAAATACATGTCATTGCGACCTGCGCTAGGCTCAACCTTGAGAAAGGTCTGAAAGACGCCAACATTAAAATCTTTTCTGACAGCCAAGCTGCCATCAAGGCACTCTCAACGTGGAAGCTTTCTTCCAAAATAGTAGCAGGGTGTTTTGACGTACTCCAGAGCCTGACCAGAAGAAACGAGGTCTCGCTATGCTGGGTCCCCGGACACTGGGGTATCGAGGGAAATGAGGCTGCAGACAGCCTCGCGAGGGAGGGGTCTGAGACGTTGTTCCAGGGCCCAGAACCTTTCTGTGGCATCTCTTGGTCCACCTCCAAGTCCTTGATAGAAGAGTGGATTAAGAAAATAAACCTAGCCTATTGGGAGTCAGTCCCAGGTCTTAGACAGGCTAAAGATCTTATAAGACCCTTTGCCTTAAGGGGCACTATTACTCTAAACAGAGCGGACCTTAGGCTGCTGGTGGGCTATCTCACTGGCCATGTAGGACTGCGGTACCACCTCCACAACCTAGGACTGTCTCAAGAGACAGAATGCCGCATCTGCTTGGAAGGCGATGAAATTTCCACACATATTCTTTGTGAATGCCCTGCTCTGATCTGGCTTAGAAGAAGAACGTTTATCAGAGAGTTCTTGAGCCCTGCCCAAGTCCGGTCTTCATCAACTAAAGACCTTCTTGCCTTCATTCGGAAGGCCGATAGTCTGTTCCGCTAGTGGGGTACGTACACAATAGGCCTAACTTGGCCGCAGTGTTCACCATATGGGTTGCCCCCTCATTCCTTAATAATAAATAACCTTAACCTTCAATAAAACCAAATGGCCTAGGACTCGGACTGACACAATTATAAAAGTTGTCTCAGAGAGTTCAAGTATGAGCTGTGTAAGACGGAATCCTAGAAGTCCTTTTGGGGGGACAAAATATAGCTTTTTCGTATACTGCAAGTCTTAGAAAGGTTCTCTCTAAAAGCCCAAGTACCCTCCAGAGACCCCTCAACATGAGAAACCATAAGTTTGCGAGTTTTCAGCATAGAGTCAATCCAGTCGTAGAAAGTGCTACTTAGACCTAGAGAGCCCTAAATATAGTATCAAAGGATGTAATATCGAAGGCTCCTTCGGTAAAGAAAAAGGCCGCCAGCGCAACTCCTTTGTTTAGTGCTGCGCCTTCCAGCCTGAGCACCAGATTGCGAAGTGCTGTCTTAGTGGACTTGCCCGCGCTGATAGGATCTTAATATTTGGCATTGGAGATAAGTTTCCCTTATCGCCCGTCGACAATTTTCTGTATTGTCTTCAAAGCAAAAGACGAGAGACTTATCGGCCTGAAAGCTTTAGACGAAGTGTAATTCGAACACCCTGGTTTGTGTATAAATGTTCCTCCAGACAGATGGGATGTAACCATGTGCGAAGGAAGCCTTGATCATTTTGTATAATAAGGGAGTGACTAGGTCGCAGCCGTCCTGAATTGGATAGATCCCGTCTGCTCCAGGGGACTTGTACGGTTTGAACGATCTAATCGCCTTCCTAATTGCTTCGTGATCAAACCCGGTGTTTGCTTCTGTCCAGGCAGCTTTGGCCACTTTAGAAGGTGGGCCTGGCCTGTTAGCTGCCCAGCTGTAGTTGTGTTCCCATTTAAATAAATTGTTGTACCTGGGAAGTGTGTCTGAAACAAGATTATCAAAGTTTCTTTCCTAGACTGTGTGAAAGACCCATCGGTTCTCCTAATAGATTCGAGATCCCCCGATCAGCCCTTTAATAGAACTTTGTGGATTTTTGCTGACTCCCGAATGTCTTTGATACTTTTCCGGAAACTCCTCCAGCTATTTCTTTTTGCTCGTCTGATCGCCCTGTTATAGGTGGTTAGCGAGATTTTATTACTCCCCCAGTTGCCCTTCTTTTGGGCTGCGTTGAATAGCTTCCTCGTAGCGGATATCGACTTGGAGAGCTCGTTATTCCACCATGGAGTTTTCCTGTTACGCGTCCTCATCAGAATAGGGCAGTTATTGTTGTAAGCAGCAGTAACCGCCTCCGTAAGGAAATCCGCGAATAGTTTTACATCCATCGTAGATTTTTGATCGAGTGCATGTAGCCCTTCAATACGCTGCTGAGTTCTAGGATTCTTATATTCACCCACGATCAAGTTAATGTGTCTATGATCTGAGCATGATGGCTCATCTGAGACCCGCCAGTCACTCACGTGAGCTTCATGATGGGCGTTCGAATCACATCCTACGATGATCTGCACTAGAAAGGAAAAATATAACCGATCAACTCGAAAGTTTACACACATTCGTAGTTCGCGTGATGAACTATTATATTTGTTTCTTACGGCAGTACGGCAGTAAATTATGAACTTAGAATAGCCGAATTTTATTTGGAAATTCTCAAAATCGTTTTTTTTTAATTTTCGATTTTAAAACGAACCAAAAAATAAAAAATAATTTTGAATGTAAAGTTTTTATTGCTTCAGCCACTTACTTAAATGTAAAAAAGCGTCGGGCGCTAACGAAAAGTTCCAGTATTTATAAAATGAGAATATAGGTAAAGTGCCCCACGTTACAAGTAAGTGGCTGCAGCAATAAAAACTTTACATTCAAAATTATTTTTTTAGTTTTTGGTTCATTTTAAAACAAAAACGTATTTTTTAGTTTTTTTTTAAACTGTTTGTTTTTTTAAGCTTATCTCATTGACTTTGATTTGGCCGAAGCCGTAGAATTGAAACATGCTCTAATCTTTTAGCTGCATGGCCGATCTCTCGTCAAATCTAAAGGCATAAGTTTGATCGCCCTGGTCCACCTTTCTATCCATTACTTGCCAAGGGACCACCTCAAATGGCTGGTTTTGTATTTCTATCCTGCGGAGCACTTGTTCGGACCCCAGAATGCCGCTTGAATTTGATTCTTCTCCCCGATTACTTTGAGGTTGCACCCTTCCCAAACCTGCAGCCTGGCGACAGCATTCGTCAGTCATTGGCTGGTAGGTTCGTTGGTGCAAGTGATCTTAATGAGACTTCTTGCCGCTATTACACCCAAAAACTCGTCTTTAAGACTTTTGTCCACCTCAGTCAAGATAGAATCGCAAATATAGGAGGATTGCTACTCCGTGTCATAGGGTAGTATACCACGTAGTGTTACAGGTTTGGCAGGGTGTCTTTCAGTTCGGTCTACGGAATCCTTTCAGCAGAGGTTGGTCCGAGAACTTTCCAATGAGGTGCATCTGAACTCATTGGGCAGACCAGACCGCCTCTTGTGGGAGTCCAATCGATTAAAACTTAATTAAAAATTGTTGCCACATTTAATAGGTTAATAAAAACTTCATTTTTATATCTTTTGAGTGCATGTTGATAAGCTTGAATAGATCAAACGTGCTTTCAAGGTCGTTATTACACACATGCAGCAAATATCTTGAATATATAACTACTAGGTGGAATATTACGACAAATTACACAACAATATCTAAAAATATGAAAATCAACTAAATTTAATGGCAAAATTCTTAAAACACCCTGTATGCGCGCAATAATTCCCCAAGGCTGCCAACTACATAATTCTATTTGGCCAAACAGAAGTCACCGACCACATGGCACTCGGATTTGTAAATATCCAAGTGGGGCAACAACGTACGATGCAAGGCCTCCAGGGACAGCATATAACTCCATCAACAAGACTTCGGATTTCATAACAACATTCATACCATAACCGATCTTAAAGTAAACAGCATAAAGATAGTCACGTGCTCTGTCTCTGCTCGTTGATTCTCGGCGACTTGCATGTAGGCTACTACCATTTTATTAACCATTATGACTGCTGCAGTTTTTCTGCAGTAAATATAGTCCGTTGGGCACGTGTGCGACCGAGATCCGAGAATTATATTCTTGAGGAAGAAAACATTTTCGTCGTTATCAATCTGAAGCAAAATAAAAGCCTCTGCGGGGATTTTTATCAATGAAACCAATCCAACAAAAGGCGGCTTCTTATCCTCGCGCAGAATGCAGTGGAAATTTTTTTTTGCATTCGCGCTGTTTTTAATGTGTATGCAAGTCATGAACCATAGATAGCAGCACAAGTAATATGCACATGCACACTCAAAATGCGAGAAACTGAACTAAGTAAACAGGCTAGACTTTGTACTTTACGCGGAGGCGATGCGATGGGTTTTAATTAAACAGCTCCAGGCCATATGGAGTTTGTCATATAGTATCACTATTTAGATACTGGATGACTTAAGCCGCACTGTCGTGTCCATCATATTGCGTTACCGATAAGTCTGTTCTGTTGACGGGGAAATTACTCACTCTCTTGACCATTCCCAGTTTTGTATGAACTAGGGCATTGTTATCTTAATCTTGGCGATTGTATTTCATAACTGCACTATGATCTTTGCATATTCACGCCCTTTTCATTTTCTGCGGCTGCTGTTAGCATAATCCCCCGCCGATAAACAAAAGTAATGACAATTTATCAATTACAACAAAATAATTGCAATTTGCACATTAAATATCACAATCAAAAGTCGCCGGCGTTCTTTTGATAAAACTCAAGAATTTTTTTTATTTACGGAAAGAGAAAGTTTCCATCAAAATATTTTTCTCGGGAACAGATTATCCCGAAAAAGCCGATGATTACAATATTTCAATTAATGTAATGACGTTAGTCAACTGCTGATATGGACGTGTCCAAGTCAAAATTTAATTGGGATTTGGGAATTCGTGACTTCATGAGACGGGCTCTAATGGAGTGTGATAAGCGGGGTTGTAGTGAGCTTTGAGCGACATTCGTCAGCAGGTGGGAACGTGATAGCTGCCAGTCATCACATAGACGGTCGTAAAGTAGTTATCTTGAATTTTGGTATTAATTTGGGCGAATGCAAAAAATACATATGAAATGCAATCAGACTTTTACATCCGGGTAAAATTAGATTAGTCTAGTATTTTTATGGGGTTTTAAATGAGTTCAGACGATGTTTAATTGCATAATTACGTCTAAACTACGGAATCGCACGTCTGTTGTGTCTTTCAAGGCACGGTGCAATGTCTGGTAGTAAGCTCTTTTTTCTATCGAGTTGTGGAAGTGCTGCGACTGTAACGCCGGTCTATTATACTAGTCGCACCTCCACTACGTCAGATTTTCAAGACAGGTTCAGCAGTGTGCCTAAAGATTTGACACTAAAGAATTGCTTGGCGAAGCAAAGTCACTCCGAAAAACGAGACCGAAGGTCACAAGGTCACTCCAAAAACGGAAGCTTACGCGAAACAGTGAAAGAGAGCAAAGAAAAATACTCGTCTTCTTCGAGGTGCATTCTGTAAGTGGTTCTGCGCTTCTGATCTTTCTTAGCAGACATGGCACAGTGTCCAATGATCAAACTTCAAGGAAATAAAAAAAATGCTCGAAATGGAAACTGATTTGAATCTCATATGGAACTCGACAAAAGAAAAAACTGTAAAAAGAGACAAACAGGGGCCATTGAAGAAGAAAATACAGCAAGACAATAATTGTTGTTAACACGTAGGACGATATCACCATGCAAGGATAGTTCCATTCACGAAACCCGCTGCCAATCAGTCAGTTGTCGATAAAAAAGCATTTTACGATGTACTTCTATCCACTAACTCCATATCAAAGCCAAAGTAAGAATTCACAAAGCAGGATGTAGAAAGAATTGATCGACAATAGGCCAGATATTTATAACGAGACCAGTGCTTGAAAAAGGAGTTGGAAGAAAGCGTAAGACATAAAGGACCCCTTCTCAAGTATTGTAGAAAGTTCAGCAAAGCTTCATCTAAGAGTAAATGACACGGACACAAAGTACATACATGACGAGTCCATCAGGGCTCACTCTGGACAAGCGTTCTCTAACGTAGCAGTCGTCCTTCCAACCTTTCCTTCCTCTCCTTGTCCTCTGGGTCGGATCAAGTTGTAATGCGAACCGTGCCGATGATCAACTTGGCTGCGGACTCAGTTGTGAACGGCGTGCTCCGGATACCTTGCGATCTTCGGTTCTAATTAGACTTACCCGGGTACTGCGGATCTCTCCCCGGGTGGACCTTGGCCCCTGTGCTGAATGTCGAGTCGTGATTTGTGACAACTTTTTTGAGTTGAAGAAAGTGGCGCTTCAGACGAATTGCGAATTTCAGCATAGGGGGCCAAACTCGCACTTAGCCGTTCAACTCTAGGCCTCTGTGCTGGAAATCGTAACTCGATTGAAACGTCACTTTCTTCAACTCAAAAAACTTGTCACAAATCACGACTCGACATTCAGCACAGAGGCCCTTGTTTCTCCGCTACTCTGGGAGTAAATATGGACAAGTCTAAAAACGAAGTAACAAAAAACGAAAATCGGACAGGATCACAAATCCCGCTGAAAAAAGGGTTACGGCACCCCCAAGTTCACCCAAACCAAGCGAAGCCACAAGCTTCACCTCACTTCGAAAAAAGACCCTCCAAGCGATCACTAGCAATCCTGCTCCTCCTCACGTTACTGTCGCTGCCCGGTGTACACCGGCGTGCATGGCCGCGGCAGGGGATCTGGGAAGCAAATGGTCTGCAGATAGGCCGAATACCTAAAAAGACCAGTCCCAGCAAAGGCCGGCCATCAAGAACGTCGCCTGGTCAGCAGAATCCTTCGCCGCTTGGCTACCAACCCGATGAGAGAAGACCAAGTGTCGAAGGAGGATTTTACCAAAATCCAGAATGACATTGCTCGGGCAAAGCAGGTAATTCCAAACTTCACCCCTCAACTGTCCAGGGGTAAACAAGTCTCTAAACGCCAACGATCAATGGAGGAACCATGTGGTCCAGTTCCAAAAAAATCGAAGACGCGCGGAGCCAAAATGATTTACTTCGCAGAAGTTGCGAAGAATCGCATAATAATCTGGGTTCTAGACGAAAATGACGAAAATGGGATGATCCCCAAGCAACAATAGCGGTGTGTGCAAATCGCCCTCGCTTAAGTTGCCATGGAGGTCTTGAGGGATAGCCCTGGACCTCCCGCCTCATGCCATGATGTCGAATGGTATAATAGCAGTATTAAGCCAGCGGCCTGCGATAACACTAGATCCGCAGAGCTGTACAAAGCTGCGGTAGCTAGAGTTGGGAAGGCTTACCGCGGTGCCCGACTCAGAGCAGTCGAGGCATGTGACATTCCATCACGTCCGAAGGCCGGAGCATTGCTCCCAGTAGCCCCATTCGAGCCGTTAGAAATCCTCACAATGCCCAAAGCCTTCAACCCCCAGATCAAAACCGATAACTGGAAGGTTATTAAAATGGAGCAGACTGTACAATGCAGGTTATTCCGCACCTATATAAACAGTGCCTAGAGCAGCTGACGAAGGAAAAATATGCCGTGAACTAGGGCTTTCAGAAGATCGAGCTAAAGGTCTATAAAATGGGTTTCACTCAATTCTCGGGACCCCCTTTGGCCTGGTACCCGGGGCAAATCGTCCCAGATGCCCCACTTTGTGGCGAGCCTGGGCATATCACTAAACTATCTTAAGCTAACCCCGACAGTTGTGGCTCGGAAACTTCGTTTTGAAGTTGTTAAATTCAACTTGATTCTTGCCACAGAGTTGGAAATGAACTCCCTATCAAAAAGACAAAGTCTGGCACGTCCAAAAGTCTGGTAGAGAAAACTCTCAATTCAATTCCTTAGAACTTAGTCAACGTCAATAGTTTGCAGTGCTGTAGCGAGGTGCTGTACTCTGTCGAAAGTATTGGAGATATCTAAAGCTACCAGACCAAGCTTACCAAAGTTATGAGTACTCTGGTTGGGATGCTCAGTCAGATATACTTTTTTGTATGAAAGTTTGCGCAAAGGTTTTACTAGATGTGAAGCAAGTACTTTTTCCTTGTTCAGAAGTACTCGATTCTTTGAGAATCGATGAGTACCTACTTTTTTGGCATTTCTGCCTTAGCCTATGCATTACTCAATTTTCGGCTGCGACAGATTACAAATACTTATTAACAAAGGCATTTGCTGCACGCTGCAGCTGCAAGCAAGAATATCTAAAAATGTTACCGCCAAAGGTATGCATTCTTTTGTTACAGATATGAATGTATTCGAAATCGACCATTCCAGACGCGGGTGTCCCTTTACCAAGTGGTCCCCCAACTAAATACTAGCCCCACCCAATGCTGCTTGACCTACGCAGTCCAACGAGAATCGGTCAACTTATGTCTAGCACGCTTTATTGTTTAAAGCCTCAATTTTGCTCCGCTTAGTATAAAAAATGTGAGTGTACTGTGCTTCGTTTTGGACTATTTCGTTCATGCCTGTAGAGAAGTAGAATTTTTACTCATGCTTGTAGCGGGCGTTATGCAGAGGTTTCGATGCTTTCCGTACTTTGCTTTGTCTTATTTTTACTCGGGATGGGATATAAATTCAAATCTATAAAAATCTGTTTACATCCCAAAAATTGGAGCTCTTTTATCGCACCAAAATTTATATGTATTTCTCTCTGCCTGGAATCCATGTTCGTTCTAGAAAAGTATTCAAATTTTAGAGCTTCAATTTCCGTTTGGGATGCATTTTTCTGCTTCAATTAAGAAGAGTTTGAGACGGAAAATAGATATAATGTGTAAAGCATTTATATGGAAAATATTCACGCCTAAGACAAACTTGCTTGAATTCTGATTCGAGTCCAAAATGAACTCGGTACGTGATTCTACCCTAAAAGTACTGATATGAGTAAAACTACTCAGTTGAAAGTTCTGATATGAGTAGACGCGAATCCATTCGGTCTAGGCTTTATAGAGTTTGGTAGAGTGAAGAATGCACAAACGCATTGCAGCCCGTACGGCTATACGACACACAGAGCGACAGAGTTCGCACTAAGAAAACACAAGTCCCAGTCAGTGGCTTGAAAAAAGCGAATAAGCTCCAACCAGTTGACTTTTGCAAAGTGCCAGTCATTTTTTTGAGGACTGTATTGGTTGGGGTAGAAGGGCTGTGTTGAATATGGGAAATTAGAGCTGACTAGGCATTGATCCGAGTTGTCAATTAGTGAGTAGACTTTGACGGAATACCGTGTTGAATGAGATGTAATTAAATAGGTCAAGGAGACGGGCTCCTTGGACCTCAACGTCAGAAATTATTGTAAGACAATTTACAATTTAGTATAAATTTGATCCTGACATATTTGTTGCAGTCTTGTTAATTTCTACTTCAGTAGTAAAGTATTAAATTTCAAATGTTATTTTTGTAAAACACTTAAAAATATTCAAATATTTAGTATTTAACAATATTTCGCTTGTAAATTGTGTAATTATTCCAGAAATAACTCTTTTTATATGTTATTAACGTCGCATGCAGTTTGGCCCCCATAAAATTCAGGATTTAATCGCTTTTGTTCATTTTATATCGGGGGGTATTCAACTGCCAAAGTCACAACCACTGTCGAAAGCAAAATTTGTATCTATCTTCTCTGTGGCGAATGCAATGCACTCGTAAAAACATTTTTTTTATCTCTCACTGAAAAAATGAAGAATACAAGTGCACTTGTTGCATTCAAAAAGCGCACACAAAAGTGGGTCCACGGACTTTAATCCCCCTTGTCGCCGCCATTGTTGATTTTCTTGTTTTATTCTTTCTTTATTTTTTTTGTTATCTTTATTTTCAAATGAAATTCTTGGACACTCAAGGCGACGAGTAAACAATGTTTAGGAAATTTCATCATGTGGCCCCAATGATGGTGTTCGGGGGTTGTTTGTTTGCTTTCTAGAAAAGGGGACTTTCCGCAGTGGTCCCACGATATATCGCATGTTCGCACTTGAAAATTGATTTTCATGATCCAAATCTTATCACTAGAAGAGATTGCCAATATATAGGTGTACGTGCGTCCAGTGGCTTTGATTTTCAATATTAAGTGCCTGATAACGAGTGTTTTGTTGTAATTGCGGGGGATTATGCTGCAATATACGTGTGTGCGTAAATATGAGTTTTTTTTCATATCCACGTGGTTGTTTTACTGATAATGAAAGTAGAGATTGCGATGCCTGGTGGTCTTCTAATAATAATGGTAAATGGGAAATAGTCCAGTCAAATGGTACTTTCGCTGTGCATTTTATGATAAAAGAGCAATTTCGTTTCTTCATTGTGGGTTGGGAATATAAAAACGAGTTTTCGGGATCCGGATTTTCAAGGTCCCAAGAGTATTTTAAGCAATAATTTGAGAGGAAGCATGTGTGTGTGTGTATGTGGTCATTTTTTCCTGCACGATATCCCGCGAACCAAAAAAGATACCGACTTCGTTGAGGTGTCGTTCGAAGCGTATTTGGTCGAGCCGATTTTTGGTTTAAACAACATACGTAAGTGATTTTTGTACCTGCACGATATCCCGTGAACCATAAAGGATATCGACTTACTTGAGGTGCCGTTCGAAGAATATTTAACACAATACGATCTGAAAAAATTTTCATAAAATTTGGTCGAACCGTTTTTTTTTTGTTTAAACGACGTTGCTGATTTTTGCACCTGCACAATACCGCGCCAACCAAAAACTATATCGACTTATTTAAGGTGCCGAAAGAATAGTATTAACGAAAAAATGCTCTGAGAAAAATTTCATAATATTCGGTTCGGTCTTTTCTTGCTTAAATTGGAAACTTCGGATAAGTATCAGAAAGGCCTTAAATTGATAAGTTTTGCTAATATCTAATAAACTCGGTGGAATGAGACCCGTTCTAAGCGAAGTGATCTTTTTTGGATTCTGCACAGCGATAGCCTTCCAACAAAACATCACTTGTCAATGTCCGACAACCTTTAAAAAGCGTACGGAAATGTCGTTACCCGTTACAACCATCACGAATTTTTCAGACCTTGGACTTTCACTTTTTTGACTGGGAATTGTTTTCTACGCGTGATGAAATTTCAGGAAATTGCGGTTCATCTCGGAATTTCCAGTAGTTACCGAAAAATTTGTTCTTTTTGGTCAAGTCTGACAAGTTTGAAGTCATTCTTTTCCCTGTTTATCAGCGGCGCTTCAACACTCTCAATACGAATTCGAACACCCGCTTTAGTGTAGCGAACGAAGCACGAAGGAAGTGATTGTTTGCTAACGTTCGGGAAAAACAAATTCTCTAGAAAAATCTTGTTCATTTACCACTATTATAGTTATTTGAACTAGCTTCTCTCAGGATTACTTTGTCACCAGTTCTGATACTAGTCAATTTCCTACTTGTGGTAAACGTATTACTATTTTTTTAGACGACAGTTTATTTTGTCTATGTTGATCATCACACTAGGAAGTTGATCGTGTGGACCGAAGGGGTTAAACCCACATCCCAACTAGTTATTTCTTTGTTTTTCAAGGGCCAGGCTGTGGGTCATTTATTGAAACGTTCTCATCTTCTATAATAATTACACAGTTAGCATCCGTGGGAATTTCAGTGTCCTCATCGAAAAAAGGCTTGTCGACTTCTTCAAACAACATTGATGGGCATTCATAGTTGAATTCATCCTCGTCTAACAACTTTAATAATAGAGTTACCCCTTCTAGCTCAGAAGGTGCACTTCTCAGCAGGGCTGAGAAACATTTACCACTGCAGTCGTGGCTCAGCTGACACATGCAAACATAAAATATTAGATAACATAAAAGAACACAAAACATCAAACAGAGAAGCATGCAAAAACAAAAAGGGAGTGGGGCAGGAAGTCACGCCAAATTGAGAAGCGTCCTTTTAAGGATAGATTCACTACTTAGCAGGCTAAACACACTCCTATATTTGTTAGTATTTATGAGCATGCGATTAACCGGTTCGAACATGCCATAATTAGTATTAGAGGAATAAATGTGCAGGAGAGGATCACCTCTCAGGTTGTAGTTATTCATTCTAAAAGACGTGCGGCTTCTTAAGAAACCTGAGTCCACCTTATCATTCATCAGCCGATGAACGAATATAACGTCAGCGACCTCGCGAAGCTTATGGAGAGAGCTTAAGTTGAGTAATCCACGGGAGATGGCTGAGTGCAAACCGGACAAACTTCCTTTGAACCGATTCGATTCTACCAACATGGGAGGAGTAGTAAGGAGACCATACCTGGGAGGCAACGGCGGCGGTGGCAAAGGCCAAGCCAAGTACAAGTATTTAGTTATGAGAGGGTTGTTGAATTCCTTTGACCATCTTTTTATAAATCCCAGGACTGAATTATTGCCCTTGGAGGAGATATAATTGATGTGGGTGGAGAAATCCAGCTTACTTTCTAACCTAACCCCTAGAGTTATCGAGGGAGACCTTGTTGTCGAAAAAAGTATAGTCATAAATTATAACACCACGTTTCCTATAAAAAGTCATGATCTCGCATTTACTAATATTAAGGACCAGGTTGTTGTTGGAGCACCAAGAATAGAAGGTGTTTAGGTCTTCTTGCAGAAGTTTGCAATCCTCTATATTCCTTATGTGGCCATACAGTTTCATGTCATCAGCATAAATAAGGATTTTACAGTGCCTTAACAGGATAACAATATCGTCAATTGATAAAATAAAAAGAAGAGGGCCAAGATGACTGCCTTGCGGGACACTAGAGGACGCTTTGATGTTTTTAGATTTGACTCCTAGGAATAGAACCTGGTAGGTTCTGTCGGCTAGGTACGACTGGAACCATACTACAAGGCAATGCGGAAAGCCTAATTTCTTTAGTTTAAGAACTATAATAGAGTGAGAGAGCTTGTCGAAAGCCTTACTGAAGTCTGTATAAACACAGTCAGTTTGGCAACCAGTGACAAAGCCTCCAACTGTGTGTGAAGAGAACTCTAGTAAATTAGTAGTAGTGGAACGAGCTGCAAGAAATCCATGTTGGTTTGTTGAGATAAGTCTCTTGCAGATAGGGGCGATAGCAGAATAAATAATAGATTCGAAAAGTTTTGGTATAGACGATAACTTCGCAATTGGCCTGTTATTAGAGATTTCGTTGTTACAGCCTTTTTTATAGACAGGTATTATAAAAGAGTTCTTCCAAAGGGTTGGGTAGCGCCCTTTATTTAGGGATTCTTGAAATAAACATAGTAGAGGAGACAGTAGGGCCTCTGCACAGGATTTTAGAACAGCTGGAGGGACTCCATCAGGGCCGGACGAAAAATCTTGTGGAAGTTCATTTATATGTTTCGAGATATCATCCCTGGTTGTAGACAGGGAAAAGTTTTGAGCCGTTTGGATTGCATTGATATGTCGAAAATTGTCTTCATCTGGTTGGAATACAGGGGACGAGAAAGATTTGAGGAAGGACGATGCAAAATTGTTACAAATTTCGGCTGAATTAGAACTAAGGGAGTTCTCGTGTTGCATGGTGTAAGGGTTATTATCAACTTTTTTCTTTGTGTTGATAAATTGAAAGAATGCTCAGGGTTCACCATACATTTCACCTTCCATGTTTCTGAGGTACTCCTTATAGAGGATTTCGGAGAGAGCATGAAATTGGTCATAGCAATTGAGAAATGCATCGAAACTCGCAATGTCTTTCTTCTTCAGGTAGGTTTTCCAAAGTTTGAGATTTCTACCACGTTCTCACATGTTGCTTTATTTGTCCAATAGACTCCTTCGTCACACACATTCGTTGAAAGAGACGCAAGGGATTTATAACAACAGGAATTTTCTCCACCTCAATCGAACTCGAGAGTGCACTCAAAGGAAGCACTTTGTTCTTTCTCTTGCATGATAAGTCTTGAACATTTGCTCCAATATTTTGAGGCATTACAGCATCTCCAATCTCGATAGCGCAGTAGCAATAAATGTGTTCATGAACAACGACACCGGTAAATATTGAAATTTATTCCGATCTCTCCAAAAATAGTTAATGCGATGCAAGCCAATGGTCTAATTTTTCTACGTCCTCATTGTCCTGAAGTAATCGTGAATCTCTGTGATCGACATGTTGATCTGAGGTTTCCATAGAAAAATCACAGATATGTTCTACTTGCTCGTAGACTTCCTGTAAAGAAATCATTCCATCATGTTATAGCACTTCGAAGCTCATCATCCCCATTTTTTTTTTTCATTTTTAGCCTATATCTTTTTTATCATTAATATTACGGCAAAACATTATTGACGAAAGTTGTAGATAATTTTATTATCTAAAAAAAATGTTTTAATAAAAATTCTGTAGCTCTTACGGTTTCCGAGATATATGACAAACCATTTTTCACCATTCAAAACAAGATGGCGGCCGAACATTTACTGTGTTTCCATGAGCCGAGGTAGAGTTTTCGTCAAGTAAACAGAAAGCTTTTTTCCTCAAGCTCACTCGACGCTGTTTCCATGACGGTTATGGATTAAAGTGAATTTTACATTGCGTCGTCGTTGGTATATGTGCAGTAAAAGATACTGAAACCCACACATATGCAAAACCCAGCTTAACCGGACTGACTTCGTTAAGTTTACTTGGATTTAACGAAACTTTACTCAATCCCCGTTTCCATGGGCGCTTAATCTGAGTAAACTCAGGATAAACTCTGCATGGAAACTCAGTACATCATGACGGTTCTGGATTAAAGTGAATTTTACATTGCGTCGTCGTTGGTATATGTGCAGTAAAAGATACTGAAACCCACACATATGCAAAACCCAGCTTAACCGGACTGACTTCGTTAAGTTTACTTGGATTTAACGAAACTTTACTCAATCCCCGTTTCCATGGGCGCTTAATCTGAGTAAACTCAGGATAAACTCTGCATGGAAACTCAGTAATTATGCCTCCGGATCCTGGAAACTCGGTTTTATACCCCCAACCCACAATGAAAAAACAAAATTGCTGTTTCCATAAAATGCACAAATGGCCTTTTTTGGAACATTTTACTGGACTAAAATTCCTCTCTATATCCATCCCTAACGCCCTCCTTCGTTGTAGTACAATAGCTCTACTGTTTCCGGGGCACAATACGCGCGTAAATCAAAAGTTCGCCAGTGATCCCTTGTCGCGTAAAATACAAAAGAAATTGTCTTTCTTAAAATAAAGCGGGAATCGCTTGGTCACGCAGACTAGAGTGGCTATAAAACTCGGAGAGTTAGTTGACCTTGTGTTATTGGGGCCTCCGTTGGACTCCTGGCTTATACATCCTGGCATCCAGCCAGGTGTCAACTCCTCCTGATTTCCTTCTGCCAGTGACTCACAATGATGAATTCTGAGGGAAATCTCTATTTTTAGCTCTGATCTCTATCTCTCCTACCGAGTATTATTCTTTGTCCACCAGCTTTGATTTCACTCGTACACATCTGTAAGTCACGCATGCAGTAAGCAAATACCTGTCAGCCAGAAACTTCTCCACTAAATCACTATATTTACCATCCCTCTTCCCCTACCCTACGAAAATAACCTGGCACGTGTATTATGCGTACACAAATCTCGAAAGTCAGTTTTGCGAACTTACCTATGCCTATGGCTTAATTTAGTGGTTGTTGTCCCACAATTTCTACGTCCAATCATTACTAGGAAATTTTCTTTTGGATCACCAGAAGTGTGTTCTTTACTCATGTTTTGAGTCATTTCGAGGTGCTTTATTTTTTTTCTTCTGTTTTTTTGTTGACGATTTTTAAATTTTATTTACACCTGCTAATGAGACACACGGCGGCCGATGATCGTTGGTCCAAAACTCGCGCGTTCGATATAACATAAAAATCGAAAGAGAATCTTAAAAATAGACAATGAAACTTGATGTGTGTTTTCTTTTCAATCTTTATAAATTTTTATTTTTGAATTCACGATGAGATGATTATAGCTTGTGTGTTTCTATCACAGTTGATATAAATCTTAGCCGTGGTGTAATCCCAGTTTTAAATTAATCTGATTTTTTTTTGAGGTAGGATGAGAGGTGAAAATCAAACATTTTTTTGTTATTAAATAAACGGAGGATAAACAGGAATATAAAAATTTCTTTCGGATAATATTTATTTGCAGAAAAAATTTGTTTTAAATTTCAAGAAAACTAAAAAAAAAAATTGTGAACGAATTGAATATGTATAAAAATATATATTTGAAACACTTGTGGATCAGCTACAAAATTTTCCATTCGTATTTATTTTTAGTGGGTATAAAGGGTATTCCAAAAAAAACCGTCCGCATTTTTTCTTTAAAAAGTATTTATTAGTTGGCTTGTCTGTCTGTTTGCCCGGTAAAAATTTAGCAATCGACTTTTTGAATACTTTCGATTATCCTATCATATGCTGAAACTTCGCACCACAGCTTTAGCTCTGATGACAATGCAATATAGTATACTAAATATACCGTTAGATCCATGGCGGCCGTCTCGAGAGGGCGCATTATCATTTTCTACACAACCCCCTCGACATGGGTATCAAATGAAAGGATGTTATAAGTAGAATACAATAAACTGTCATTCTAAATCCAACATGGCGGCCAACTCGGGCATAAGTTGATGCAAACAACACAGCTGTCTTTAAACGATTTCGAGCCCAAGGAGAGCGAATTTTCAGAATTTGGGCTCAGGATGTGCTGGTGAATGCGACAAGAAATGCCGACAATTAAAACTCCTCCTCACTCTCAAAAAAATTAATTAATCTTGACAGAAGAAAGATAGTTTCAAATTCAATTTCAATGAATTCGCTAGTACTATCTCCTGTCGTTAGACATGATAATAACTAATGAAAGATAGAAATAAATTGTAAAAAATAGAGTTTTGAGAGTTCCGATCAGACATCCTTTTTTCAGCCGATTTCAGACATCGTCATTATTTCTAAAATATTCCCTCAACATCACATCACCGCAAAACAAGAGATTTTCTCATTTTTTTTTGGTTTGTTTAGGCAAGCGAAGTTCTTATTACATACCTACACACACCAAGCTTTCTTTCCATTCTTTGATACGGCACATACCCACACTTATAGGAGGAAGGTATAGTAGCTTAGCTATGTTGGTCCGGGCCACCTATTTAATAATATTTCCTAATCAAGCTTTTCGGTTGTGTCTTGAGCTGAAGCTTTTGCGGTTTATTGAGTTTTTTTTTGGTAATCCTTTGCGCCATATGTATGAGACTAGTTGAACTGCGCTGTAATAATTATTGGGTGGGCTTTCATAGTGAGGTAGTCAATCAGAGGGTAGACCTATCTCTGATCTCTCTGCCTGGTCTGTTTAGAGTATCTAGTTAAGTTTGAGTTTTGTGTGTAAAAGTTTTATAAAAAATTAACTGTAAACGCTTCCAAAGACACAAACCGAAGCTTCAGCCCAAGAAACAAACGAAAAGCTCGATTGCGCATTAGGTGGCACCGGACCAACATATCTATACTACTACTGATGGCTCGATGGGCGGGGAGAAGTACAACACAATCTTATGACGATGTGATTATGATGTTCGTCCGGATCGCCGAATTAAAATGTTTAGGGGGTAGGAATACAGGAGGGGCGCAAATACGCGTTTTCCCTCGGTTCTTACAAAACGCGCAAGAAACTCGGTGTTTTATGTGGTGGACTGCATAAAATATTTTAATATGTGGTGCGAACGCCTATGTTCTTCTTTTTTAACGGCTCTACAACCGGGATCCGGTCCTGGCCTCTCGCAACTGTTCTCTCCACCGGTCCCGATTCTGAGCCGATGTCATCCAGTTTGGCATCCCTAAGCTCTAAGCGTCCTGGTCCGCGCCATCCTTCCAGCAAAGGTTGGGCCTCCCTCGCTGTAGCACTCCATAGGTCTTATCGCAGAGGACCTTCCGAGCAGGCTCATCTTCATTCATACGAGCTAGATACCCTGCCCACCGGAGCCTACAGAGCTTTATTTTCTTCACAACATCTATGTCGCGATAGCGCTCGTAGATATCGTCATTGTAGAGTCTCCGGAATCGTCCTTCCTCACATACGGGGCCAACAATCCTCCGAAGTATTTTTCTCTCAAACACGCCCAAGAGGTTTGAGTGCTTTTTGCTAAGCACCCACGTTTCGGATGCATATGTGAGAACGGGTAAGACCATCGTCTTATATAGTAAAAGTTTATCTACCTCTATCACGTTATGGTTAGATATTTGGATTTGAAGAGCCTTGACCGACTATAGTAGGCTTTGTTGGCTTTTAGCAGTCGTGCGCGCATTTCTGGTTCCATGGTATTGTCGGCTGCTACTATTGACCAATGATTTTACCACGTCAAACTCGTGTTCCTCTACCTTGATTGTGGGACCAATGTTAGGTGTTCTTGAACGCCTATGTTGCCTATGCTTAAATCCGGCCCTGTAAAGGTGGACAATATTATGTCAGGCGATATCAACAAGTCTGAAGGATTACAAAAGGAGTCCGATATTTTCAACGGAGTGAGAGTATCGCTCAAATATTAATATAGAGCAAGGGGTTGTGAATGGTGCATTGGGTAATATCATACCATTTATTGGCCTTTGTTCCGTCGTGATCTGATGTACGATACCGACATTCCGTCAGTTCGTATTGGCAGAGATGGAATTCATTTGATCAAGTCGAGCCACCACTAGATATTGCACCAAGACAAGTCCGATATGACGGACTAGCCAGAATTTTCGTTTGAATTTTTGAATGATCATGTGGCCCCTGTGTTGAAAGTCGAGTCGTGATCGTGTCAAAAATGGATGAGTTCAAAACACATCACTGCCTCAACACTGCAGAATTCAGATTCCAATTGCTGAATTCTGTAGGGTTACGGCAGTGATGAGTTTTTGAACTCACCCAACGAGAATCTCGAATCTCAACGAGTGTTGGCTAAGGTTCACAATAGGCTCTAGTTCTAGAAAATGAAGAAAAAGATACACTCGTTGTATATAGCTGAAAATTTGATAGTTGTCACACGAGTCAACCCAGTGGCGTAGCGTGGGGGGTGCCGAGGGGGCCATTGCCCCGGGCGGCGTAGATGTTGGGGGCGGCGGCCAAGCTGGATCGAGCTAGAGCTAAATGGGGAGGGAAGTGAGGTGAAGTTAGGTACCATTCCATATAATTGTATGAGAGCAAGGGCGGCGGTTTCATAGGTGAAAATGGTGCACTTGCACCGGGAGCAATTTCAGAAATTAAAATTTAAAAAAAATTGAAAAAATTGAAAAAGTGATCCCATTGTCATGCATCTTCTGTGCGTTTTACCATTGTCTTCTCTGTGGCCAATGCAATTTCATTTAGTTCACCTGATTTTGTCGTCTATCCTTTCTTGGCTGGCACGGTGCCATAGGTCATGATTTGTAATTCAAATTAGTCGTACTATTATAGATCACTACTTCGGCGAGAAACACATGGATCGTCTCTGTTCTGAAGGTTTTGAAAGCGGCTTCTACGTTCAGTAAGGCTGTTAAGTGGACTGCTTTGTTATGCAAGACTCTACCGTAGAAACCAATACATGCGACCACTTATTATCTTTCGAAATATAAAGGATTGGAGAACGACATAGAGACCGCCGTTATGGAGATTCGAGTTTATAGTATTATTAGTGCTGGAAATAGTTAACGAAGTGCAGCTTACAATAAAAAACATGAGAGAGCATTACTCAGCATTAGCGGGAGAGTTTTGTGAATTTAAAGCGTAAGTAAACTCAGCACAAAAGCAAGGTCGCGAAGCAAATCCTGATTGGACAAAGGCAGGGGCGCGCTTTCATAGGTGCAACTGGTGTATTTGCACTGGGCGCAATTTCAAAAAAAGTGAAAGAAAAATTCCGTGCTTTCATTTTCAATGATTGTTTGTGTCTTCTTTCATTTTTCTTTACTGCCATCAGAAAATGAACAAAAATTAAGAGGGCGCAATATGTATATGGCATGCTGCACCGGGCGCAAAAAAGCCAAACGCCGGCCCTGTATGAGAGTGACCAATGTGGAAGTAAGTGGATGTTACATCTACTTCAGTGGAAGTTACGTCTACTTTACTTATATTCCTTATGATTAGAGTCCGTGCCATAAAAGAAGGGAAATGAGCGCGCATATGAAACACGATAGGTGTCCATTGGCAGCTGACAGCGAATTGCCAAATTGTGAATAAATCAGTCGGTTAGATTGTGATGAAAAAATGATTCAGTTGTTTATTTTCAGTTGAATTGTAGTTTTGTTGCAAGTTTCGCCAAAAAAATTAATCTCGTATGTTAAATTTCTCATTGGTGTACTTCTGAATGGACAAACAGAGTTACGTTGCTCTCTTGTATGAGACTCTCAATGTGCATGGAAACAGCGATTTCAAGATTCCCTTCTTTTATGACGCGGGTTGTAAATGCTGAAGTTTGAGAAGGGGTCCGACAGCTGCCGCATTTGTCGTTAAAATCCCCTATAATAGTATTGGGCTACGATGATGGGAAATGAAACCTCCAGATATTGGACAGAGAAGGGTTTAAGCTTAAGCTCGTGCGTCTACGAGGCTTTCTATCTAATGACAGACTGATATAGAGAGAAATTACTGATTCCAGCTCTCTGGGTTTGTTAAAGTTTATAATTTAGGCCAACCTTAAAGCACGGATATAGCCTACGCCAAAACAATTGGAAATCTCAAAATAGAGTTTTTTTATGTGAAAGTCTTAAATCCTCACCACGAAAGTAGATTCGAAAAGAAAAGTGCACCTTGTCATTCCGTTCGTTTAAAACCCCAAATCACCCGTTCATTTATATTTTCAATCACAATCCAATCCGTCTCACTACGACTGTTGTCTTGGTCAGATGCTATGGTGGAGTGTTGTTCCTGGTAAACGAGTTTCAAAAGGGAAATTAAATGCATGTGCGTATGTGGAGTTGTCATTTCCTCGCCTGCGCGTAAAATTCCCATTTATTTTGGCGCGCACTATACCGAACATCCATTAGTTACATTTAATTCATTGCGTTTACATGATGCCTTGAATTCTTGGATTGAAAATTACTTGAAATTCAAGTTGGGTTTTCGATTCATTGATTAAAAGAATCATTTCGAAAGTAGGGGGCAGCAAATTTATGGTTCGCCCCGGGTGGCAGAAATCCACGCTACGCCACTGAAACCCGAATTTTTATCTTTCAAAGAAAATTATCGAACCCCGATTCACCAATGAATATAAATATCAATCCATACAGTTTGCCTTATCTCATCTGCCCATTGAAAATTTCAACGATCCTACTAGAGAAGGCTGATCTCGTTATGCTAAAGTTTGAATTTCATTTTTTAAAAAGTTAAATTTGAAATTCAAAATTTGTAAACTCCTATGTTTCCTACTTATTCATTAATTTCACCAACTTTTTAACTTAATTAATCCTAAACCCTTCAAAAATGAATAAATTCCAAAAACAGCTTGTCTAGATTGGAACAACACCCAATAAATTGGCAAAAATTCACAAATGAAAGTAAAAAGTGAATAATTAAGCAAAATTGCTCATGCATTAATCGCCACTCCTAGAGCCTCCGGATTTCATGTACAAGTGGCCACAATCAGCGCCGTGCATACCTCTAGTTTCCGCGTTGGTGTTGTTATATCATAAAACCGGTCCAAACTGGTTTTAACCAAGTTCAGACACTGACGATAGGCGCTAAGCGCAAAACAACACCTCCTATATGTAAATATACATTCTGTTCATATAATGTAGGTCAATCAGTCATGTTGGTGAAGAACCCTTAAATACGGTAAAAGTAGGAAAAAGATTAAAAATAAGGAAAAATATGAATAAAAGAATGATTTTTATCCATAAATATGTATAACATTTTTCATTTTTATTTTTTATATTATTAATCGAATTCGATAATGTGTGTTTACTTTACTTAGAGACTATGTTTTTATCAACAAAAAAAAATGTTTATAATTATTTTATTTATTTATTTTTTCGAAACTTAAACTTAAAATAATTTGTGATATTATTTAAAGAAAAGTTTTTGTTTTGTTTTGATAAATTAAAAAAAAATTTTTTTTTTGTGATTTTTTGTTTTTACATATTCCTTAAAAATACTGTCGAAAATTATTCTCTATACAATTTTTTATATTTTAAATCATTGCATTAATAAAACCGTATACGTAGGATGATATAATTTCATAACTAAGAATTTTGTTAATCAAAAATATTTTTTTGTACAATTTTTGTTTTTTGTTTCTTAAAATACATCAGAGACTTTCTTTCCTGACAATTGTAAACAATTTACAATTCAGAAATACAACTTGTTTTTTAATTCTTAAATTTTTTTTTGTTTAAATCTATACAACAATAACAACAACAACAAGAAAATGTCTTAATTTTGGAAAATGAAAATAATATTTAAAAGTACATAGTAACTTGGAATAGATATCTTTTTTTTTGTTTTTAGCTTAAATTACGTTTATTTTATTTATTTATTTTTTTTTTCTAATAAAAATTTGATGCTAATGTGATATTAGTGCTATGAGTAGAATTTTAGTTTGTTTTATATGTTTAGGCATTCTTGCGGATCACATTAACCTGTTGATAGTAGATTTTTTTATGATTTACTCTAATAAACAAGTACGGAGAAGGGCATTGCACACGCTGTAAGGATCGCAGTTGGAGCTAGGACGTCTGTCTTCCAAGTAGCCCTTGCCAGCATCAGCGACACCTCTTGGTACACGGATACTAACAGCTCTATTCGCGACTCCCCATGAGAATTTGTCGATTGATGATGTTTCGAGACGTCCAACAAGACGACGGATATTGTCCTTGCCCTGGTGTGGATCGTAAGCCTTGATATGTTTTTCTTGTTGTTTTGACAGTTTCTCAATGGCAGCCTCGATAGCCTTCATGCCGCCTTCAGCTCGCATAGCTTTGGTTGAGAAGTTGTGGTGGGCGCCTGCGCCGTTCCACTGTCCTTCCATTGGTTTAGGATCGAAAGTTACTGTAACTCCAAACTCTTCGGCGATACGTTGAAGAATATATCTGGACACCCAAAGATCATCGGCAACCTTCATTCCAATTGATGGTCCTACCTGATATTCCCACTGGGCAGGCATGACCTCGGCATTAGTTCCAGCAAAGTCAATACCAGCGTACAAACAAGCTAGCGCATGCGACTCAACAATATCCCTAGCATATACTCGATCCGCTCCTACAGCACAGTAGTATGGTCCTTGTGGTGCTGGATATCCATTTGCCGGCCAACCGAATGGCCTGCCATCTGGGCCTAGAAGAGTGTACTCTTGTTCAATACCAAACATTGGTTCAGTATCGACTACCTTATCCATAACCTCCTGCATTGCACACCTGTGATTCGAATCGGTGGGCTTACCATCTGGCTGATATGTATCGCACATGACAATAACATCATGCTTGCCCGGCTTGAATGGATCCTTGTACAGGGCACGCGGTATTAGAGTCAAGTCAGAATTCTCACCAATTGCCTGATATGTTGAGCTGCCATCGTACTGCCATTTTGGAAGTTGATCGGCGCTTGTTGGCACAAAATTAACAACTCTGTCCTTCAGTCTTATATTTTCTCCTGTTCCGTCAATCCATAAGTACGTTGCCTGGACACGATTCTTGGGGATTTCCAGCTTCTTGTATCGGGCTAGCAAAGTTTTATCTAAAACAGCATTTGGTGAATTCCTGAGGAAATTCTGCTGTACTTGTGATGTGCTCAATTTCCTGGCAGTGCTTGCACCAGCAAGACCGCACATTTCTTTTTGAATAAATAATCCAGCAACACGTAGAGCCATTTTTTAGGTGTTTTAATTTTTTTCTCGTATGTATGTATATAAGCAAAACGAAGGTGCAAACAGCTACGAAATATCGAACAAACGGCACACGATTATAATTAACGCTGGATTTTATCTATTTTCGCACTTAAGGTACAAAGAAAAGTATTTTTTTTGCTCTCTGATAAAAACATTCACTTCTTGTCACTGCTAAAAGCGCGCGGGCGTTAACTAGTTGCAATGGAAAACAATCGCGCGAGGAAATAATTAAAAAAAAATATATTTCCTTTTTTACTTATAATATTAAAATTTAAAAAAATATTTATTCGCGTTTTAGTAATAATATATTGTTCACAGAAATCTCGACAACGCGACTCCCATCCTCTTCGGAGTTTGGACACTTTGTGAACTGCAAAACGCTCGCCACAACCCGTCAAACCACGTTCACTTTCTCGATTATAAAGACTCGTCGAAGTCGATCGCTCGCGCCAAAGTAGAAAAAAAAATACAATACAACAAAAAAACCACATTTCGAAAATTCCCGTCCCACGTCCCACATTCGTTCCTCTCTGCTGTAATCGACGAGATAAGAAGCGGGCCAAGCCGTGTATATATGTAAGTATGGATGTACACATAAAACGGGAAAACTTCTGACAAGTGTGCTGTGCGAGCTGCTAGCCAGCAGTACAAATGCGGGGGCGGACGGAGGTGACCCTCACAACACATCACCGCCAGACGCCAGCTGATTTTTATGGCATTTCACGGGAGCCCGATTAGCTGTGTACAGGAGCAACAAGGAAAGCGAGAAAATATTGATAAAAGTTCCGCTTGTTCCGCTGCATGTATGTAGCTGTGTTAAGCGAACTGCATTAGCACCTACCTTTCCATTTCTGTTTACCATCCGCGGACACACGCCCGCGCGCATTTCCTTGGTCCTCCGCTGCTGCTGCTGCAGATGCTGAGAAAACTTTCTTTCACTTCGAATCCCAATTCCGAATTATTTCAAGAACAAAACGCGGAACAGGCGAGAAACTGAGCGCCCCCAATACTTCAGCTCCAGCTTCCACACGTGCGCAAGAGCATCCACTGGCCATGCATCGGCCGCGTGCTGCTCACATGTCCACAGTCCACATGTGTAAACTGTCAACCTGAAGCGGTCCAGGGGGCGGGCATTTGCATTTCTCTTCTCGATGATGCGGGAATTCCAATGTCACCTTTGCCCCGCTGTGCACACTCATCGCCACCGCGGCAAAAAACCCGTTCGAAATTTTCTTCCGGGCCATAAAATCTTTTTTTGCTACTCAAATTTTTATGGCCCAATAATTCGGCAGTAAAATGACGCTCGTCTTCGGGATGGTCATTCACTCTTCCACATACACCACCACACCCCATCCCGGTCGTGCACAAACATCAAACTCGCAAGTGTGCTTTTATCTCTCCACAAATCAAACACCACCGCTGATGACTGTGGGAAAACTCAAACACATTCTCAAGAATTTCCTCAAGAATAATGTAACGGAAAATGAAGAGCAGAAAAGTGTAACACCAGCAGCTGTAATGTACCGCAATTATACATACAATACAAAGAATTCGGTGCTGACGTGGGTGTGTGCGGTCGCATGGCGGCTCAGCTTTTGGTAGAGCGTGTGCTTTTCGGGGAACTTTCATTCCGGATCGTAAAAAAGCTATAATTCTGCGGAGATGTATTCGAGTGGTACGGAAAGTTAATGTTTTTGTTTTCGTTTGAAATTTTTTGGAGAATTTTTGACAGTTGTGTGAAATCCTTTGAAATTGAGATGAATGTGAATATTTATAATGGTAATAAAACATTAAAAAGGTTCTGTCGAACTGATGATTAATTGTTGTTGGGTTGAAGTTTCTGGGGATATTTGATTTTAAAGCAAAACAAATGAGTTGCCTACATAAATAAACAAGCTGATGCAATTTCTATCAAAAATTGAGGTGAGTGAGTTCTTCTCGTTCATTTTAGCTACCAATTATGAATTAGTGTTTCATGTTAGTGTTATAATTGAACATTTTTGTAAATTCCTATTTTGTAACTCCCAGTTTTCTTATGGTTCGGGGGAAATTAGACACTGCGACAAGTTAGACAAATTCCGGGAAAACTGGGTTTTGGAACCTTAATGTTGTTGTTCTAAACAAACTATCAAAAGTACCCATCGGCGTTTACATGACGTCAACGGAAAGGTCACTAAAATTGATTTTAGACGACTTCAAAAAAGGAAGAGGTTATATTAATTCGACGCGTATATATTTTTGGTCCTGCAATAACTTTTTTACTTTTTTCTTTCTTTGCTTGAAAGGGTATTTCACACGGGGGTAGTTTCCCATGGTGGTCCAGTGCAATTTTTTTTAAATTATGATAAAATAGTTAGAAGTTAGATATAAAAAACTAGTAAAATTAGTACACCTTATCCATTGACTTTAAAACAGCACATGATCTTGCGCTACGACCAAAACTCTAAGAAGCAATGGTGAAACTGAACTTTCCAGGCCAATAAATTCAACTCACTAAAACCTCATTGAGTCGAGTGAAGTGATAAACAGCAATGTATCGGACCGGTGCCCTTTAAAACGAACAGAGGCCTCCGGCAACGAGACTCCCTATCCTGTTTACTATTTTACATCTTATTAGAAGGTCCGGGAGACACGCAGTGAAACCAGAGGGACAATTCTAAACAAGTCCTTTCAGCTAATGGCATATACAGATGATGTAGCCATCATAGGCAGGACAATGGCTGCACCAAAGGAAGCCTATGTAGAGTTAAAAAAGCAGTATCGAAATCTGGACTTATCATCAATGAAAATAAAACGAAACATATGCGGATTTTTAGTAGAAACAGTAGAGGAAATACAGGACAAAATATAACAATGGACAGATGTAACATAGAATCCGTAAACGAGTTCACCTACTTAGAAATTCAAATTAACAAAGACAACAACGTTGCCGCGGAAATTAAAACAAGAATACTGTAAGCAAACAAAACATACTAAAGTGTGTTGAAATATTTTAAATCAAAAAGAATAAGCAGGGCCATCAAATTCAACTTATACAAAACAGTAATAAAACCACTACTAATATACGGATCGGAAGTACGTACGCTTACTGGGCCTGACGAGTAGAAGAAAAATTATCCGCAGGATCATAGGCGCAGTAAATGAAAAGGTTGTCTGGAAAAGAAGATACACAGGTTGTCTGGAGAAGAAGATTCCAGGGAATCGATTTCAGGGAATCGATTCCAGGAATTCGATTCCACAGGGAATCGATTCCAGGGAATCGATTCCCTGTGGAATTTAATCGATTCCCTGGAATTTAACCCAACTTTACTCACTCGTAGAGGCCAGGGCCGGATCACGGCTGGCTGGCGCTTCTATATCTGGACCATGCGGTGGAGGGATTAAAACTTTCCAAACAAACAGAAGTAATGGAAGACAACACCAATTTTGAACAAATAATGCTTGTACGTTAGCTTTTTTAAATAAAATGCACATGATCGATTTTCACAATCATGCAATCTTGAAAAGGGCCTAGGCGTTTTCATTCCAATCCCACCACATCACCATAGCATCACCTTGTTCGTCGTCAGTTTTGTCTTCGCGAATGTTTTCTACGACTCTCAATCCTTGTCCATGATCCTTCAGGCTTCTAAAAGTCGAACGTGACCCTATTTACATCACCGTTTAACATTTAATTAGCATAATACATAATACATAAAACATAATACATATAACATATAACATATAACATATAACATATAACATATAACATATAACATATAACATATAACATATAACATATAACATATAACATATAACATATAACATATAACATATAACATATAACATATAACATATAACATATAACATATAACATATAACATATAACATATAACATATAACATATAACATATAACATATAACATATAACATATAACATATAACATATAACATATAACATATAACATATAACATATAACATATAACATATAACATATAACATATAACATATAACATATAACATATAACATATAACATATAACATATAACATATAACATATAACATATAACATATAACATATAACATATAACATATAACATATAACATATAACATATAACATATAACATATAACATATAACATATAACATATAACATATAACATATAACATATAACATATAACATATAACATATAACATATAACATATAACATATAACATATAACATATAACATATAACATATAACATATAACATATAACATATAACATATAACATATAACATATAACATATAACATATAACATATAACATATAACATATAACATATAACATATAACATATAACATATAACATATAACATATAACATATAACATATAACATATAACATATAACATATAACATATAACATATAACATATAACATATAACATATAACATATAACATATAACATATAACATATAACATATAACATATAACATATAACATATAACATATAACATATAACATATAACATATAACATATAACATATAACATATAACATATAACATATAACATATAACATATAACATATAACATATAACATATAACATATAACATATAACATATAACATATAACATATAACATATAACATATAACATATAACATATAACATATAACATATAACATATAACATATAACATATAACATATAACATATAACATATAACATATAACATATAACATATAACATATAACATATAACATATAACATATAACATATAACATATAACATATAACATATAACATATAACATATAACATATAACATATAACATATAACATATAACATATAACATATAACATATAACATATAACATATAACATATAACATATAACATATAACATATAACATATAACATATAACATATAACATATAACATATAACATATAACATATAACATATAACATATAACATATAACATATAACATATAACATATAACATATAACATATAACATATAACATATAACATATAACATATAACATATAACATATAACATATAACATATAACATATAACATATAACATATAACATATAACATATAACATATAACATATAACATATAACATATAACATATAACATATAACATATAACATATAACATATAACATATAACATATAACATATAACATATAACATATAACATATAACATATAACATATAACATATAACATATAACATATAACATATAACATATAACATATAACATATAACATATAACATATAACATATAACATATAACATATAACATATAACATATAACATATAACATATAACATATAACATATAACATATAACATATAACATATAACATATAACATATAACATATAACATATAACATATAACATATAACATATAACATATAACATATAACATATAACATATAACATATAACATATAACATATAACATATAACATATAACATATAACATATAACATATAACATATAACATATAACATATAACATATAACATATAACATATAACATATAACATATAACATATAACATATAACATATAACATATAACATATAACATATAACATATAACATATAACATATAACATATAACATATAACATATAACATATAACATATAACATATAACATATAACATATAACATATAACATATAACATATAACATATAACATATAACATATAACATATAACATATAACATATAACATATAACATATAACATATAACATATAACATATAACATATAACATATAACATATAACATATAACATATAACATATAACATATAACATATAACATATAACATATAACATATAACATATAACATATAACATATAACATATAACATATAACATATAACATATAACATATAACATATAACATATAACATATAACATATAACATATAACATATAACATATAACATATAACATATAACATATAACATATAACATATAACATATAACATATAACATATAACATATAACATATAACATATAACATATAACATATAACATATAACATATAACATATAACATATAACATATAACATATAACATATAACATATAACATATAACATATAACATATAACATATAACATATAACATATAACATATAACATATAACATATAACATATAACATATAACATATAACATATAACATATAACATATAACATATAACATATAACATATAACATATAACATATAACATATAACATATAACATATAACATATAACATATAACATATAACATATAACATATAACATATAACATATAACATATAACATATAACATATAACATATAACATATAACATATAACATATAACATATAACATATAACATATAACATATAACATATAACATATAACATATAACATATAACATATAACATATAACATATAACATATAACATATAACATATAACATATAACATATAACATATAACATATAACATATAACATATAACATATAACATATAACATATAACATATAACATATAACATATAACATATAACATATAACATATAACATATAACATATAACATATAACATATAACATATAACATATAACATATAACATATAACATATAACATATAACATATAACATATAACATATAACATATAACATATAACATATAACATATAACATATAACATATAACATATAACATATAACATATAACATATAACATATAACATATAACATATAACATATAACATATAACATATAACATATAACATATAACATATAACATATAACATATAACATATAACATATAACATATAACATATAACATATAACATATAACATATAACATATAACATATAACATATAACATATAACATATAACATATAACATATAACATATAACATATAACATATAACATATAACATATAACATATAACATATAACATATAACATATAACATATAACATATAACATATAACATATAACATATAACATATAACATATAACATATAACATATAACATATAACATATAACATATAACATATAACATATAACATATAACATATAACATATAACATATAACATATAACATATAACATATAACATATAACATATAACATATAACATATAACATATAACATATAACATATAACATATAACATATAACATATAACATATAACATATAACATATAACATATAACATATAACATATAACATATAACATATAACATATAACATATAACATATAACATATAACATATAACATATAACATATAACATATAACATATAACATATAACATATAACATATAACATATAACATATAACATATAACATATAACATATAACATATAACATATAACATATAACATATAACATATAACATATAACATATAACATATAACATATAACATATAACATATAACATATAACATATAACATATAACATATAACATATAACATATAACATATAACATATAACATATAACATATAACATATAACATATAACATATAACATATAACATATAACATATAACATATAACATATAACATATAACATATAACATATAACATATAACATATAACATATAACATATAACATATAACATATAACATATAACATATAACATATAACATATAACATATAACATATAACATATAACATATAACATATAACATATAACATATAACATATAACATATAACATATAACATATAACATATAACATATAACATATAACATATAACATATAACATATAACATATAACATATAACATATAACATATAACATATAACATATAACATATAACATATAACATATAACATATAACATATAACATATAACATATAACATATAACATATAACATATAACATATAACATATAACATATAACATATAACATATAACATATAACATATAACATATAACATATAACATATAACATATAACATATAACATATAACATATAACATATAACATATAACATATAACATATAACATATAACATATAACATATAACATATAACATATAACATATAACATATAACATATAACATATAACATATAACATATAACATATAACATATAACATATAACATATAACATATAACATATAACATATAACATATAACATATAACATATAACATATAACATATAACATATAACATATAACATATAACATATAACATATAACATATAACATATAACATATAACATATAACATATAACATATAACATATAACATATAACATATAACATATAACATATAACATATAACATATAACATATAACATATAACATATAACATATAACATATAACATATAACATATAACATATAACATATAACATATAACATATAACATATAACATATAACATATAACATATAACATATAACATATAACATATAACATATAACATATAACATATAACATATAACATATAACATATAACATATAACATATAACATATAACATATAACATATAACATATAACATATAACATATAACATATAACATATAACATATAACATATAACATATAACATATAACATATAACATATAACATATAACATATAACATATAACATATAACATATAACATATAACATATAACATATAACATATAACATATAACATATAACATATAACATATAACATATAACAGGGAATCGATTCCACAGGGAATCGATACCAGGGAATCGATTCCAGGGAATCGATACCAGGGAATCGATACAGGGAATCGATTCCAGGGAATCGATACCAGGGAATCGATTCCACAGGGAATCGATTCCAGGGAATCGATACCAGGGAATCGATTCCAGGGAATCGATACCAGGGAATCGATTCCACAGGGAATCGAATCCAGGGAATCGATACCAGGGAATCGATACCAGGGAATCGATACCAGGAAATCGATTCCAGGGAATCGATACCAGGGAATCGATTCCACAGGGAATCGATTCCAGGGAATCGATACCAGGGAATCGATTCCAGGGAATCGATACCAGGGAATCGATTCCACAGGGAATCGATTCCAGGGAACCGATACCAGGGAATCGATTCCACAGGGAATCGATTCCAGGGAATCGATTCCAAGGAATCGATACCAGGGAATCGATTCCAGGGAATCGATACCAGGGAATCGATTCCAGGGAATCGATACCAGGGAATCGATTCCACAGGGAATCGATTCCAGGGAATCGATATCAGGGAATCGATTCCACAGGGAATCGATTCCAGGGAATCGATACCAGGGAATCGATTCCAGGGAATCGATACCAGGGAATCGATTCCAGGGAATCGATTCCAGGGAATCGATACCAGGGAATCGATTCCACAGGGAATCGATTCCACAGGGAATCGATTCCACAGGGAATCGATTCCAGGGAATCGATACCAGGGAATCGATTCCAGGGAATCGATTCCAGAGAATCGATTCCACAGGGAATCGATTCCAGGGAATCGATTCCAGAGAATCGATTCCAGGGAATCGATACCAGGGAATCGATTCCAGGGAATCGATTCCAGGGAATCGATACCAGGGAATCGATTCCAGGGAATCGATATCAGGGAATCGATTCCACAGGGAATCGATTCCAGGGAATCGATACCAGGGAATCGATTCCAGGGAATCGATTCTCTGGAATCGATTCCCTATGGAATGGATTCCCTGGAATCGATTCCCTGTGGAATCGATTCCCTGGAATCGATTCCCTGGTATCCATTCCCTGGAATCGATTCCCTGGTATCGATTCCCTGGAATCGATTCCCTGTGGAATCGATTCCCTGGTATCGATTCCCTGGAATCGATTCCCTGGTATCGATTCCCTGGAATCGATTCCCTGGTATCGATTCCTTGGAATCGATTCCCTGGAATCGATTCCCTGTGGAATCGATTCCCTGGTATCGATTCCCTGATATCGATTCCCTGGAATCGATTCCCTGGTATCGATTCCCTGGAATCGATTCCCTGTGGAATCGATTCCCTGGAATCGATTCCCTGGTATCGATTCCCTGGAATCGATTCCCTGGTATCGATTCCTTGGAATCGATTCCCTGGAATCGATTCCCTGGAATCGATTCCCTGGAATCGATTCCCTGTGGAATCGATTCCCTGGTATCGATTCCCTGGAATCGATTCCCTGGTATCGATTCCCTGGAATCGATTCCCTGGTATCGATTCCTTGGAATCGATTCCCTGGAATCGATTCCCTGTGGAATCGATTCCCTGGTATCGATTCCCTGATATCGATTCCCTGGAATCGATTCCCTGGTATCGATTCCCTGGAATCGATTCCCTGTGGAATCGATTCCCTGGAATCGATTCCCTGGAATCGATTCCCTGGTATCGATTCCCTGGAATCGATTCCCTGTGGAATCGATTCCCTGGTATCGATTCCCTGGAATCGATTCCCTGGTATCGATTCCCTGTGGAATCGATTCTCTGGAATCGATTCCCTGGTATCGATTCCCTGGAATCGATTCCCTGGTATCGATTCCCTGGAATCGATTCCCTGTGGAATCGATTCCCTGGTATCGATTCCCTGGAATCGATTCCCTGGTATCGATTCCTTGGAATCGATTCCCTGGAATCGATTCCCTGTGGAATCGATTCCCTGGTATCGATTCCCTGGTATCGATTCCCTGGAATCGATTCCCTGTGGAATCGATTCCCTGGTATCGATTCCCTGGAATCGATTCCCTGTGGAATCGATTCCCTGTGGAATCGATTCCCTGTGGAATCGATTCCCTGGTATCGATTCCCTGGAATCGATTCCCTGGTATCGATTCCCTGGAATCGATTCCCTGTGGAATCGATTCCCTGTGGAATCGATTCCCTGGTATCGATTCCCTGGTATCGATTCCCTGGAATCGATTCCCTGTGGAATCGATTCCCTGGTATCGATTCCCTGGAATCGATTCCCTGTGGAATCGATTCCCTGTGGAATCGAGTCCCTGTGGAATCGATTCCCTGGTATCGATTTGGAATCGATTCCCTGGTATCGATTCCCTGGAATCGATAACCTGGTATCGATTCCCTGGAATCGATTCCCTGGTATCGATTCCCTGGAATCGATTCCCTGGAATCGATTCCCTGGAATCGATTCCCTGTGGAATCGATTCCCTGGTATCGATTCCCTGGAATCGATTCCCTGGTATCGATTCCCTGTGGAATCGATTCTCTGGAATCGATTCCCTGGAATCGATTCCCTGGTATCGATTCCCTGGAATCGATTCCCTGGTATCGATTCCCTGGTATCGATTCCCTGGAATCGATTCCCTGTGGAATCGATTCCCTGGTATCGATTCCCTGGAATCGATTCCCTGGTATCGATTCCCTGGAATCGATTCCCTGTGGAATCGATTCCCTGGAATCGATTCCCTGGTATCGATTCCCTGGAATCGATTCCCTGTGGAATCGATTCCCTGGTATCGATTCCCTGGAATCGATTCCCTGTGGAATCGATTCCCTGGTATCGATTCCCTGGAATCGATTCGCTGGTATCGATTCCCTGGTATCGATTCCCTGGTATCGATTCCCTGGAATCGATTCCCTGTGGAATCGATTCCCTGGTATCGATTCCCTGGAATCGATTCCCTGGCATCGATTCCCTGGAATCGATTCCCTGGTATCGATTCCCTGGAATCGATTCCCTGTGGAATCGATTCCCTGTATCGATTCCCTGGTATCGATTCCCTGGAATCGATTCCCTGGTATCGATTCCCTGTATCGATTCCCTGGTATCGATTCCCTGGAATCGATTCCCTGGTATCGATTCCCTGGTATCGATTCCCTGGAATCGATTCCCTGTGGAATCGATTCCCTGGTATCGATTCCCTGGAATCGATTCCCTGGTATCGATTCCCTGGAATCGATTCCCTGTGGAATCGATTCCCTGGTATCGATTCCCTGGAATCGATTCGCTGGTATCGATTCCCTGGTATCGATTCCCTGGTATCGACTCCCTGGAATCGATTCCCTGGTATCGATTCCCTGGAATCGATTCCCTGGTATCGATTCCCTGGTATCGATTCCCTGGAATCGATTCCCTGGTATCGATTCCCTGGAATCGATTCCCTGGTATCGATTCCCTGGAATTGATTCCCTGTGGAATCGATTCCCTGTATCGATTCCCTGGTATCGATTCCCTGGAATCGATTCCCTGGTATCGATTCCCTGGTATCGATTCCCTGGAATCGATTCCCTGGTATCGATTCCCTGGAATCTATTCCCTGGAATCGATTCTCTGGAATCGATTCCATGGATCGATTCTCTGGAATGTTATATGTTATATGTTATATGTTATATGTTATATGTTATATGTTATATGTTATATGTTATATGTTATATGTTATATGTTATATGTTATATGTTATATGTTATATGTTATATGTTATATGTTATATGTTATATGTTATATGTTATATGTTATATGTTATATGTTATATGTTATATGTTATATGTTATATGTTATATGTTATATGTTATATGTTATATGTTATATGTTATATGTTATATGTTATATGTTATATGTTATATGTTATATGTTATATGTTATATGTTATATGTTATATGTTATATGTTATATGTTATATGTTATATGTTATATGTTATATGTTATATGTTATATGTTATATGTTATATGTTATATGTTATATGTTATATGTTATATGTTATATGTTATATGTTATATGTTATATGTTATATGTTATATGTTATATGTTATATGTTATATGTTATATGTTATATGTTATATGTTATATGTTATATGTTATATGTTATATGTTATATGTTATATGTTATATGTTATATGTTATATGTTATATGTTATATGTTATATGTTATATGTTATATGTTATATGTTATATGTTATATGTTATATGTTATATGTTATATGTTATATGTTATATGTTATATGTTATATGTTATATGTTATATGTTATATGTTATATGTTATATGTTATATGTTATATGTTATATGTTATATGTTATATGTTATATGTTATATGTTATATGTTATATGTTATATGTTATATGTTATATGTTATATGTTATATGTTATATGTTATATGTTATATGTTATATGTTATATGTTATATGTTATATGTTATATGTTATATGTTATATGTTATATGTTATATGTTATATGTTATATGTTATATGTTATATGTTATATGTTATATGTTATATGTTATATGTTATATGTTATATGTTATATGTTATATGTTATATGTTATATGTTATATGTTATATGTTATATGTTATATGTTATATGTTATATGTTATATGTTATATGTTATATGTTATATGTTATATGTTATATGTTATATGTTATATGTTATATGTTATATGTTATATGTTATATGTTATATGTTATATGTTATATGTTATATGTTATATGTTATATGTTATATGTTATATGTTATATGTTATATGTTATATGTTATATGTTATATGTTATATGTTATATGTTATATGTTATATGTTATATGTTATATGTTATATGTTATATGTTATATGTTATATGTTATATGTTATATGTTATATGTTATATGTTATATGTTATATGTTATATGTTATATGTTATATGTTATATGTTATATGTTATATGTTATATGTTATATGTTATATGTTATATGTTATATGTTATATGTTATATGTTATATGTTATATGTTATATGTTATATGTTATATGTTATATGTTATATGTTATATGTTATATGTTATATGTTATATGTTATATGTTATATGTTATATGTTATATGTTATATGTTATATGTTATATGTTATATGTTATATGTTATATGTTATATGTTATATGTTATATGTTATATGTTATATGTTATATGTTATATGTTATATGTTATATGTTATATGTTATATGTTATATGTTATATGTTATATGTTATATGTTATATGTTATATGTTATATGTTATATGTTATATGTTATATGTTATATGTTATATGTTATATGTTATATGTTATATGTTATATGTTATATGTTATATGTTATATGTTATATGTTATATGTTATATGTTATATGTTATATGTTATATGTTATATGTTATATGTTATATGTTATATGTTATATGTTATATGTTATATGTTATATGTTATATGTTATATGTTATATGTTATATGTTATATGTTATATGTTATATGTTATATGTTATATGTTATATGTTATATGTTATATGTTATATGTTATATGTTATATGTTATATGTTATATGTTATATGTTATATGTTATATGTTATATGTTATATGTTATATGTTATATGTTATATGTTATATGTTATATGTTATATGTTATATGTTATATGTTATATGTTATATGTTATATGTTATATGTTATATGTTATATGTTATATGTTATATGTTATATGTTATATGTTATATGTTATATGTTATATGTTATATGTTATATGTTATATGTTATATGTTATATGTTATATGTTATATGTTATATGTTATATGTTATATGTTATATGTTATATGTTATATGTTATATGTTATATGTTATATGTTATATGTTATATGTTATATGTTATATGTTATATGTTATATGTTATATGTTATATGTTATATGTTATATGTTATATGTTATATGTTATATGTTATATGTTATATGTTATATGTTATATGTTATATGTTATATGTTATATGTTATATGTTATATGTTATATGTTATATGTTATATGTTATATGTTATATGTTATATGTTATATGTTATATGTTATATGTTATATGTTATATGTTATATGTTATATGTTATATGTTATATGTTATATGTTATATGTTATATGTTATATGTTATATGTTATATGTTATATGTTATATGTTATATGTTATATGTTATATGTTATATGTTATATGTTATATGTTATATGTTATATGTTATATGTTATATGTTATATGTTATATGTTATATGTTATATGTTATATGTTATATGTTATATGTTATATGTTATATGTTATATGTTATATGTTATATGTTATATGTTATATGTTATATGTTATATGTTATATGTTATATGTTATATGTTATATGTTATATGTTATATGTTATATGTTATATGTTATATGTTATATGTTATATGTTATATGTTATATGTTATATGTTATATGTTATATGTTATATGTTATATGTTATATGTTATATGTTATATGTTATATGTTATATGTTATATGTTATATGTTATATGTTATATGTTATATGTTATATGTTATATGTTATATGTTATATGTTATATGTTATATGTTATATGTTATATGTTATATGTTATATGTTATATGTTATATGTTATATGTTATATGTTATATGTTATATGTTATATGTTATATGTTATATGTTATATGTTATATGTTATATGTTATATGTTATATGTTATATGTTATATGTTATATGTTATATGTTATATGTTATATGTTATATGTTATATGTTATATGTTATATGTTATATGTTATATGTTATATGTTATATGTTATATGTTATATGTTATATGTTATATGTTATATGTTATATGTTATATGTTATATGTTATATGTTATATGTTATATGTTATATGTTATATGTTATATGTTATATGTTATATGTTATATGTTATATGTTATATGTTATATGTTATATGTTATATGTTATATGTTATATGTTATATGTTATATGTTATATGTTATATGTTATATGTTATATGTTATATGTTATATGTTATATGTTATATGTTATATGTTATATGTTATATGTTATATGTTATATGTTATATGTTATATGTTATATGTTATATGTTATATGTTATATGTTATATGTTATATGTTATATGTTATATGTTATATGTTATATGTTATATGTTATATGTTATATGTTATATGTTATATGTTATATGTTATATGTTATATGTTATATGTTATATGTTATATGTTATATGTTATATGTTATATGTTATATGTTATATGTTATATGTTATATGTTATATGTTATATGTTATATGTTATATGTTATATGTTATATGTTATATGTTATATGTTATATGTTATATGTTATATGTTATATGTTATATGTTATATGTTATATGTTATATGTTATATGTTATATGTTATATGTTATATGTTATATGTTATATGTTATATGTTATATGTTATATGTTATATGTTATATGTTATATGTTATATGTTATATGTTATATGTTATATGTTATATGTTATATGTTATATGTTATATGTTATATGTTATATGTTATATGTTATATGTTATATGTTATATGTTATATGTTATATGTTATATGTTATATGTTATATGTTATATGTTATATGTTATATGTTATATGTTATATGTTATATGTTATATGTTATATGTTATATGTTATATGTTATATGTTATATGTTATATGTTATATGTTATATGTTATATGTTATATGTTATATGTTATATGTTATATGTTATATGTTATATGTTATATGTTATATGTTATATGTTATATGTTATATGTTATATGTTATATGTTATATGTTATATGTTATATGTTATATGTTATATGTTATATGTTATATGTTATATGTTATATGTTATATGTTATATGTTATATGTTATATGTTATATGTTATATGTTATATGTTATATGTTATATGTTATATGTTATATGTTATATGTTATATGTTATATGTTATATGTTATATGTTATATGTTATATGTTATATGTTATATGTTATATGTTATATGTTATATGTTATATGTTATATGTTATATGTTATATGTTATATGTTATATGTTATATGTTATATGTTATATGTTATATGTTATATGTTATATGTTATATGTTATATGTTATATGTTATATGTTATATGTTATATGTTATATGTTATATGTTATATGTTATATGTTATATGTTATATGTTATATGTTATATGTTATATGTTATATGTTATATGTTATATGTTATATGTTATATGTTATATGTTATATGTTATATGTTATATGTTATATGTTATATGTTATATGTTATATGTTATATGTTATATGTTATATGTTATATGTTATATGTTATATGTTATATGTTATATGTTATATGTTATATGTTATATGTTATATGTTATATGTTATATGTTATATGTTATATGTTATATGTTATATGTTATATGTTATATGTTATATGTTATATGTTATATGTTATATGTTATATGTTATATGTTATATGTTATATGTTATATGTTATATGTTATATGTTATATGTTATATGTTATATGTTATATGTTATATGTTATATGTTATATGTTATATGTTATATGTTATATGTTATATGTTATATGTTATATGTTATATGTTATATGTTATATGTTATATGTTATATGTTATATGTTATATGTTATATGTTATATGTTATATGTTATATGTTATATGTTATATGTTATATGTTATATGTTATATGTTATATGTTATATGTTATATGTTATATGTTATATGTTATATGTTATATGTTATATGTTATATGTTATATGTTATATGTTATATGTTATATGTTATATGTTATATGTTATATGTTATATGTTATATGTTATATGTTATATGTTATATGTTATATGTTATATGTTATATGTTATATGTTATATGTTATATGTTATATGTTATATGTTATATGTTATATGTTATATGTTATATGTTATATGTTATATGTTATATGTTATATGTTATATGTTATATGTTATATGTTATATGTTATATGTTATATGTTATATGTTATATGTTATATGTTATATGTTATATGTTATATGTTATATGTTATATGTTATATGTTATATGTTATATGTTATATGTTATATGTTATATGTTATATGTTATATGTTATATGTTATATGTTATATGTTATATGTTATATGTTATATGTTATATGTTATATGTTATATGTTATATGTTATATGTTATATGTTATATGTTATATGTTATATGTTATATGTTATATGTTATATGTTATATGTTATATGTTATATGTTATATGTTATATGTTATATGTTATATGTTATATGTTATATGTTATATGTTATATGTTATATGTTATATGTTATATGTTATATGTTATATGTTATATGTTATATGTTATATGTTATATGTTATATGTTATATGTTATATGTTATATGTTATATGTTATATGTTATATGTTATATGTTATATGTTATATGTTATATGTTATATGTTATATGTTATATGTTATATGTTATATGTTATATGTTATATGTTATATGTTATATGTTATATGTTATATGTTATATGTTATATGTTATATGTTATATGTTATATGTTATATGTTATATGTTATATGTTATATGTTATATGTTATATGTTATATGTTATATGTTATATGTTATATGTTATATGTTATATGTTATATGTTATATGTTATATGTTATATGTTATATGTTATATGTTATATGTTATATGTTATATGTTATATGTTATATGTTATATGTTATATGTTATATGTTATATGTTATATGTTATATGTTATATGTTATATGTTATATGTTATATGTTATATGTTATATGTTATATGTTATATGTTATATGTTATATGTTATATGTTATATGTTATATGTTATATGTTATATGTTATATGTTATATGTTATATGTTATATGTTATATGTTATATGTTATATGTTATATGTTATATGTTATATGTTATATGTTATATGTTATATGTTATATGTTATATGTTATATGTTATATGTTATATGTTATATGTTATATGTTATATGTTATATGTTATATGTTATATGTTATATGTTATATGTTATATGTTATATGTTATATGTTATATGTTATATGTTATATGTTATATGTTATATGTTATATGTTATATGTTATATGTTATATGTTATATGTTATATGTTATATGTTATATGTTATATGTTATATGTTATATGTTATATGTTATATGTTATATGTTATATGTTATATGTTATATGTTATATGTTATATGTTATATGTTATATGTTATATGTTATATGTTATATGTTATATGTTATATGTTATATGTTATATGTTATATGTTATATGTTATATGTTATATGTTATATGTTATATGTTATATGTTATATGTTATATGTTATATGTTATATGTTATATGTTATATGTTATATGTTATATGTTATATGTTATATGTTATATGTTATATGTTATATGTTATATGTTATATGTTATATGTTATATGTTATATGTTATATGTTATATGTTATATGTTATATGTTATATGTTATATGTTATATGTTATATGTTATATGTTATATGTTATATGTTATATGTTATATGTTATATGTTATATGTTATATGTTATATGTTATATGTTATATGTTATATGTTATATGTTATATGTTATATGTTATATGTTATATGTTATATGTTATATGTTATATGTTATATGTTATATGTTATATGTTATATGTTATATGTTATATGTTATATGTTATATGTTATATGTTATATGTTATATGTTATATGTTATATGTTATATGTTATATGTTATATGTTATATGTTATATGTTATATGTTATATGTTATATGTTATATGTTATATGTTATATGTTATATGTTATATGTTATATGTTATATGTTATATGTTATATGTTATATGTTATATGTTATATGTTATATGTTATATGTTATATGTTATATGTTATATGTTATATGTTATATGTTATATGTTATATGTTATATGTTATATGTTATATGTTATATGTTATATGTTATATGTTATATGTTATATGTTATATGTTATATGTTATATGTTATATGTTATATGTTATATGTTATATGTTATATGTTATATGTTATATGTTATATGTTATATGTTATATGTTATATGTTATATGTTATATGTTATATGTTATATGTTATATGTTATATGTTATATGTTATATGTTATATGTTATATGTTATATGTTATATGTTATATGTTATATGTTATATGTTATATGTTATATGTTATATGTTATATGTTATATGTTATATGTTATATGTTATATGTTATATGTTATATGTTATATGTTATATGTTATATGTTATATGTTATATGTTATATGTTATATGTTATATGTTATATGTTATATGTTATATGTTATATGTTATATGTTATATGTTATATGTTATATGTTATATGTTATATGTTATATGTTATATGTTATATGTTATATGTTATATGTTATATGTTATATGTTATATGTTATATGTTATATGTTATATGTTATATGTTATATGTTATATGTTATATGTTATATGTTATATGTTATATGTTATATGTTATATGTTATATGTTATATGTTATATGTTATATGTTATATGTTATATGTTATATGTTATATGTTATATGTTATATGTTATATGTTATATGTTATATGTTATATGTTATATGTTATATGTTATATGTTATATGTTATATGTTATATGTTATATGTTATATGTTATATGTTATATGTTATATGTTATATGTTATATGTTATATGTTATATGTTATATGTTATATGTTATATGTTATATGTTATATGTTATATGTTATATGTTATATGTTATATGTTATATGTTATATGTTATATGTTATATGTTATATGTTATATGTTATATGTTATATGTTATATGTTATATGTTATATGTTATATGTTATATGTTATATGTTATATGTTATATGTTATATGTTATATGTTATATGTTATATGTTATATGTTATATGTTATATGTTATATGTTATATGTTATATGTTATATGTTATATGTTATATGTTATATGTTATATGTTATATGTTATATGTTATATGTTATATGTTATATGTTATATGTTATATGTTATATGTTATATGTTATATGTTATATGTTATATGTTATATGTTATATGTTATATGTTATATGTTATATGTTATATGTTATATGTTATATGTTATATGTTATATGTTATATGTTATATGTTATATGTTATATGTTATATGTTATATGTTATATGTTATATGTTATATGTTATATGTTATATGTTATATGTTATATGTTATATGTTATATGTTATATGTTATATGTTATATGTTATATGTTATATGTTATATGTTATATGTTATATGTTATATGTTATATGTTATATGTTATATGTTATATGTTATATGTTATATGTTATATGTTATATGTTATATGTTATATGTTATATGTTATATGTTATATGTTATATGTTATATGTTATATGTTATATGTTATATGTTATATGTTATATGTTATATGTTATATGTTATATGTTATATGTTATATGTTATATGTTATATGTTATATGTTATATGTTATATGTTATATGTTATATGTTATATGTTATATGTTATATGTTATATGTTATATGTTATATGTTATATGTTATATGTTATATGTTATATGTTATATGTTATATGTTATATGTTATATGTTATATGTTATATGTTATATGTTATATGTTATATGTTATATGTTATATGTTATATGTTATATGTTATATGTTATATGTTATATGTTATATGTTATATGTTATATGTTATATGTTATATGTTATATGTTATATGTTATATGTTATATGTTATATGTTATATGTTATATGTTATATGTTATATGTTATATGTTATATGTTATATGTTATATGTTATATGTTATATGTTATATGTTATATGTTATATGTTATATGTTATATGTTATATGTTATATGTTATATGTTATATGTTATATGTTATATGTTATATGTTATATGTTATATGTTATATGTTATATGTTATATGTTATATGTTATATGTTATATGTTATATGTTATATGTTATATGTTATATGTTATATGTTATATGTTATATGTTATATGTTATATGTTATATGTTATATGTTATATGTTATATGTTATATGTTATATGTTATATGTTATATGTTATATGTTATATGTTATATGTTATATGTTATATGTTATATGTTATTGTTATATGTTATATGTTATATGTTATATGTTATATGTTATATGTTATATGTTATATGTTATATGTTATATGTTATATGTTATATGTTATATGTTATATGTTATATGTTATATGTTATTGTTATATGTTATATGTTATATGTTATATGTTATATGTTATATGTTATATGTTATATGTTATATGTTATATGTTATATGTTATATGTTATATGTTATATGTTATATGTTATATGTTATATGTTATATGTTATATGTTATATGTTATATGTTATATGTTATATGTTATATGTTATATGTTATATGTTATATGTTATATGTTATATGTTATATGTTATATGTTATATGTTATATGTTATATGTTATATGTTATATGTTATATGTTATATGTTATATGTTATATGTTATATGTTATATGTTATATGTTATATGTTATATGTTATATGTTATATGTTATATGTTATATGTTATATGTTATATGTTATATGTTATATGTTATATGTTATATGTTATATGTTATATGTTATATGTTTATGTTATATGTTATATGTTATATGTTATATGTTATATGTTATATGTTATATGTTATATGTTATATGTTATATGTTATATGTTATATGTTATATGTTATATGTTATGTTATATGTTATATGTTATATGTTATATGTTATATGTTATATGTTATATGTTATATGTTATATGTTATATGTTATATGTTATATGTTATATGTTATAGGTTATATTTTATATGTTATATGTTATATGTATTATGTATTATGCTAATGAAATCTTAAACGGTGATGTAAATAGGGTCACGCTTGACTTTTAGAAGCCTGAAAGATCATGTACAAGGATTGAGAGTCGTAGCTAACATTCCCGAAGGCAAGATTGACGACGAACAAGGTGATGCTATGGTGATGTGGTGGGATTGTAACGAAAATGCCTAGGCCCTTTTCAAGATTGCATGCTTGTGATAATCGATTATGTACATTTTATTCAAAAAAGCTAACGTGCAAGCATTATTTGTTTAAACTTGGGGTTGCCTTCCGTTACTTGTGTTTGTTTGAAAAGTTTTAATTTCTCCACCGCATGGTCCAGATATAGAAGCGCCAGCCAGACGTGATCCGAGTCCAGGGAATCGAGTCCAGGACCGAGAACGATGGAAGAAAATTCTTGAGGAGGCAAAGGCTCACAGAGGGCAGTAGCGCCGCGCCAATGATGATTTTTGTATGTGGAAGACTAGAGGCTCAGGGGAAGCGTGCAATGTCGAACAACAGTGCTAGTCGGATGATATTGAAGAGGGACAGAAGTGAAGGAAGGATCTGCCACAACCAAGCCGCGTTATTTACCGATGACATGCGTTTGGTGTTGTGGGTAAGGGCTAAGGAAGGCTATGACAGGAAGGAGGAATCAGGAATGTAAAGAAGAAAGAAGGAAAGTTATGTAGTTGGGGAAAGTGGGAAAGGCGAAGGACCGTGGTGGTGCCGAGTTTCGATCCCGGGACCTCTGAGATGGTAGTCAGGTGCTCTTCTCCCTAGATTACCGAGGCCGATGAATGGATAGAAATATTTTAACATTATCATAACACTCTTGCAAATGTGATTTCGAAACAATCGAACGCTATAGTGAGGTTGGAAGTTCAAAATCAATTTTGGCAAATTCGAATCACTCCTCTAATGAGAGCTTCTTACGATGTGCAGAGGAACTGGAAAACCTTCCGAATTTCCAATAATGCTGGACAAGCGTGAGGAAAGAAGACGCCTTGAAAGCTCGTCGCCTGGATGGAGTAGTGATGAAATGGTCTTGTTCTTGCAGTCTTGTCTTGTACTTGCACGTTTAGCAAGAACAAGAACAAGACATAATTATGCTTGCAAGAACAAGAACATGACAGACTGAACAAGAACAAGGCAAGAACAAGACTAGATTAGTTTTGTCTTGTTCTTGCGTTTGCTCATTACTAGGATGGAGTTCACCCGAGGTAGGCCCTCCCTTGTGCTCCGACCAGATATTTATATATGCAAAATAAATATAAGCCATTGTAGGATTCGTTAATTTTTCTAAATATATATGCTCGCCATAACATTACATAAATCTGGCTAATCATCTTGTTACGCAACAAATATTCCCCATAAATAACTCCACCACTCAAATAGTATATCTCAAAGAAATTATCTCAATTGCTCGAAAAACACCACATCTGCACTCCGACTTTGCAGATGACATACATAGCATGAGTATCTGATAACATCCAATCAAATCGGACAGTCTTCAGTCAACATATTTTTGATGGAGTGTGAAGTGAAATGTTGCATAACTCGACTCCGATATTAAAACAATCGAAAGCAGAAATCCTTATCAGCGGCTAGCAATATGGTGTACAAGAAGCTAAGAGAGCGACTTGTTGCACAACCTCCAATGTGCCATACTTGAAGGTTCAGCCCATAGATCTGGATTGGACTGCTCCCATGTCCCATAGCTTCAATTAATAATGTCAAGACCAGTCGTTACCCGAATCTGGTGGATTGCTATGGTTGGCAACGTGTGATCCCAGGAAATTAATGCAGCAATGCAGCCCAATGCAGTATATCACGAGACGACGATAACGCCATTGTGCCATTGTTGTGGTGTTTCTTGAGCGGCCTTTCAGAGCTTGTTTGCTTGTTAATTGCTGTCGCCGACGGTAAACAGTCGCCTAGAAAGTTTCGTCTGCTTTTTTCGTTTTTGTGATAAGATGATCTCTTAATTGATGGATGGCCGCCTTTTGAGGTCTGATAAAACACTTTCAATTCAGAGGCCATTCTCCACTTAACACGTACATAATGAGGCGTTCAAATAACAATTACAAGTCGCTCGCCTGCCCTGCGGATACCCCCGGGGGCCCACGTTGATGAATTATTATAGTTTGGGACGTGGCTTGCATATCGTCCCCTTCAAGTCATAAAGACGTATCTCAGTTTTGGCAACTTTTCAGGAGAGCCAAATAACGTAAAGTGACTTCATGTTTCCTTTTGTTATGACGAAACCGTTACAGATAGAGCCTTAATATTTGGTGTAGTTATGCTTTAAGGACTAAGCTTTAGTTTAGATGTAAGTTTAACCATTTAACTTAATATATACATACTAAATTTTATATGTAAATGAGATACGTCACTTTGACTGAATTTTTTGTCAACCTTTTTATTGTTACGCCACAGTATTCACTATAGATATTTTTAGTATTTTGGCAAAATAGGCTTAAAATTATGGAAGTTTACTGAAATACAATACATAGAAGTGTTCACATGGGTTATAAAAAAGAGTTGAATTTTTCAGTACGTTTTATTTGCTAAAAATTAGCGCATATTCCTTTATTTAAAAAAAAACGAAGGTCACATCGTGCTTATGTTATAACCATTGTCTACTACAAAATAAGCTCAAATGATAATATTAGGGTGTATAATAAAAAAAACTTAATACCAATCCTTTTCACCCTATAAAAATTATATTAATGTCATGATAAACAATAACCTAAGAAAAGTTATTTCTTGAGTTAAAAAGAACTAAAAAGTTATGCCCCTAACTATAACAAATTATGTGCTTTCCTGCTTACTCCTTAAGATAGGATTTGAATGTGTTGTGACGTTTCACTGTTGATCATGATGTGGCAGTTGCCGGTAAAACTGTTTGTGTTCCTCGGAGCGAATGACTGGAATCACGCCTTGACAAAGTGACAAAAGATCTTCATACTTTGCTTTCGGAATCATGACTTGTTTTTGACATGACAACGTCTATTAAATCGGTTTAAGATAGGACGCGCGTGTGAAAATGCCCCGCACACAAAAAAAAAATTTGCTTCGAAATATATAATTTATTAATTGAGAAAATAATAAGAAACGTAATAACAGACGTTGTCACGTTAAAATACGGACGTGATACTTCACATCCAAGACCATTAATTTTTGTTAAGCTTATCCACTTGCATTTTCGAAATGTTCTCCTTCTGCCGCTTAAGCTTTAACTTTGTATAATCCTCCTGCAAGTGGCTTGTCTTAAACAGGATTTCCTGCAAATTGGCCTTGGACACTTTCAGTTCAGCCATTTTTGTCCAATCGAGAATCGAAGTTGGTGATCCTTTAACTTCTTCAACTTCTCTGTAATATTCTGAGATCCTTCGAAAGTTTTTTGAAGTCAAGAAACTCACAGGACTGAAGGGGTATGACATTGTAAGGGTCACCACGTCTGGCTAGTCGGATAACAGGGTGTAGCTGCGAAGGAATGATGATGTCTCCAGCGTTCCAGGTAAGGCTCAAAAAATCGCAAACTTATTTCCTCGATAGATTTACTTTGTGAAACAAAATACAGCAACATAGTAAGGATTATAGAGTTTTTGTTTTGTCCTGGTCATCCATCGGAAAACAAAGTCACATTTTTTATGCTTTGATCGTCATAGTGTTTCAATGCCATATACACGGCTGTAGATATTTCAGAGGATCCTCGCTTATTCTGCCACTCATCCCACGTGTAACAAAATACTTCTCTCGTCCCAATGTTGTAGAAAGTAAGGTTGAACACACCTAGTCTTCTCTTATAAAATACTGCACTCTCTTTCGTAATTGGCAAATGAAGTACTTGTTGTTGATCGAATGAGCCACACAGACTTTTAACTTAGAATTCATTCGGTTCTTCTTTGTTTTTCTCTATTTCCATTTTGCAATGCTTTTTGCAATCATCTTTTAATTCTCTCACTTTCAGTTTTTCGTTACAGTGAGCCTCATATTGTACTTTAAGTTTAGATTTTATTTCATTATCTCCTTTAAGATATGTCAAGCATAGACTGCATTGATTTTTCTTTGGTCTGTGGAAAGATAGTTTTTTGGACACAAACACCCGCCTGTAGCTTGAAAGACTAGGCAAGTTAGGGATGTTTTTATTTTCTTCTTTAAACAAAAAATACATTTTTGCAAGTGTCAGATCAGGATGCAAGTAGTTCCTCGTTGCCTTTGATCGGTAATAGTGGGATTCTACAAATGGAAACCTTGCTATGTGATTTTCAATCATCTTTTTATTGAACTCATCTTGTTCATCTTGAGAAACTTTAATTTCCAGTAACTTAACTTTTTTTGCCAAAGGCTCGTCATCTGAGCTATTAAAAAACTCATCTGAACTCATTTTAGGTATTACAAAACCTCAATAGCCTGGAACAAAGAAAAATTCGTCTGTTTGCTTGAAATTTTTGATGGAAATAATTTTAATTTTGTTCTGAAAACAGACGCATCTCAAGATACGTCAGTTTGCGTGAACTTATAAGTTAAATTAATGAGATACGCCGGGAAAAAAATGTAGCATAACTACTAAACCGTTACAAATAGAGATATGCCACTTAGAGAGGACGCAGAGGGAGGTAAGACGAGCTCATCGCTGACGTATCTCAAAAACCGATTTTTTTGAGATACGTCTTTATGACTTGAAGGGGACGATATGTTAAAAATTTTCAACTGGATAAAAAAAATTGTATTTTCGTGTGGAAACTCCATACCCATCAACCTTGAGTGGCCACTAGAAATGTTTTCGAAAAAGTTGGTCGTCAAAACTGGCGCGTGATAAGCCGTGACGCAACAGGAATCAGTCTCACGCTCGTGCTACCGTGACCGAAAAATGTCAAAATATTAATATTCGACTTCATCCCCACTTTCTCTGAAGGGCAACGTACCTCGAAGGTGTGCATCATAAGCGGTTTGCGAACTTTCTCAAAAGTTATTCCAAGGTTCAAGGTTCGATGCGAAATTGATTGATTAGAAAAGGCCCCTAAGAAGGGAGCACCAAACCCTTTTCCAGAATGGATTAACTTAATTCCTTTTACCTGTTTGCAAACAAAGCAAAATGACGGGTGAAAAACGATGCGAAGTCTTTAGCCAAATATTTGTGAAAGGCATCAAGCAGTTCATATTTTGGTGTTTTAGAATCAATTTTTGCGGTGGGTGTTCAAGGGAGCGCTTATTGTGTCTTACCTGAATTCGCACTTTTGTTTTTCTTAAATGAAGGCAGAGCAATTCACGAAGTCGTAACGAAGCCGCCTTCTATTAATGGAAAATCTCTGGTGTTAACAACCTCGTTGCGATGACGGATGGTGTGGTAGCCTTATTGTTTTGCTTTCTAATAATGGAATTGATTTATGATATAATTGTTCGTATTTGGCTTTGAACTTGTAACGCTGGCAGAGAGCTCCCGTTAATGCCTTGCTGCGGCTCCATTCTAATTTCTTTTCTCGGAATGCAATGTTATTGTAAAGGGCCCCCGATTGTCGTTTGTGGGCTTGCGACCTGCTTGCTTTTTAGAGGGTGTAGCCAATGGTAGGTACCTATGGTTTTAACATCTGTCCTCGCACATAATTTATCACGATATTTGAGTTGTTTTTTTAACCGCTCCTTTGAATAAAGGACAAAAGATTACCAGGCTATAATAGCTGTGGGATAGGTTTGATCCTGTTCGTAAGATTAGGTATGACTCTCTATTGCGGCTCTTGAATTTGCAACAAGTAGTCCAGTAAAATGAAATTTTGGCGAAAACTGCACCAGGCGCCGGAATTCCATCGAAAAGTTCTCGATATTGCGCAATTGAGGCTACGATGTCCATACATCAAGAATACAGAAGGCGAGGTGACCGACGATGCATTTTGGAGCTTTAAAAATCACTTTCATGAATTGCTAAATATCAAGCTAACTGAGGAATTGTAGGCCCGACAATATCCGATGGTGATATTACGCTGCAGCCACCAAACACTGTGAATCTTTAAAACAGATCAAAAACCTCCAGTTTGTGCACGTGTGGGTGCAGGAAGCGTCTCCTAAAGACTGGAAAAGGGCAATTCTGTACACCGTGCATAAAAAACAGATATCGTACATCAAATACTGTGGTATAACTTTGTTGAATACGTCAAGCTGGAGCCCATGCTCCAAGTGTAACAACAAGAGCCACAAGCCTCCACAAATATATCCCAATATTCGCTTACGTAGATGACGTCGATATCATTGCAAGAAAGGCTGTACAGGATGCTTTCAACAGAATTGAGCGAAGGAGACGAACATTGGGACGCTGTAGGGGTTGTGGTCCTGAGCTGCCGAGTTGGATTTTCAATCGCGGGAGCGAGCGATCGAGCCCTTTATTGACTTGGTCGTCTATGCAATCCCCGATCCAAACTACTTAAGGCCTGATTATGATCGACGCTCAAGGGCGTATGTGCGATGAGTGGGCTCGTTTGCGGATCAGACCATATCTTGTTCGAGCGAGAAATTACAGATGCGATCAACCAGCCAAGAAGAATTGGGCGTGCCTACGCGACCCAGCCATCGGGCGTCAGTATCAAATGCCATTTTCCAACAAAAACGCCGTGCTTGCAATACCGGACGATAGCGATATAGAAGAATGTTGGTATTGCTCGAAAGGCACTGGAATAATGTTGCGGCTAACATGGAATAAGCGGCGTCGAGGCACGGGTAACAGACGCTGTACCAGACAATTCGGCAATAAACGACATCAAAAAATCGGATGGAACTTTCGTGACCTCTCTCCATAGGCGCCTGTAGCGGTGAAGAGAATTCTCCCACCACCTGTTCAACCACGATCCCCCACAAGATCGAGCACCCGATCGTCGATTATCGAGGTAAAGACGGCAGTAAAATTGCTGAAAAATGGGAAGCGCCGGGAATAGATCAAGTGACCGCCGAGATGATCAAAGCCGGAGGTGATGTCTTATCGCAAAAACTCTACGTCCCCATAACACATACATATATGGTAGGTATTCGGATCGGGTCCTGTCGGTGCGGAAGAAAGCGATCGTCGTCCCAATTTTGAAGAAAGGCGACAGTTGGGAACGCAAGAATTATCGCGGTATTAACCTCCTTTCGATCGTCGGCAAAGTATTTGCGAAAGTTATACAATCGAAGCTATAGAAACATCGAGAGCAAACGAGCTGGAAAGAACAAGCGGGATTTAGACCACATCGAGGATGCATTGATCGACTATTCGCTCTCCGTCAGCTAATGGAAGAAAGAATGAAATGAACTGTCGTAGTTTTCATCGATTTCAAATCAACTTTTGATTCCATCGATTGGAGCAGCTTGTGGAGAGCCTTGGAAACCGAACACGTGTCATTGAAAACCATCCAACTTCTCCAAGCGTCGTACGATGGCTCAACCAGCAGCGTTCGTATTCGAAGGGACTTATCCGAGGAGTTCCCGAGTCAAAAGGGTGTCCGACAGGGAGACATCACTTCGCCACTTCTCTTGAACGTTATGACCGCCGCGATTATGCGTGAAGCATTCTATGAACATCGCGAAGTTCGATACCACGACAACAACTTCGTAACCGACTTGATATTCACCGACGATAAAGCCGTCTTCGACGACACGGATGCCGTCGTAATGGACATCTTATACGACATTTCCCGCATTGCCCAGTCATATGGGTGAAAAATCAATGCGGAAAAGACCAAAGTGCTCACAACGGACCGCTCGAAGGCCAATGTTAACCTTGATGGAACCCAAATCGAACAGGTTCCGATGTTTAAATATTTGGGATCATTGGTTGAGGAAACGAAAGTGGCATCGACGGCCGACGTTCACAGCCGCATCGGCCAGGCAACAGTAATATTCGCCTCGCTCAAGTGTTGCATATAGAAAAGAAAAAATACTACCATCAAAACGAAAGTACGCCTTTACCGAGCGTTGATCCTTCCGATTCTTCTTTATGCCATATTTGAGGCAGATCCATATTTCACTCCGTGATCGCCATCGAAACGAGACAGTTAGACAAAGATTCGATCAACTTCGACTGATCGAAGAAGAAATATAAAAACGTCAAGTACGGTGGTTTGGACATGTTTTCCGAATGGATGATACAGTGACTTGATGAACACAGAGACTTGATTTGTAGTCGGTTCATTTTAGCGCTATCTGCGCTTTTTAGTATGTGACCTGTCTGTGTCTTTAAATATCCAATGGGTCCAAAAAGAAAAGGCTTCATATATTACGATCAAGATTTACTTAGGCGAACCTATATATTTACATAGAGCACTTTGAGGTCTATCAAATATAATAAGCGAGTGAGCAGCTTTCCATCGCCTATCGATTCAAGTTTTCGGTCTAATCCGGTGGTTGGACACGATAGTCGGATCTGAGTAAAAAGTAGCCTAAGACATGCCCAATACTGAATCTTCCAGTGAAAGTCTTATCGCAATCGGATTAGCCGTTTCCGAGATTAGCGTAAACAAACAGACAGGCAGACATGCAGGTATACAGCTACATAGATAAAAATTTAACAATATTATTTTATTATTGTAAGGAATCAGGGGGCAACCCATATGGTGAACACTGCGGCCAAGTTAGGCCTATTGTGTATGTAACCCACTAGCGGAACAGACTATAGTACAGTAAAGTTGTAATATTGATGTGCCAAAAATTCTTGGAAGGATGATTGATGTTGTCTCATTCAATCGCAACGTACCAATTATAACTGTACTGTATAATTAACCTGTGTGCCGTCTTCAGAGCACAATTCTCACACTTCAGCACGCTATAGCTTTTGAACGGTAAGTCGGAGGGAAAAAAAGTTTAAATAAATGTTGTAGACATTTTTAAGAGGAACAATTTACTGATTTACACTTTTGTAAAAAAAAAAACATTTTTTCTGGGACAAAAACCGATAAAACACTTTTTTGGAAACTTTGGCGCCACCTAGCTTCTGAATTTGAAGTTGTACAGCCTGACCTCTATGAAACAAATTGTAGGTAACAATGTCCTCTACATTTTTTGTTTAAACAACTTTTCTCTAAAATGCGTAGATTCAGAGAAAAACGCTTTTCAAAAACTATTTGAGTTTTCCAAAAAACGTCCACTCGAAATTTCCCTCAAATTTAGAATTAAGCTTCTTTTATGCTCCATTAACGATTTATGAAAAATCATCCTTCCAAGAATTTTTGGGCGCATACCCCGATTTTCCAGTCCAACTTTACTGTACTACTATCAGCCTTCCGGATGAAGGCAAGAAGGTCTTTAATTGATGAAGACCGGACTTGGGCAGGGCTCAAGAACTCTCTGATAAACGTTCTTCTTCTAAGCCAGATCAGAGCAGGACATTCACAAAGAATATGTGTGGAAGTCTCGTCGCCTTCCAAGCAGAGTCGGCATTCTGTCTCTTGAGACAGTCCTAGGTTGTGGAGGTGATATCGCAGTCCTGCATGGCCAGTGAGATAACCCACCAGCAGCCTTAGGTCCGCTCTGTTTAGAGTGATAGTGTCCCTTAAGGCATAATTTTAACAATACTTGACTCTTGACTACTGTTTTAATATCATGCAAATGACCATATGAGCTTAAAAATGTCAGTAATTTTGAAATCATAGCCATTCCACTCCTATTATATTTATATAGAAAATGTGAAGATTTGGATTGCAAAGGAATGTGATGAAGTTAGCTCTGACCATACTTAGCTCCTAAGTGGACATTGGGAATATGAACAATACTATGATCGTTTCGATACGACAAGTCGCCGCTTGCTCGGCATGTCCAAATGTGGAAAAAGACGCCTAGCATCTCTTTTTACAATGTCCAAGATTTACCAAACAAATGATTATATTTGAAGCGATGACTAACACCATAGAACATCATAGGATATAAGAATGTATGAAGAAAAGTGAAAATACACAATACAAACCGACGACTGGTGAGCTTGTTTCTCTTGTGCATCGGCAGTCTTTAAGTCTGATAATCCAAAGGCCAATTGTGCATAACGAAAATGTTATGCACTTGGCCTTTATATGCCCGTCGTATGCCCGCCTGCAAAGCTTAGTACTCGGCCATTTAAATCTTTTGGTCAAGATTGGCAGTCTTGTGGCTGTATGTGCTTCCGTTAAAAATGGTTGAAAACTCTACGGCTATCATAATGTACCGTAAAAAACCCAGTGGCCGGTGTTCGCCCGTTGTAAGGACATTTTTCATTTTTACTCAGGCCGTGGGAAGAGTGGAATACCAGAAAGTGTTTTTGGTGGTTTAGAGCCACACACAACCGACAAACAAGAACGGAATTGTAGTACTTTGGACTTCTCAAAGAACGAACAAGATGCCTTGTAACTCCATTTTAATTTCCCCGTTTATTATTTTTTAAATTGCACAAGAAGAAGCAATAAAAAAAATAACGAAAAATAAGTGAAGCGTACATTTTATGTTCATTGGAGCATTATAAGAGGTAGAAAAATATAACTTCCTGAATATCGTGTAACTACACATTGTTTTTACCTGTAACTTAACAATCCCCTATAAATCCTTAACTAGCGATCCAACAATCCTGGGTAAGCACTTAATTGGTCCAGTTGCCAAGGACACAACAGCAGCAAAAAAGCAAAACAACGACAAGAAAACGGGGCAAATTAAAAGCATCAGAAATATGTAATGAATTTCCAGGAGATTTTCCATTAACTCAATTCGTTATCTGTTATCTCACAGATAAGGACAAGAGCTTCCCCTCTTCTGCAGATTAAGTAAGAAAACCATCCGAAAAAGGCAACCATTTCCATTTTGTTTTATTTCTGTTTTCCCCTCTGTTTTGTTTCACAGATACTTCGAAACTAGCCAAATCACGAAGTCCTTAAGATCACGTTAACATTTCGCCTGATTGCAGAAGTCCTGTTGGCTGCGGCTCCCTTGTAATTTGACACGAAATTTAATTAGGAATTGTGTCGACCTTCGCATTTTTCCTTTGTATCCGCTGCCCTGATTTTGTGCTTTCTCCTCCTGTTGCCAGTGGCGAAGTTCGGCTAGACCATCACCACCAGCTACCACCAAAAAAGGAAAAAAAATGGGAGTGAAAAAATAAAATAAAACAAACCAAATTGAAAAAGGACTCTGAAAAAATTGAAAACAGGATTAGGGACGCATCGCGTAATTAAATAAATCAAAGCTAAAAACCGTAAAATGTCAGTGATTCGCCTCAAAGGAACTCGTTTCGCGAGAACTAATAATTTCCTTAAGGATATTCCAGTCGTCCTTGGAGGCCTCCGAGCGTGGAATTCAAATTGAAATGAGCAGGTCAAGGATTACTGGGTTTTAATTGATTCGGATGCTTATTACGCGAAAACTTCTCCTGGTTAATCACTATGGGGCCGCGGGAACTTCTTGCAGTTGCTACAGGTATTCTGCGTAGGTAGGTGTCCTCTTACAGGTGAGGAGAAATGATAGTGATTAAGGATTATTCCTCGAGCTTCCATCCACCTGGCTTAGGAAAGCTTCAAGTGGTCGTCCCTTTAAGTGCTAAATGGAGTGAAGAGTTCATTGGAAATGACAGAGCTGTGGGGGCGGAAAGGTTTTCCATTGATTTATTTAACTAAGATTTTTCGCATTTTCTTTGTTGTTGTTGTGGAAAGGTGATTTTTCAATTTATTCTCCCTGGTGATAAGGATGAAATTTTGTAATGACTAAGGAATAAATCTCAGAGGGAATCCGGCTGTGGTGAATTAAATGTAATTGTTTGGAGGAGGTTTTAAGGAACTGGTTGTGTTTATAGCCAGGTGAGTTTGTATTGAAATTGTACATTCTGTCGAATACAACGACAACCAACAATGACTCCTAAAGTAGCTTTAACGTAGGTTTCTGACAGCTCAAACTTTTAACAAGCGAAATGATATTTTTATCCGGATAACCTTGAGAATTAAATCCAGATTTCATAATAGACTTAAGCTTGAGATGCTCCTTTATTATCGGCAATGTTTGGTCATTTCGTCATGATGCCAGAGTGAAGAAATTTTGTGGTTTTTGGTTGAAAAAGTGAATATAGTAGGTTTGACTGGCTAGCGTTGATTACACAGAACTCTATAATCAATGTGGCTACTTTTAAAGCCAGATTTTTTTCATTGACTGAGAGTTCTATAGAGTCCCGAACAAGTGATTTAAAGCTTGCTATGTCTGGACTATGCCGTGGATGCGTCAAAGCTTCCCAACCAAACTCTCCCAATAACTCTCCCTTATTAAGGTTAATTGTTTTAATGGGTGACTTAAACGCACAGATCGGCCGTGACAACACCGGCCTTGAACACACAGTTGGAAATCAAGGCCTAAGCCAAGTTACCAATAACAATGGTGAGCTTTTCGTTGACTTCTGTAGTTCCCACCAACAATGGTGAGCTTTTCGTTGACTTCTGTAGTTCCCACAGGCAACAGTAAGGTGCTGTACCCTTTACCTCATGGTAGGTGGAACTTACTTTTGTCACAAGAAGATACACAAAGAGACCTGGGTATCGCCCGATGGTAGAACGAGAAATCAGATAGATCACGTGGCCGTCAGCCGCAGATGGTGAACTATTCTTGAGGATGTCAGGAGTTTCAGGGGACGGATACTGGATGCGACCACCATTTGGTTGTAGCAACTATTCGCCTTAAAATCGCCGCAATCAGAAACGTGCAACAAAATGCTAGAAACCGTAGACGGTTTAACGTAGACCTCCTGCGGGAGAACGTTAAAAAGCGGGAATTTGCTAGAAACCTACAAGACTTATTAAACCAGCAAACCGTTTCTGACGACACAAATATTGAAGAATTGTGGAGTAGCGCAAAGGGCGCAATATTGACGGCTGCGGAAACGAGCATCGGTTATGTCCAAAGAAACCAGCAACACTGGATCTCGGACACAACCTGGCAAAAAATAGAGCGCAGAAGGGCCCTCAAAAATAACGTAAACTCTACAAACGACCCGGAAAGACGTCACCAACTAGAACGGGAATACTCCCAATTACATCGGGAGGTTAAGAGAAGTGTCCGGCGTGATAAAAGGCAGCAGATAAATGAGCTTGCAGAAAAAGCGGAAAACGCGGCAAACACAGGCAACAGTAAGGTGCTGTACCAAATCACTAAACAGCTCTCGGGAAAGCACTCTACTAAAAAGCATGCCGTTAAGAGTGCTGATGGAAGGCTGCTGTGCAGCGACGAGGAGCAACTCCAAAGATGGAGAGATTACTTCTTCGCCGCCCTGAATGGTACACTTACACAGGAACCTCAGGAAAACAGCCACAATGCACAGCCAATAAGAATCGCCACCCGGGCCCCATCCAAGACGGAAATAGTAACCGCAATTCATGCGATGGCCAATGGTAAAGCAGCTGGAAAAGATGGCATCCCGCCAGAATTGTTGAAAGCCGACTCAAGCCTCATAGCAGATGCGCTTCCAAAAAAGGGGGACCTAACAATATGCGACAACTGGAGAGGCATCTGTTTACTATCTACTGTGGGCAAAATTTTGTCCCATATATTACTATCTAGGATAAGTGAGGCAGTTGACCGAACGCTTAGAGGCAGCAGGCCGGATTCAGGAAGGGCCGCTCCTGTATTGATCATATTAACACCTTGAGAATAATAGTGGAGCAGTCTACTGAATTCCGATCCCCCCTTTACCTTACTTTCGTAGATTATGAGAAAGCGTTCGACTCGGTTAATAGGAGCTTCATTTGGCGGGCACTACGGCGACGTGGACTGCCTGATAAAATAATAGAATTGATAAAAGCCCTATATAACAATTCCAAATGCAGAGTTCTCCATAATGGAAAATTATCCGACAGCTTTGAGGTGAGCTCAGGAGTACGACAAGGGTGCCTACTTTCGCCATTACTATTTCTTATAGTAATAAATGACATCCTTGTCAGCGCTCTAGATAACAGAACAGGCGGCATACAATGGGGTTTGGTAGACCGCCTTAAGGATCTCGACTACGCCGATGATATCTGTTTGCTGGCCCACAGACACCAGGACCTCAAAAATATGTTAAACAATTTGGCAACAGAAAGTAGTCCAGCAGGCTTAAGGCTAAATCCGACTAAAACTAAAGAAATGCGGATAAATGCGAACACCATTGAACGGACAGCGCTGAATAACCGTGACGTGGAACTGGTAAATAAATTCTGCTACCTCGGTAGCATTATTACCGAAAATGGTGGGGCAGAAGAAGACGTAAGTTCCAGAATAAATAAAGCACAAGGCGCATATGCATGCCTGTCCCACATATGGAGATCAACGGTGATCTCCACTAACACCAAATTGCGGCTGTTCAACTCCAACGTTAAGGCAGTTCTTTTGTATGGTTGCGAAACATGGAAAGTCACCCAATTCATCACAGGGCGCCTATGTACAAGTCTTCATCAACAGATGCCTTCGTCGTATCCTAAAAATCCGCTGGCAAGATAGAATTTCAAACGAAGAACTATGGCGCCGTGCCGGCCAAGAAAGGATAGACGACCAAATCAGGCGAAGGAAATGGAATTGGGTTGGCTACACCTTGCGACGGGAAAACGAAAATCTAGCCAAACAGGCCCTTGACTGGAATCCGCAAGGTTCCCGTCGAGTAGGAAGACCTAGAACAACGTGGAGGAGAACCCCACTAGAAGAAGCCGCAACAACTGGGAGATCCTGGTCGGAGCTAAGAACTGTCGCGCAAAACAGAGTCCGCTGGAGGGCAACTGTTTCCGCCCTATGTCCCATGAGGGATTAAAGGAGTTTAAGAAGAAGAAGAAGATTAAGGTTAATTCATACATATCCCTGACGCAGCGTTACCGTTCTACTACATATGTAGTAGTTTTACTACCTTTTTAGAAAAAAATGATTATATACTACACTACTACATGAAGTTATCATTCTACTACCTTTTTTTGATAATTCTATTTTTTTTTAATTATGGCTAAATCGATGGCAGCCTTAGAATAAAAAACTACAGTAAAGGCTCTCACCTACATTTATATAAAACAAAGTCGGGCTATTTACACCGTTTATAACTCAAGAACGGCTGGACCGAGTTTTTGGATTTTTGATTTGTTGGATTTGTTTTCGTCCCGAATAGGAGAATAACTATTAAAACATCGGATATTTCACGAAAAATATTTATGAAGAAAATTCATTTTTTCATACATTTTGTACGGAACGGCTTTTTTGGTGACATTACGATATGCGAGCTGCAATGAGGCGATTTGGGGTATATTAGATATCATTCCCATTTATGAGCGTTATCCCACTGTTGTACATTTTGCGGTTCATCTTGAGAATGATCAACGAGTTTATTTTAAAGCATCGAACGTTGCGCAGAAATAGCTCCAGCGAGAACTTTAGCCAGTTTCTTTTCGATTTGCCAAAGCGATCCGTTTGCAGATGCCACTTTCTTACACTTGGAACGCTTCATCTAAGAAATTTCAACTTCGGAAGCAAGGCGATGCATTCTACTGAAGCTCTTGGTCGCATTTGCAGAGTTCATCCGAAGAATGACGAATGCTTCTACTTGCGATTGTTGCTGGTGAATGTTCGTTGGCCGATATCATTTGAATCACTTCAAACGGTCAATGGCAAGATGCTTCCAACATTTCGCACTGCATCAGCTCAGTTTGGTTGAAAACGATACTCATTGATTGGGACATGATAATCGCTTAAGAAATTATTTCTGCATCTCCATGTCAGATACGCACATTATATGCTATCATTAATTTGACATGGTTCCCATCGAATCCATGTGAATTGTGGAACAAGTACAAGGATGACATGCAAAAAACGTTCGGAATTCGGTTCAGTTCAGGGAATCCCGTTCTCAAGGTGAATGACGAGATACATATCATAGCTTTGCTTTTGATCGAAGACATGTGTTACCTCATGTGTGACAGTTCGTTAGTCAAGTTAGGAATATCAACGCCATATCGTCAAATGATCGACGCTTTCAAGCAAGAATTGCAACGTAAACGTGATGCATTGAACCAATCGGCTCAAGCGAATGCACCACTGTTGAACACCCAAAAGAAGGAAGTGTACGATACGTGAATGAAGGAAATTGATTATGGTCATTGAGTTTGGGCACTGTTCGTGCGAGATCCGAAATTGCTGTAGCCGTTGCTTCTTCAGGGATAACGGCCGCTTTGCTAGAAGGATGTCGATGTTGAAATTACCGTTTATTCTTCAAACGACTTAAAAACCGACATGTAACATTGCAATTATTCTACTGTGGCGATTTCCGCCAAACACTATCAGTCATTCCAAGATCCACCTCTGCCGATAAAATAAACGCTTACCTCAAATCATCGACTCTGTGGCGCTTTATGGAGACACGACAGTTGAGAACAAACATGCGAGTTGCCTTGCTAAACGATCCATCTGCCGAAGTTTTCTCTAAGCAATGGTAATGATCGTGTTCCTGTCGATGAATCGAACGGATTGATTCCATTTCCGCTGAATTTTTGCAATTCAATTGCCGATTTGTCTTGCATTCACCATGACGATCAACAAAACAAAAGCTGAATCCTAGAGTATTTGTGGCCTGAATCTAGAAAATAAATGTTTTTTCTCACGGTGAATTGTGCGTAGCATGTTCACGTGTCGGCAAACCATTCGCTTTGTTCGTTCTCGCACCTGACAACAAAACAAAAAATGTCGCATATGTGCTTCAATGAAATGGAATCGACTCGATTGCAACCCGGCTAAATAGTTAACAAAACATTTATCGATTCTGAGGCGGTATGAAGTTACGCATATAGCTATTTAACCTATATGCGTAAATTTTCGTAGTGACCATGGGGTATTTTAAAATTGATTTACAATCAAAAAAATTTGCTACCCCTTTTTTCAAAAAGGTAGTAGATTTTACTACTTTCGAAATTCATCTTACGGTAACCTTGCCCTGACGGCACGCCACCGACGCTTTCCGTGTCAATGGCTTCCGCGATGCATTTTTCACTGACATTCACACAGTACCGCCTTTTCCGTATCAATCAATGTTTAATAGCATCTTTTTAGTTTTGATATTTGGACAGTGATCACAGGTGCATCATGGAATTTAGCGTTCAATATTTGCTGCAATTGTGTTGCTCGAGAAGGAAAAGAATAAAAAATAGAGCCGGTTCATCTCATGTGGGAAGTAAAAATAAAAAATGAGCTTACGGCGGGCGAATCACGGCCGCTTGGATTTTTCCCGGGGATATGACGGCCCTAGAATTTTAACCCATTTTTAATGGGAGCACATACGGCCTCACGAGGCCAAACTTGTCCAAAATATTTAAATGAAACATGAACATTTTCAAACATTTGAACATTTTCGTTCAATGAATGGGCCCTTTCGATTTATGCTACAAGATTATTGATGCGAAAAAGGAACGAGGTCGCCAGTCGTCGGTTTGTTGTACGTGAAACTTGTGGTAGTTTTTTATTTATATTTTAGTGGGAAATTTTGTTATTGAACCGCACGAAGAAAAAACGTTTTGTTTGGTGCGAGGGTCACACTTTCCCCCAAAATGATTTTTTTTTTGAGTAGTTAACTGCTTGTAGTTTTGCCGGGTGTCGGCCTTGAATATAAAGAGAATGAGGAGATTATGATTGTCCTTTGGTGTATGCTTCTGATTTATTATAGGCGAATCCAATTGCATTTGGATGTGTGAAAATATCTCTATATAGATGTCGGTATGGGTGTGTGTGTGTGGTGTATGACTGTTCTGTCCTACAATGGGCCTTCTGATCGCCCGTGGTGTTCGCCCGTTGTATGGCTATATTTTATTTTTACGTACGGAATCTTTGTTAAATCTAAACCGCTTTATAAATTCAGTATTACCGTAAAACTCTACAGGATTTTGTTGGTCACCCAAAGATCTACGGATATGTCTAGTATTATCCTCTTCACCCATCGTCAATGTCACTAATATCTTCAATGTCACTAACCGACGAAAACAAATCCATTTTTTCACATTTTATTAAAAAATTGCTTAAGTTACCTTGGAGACGACATAAAAATGGAATTACTAGAAAATAACAAGGGGAATGCTTAGACATTTACTTGAATAAGAAATTCTCAATAAGCAATTGATTCATAAAGTTTACCTTAAAACATGACTGTGAATGAATGATATCATAAGTACGACTCATTTAAATAAAGCATTCTTTTCATATCTACTTCAACTTTGGGCTATTAAATTTCTTCCTTGATATTTTGCATCGGCGCAAACCTGCTTACCTCTCTAAATTTATTTAGCTGTCGTGAGAATCATATTCGGGTTTCCCGAAGAGGCCAGTTTCGGACTCACACCATAAAATCTTAAATTTAAAACAGCACTCGGAGATCTCGACAAAGCCGACAAAAACACCTCGCTAGGGTGTACCTTGGGCCACAAGACAGGGGCTGGCTCGCTGGAGGGATGGGGGGGGGGGGGGGGGGGGGATTGAGACTCGGGAGGTACGACCTTACATTCATGTACCACCACTTACCTACATGTGCGGGCCCCTCCCCATCCCTTTTGGAGCGGACGTGGTAGACTCAGCAGAACGAAGAAGGTACCTGAAAACGAAAGTTCGGCTGGACATCCTGTCTTGCATTTAGTAGTACATCATCCTACAACAATTGCAAGGTTCTTATCTAAATTATATAAATTGACCTGGGGGAATTGGAAGTGACATTAAATGACATTGTATTTAAGGAAAACCAAGAAACATAAATAAAATTCTGAAAAAAACCCGCCCTGGTACCACGACGGTTTTCTTTTCTTATATGTTCGACCTCCTCACTACACGTTGACAAGATAAGTGGTGTATGAAACAACAATAGCATTAGTGACACACCCAAAAGTTAATCAATACAATGTTACTAAGAAAAAAACCGATAAATTAATAAAATAAAAACAAATGTTCAAAAGCCACAAAACTTATAGCTAAAATAAAGAAAAAAATTTTCAACCAAAACCTGCATAAACAAAACAATTAAAATCATTTGGCTGCCAATTCGTTAAAAAATACAATACTGCAGTTAGGTTTAAGCGTAATGAATTAATACTACATTTAATATACAATAAGCTGATTGGCTTCTCGATGGTTACTAGCACCTCCTCCAGCAATTCGGTCCGCGTAGCCAGTACGATTTAATGGAGAGCCCTTCAAGCGCCTCTAGACCCGGTGCCGTGCTAATGGGGACTATCTGCCAAGAATTTCGTTGGTTTTTACTTCTCAAGCTACACAATTTTTATCGACGAATTAATAATTTAATATTTTATGTACCTGTGATTCAGTGTTTCGTAGTGATTACTGATGGGTAAGACTCATACCCAACATAATTTGTTCATTCGATGTAAATTGTTTCTAGAGTTGAGCTTTGTTCCTATAGCTGGAGGTTGCGGTTTGTCCATTTAGTTGAGGGGACGTTTACAGCTCCGACCTAACCATTCCAGAGGGTTCCTTCCTCACATCCACTCCAAAAATAGGGGCTTTTTGTCTTGTTTTCTGACTCTTCCAAAACTCGTGATATGTACCGACACACACTATTTTTCATTTCTCCCCTTGGAAAAATATCAGTGTTTTTTTTTATATAATTGTTTTAATCCCCACATCCTGCCTGAGTTGGGTAGTAAGAGAACCCCTCTGCTTCCTACATGACTACTGAATGTCATACACAAAAACTCTGCACCAATAAGTTGGGTGCAGTTCCCTCCTGGCTTATTTCAATGCAATCCTCTATGATCTATTATCTCGCCTTATGACAACTTTGTTGGCCAATGCGAACCAATCGATGGCTTTTAATAAATTGTTCAAAAATAGATAAAAATTTAAATTTGCTATTTTGTGCATGAACATCAAATTTCCACAATTCTTCTTGGCTTCAATTTCAATCAAGAGTTCCAATTTGCGTATGGAATGTAAACGGCCCTAAACTTTCCTTAATTTGAGAGAGGAAAATATATACATTCATGTTCACATCGTTTATATGGAAAATATTTACGACTGAGATAAACTTGCAGTTAGCTGAAGTTCAAATGGTACGATTCCACCCTAAAGGTAATCAAATGAGTAAAAACACTTCGTCAAAAATATCGAGTACTGATATGAGTAGAATCGAAAGCCAAAAATACACTCATATGAGTAAAAAAAATCCGAATCCCCAATCAACCAAGTAAAAATGCAACTTGAACTTGCATTCGCGAGCTTTTAGCAAATACTCCAACCTCATCTTCGACTTCAACTGTGAATAATTATGCAATAATTTTCGGCCATTTATTTCCCGTCATAATTTAATTACACCCAAAATGTATGCAATTATTCACAGCTACCATTACTGCATTTGAAATTTTTTTAATTAACTTCGATTTTCCTCGGAAAACAAATTTTATGAAGTCACAAACTCCATAAAACCGAAAATTAATAATTCATTTACATCACAGCAATTTCTCAATCCAAATAAACGAGCATCTCATTACCCTCTTCGTTATCTTTTAATTTACATCAATTCGAAGAAGAGATTAAGATAAAAAAAAAATAATTTCCATTTTCCGAGAAAGGAGAATTGAACACACACACACAGAAAGAGAACGAGAAGAATTAAAGATTTGTTTTATTTTCCCCTGGAGCAGTTTTCCGCGGGCATTGTCCCAAGCAACCCTGAAATGATGGTGATTAATAAAGTGCCACTGTAAAGGATCACGTCAAGGTGGAAAGGGATCCGCAAAAGGAACAAAGGCAAAAAAAATAAAATCCATTTACTGTCGATTTTATCACTTAATGACATATTTCTATTGTCCTGGATTTCATCGATGAAATATTGATTGCTTCTAGTGGGGAGCATAAGTATATTCGTTATCATCAGGACTATCAGGAGTGCTCTAACGGCAGAGCAGCATATTGCCAGGCGACATCGCTGGAGCGCTGCGTTGCTACCCACTGTATACCCATTCAAACATCCTTGAGGCTTCGCTACCCCCACCCCCCGAGCTGAATCCTTATACATTCTGTAATATTTTGTCTTCGACACAGAAACCATTTATTTTCTTCCCTCTTTGCTGGATCACTTTCTGGCATATTTATGGGGCCCAACCGGCGAATGTCAATGTACTCTGCAACTGGAAGCTTTCCCCGACCTTGAAAGCGTTCAACCACTGCCCTTGACCATCGTCATTCTGCTTTACCTTCGTCAGCCACAACCTACATACCACCGCTATTATGGGAGCTTCTGCGGGCAGGGTGGGTGGACTTTCCAACCAGGTTCACTGGATTGTCCTCCATCACAGGCGATTAACGTGCGATAAAATTAATGATCCCATCACTTGCGGGCTCCGAGCTCCGGATTGTGGTAGGATTTATTGTGCTCTTAATTTGTAGATTTTGTTTGCTCGCTTGTTTGTTTGTTTGTTTGCTGCCTATCCATCAAGGAGGCCGGCACGAATGGATACCAAAAAGTTACCGTGGGAAAATGACCAGCTACTGGAGCTTGTTGTCTTTTTTTTAGTTACGAGTATGCAACCTCATCCTTCATCCATTACGTAAGAGAAAGGTGGCTCCGACTAGTGGCTCTTAAAATATAACAAAGGATCATGTTGTCACTACTGTAAATGAACTCCAGAAAGTCGTCAAGTGTGCAGCAGCAAAAAATATCCTTTCCTGCAACGTAGGAAGCTCTTATTACGCCGGTTTTTATGGGATTGTTTTCCTATCCCCTCCTGTACGGAATAGGACGTCAAGAATTTATTTGTAACCATTTGTCGAAGAACCTTTTTACTTTCTGATTAGGGGTAGTCCATAAATTACGTGAGGTGATTTTTGCGATTTTTCGACCCCCCTTCCACAGTGGCGTAGGAACGGGGGGAGGGGTTGGAGACGAAATCGCCCCCCCCCCCGAAACGCTTTTTGTATGAAGAAAATTCAACTTGAACATTTATAATATCACTAGATGGGAAACGGTACGCCTCGCTGCACCCATAACCCAATAGTAGCCAATAGATATGAAGATCGATATAGGAATTTTACACAGATGAAGTGCCTCAAAGAACGGGTACATGGGGCTTGAAACGGCCGCCATGGATCTAACGGTTTATTGAGTATACTACATTATACTATTCTACTTACTACTATTGTATTATACTTATCATACCCTTTCATTTGATACCCATGTCGAGGGGGTTATGAAGAAAGTGGTTATCCGCCCTCTTGAGACGGCAGCCAAGGATCTAACGGTATATTCAGTATACTATATTGCTTCTTGCCTCCTCCCGCTTCCAGGCCAGCGAACTAAGACTTGTCGGCGTAGTAATGAGGGTGGAGCACACCAAAATGGCTTATGGTATCAGAAATTTCGGGAAATATAGCAGTAGGTAGGCCCAAGAGGACAACAGAGGCTTAACTAGAGCGGTCGCTCTAGGCGCTAAGTGGTAAGGGGCGCCAAAATGAATGCGAAAAACAATTTGGAGCAAAAAATAAAATATTGATGGCGCTTTTTGAAGGCGTTGTTTGTAGCTAGCCAAGTCTATGTACTCATCAATATGACTCGAACACGGCACAAGCAGGGAGCACTGACTCCAAGACCGATCGTACATGGCCTTAGGCCACATACACTAGATTCATGGAGCAGACTGAATACGGCGGATCTAAACTCGATAAAAACCGCAATCCTAATGTGTAAACAATCGTGCTGAAGTTATGAATTGTACTGCGTGAATGTATGTTCTACTAACGCTGGACTTCAGATACCAGGCGAACTTCGGTTTGAATTAGCCTTCCAATGGTGATACGGAACTCTGCCATGGGCGACTGCCCCTTCTCGCCGAGCTCGTGGTATCAATATAAAATTACCTTAAAAAAAACTTTTGAAGATGGAGCACTTCTTAACGATCCAAACATTTCTGGGGCTCCCACAGCTCCCAAAAGAACGACCTACAAGGCCAGTTAGATATTTTTCAAGGTGTCGAATGTGGTCCCCATGAAGGAAATTTTTCGGGATTCTTCTTCAGGGAGGGTAGTCTGAGCCCGTAAACCCAGGGATTGAGTACGTTGAGATCACTCTTTCATTGGGAGATCTTAAGATCTCCTGCGGAAGTAAGGGCACCTAATCGGAGAGGCGACTCGAAAAAACGACCGCTTTCAGAAAACGGGGTGGCGCAGCAGTTGCCAAAACGTGAGCACTCACTCCACAAGTATTTCATTGCGCTAAAATTCGGCGTGTGCCTTCTTGTAGTTCTCTAAGAGCCTTTCCGCGGGTCAGTGTTACTTGGCTCCTACTCTGCAGCATTCGCCGAGTCACGCAATCGGCTAGCCGGTGGAGGCTAAACAATCGAGTAAAATTTTTTGTATAGGATTTACCCATATCTTAAGGCCCCAATTTACACACAGGTCGCCGGCATTCCGTGGTCTGAAACTTTTCGCCTTAAGGCCAACACATTCCGCCAACTGTATTAGGCTTGCAGTACAATAAAATTGACAAAATTGGCATTTATCGTCAGTTCGTGCCTGAAGATCTGAACTTCTATCACTCTCAAGCCGTGAATTTACGGCAAAAGTTCACGCCGTATCCCCTGCGAATGGAAAGCAAGGCGCGAACTAGACGTGAAAATCATCCACACTCGCGTTCGCGCTTGTTCGCGGGTGTTTACTGCGTGAGTCTGGAGCCGCCTTGAAGCTTTCGTTGAGGCCACGAACATTTCTGCACTTGAATTAATAGCCTGCTATGCTAAGCTGTCGTTTTCGCCTGTGTGTCTGTAGGGAATCATGGCTTCTCCTGCATACCACGGCCTGTCAGGCAGATACCTGAAGTATCATACCTCAGTTGGAGTGGGTCAAGCTTAGTCGTGCCAACTTGATAGGTCACTGTCTATCGGCGGCCTGTAAGTGAATGGGGGTCTTTAGTGGGGAAACATGCTTTACTTACTTTAACCACATTTTCCCGCACTTTCACACTGTTTCTTAAAAAAAAATACCTGATATTTGCCGAGACCCCCTCTCTCCCCCACGTGAGATTGGTTGATATTCGGCTCGACCCCCTCCCCCTAAACGCCTCACGTAATTTTAATGGGCGACCCCTAATACCATTTCGCCATTTACAGGCAACAAAAAGTTTGAATTATGTTTGGCAAGACTTTATTGTCCAACCATCGTTTGATGACCCGCCACCGCCACCGCCCAAACAAAATCCCGATTTATAATTAAGTACAGGGACGAATACATTAATGCCAGGGGATTAATAATGGTCGAAACCCTCTCTTCTAAATGCTGAAGCTATTTTAGGATTAACCTGCTGAAAGCCTTCGATAACCATTGTATAATGGAGAGGCGCATTATCCTCGGCTAAAAATAAACGCAAAGTAATTAGTGCTATGCAGATTAGAGTTTCTTTTGTGAAGTTTTTCCCATCAGCAATTTCAAGGTTTTCGTGGAATTTTTTTCAATTGTTTTTTTATTCGATTTGTTGTTAATTTTGTGTATTGCTTATTAAGATGTTGTCCTGCATAAAATGGCGCATTTATGTTGCGAAAATTACGGGGGCATAATCCTTCTTCGAACAGCCTACATGAAGCTGCTACTTATAGCTGAGAGTATAAGCATAGCTGCATTATTCGTGCACACTATACAATAATACCATAAAGCGAAAAGTTTTATTCAAGGTAATGGAGCATTTCAAATCCCCAATTAACCTACAGAAAGAAAAGCCGCTATGGAGTATGAGCACTGCAGAATGACAATAGAGGGGGCGTTTCAATTGAGCTGATTCTCCCCCTTGTTCAATTTATTTTAAGAAAAGGTAATAAGCTACGCGAGAAGTTAAAGACTCCTTCCTTACCAAGTCGTTCTTAAAAGTTCTTATAAAGGCCCCAGCTTAGTCCAAATGGCCCAACCTGAACTAAAACTTCAACGTGTGCAGGAAAACTTGGATGGGTTTGTGGTGTAGAGCCGGGCTGAGCAATAGACAAACGAGGTCCCGATAGTTCCAGAGCCCTCCTATCTTGTTTGTGAGTTTAGAGAGAGGTATAGACGAATGCTTTGAGTGTGAGAAGTTTAAACACAAGCTCTTTTGGTGCTCTGGAAAAGTCAACTATTGCCCAGCGTTGGTCTAGAGCAGGGATTTTCAACCTCGTGCCCGCGGGCACAAATGCGCGATAATTAATTGTGCCCGCGACAAATTGCTTAATACGAAAAAAAAAAAAAACAAAACTTAAAAATAAAAAAAATTAAAATGTACTTTAATTTTTAAAATCTTGCTAGATGTAGTGAGAAATTCGCTAAATTGGCTACACTAAAATTTGTCTAATCTACCAAGCCAATTAGACCCTGGGCAGTGACTCTATCGGTTAGGTTCCACGATTTGGCGCTTTTGTATTGTTTTTCTCGATAAGTAGCTAATAAAGGCCATAATATTTAATTTTGTTTTCTTTTTTAAATCCGACTTGTGCCCACCAGCTTGTTTTGCAATCTCGAATGCGCCCGCATCACAGAAAAGTTGGGAACCCCTGGTCTAGAGCCATCGAGTATTTTTATGTGAAAGTCTAACCTCAGATTACTCCAGCCCATGTCCTTCACTTCATGGTCTTCTTCTTTGATCCGTTAGCTGGCGGTCCGAGCGGGACGTCCCCGCAACGGATACGCTGCTGTCGGTGCCGCTGGGATCCATGCGGTTTCTTGCCTAGTTTTTACGATCGACTCGGCAGGTCGACAACCCTCCTCCTTTCACACTCTGGGCTTGGGACCAGACGAAGGCGGAGTGCAATGTTAGTAAGGCTAGCTCCAAGGATGGAGTAGTTTTAGGGGACTCTGGCGGAGAAATGAGGAGGAAGCGGTGAACCTCGCATTTGAACTCTTAGGTGTGGTTTGTGCTGACCTCCAACTAGCACATTATTGCCGTTTTGATACCACCCATTCTAAAGACTACTAGGCTTGCTACGACTTTTAGATCCATTTTGTACCATTCGATAACTGTGTTAACTTCATTGAATGTCGGATGCTGTAATAAAAGACCCTTGATTGGTTGCCCGAAGAGCCCCACCTCAGATTCCTAACTCACTAAACAAAAAAATGATGAAGAAAACCCCGCCCTGGTACCATGACGTGTTTCACAAATTTATTGGTTCTTTGAACTTCTGTTCAATTGTTTTCCTTTTTTTATTGTTTACCACTATAAGGCCTAATACATGTAGACTAGAAAAATCGCATGGTTCGTAACAACTCACCAATTACTCGGTTTCCAGTAATGGCCTTACTTAAACGGTCCTTCTTGCCAGCTTGATACAAAAGGTGGAATGCGTATGTAGCCACCGCAACGGGACCCAAAACTTGGTGTATGCTTAGGTGGTTTTATATATCGAGTTCACTACTTTCACTGCGTTCATGCGTTCATCCCTAACTTCCAGAAAAAACTGCTAACTCTGGTTTTTCCTGTCGGTGATTATCGTGTCCATATTTGCTAAAACGTGACCTCTTTTCCACCCTCATCTTGTTGGAATTTTGAATTTAAACTTCTTGCTCAACTCCAAATGGGGTAATGTAGTTTGTAGTCTTTGGGATTAACCATCTGTCAATCGTACCAAGAATGTTACTGTGTCCGTATAGCTTTTCTTGCCAATACGTATTTCCTTTGAATCTGACCAGACTACGAGAGGATAGGTACTTAGTCTGGAGGTGTAGTGGAAGAAAACAGAGAATAATGGTATGTGGTAATGGCGTTGTGAGTAATCCTGTTGGTGTGCATAAATTTTTCGCCAGAGGCGTGAACATTTATAAATCAATCCGCATCGGCGTAGACCCTTTCATCTAAGCAGTACTCACGTCCAATGCTGCTGACCGAGAAGCGTTCTACTGAGTATGCTATTGGGACTTTTTATGGTTACCAAGATATTTGCTCATATTCTTCGTCCTACCCAATTTTTTAAAGCTAGAATTATGCTCCCTTAACGCCCGCCGCACATGCCCACACTCGTACTCGTTCACTGGGCACTCGGCACAGACATTGGCGGACACGTGCTTGTCCGCATTTGCTAACACGAGTCGGACATCAGTTCGACAATCCAACAATGGTAACCCAGCAGGAAAATCAGTAATTACTGAACACAGTAATAGGTGTTTTCTTGCAAGAATCAGTATGGTTATCCTCACGTATTACAATGTAATGCAAAAAGTAGTAAATCAACCTTTAAATCGATATTTCGAACATTTATTCTTTTATTTTCTCTCTGTTTTGTTTGCCCATTTGACACATTTCCTTTGGAGCTTGTTTGATCTTGTTTTCAATTGTGTGCGGGATTTCGTCATTCTACGTCATTCGTCGATTACCGTCCTAGGACATCACAATGGAAATGTAATCGATTCCGTAACGCAAAAAGTAATGCAAAGAATTTTTCGGATGGATTACAACTTCGATGCCACAACCATTACTTTTCCTGCTGGGAACGAGTGACAATGATAATGAATTTTTATATGTATAGACTAGCAAAAACCCGCGTGCGTCGCAACGCTTTTTAATAAAACAAAATTATGTGTGCATAGTCCGGAATAAGAAAAGAGTATAATGAAACAAAGAACAAATCTGCAAAACATGATTTTGGACACATAAAAAACTTTAGAGTTGACTATAAAAATATGTTACCTACAACTTTTTTTAAAATTCGAGGTTAATCATCGGAAAACATTTATACTACGTGCACAACAGATACCTAGCCAATTTTATTCAGAATATGTCTTGTGCGCGTAGATTTTGACGTTCTCAGATAATTGGCACCCTGAACTTGCCCCATGGCGAATATGGCTTGAGACGAAGATTGCCAACATTTTAAGACGATACTACTGATTTGATCCTAAAAAGGACAGTTGCTGCTTCCCGCTTTCGTGTTTAGTCGTTTCCGCTCATACCGCCCGCACGGCACTGGTTAACAATCCACTGTAACGCTTGTTAGATGTTTCACTCGTAAGTATTAAAATGTTTGTGGCATTACTGAGTTGAGTCGATTTAGTTGAGTTGATATTTTCGAAATCGTCATAAATGTCGCTCATCAAAATTTCCTCGTCTATTACGAACTTTCAAACAACATCCAGCAGCTCACTGTCATCATTCTCATTAATATCAGAACATTTTCTATTGTATATCCTATGTTGAGGAGAATAGTACTGAATTCTGAGTTTTCCGATTGCGTTCTCATCTTTTGCTTTAAATGACGTTTTCCAATATGTCCCTAAATGAGTGATCATTTCAGACATGCATCAATATCATCGGCCCACATATTTATCCGGACAGCCGGCAATATTTGCCCGGAATCTAAGCCAATAAAACAGTTACTCCCCTGGTTTTTACATCTTAAATCTCGCGGTGTTCTGTTAATAGATACTTTATTTGCCATAGTACACTCATCGCATTTCCAGACAGCCATCATGCAGTTTTGTAAAACTTGAGATTTTTTCCTTGCAGGTTTTTAGATTTGTTCCACGCAGGATTTTCCATATGATCTTCTTCGATCGGTATCTTAAGCATAGAATGAGCTGTTCTTCCTGATGTGAGTAAAGTTGCCGAAATCTCTGCTACTGTCCTGATCTCATATTGGCCAAATAACCTATCTTTCGAAATGTTAAAAAGCGTGGGACTTTACCTATATTCTTATTTTATTATTACTGCAACTTTTCGCTAGCGCACCATATATTATATATACTGGCTTTAGCAAAAAAGGTTTCATTCAACATAAGTTTTTACTTTTTAGTACATTTTTAAACAAAAGCATATTTTTAAGTTTTTAAAACTATATTTTTGTTTTCTACCTTTTAATTTATTATATGTCTTCGGTTATTTTGTGGTGACCGATATTTAAAATGAGGTCACCCAGCTTACTGTACTCTACTCATCATACACTTTTATTTGGTATCCATACCGAGAGCGTTATAAAAAATGTAGTCCGCCATTTTTTGTTGGCTGCCATTTTGAATTTAGCATTACGCCACCCAGCTAATAGTATTCTACTTGTCATATCCTTTCATTTGATACCCACACCATTCGGGATGTAAATAAAAATATAATCCGCCATCTGTTTTGGCCGCCATTTTGTTCCGGCCGCCATTTTGAATTTTAAATGACACCAAATAGGTAATTATATTATACTTATCATTCCCTTTCATTTGATACCCATGTCGGCGGTCAGCGTGCACAATTGCGATATTCGGCCGCCATCTTGAAACGGCCATCTTGATTTTTTTATAAAATGGTCAGATTGCATTGTCACTTGAACTGTACATGTGTGCAAAATTTGAAGCTGATCGGTTATATGGAAGTGTGTCAAAAACAATTTTCAAAATTTGTCTACATACATACATCCATACATACATACAGATAGAGCTAATATATAGTGCATATAAATAGCCTAAAACATGCCCGCCAAAATAATGAATCTTCCAGTGAAAGTCCCATCCCAATCGGATTAGCCGTTTCCGAGATTAGCCCGAACAAACAGACAGACAGACATACAGACATACAGACAGACAGACATACAGACATACAGACAGACAAAAATTTTAAAAATGCGTGATTTCGTTTTAAAATCATCAAGGAAAGTATCTAGAAAAGTACTTGAAGAGTTCTTACATGTTCAGAAGGAAAACCCATGGAGAACTTAAATTAACTTCCGAGTTTTCAGACGAAAAATTTAAAAGCTATTTTAGATTGTCTAGGAATAAACTTAAAGGAGTACAATTCTTTCCTTTCTTTAATTTTATATTCATACAATCTGGGTGTATTGCGTCGTATAAACATTTTTCGCTTCGAACAGATTCAATTAGTTCCTCCATCATTGCAAACACTCTCGCCCGCCGCACATGCCCACACTCGAAATTATAGTGTCTCGGCCAACACACGCTACACGCTGATGTACGCGTCTGCGCCGACATGTGAGAGCAAATGCGGAGTTCGGTACTGGGCCATAGGATTCAAATATTGCCACCCGCACGCGGCTGGTGTCGATCAATGCGAGTGTGGGCATGTGCGGCGGGCATAAGTCTATAAAAAGTGCATTTCTTTGGAGGGGGCGAGTTTTATTCCCGAGTAAAAATTAAACTAGCTGTGGGCGCTGTGTACATTAGTGCATACCTGTTGCATGCTAGGTGCCGGCGAGTTTCATTTTTACTCGGGAGGAAAGGGTCATCGATTTTTGAATCCACCAAGTCTTTAGCTCAACATGCCTATCTTAGAGGTAGACCAACTGAGTGAGACAGCTTTGCACGAAGTGGTGGAAAGTATCTAAAGGACATTATATTACAAACAATATATCGCGGCAGATTTTTGAATGCAAAGAAATGGCCTTTAACAATTCGACAGTGGCTGGCAGCTATGTTGAGCTCAAGAAGGATTCAAGTGAATTTGGGAACCAAGATGGTATTCATTTACGCCAACACCTAGCGATAATGGTGTCAGAAATGTTTCCAACCGTGAATGAACGTCCCAGGTTGGACGGGCTTCACTTCACTTTATCGTCCAGAAATTCCTGGGCCTAATATTGTACCCAGAACTCTACTGGAAGTCGATCTTTGAAGAAAGGGTAAAGAAAGCCTGCATAGCTTGTTACGCATGTAAAATGACCTTCGGAAGTAGAAGGGATCTTAAGCCAAAGATGCATCTATGAATGTACCCAGTGGTGGTACTTCCAATCATCACGTAACGCTCACTGGTGTGGTTGCAAGCGGTGAGCAGAATCTATTATTCATATATGTAGTTGGAAACGGTCCAGAGCACGGCAAAAATTGGGGTAAAATGTTCTCTTCTACCTGCTCCCTCCGAACATTCATAGCAAACACCTGGACCTTAAAACGAAACGGTCATAGCAGCATCTTGGATTTGTTAGCCTAGCCCGTTGTATGGTCGTTACAAATACAGACTACGCTCACCCTAGGTTGACCTTCAGGAAGGATTTCTTCGCCGAAATACCATCAAGAAGTGGAGAAACGGATACGTCTTGAGCAATTTTTTCCTACATATATTCACCAACGGCTCCAAGAGGTCAGATGGCGTTGTGTCTAGAGACCATTAAGAATTTACTGTTCTGGCACCTTAAGGTGCACGCACACATATATCTTCAAAGCTAAGATGCCTGCGATCCTGATGGCTTGAAGCTAATGAACCGCAAGGATGATGTAGTTATGTAAAGCCGGCTTTTCAAGATGCGGTGAACGTTCATGCGAATGTTGGGTTCCAACGTTTGATTCAATAGCGACAATAACCCGAACATGTCTAAACACCAACGCTTGACATTGGACAACTATAGGTGGAACTTCGGCCCCACGATGCGTCTTCGCATCAAGCGTCCAACGTTGGAGGGTGTTCATAGCATCGTGTAGAGCCAGCTTAACATTGAAATTTGCATAGATACCTTAGCTTAAAAGGTCTAGATTCAGTGATTATACGTTCTAAGCTAGTAGAGCAGTGGTTCCCAAACTTTATTTCGTACGGAACCTTTCTACAATGTATAAAAATTGGCGGAACCCAACGATGCAAAAATAAAATAATATATGATATATGTACCTATATATTTATCCTTTAATATATTTTAAAACGTTTTTATTAGCTCGCTTTCTTGTCTGTCTGTTTGTCCGGTGCATATCTTGCAATCGATTTTTTGAATTCTTCAGGGTAATCGGGTAACCCTGAAATTTTGCACACAACTTCAGCTCCGATGGTAAACTCATTATACCATTAGATCCATGGCGGCCGTCTCAAGAGGACGGATTACTGTTTTCTTCACGGAACAAATTTTGCAATCAATTTTTCAAATACTTCCGAATATCCTATCATGCTGAAATTTTGCATACAGCTTTAACTCCGATGTCAATGCAATATGGTATACTCAATATACCTTTAGATCCATGGCGGCAGTCTCAGGAGGACGGATTGAAATATTCTTCACAACCCCTTCGACATGGGTATCAAAGGGTATAATAAGTAGAACACCATAAGCAATATCTTCTTCTTCTTCTTTAAACTCCTTTAATCCCTCATGGGACATAGGGCGGAAACAGTTGCCCTCCAGCGGACTCTGTTTTGCGCGACAGCTCTTAGCTCCGACCAGGATCTCCCAGTTGTTGCGGCTTCTTCTAGTAAGGTTCTCCTCCACGTTGTTCTAGGTCTTCCTACTCGACGGGAACCTTGCGGATTCCAGTTAAGGGCCTGTTTGGCTAGATTTTCGTTTTCGCGTCGCAAGGTGTGGCCAACCCAATTCCATTTCCTTCGCCTGATTTGGTCGTCTATCCTTTCTTGGCCGGCATGACGCCATAGTTCTTCGTTTGAAATTCTATCTTGCCAGCGGATTTTTAGGATACGACGCAGGCATCTGTTGATGAAGACTTGTAGGCGCCCTGTGATGAATTGGGTGACTTTCCATGTTTCGCAACCGTACAAAAGAACTGCCTTAACGTTGGAGTTGAACAGCCGCAATTTAGTGTTAGTGGAGATCACCGTTGATCTCCATATGCGGGACAGGCATGCATATGCGCCTCGTGCTTTATTTATTCTGGAACTGACGTCTTCTTCTGCCCCACCATTTTCGGTAATAATGCTACCGAGGTAGCAGAATTTATTTACCAGTTCCACGTCACGGTTATTCAGCGCTGTCCGTTCAATGGTGTTCGCATTTATCCGCATTTCTTTAGTTTTAGTCGGATTTAGCCTTAAGCCTGCTGGACTACTTTCTGTTGCCAAATTGTTTAACATGTTTTTGAGGTCCTGGTGTCTGTGGGCCAGCAAACAGATATCGGCGTAGTCGAAATCCTTAAGGCGGTCTACCAAACCCCATTGTATGCCGCCTGTTCTATTATCTAGAGCCCCGACAAGGATGTCATTTATTACTATAAGAAATAGTAAGGATGAAAGTAGGCATCCTTGTCGTACTCCTGAGCTCACCTCAAAGCTGTCGGATAATTTTCCATTATGGAGAACTCTGCATTTGGAATTGTTATATAGGGCTTTTATCAATTCTATTATTTTATCAGGCAGTCCACGTCGCCGTAGTGCCTGCCAAATGAAGCTCCTATTAACCGAGTCATAGTCTACGAAAGCAAGGTAAAGGGGGGATCGGAATTCAGTAGTCTGCTCCACTATTATTCTCAAGGTGTTAATATGATCAATACAGGAGCGGCCCTTCCTGAATCCGGCCTGCTGCCTCCTAAGCGTTCGATCAACTGCCTCACTTATCCTAGATAGTAATATATGGGACAAAGCAATATAGTATACTCAATATATCGTTTGGCCCATGGCGGCCATCTCAAGAGGGCGGATTACTATTTTCTTAACAACACTCGAGGCATGGGAATATGGAATGGCGGCCAAAATGTTACGCGACGTGACGTAGCCCAAATTTCAAAGAAGAGGGGCCACTCGCACTTTCTGATTAGCAAGATCGCGTTAAACGGCCGGCGCGCGTCAGTGAGTCTGCGAATGTATTTGCGCTTCGGCGCTGGTGACACGGAACCCTAAATTTTTTTCGTGGAACCGTAAGGTTCCGCGGAACCCACTTTGGGAATCACTGTAGTAGAGCAATGCAGAGCTGAGCTGGATAAGGTCGGTAGAAATCATAAGGTGACACTCGTTTGGGTTCCGGACATAGGAACATAGATACGTTTGAGATAGCCGACTTCCTAGCCAAGTAGGGATCCTTTCCGGAGCTTGGAGATTAAGATGGTTCTTCTTCTTCTTTAATGGCTCTACAACCGGGATCCGGTCCTGGCCTCTCGCAACTGTTCTCTCCACCGGTCCTGATTCTGAGCCGATGTCATCCAGTTTGGCTCTGAGCGTCCTGGTCTACGCCATCCTTCCAGCCAAGGTTGGGTCTCCCTCGCTGTCGCACCCCATAGGTCTTACTGCAAAGAACTTTCCGAGCAGGCTAAGATGATTAGCAGCTCAATAAAAGAGGTCACAAACGCTTTTTTACTACCACCTGCTGTTAGCTAGGCAAAGGTGGAGAGCACGGGAGACCTGCACTATCTCTAGGACAACTTGGCCAACTTATAGCAAAGAATGTACTATAAGCCTCCTGAGCCAACCCCAAAAAGAATAGCAGCAATCATCAGGGGGCATTGGCCAGCTGGGTATACCGCAAAACATCTGTTGCCGTAGCCGGGTGACTAATGTGACGGAAATACTCGTTCACTTCCTGTGTGAACTCCTGGCTTTAGCCAAAGTCAGGCAGGGCACACTAGAGGCAGTCCTACATCGAGCCTAACCTACATTAGGAACCCCTGCTGCTAATAAAAAGGATCCATATGGGTCGCAGCATAAACTTATCCACGACCAACACAAAATCCACCTCCACTGGACCAGTTTTTCAAAAACACACACCACACCCAAACAGCAGTTATTTTGGTTTTTGTTGTTTTTGTTTTCAAATGCGACCAATTCGCGGTTGGCACAAGTTCTTCATCAGGATTTACGTGTTATTTATGTTTCCATCGTAGTACGGCGATGCATCAAGCCCAGTGACACGAGCCAGCTTCAGCAAATGCCAAGAATAATCCCCCGCGGTGAACACACGTAAGAGTCCTGGAACCATGGCAATGATTGACAATGAAATCTCCCATGCATTCTGGATTTGAGCTTCGTCTCAATTTTCTGGTGAATGAGCATTATTATTGAAGGATGGACGCGCCCTTTCCATAAGGCCAAAAGTATGGTTGCCGTTTGGCATTATGCAGAAAGTTAAAGTCTCGAGCATTCGTGATATTACCAGAACCAGGAAGGAGAAAGGAAAAAAGGATTCTAAATCGATAACGGAAGTAGGTGAACCAGAACAGGTGATATTAGAAAAAACAAATTTTTCGAGAGGATTCTGCGTTGGGTATTGACAATTCCCATTTATATTTACAAGTATGGCGGAATATTAGTTTTTTTGCTGTGTTTATTTAGAGCGGAACCCATATTTGTAAAGGACATGAAAGTTATTCAGGACCACATTAAAGGGAAATTTTTGAAGGGCTTCAGGGACAACATAGCCTCCACCCTAACCACTTTGTTGGCTCTCCGTATTGAGCAAATAATGCTACTTCCGTGTGTATCGCTTGTTCTTATATGTACATACAGTTCTCTCACACCTATATTTTGTGCATAACGGTTGATTAAATCCTCTTGTTCCGAGGAGGATATATAACAGATCGAAATAGTATTTTCGTGGGTAATAAAGCGTTGCTAATGCTCTTATGCAATTGGAGAAAGTGGATATCCGAAAAGGAAACGTTACGCTTGTTTTGTTATGAAGAGCAGCATAAGAACTGGGTTCTTGTTATGGTGTAGCTTTGCAAGGAGAACTTAGTTTTTATATTGGTCAGTTGCGGTGAATTGTTATAAGATATTATGGCATTTATTCAGCAGGTAAGTGTGATAAAAGATATTGTTTGTGTAGTTTTCGAATTTGTTTTCAGTTTCAATAACTTTGAATTTTTTTTGCCCCTAAGGTTATGCATCGACAAAATTTTTACTTTACATCCGGAAATTCTTTGTTATGTTCAAATTTTGTATAAATAAAAAATAATCGTTAATCTCTTTAATTTTGTAAGATATTAATCGTAATATATATGTATATTATCTATTTTCATTTAAAGAAGTCTAAAACTTCAATTTCAAATTACTTCTATTTATATGGCATGGATCGACCATTTGAAGCATCAAACAATAATCGCAATAGCAAAAATGTGATCGTTAGTTCAATAGAATGGGTATACCAATAGGGGTGATAGAACTTCCGATAGGAATTGCCGCCATGATATAAATGATATTGACATCTGTCACGTTCCGAGCATTGCAATAATCAGCCAAATGAAATTCGTCGCACAATCGATTACTTTGAATCGAAATCACTTTGCACGTCGATAGGGCAGCCATTCGTGTAAGAAACGCGCGTTCAAGTGACAACATCGCTGCTGGGAGAGCTAGTGTTAGTGAAAACTCGAATTTATCGGTGCAGCGTCGTTCTCAGTTATTGGGATCATGGGAGATCCTTATAAAATTCTTCTCGCCCAAGAATTGAAACCGGACGACCATCGCCGGCGTTGCAACTTCTCAGATTGGACACTGGAGCAGCTGGAAATTTGTGCCGATTTTGGAGCGAAAATCATCTTCAGCGATAAAGCTCATTTCTGGCTGAATGGCTTCGTCAATAAGCAGAATACGCTTGACTGGGCTGAAACAAATCCGCAAGACTTATGAGAGTAGCTTGCATCCAAAAAAAAAGTTACTGTTTGGTGCGGTTTGTGTGCCGGAGGCATCATTGGACCTTTTTCTTCTTCCTTAACGGCTCCACAACCGGGATCCGGTCATGGCCCCTCGCAACAATTCCCTAATCTCTAAGCTCTGAGCGTCCTGGTCTACGCCATCCTTCCAGCGAAGATTGGGTCTCCCTCTCTGTCGCACCCCATAGGTCTTACCGCAGAGCCCTTACTTCTTTAAAATGAGGAGGGAGAAGTAGTTACGATCAATGGAGAGCGATATCGACAGATGTTACAAATTTTGTGTGGCCGCAATTGGATGAAATGGATCTGGGAGTGGTTTCAACAGGGTGACGCAGCATGCCACACTTCGAACGAAACAATCGAATTATTGAAAGAAAATCTCGCGGAGTCTATCATCTGGAGAAGGTTGCGAAATCAGATTACTGCCGACTGACCACCGCGATCGTGTGACTTAACTCCGCTGAATTTGTTTCTTTGGGGCTACTTGAAGTCATTTTCTTTAAAGGCTCTACAACCAGGATCCTGCCCTCTCGCAACAAATGTGTCGTTCCCTGGATAAGCTGTGCAGCTTCTCACTCAAAACACTAGAGGTTGGCCCGCTTTGAAGTCACATTCCGTCACATCCCCCGCTAAAAAACGAAAGCAGCTTCAGAAGTGAACTATGATTGCCTCTGGTACCGCTCCACTCCCATAGCGAAAGATATGACAAAATGCGGTTCCAAAGCAAATCAACCTCAAAATACGGAGCCACACCACTCCTACATTGAACGACACACGTCAACCCTACTTGGAAAGGACTGGCCCGATCATATTAGGCTGTCTGTTGTAGCAGTCGCTACTTGTATATACGTTTTTCGTTGTAATAAATTTTATTCAAGTAAATATGAAATGGGGGACGTACTAATTTCTGCGTCTTCCCTATCTCATTGCAATATATAAGTGATATATGTATATATATTGCCAATAAAAACTTTTACTTCACATATTTTATATTAATATTATTCTTTTATTTAATACGTTTATTTAACATTTATTTATTATTATATTTAATAGCTTTAGATTTTAATAGTTTAAGATTTTTCTATTTTTTTATTATGTCACACCGAAAATTACATAACGGTTTTGAATTATACAACTTATTATAGGAGACTTCCTTATCGAATAAACTCCTAACTCATACTCTTACAAATATTCAAAATAATTTTTAATATCACAATATTTGTGTGGCTATGTTTTTAAAATTGTTTCTGTGTACAGTGTATACATACGTGATATGACAATCCAAATTCCCCAAGTGTATTTAATAGTAGTAGTGAGAATCCAAATTGTGACGTAACCAAAAACACTGTGCTTAAAATTATTAGAACAGAAACTGAGTGGATACTTGAATAAAACTTATTACAACGAAACGCGTATATACAAGTAGCGACTGCTACACCCCTGGCCTATAAACTGACAAGTAGCGACTGCTACATCTGTCATACGATAGCTACCAATGGCCACCGCTAGGAGGTTATGATCGCACTTCCATCAGTCCAAAATAGTTGCGGCACGTGCATGTTAGGGGTCATCCATAAATTACGTGAGTTGATTTTTGGAATTTTTCTACCCCCCCTCCCCCCTTGGCAAGATTTCGTGAGATTTGGCTCGACCCCCTCCCTCCCCCCTAATCACACGTGAGATTTTTCAAATTTAAAAAAAATCTAGTATTTTTTTTTTTTTTTATGTGACACACTAGAGACTTAGGGAAGGCCCTTTGTACTGTCGACCATGTATTTTATTTTTGAAATGTCGAACAGCAGCTCTAGTCGGAAGATAGAGAGAGAGAAGTGAAGGAAAGAACTGTCACAACCTAGCTGCGGTATTTTTATTTCACCTACTCCCAACCATTTCGCGACTCTGACATCGGGGCATCGAGAACAACTCGCTGGAGTGTTATGCCTCCTGAAACGAGTTGAATCTCATCAACCAACCGATGACATGCGCTTGGTGGAGCGGGGAAGAGAACTAGTGAAGGCTATGACAGGAGGAATCAGGAATGCAAAGAAGGAAGAAGGAAGAAGGAAAGTTATGTAGGTGGGAAATTGGGAAAGGCTAGGACCGTGGCACCGCCGGGAATCGAACCCGGGACCTCTGGGGATTGTAGTCAGGCGCCTTACCCCTAGACTACCGAGGCCCACTAAAAATACGTATTTACGGTCGTAACCACAGCAAAGTGGGCCTTTTCTTAGAATATAGAACTGCAGGAAAGGCCCTCGAATTTAAAATCCTTGTTCGTAACCGTAGTGAAATCCGATTAAAATTCGGAGTGAAAGACGTGTAAAAAGTTCATCTGAGCGGAAGGGGGGTGTTGGGAACAAGATTTTATTTGAGATAACTGATAATTTGGACGCCTTGCCCTCCTCTATTCCACTCACTTTTCCGTTTGTAGTGGACACACAAGTAGTTCTAAATTCTAAGGGCCTTTTTGCGGGTCAGTGTTACTTGGCTCGTACTCTGCAGCATTTGACGTGACACACGTTTTACAAGGATTTACCCCTATCTTAAGGCCCCAATTTACACACAGGTCGCCAGCAGGCCGTGGCCTGAAAGTTTTCGCCTTGAGGCGAAGTATCCCTAAGCGCTCACTGGCCGCCAACTGTATGGGGTAGTGATGAGCAAGACTTTTCTTGCAATTCTTCCTTTTATTGTACATTAAGCAAGACCAAAGCAGGAACGAGACAAGACAGGAAAAATAAGACTACATTGCTCATCACTAAATGCCTAAAGTCTTGCAGTGGTGAGCAAAAAGCCTTCGAAAAAGTCTTGCTAAAAGTCTTGCAGTCTTGTCTTTGTCCTGCTGAATTGTGTTTGTCCTGCAAGACAAGACGTTTTGCTCATTACTGGAAAACTTTTGCCCCTTAGTGATGAGCAAAAAGCCTTGCTATCCTGATCTTGCAGTCTTGACTTATCCTTGTCTTGTCTTGGTATTTCTTGGTCTTGCTAAATGTGCAAGACTAGTCTTGCTCATCACTAGTATGGGGCCTGCAGTTCAAGAAAGCTGACGAAACTCGCATTTATCGTCAGTTCGGGCCTGAAGATCTGAACTTCTATTCACTAAGAATTCACACCGTATGCACTCGGAACGGAAAGCAAGGCGCGAGCTAGTCGTGAAAACCATCCACCATCGCGTTTGCGCTTTTTTGCTCTTTTGGGTTCACGGCGTGAGGCTTGAAGCTTTCGTTGGGGCCATGAGCATTTTTGCACTTGAATTAATAACCTGCTATGCTAAGCAGTCGTTTTCGCCTGTGTGTGTTGGGAATCAGGACTTTACCTACATGCCACGGCCTGTCAGACTCATCCCTCAGTTAGACTGAGTCAAGCTTAGTCGTGCCGGCCGGCCTGTAAGTCAATGGGGGTCTTAAGTGGAGAAACACGTTTTACTTAATTTAACCCAATTTTCGCGCAATTTTACACTGTGTGTTTTAAAAAAAAATACGTGAGATTTGCCGAGACCCCCCCCTCTCCCCCAGGTGAGATTTGGTGAGATTCGGCTCGACCCCCTCCCCCCCCTAAACGCCTCACGTAATTAATGGACGACCCCTTATGCTACATGTTATTCCCCCTATTCCGCTGATGACTTAAAACCAACATCGAGTGGGTAATTCGTGGTATTCAGACGGCCTTACTTGGAAAAGCCATCCAAAAATTGGACCCATCAAATGCGTGCTTGAAAACGATCAAGAGGACATTTAAATGATATGCTATGCGGCATCAAGGCATGAGGGGGAGCTTCCGGGTTATCTAATAGCACCTCCATAGCCACTTTAGTGAGGGCGTTTTGTACCCACCGCCATTGGTGTTTGGGGCCCGTCGTGCCGGTTAAGGACGCGGATTATTTTGCGATCCTACACTTCTGCGAAGGATATCGCTTTGGTTCCGTGCATCTTGGAATTTTTTGGCTAGACTAGGGTGCTTGGTTCCTCCACAGCTCGTTAGCGTTTCGAGGATGGTGCACCTCTAAACGGTGTAAAATTTGGGATGACTTGCTTTGTCAAGCAATGAAATCCTGGATTTTGTTGTAGTCCTCCTTCGACATTTGATCTTCCCTGATCGGGTTGTTGGCCAAGCGGCGAAGGATTTTGCCTTTGCCGGGCCAGGTCTTTTTAGGTTTCTGGCCCTTCCGCAGACAATTTGCTCCCTTGATCCCCCGCAGCGGCCGTGTTCGCAGATGTACGCTAGGCAGGGATGGTGCCGCAAGGCGGATCAGGTTTGCTAGTGGTCGCTTGGAGGACCTCTTTCGAGGAATGGAGCTTGTGGCTCCACTTGGTTGACTCGGGAGTGCCGCAGCCCTGTTTTTAGCGAGATTTGTGGCCCCTTCCGGTTTTCGTTTAGGCGAGTCGGACCCCTTTTGGTTTTTTACTTTGATTTTTCCATAGTTTACTGCCGGGTAGAGATCCGCAGTACCCGTGTAAGACTACCTAGAACCAGAGAGCACGCCGTTCACGACTGAACTATTTTTTAATCTCGGACCCTAACTAAGCTGATCATCGGCACAGTTCGCATTACACCTGGATCCGACCCAGATGATTAGGGATTGGGGACGGGCAGCAAGCATTGAAAAACAGGGAGAGGAACACAAGGTTGGGAGGACGTTTGTCTGCTAAGATCGAGAAAGCATTGCCCAAGCTGAATAAAAAATTACAGTATCCATCACTCGGTCCTCTTATCGAACCGGTTTTTGCAAGAGGTAGGTATTACACTAAGTATTAATTTTTTGCATCTTTGTCGTGTAACGATTGTGATGCCTATGTAGTTGTGGTTAGTGTGATGGATAGGTGAGTCTGACAAATTTTCGGAGACAAAAGTGAGGAAAAAACACACATTCCGTGTGAACCCTATATAAGACCGGTTTGTGTACGGGAGTAGTAAATGTAGTAACTTACCCCATTTTCATGGCCATCGAAGTTAACGTAAAGCGCCTTGCTGGGTTGTTATGCGTTTTGTGTTTATTTTTAAACATGACACAGATTAGGCTTTTTTTTATTTTGTCCACTTTATAAATCAATTGTTCCTCGTCGAACTGTCCAAAACTTTTTTTTTGTGTGGGGGTGGTTTCGATTTTAAACTGGTGTGTATTTTAGTGGTTAGCGACAGCACACGCCCGCACACCGTGCCAGCTTAGCCCAGTCTTCCAACATATTAAATACTACAAAACTCAATTAGTATGAGGATACAATCGAAATCGACCCCATTCCATAATTTTCCAAACAGTTAACTTATAATACAGATGCTTTAACGATATTGCTTTACAAATTAAGACAGAAGTTAACCAATAAATACACGAGCTTTTACTATCTTCCAAATATCCCTAAATTTTCAGAACGTGATCATCGTAAGGATTGCCATTTGATGTGTAAAAACTTTCCCCAAAAACGTTGTGATTATATCCCATTGAGTCATTGAATACAACTGAAAACCAGGAGCGTGCCATAGCAAATTCACCGAAATCTTGACGATATGTTCTGGTGTCCTTAATCCGATGACAAAGATTTCCGAGATTTTGTACAATTATCTACGAAGAAAAATTACTGTAACAGAAACACACATTTTTTGATTGAATCATAGTCCTGAGTCCTGAGAAGAAATTCTATTTTTGGTAAGGATCCAACTCAGTTTCTTGAAAGACAAGTTCTGTTCTGTTTCGTTATTACTTTGCTGTTCACACACACCCTCTTACATTTTTGTAACAAATAGAAAAGTTTCAAGTGAGAATATAAATGAGATAACCCATGACGTCCCACTTTGGGTGTCCACCTCCTAGTCAAAAAAAAAAAGTTTCCATTGTGAGTAATTTATTTAAAAAGTTGCTGACTATTTTCCTCTCCTTCTCTCAGGACACCCACAACAGCAGGAATAGCAGCAACAACAACACAGAGAGGGAAAAAATAAATCTTGAGTATTGTGTAACCTGGTCATGATTCAGACACAAAGCAACACCTTCTCCCGTTCTGCCGACCTTGAAAGGTTCTTTGCCGTGTCTCCTTTTCTGCGTTTCTTTTCCTCCATGTTTTTTTTTTTATTTTTTTCTTCTAAAATTAAAATTCCGGCGACCTTCGCGCGAACCAATGAACCAATTCTAAAAGAAACTTAGAAAAAGATTCCTTGGCAACAAATTGTCGGGTTTCTGTGAATGCCCTTCGGCAAGGATACACCTGGAGAGAAAGAGTTATTCCGTAACGTAATTTACCCCGTTATTTACTTAAGTGTTATGCTTGTCCATTATAGCGCCTTCCCGATGGTCGCCAGCACCTGGTGGGTAGAAACCTGTCAGTTAAGCGCTTCTTACACGCCAACAGAAGAAGGTGAGTGCTTAACGAAGGGGTGCTCTTATTCTGATTGCCGGGGGCTAATGAAATATTTGCATAAAATTAGGAGCTCGAATGAGATTTACTGACAGAGAAATACGCAGAGAGCATAGACAGAAATTATGAGTAGATGGATGGGGGTGGATGCTGTTTGGTACATCGGGTCTTTATGCTGTAACAGTTGAAGGACTCACTCTACTCAACCTAAAGGACGAGGGTCACAAAATATTCCGTTTCTTATTTTTATTGCGTTTTTATATTTGTTTGCACTTTTGTAAGACTTCATTTTTTCCCTGCGTGTTCTTAAAGTTGAACGCAAATACTGGATTGTGAGCCTGGCAACTCCACCTCCCATGTAAAATGCCTGAACTATTTTTGACAGGTTCCAACTTCACTTGGTTCCTGTAATTTGTGATGGGAACCTCAGTATTAAAATAAAGTTTATTTTATTAAATCGGGCAACAATAAAAGTGCATTTTTTATATCAAATCCCAAAAGGTTATGGGCCCAGAACGGTAACACAGTTAAATTATTTTTTGATGACGTGAAAATTCACTTTCTTTGAAAACCCGAATTTTCATAACCTAAGTGTTTGGCTTAAATCGCCAAATAGCCACGATTTAAGCCGGCTATGGAAAACATGATGTTCTGTACAACGAATTGTTTCTCTGAATGGAGAGAATTATAATACTTGGAAGGTGCAAATGCGGCAATCTTATATAAACTTCGATTATTTAAATATGTTGATCGAAGTGAAGTTTATCCGGTTACTGATCAACACAAAATAGCAGATTGGGAGCTCAAAGATCAAGACGCACTCCTGCTTAGAAGGACTAATTCGCAAAGTAAACATTGATGCGAACGCAACCCTGCTTAACAAATCCAATCAGTTGGCAGGATATGCCGACGATATAAACTGCCTTGCCATATCACTGTCATACCTTAGAGAAATATTCACAGAATAAGAAGCTGGAGCTAAACATATAGGGATGCAATAAATGCAGACAAGAGCCAGTTTCTAATTCAATCAAGGGTGGAAAGAAGAAGAAGAAACCACAACACTACTTGGGGGGGAATATAACTTTGAGTGGGTAAACCAATTTAACTACCTGGGTTCGACAGTCAGCGAGGACAATGATGAAAGGGGTCGTCTATTAATTACGTGAGGCGTTTAGGGGGGGGTGGGTTGGACCGAATCCCATGTGGGAGGGAGAGGGGGGTTTTGGCAAATATCACGTAATTATTTTTTTTAAAGAAACAACGTAAAATTGCGAGAAAATTAGGTTAAATTAAGTAAAACATGTTTCTCCACTAAAGACCCCCCTTCACTTACAAGCCGCCGGTAGGCAGTGGCCTGTCAAATCAAGTTGGCCGGCAAGACTAAGCTTGACTCAGTCTAACTGAGGGTGTAAATTGGGGCCTTAAGATATGGGTAAATCCCTTGTTGTAGTTATGACCGTAAATACGTATTTTTAGTGTAAATAATAGAGTAGGGGGACGGGAGGGGGTCGAGACAAATCTCACCAATTCTCACCAAGGGGGAGGGGAGTCGAAAAATCGCAAAAATCACCTCACGTAATTTATGGAAGACCCCAAACGCTAGATGTACAAAGAAGAATAAACGCCGCAAACAGAATATTCTTCTCATTACTGTCAGTAATGAAATCCAGAGACATCCACCGAAAAACCAAAATAAGAATCTACGAAACCATCATACGCACAGTAGCTACGTATGGATCTGAAGCATGGAATATCTCCAAATTTGTGGTCAAGATGGATATGTTTGAAAGGAAGGTTCTCCGAAGGATAGACGGTCCAATCAGTGAAGACAATGCATGGAGAATACGCTACAATCACTAATTGTACGACTTATACAAAGAGTGTAAACTTTCGACCTATGTCAAGCTACTGCGTCTTCGTTGGGCCGGTCATGTTCAAATAATGGATGACTTAAGGATACCAAAAAAAGCCCTGTATCTACTACCAGATGGCAAAAGACCAGTTGGCAAACCATGCCCGAGGTGGGAAGACAATGTTAAGGCCCATGTAGAAACTGCTGAACACAAGAAGTTGGAGACAAGCTGCGGAGCTTAACCGGTTAATAATCGGTGCCAAAGTGCCACTTAGGTCTGGTCTTAGCCTTGTTCACCTGATAGTTTGGTACATTTGGCTGGTTTGCAGGATTACTTGTTTTAGGAGGCATAACCAGGCCCACCATATCTCCTTGCGTGGCCTGGGGCTAAAAAATACTTTTTGTTCAATAGCTAGGCGTGCGTGAGTTTTCTAGCTGTGCGTGAGTTTTTTGAGCTGTGCGTGAGTTGAGTTTAGCGTGAGTTGAGTTTTGCGTGAGTTGAGGTGTGCGTGAGTTGAGCTTTTTTTTTTTTATGTGGCAGTGCTAAGCTTAGGAGTCACCCTTTGTACTACTAGTCCGTCATGTCATTTGTCACGTCATGGTGCAATGTCTAGCAGTAAGCTTAGTACGGGGGAGGGATGAGGGGGGGGTATAGGTTAAGGATTAAAAGGTACGGGGGGGTATTGAAGAAGGTGGTGATGAACCCTGCGTTTGAACTCTTGGATGTTGTAGGAGTTCGGAAATACTGACTGCGAGAGGTTATTCCACAGTCGAGTTGTTCTATTAACAAACGAATTCATATCCTGTTGAGTGCGTGAAAGGGGTAGTTATGTAGGTGGAAAAGGCGAAGGACCATGGGGCTGGCCGGGATTCGAACCCTGGACCTCTGGGATGGGAGACGGGCGTCTTACCCCTAGGCTAGGCCTCGTACGGGATATTTATGGAAAAAGGAAACTTGGGTTACTCAATTTAAAAGATATGTAGCTTCTAAGAACAAGAAAAATTCCAATATTCTTCATTTTAGTAGCGGTTTGCGATTTAAAATGTTTTTTTGAGTTATTTTATTCCTAGGGAGTCAAGTTTCATCTCCAGATTTTGAGTAAAATTTTGACTCCGCCCCTGTCTTATGCTATAAGAGTTGAAGGACTCGTTCTCGTCAACCAAAAGGACGAGGACCTAGAATATTACGTTTCTTATTTTCATTACGTTTTTATAATTGTTTGCACTTCAAGTTTTCGCTGTGTGTTTCTTAAATTTGAACGCAAAAAAGCAAAAACAAAACCACTTTAAACTTTCCTTCCCATACCCACTTACCACTTCAACCTTGTCCTTGCATGCGTGTCTGACTGCCTAATATAAAAATCATGAAATCTCAAATGCCAAATCCATACATAACACGTACACACTTCTATTTTTAACACAAGGAAAAAAGGGGATAAAGATTCAAGCTGAAAACCTTTTGTCTTCGATATTTATACACATTTTTTTTAAGGAATTGTGTATATTTTTCTGTAACTTACACACAACTAAACAACAGGTAAGGAAAAATTCAAGTGGAGTATATTCAGATTTGCATAACATTCAAACTTATGCAGAATGTACAAACAACAGGAGCAAGGAAGCCGTCAATGTTGCTTGATGAATTTTATGCAAACATTATGTACCGAGTAAACGTTATGACAATAAGTTATGGTCGCATATTATCCTGCCGAAAAATTATGCAATAATTTGTTTACAAGTTCCTCTCTGCCTTTGGTGTTTCCTTAAAGATTGTTTATTATTGTAAAAAACACGAAATAAATTTAGTTAGTGCAAATACTGAAGATTACTGCTTTACTGGGAATTTTAAAATCCAAATTTTTTTTCCATTTAAGGTTGTTAAAGAAAAAGTTTGACATTTTCCTGCCTCTGTAGGCTGCGATTATAGATGACAGAAATACGACGACAGTCTTTGAAAAATAATCGTCTGGATCTCAAGATAAAAATACCACCAAATGCGGAAGCCTACTCAAAAAGGCACTGCTTAGTGGATTTTAATTGTTACTTCAAATTCCTGGTAGTGGGTAAACATTGTTTTCACTTCTATGTAATCTTTTCATTTTTTCAACGAAATATTTGATGCTTTTGTGTTCATATATAAATAGAGTATGTGTTATTTTTGATGTGGCCAAACCAAGATTGGGAATCACCCTTTGTACCATTCCCATATATTGTTTACGTCAATAGGTATTCCGATATTTAGGCGTGCGAACCAAACACGGTTCTTGGTGGTCTATGACCCTGCCCCTTGCAAAAACTTAGTCCCAGATCTTTGCACCAGCTCAGCCGATATAAGGTGTGCAACAGCCAATGCATCCATCAAAAAAGCTTATTCACCTACCTAAGACACACACCTGATCTATAAAGCTTATTTCGGCCATCCAAGACGCACACCTACGCCATAAAGCTTTTTCAGCAAAGTGAAGTCGCCACATTTAGCAGATCAACAGACTATCTATCGCAATCGCTGCATTACCTATTCAGGTCATGGTGCAATGTGTAGTAGTGCGTTTAGCTTAAACGATAAAAGAGGATATGATATGGTAATGGTCTGAGGATGTTGGAAAACGAACGATGAAGAACATTACGATTAAACTCTTTGACTTATAGGAGATCGGAAACATTAACTGCGGAAGACCGAAGGTCTTAGTGGGTGGGAAAGGGAGCACTGCAGCACTTACCTACACAAGCCGACCCGGCTAGTCTTGTATTGTAGAAAAAATACTGCGGTTCAGCCCGGAATGTTGTAACTTCAGGGGAGTAGTTGCTATGAGAATATAAATTTTGCTGGAATGTGCAAGTTTTTGGTATCACCGATATGTATGGTTCACCATTGATTCACCACTGATCAACTTTTCACATTAAAACAACTCCTAGAAAAATGCTGGGAGAAGAAACATATGTATCATATCTTCGAAGCCTACGACGAGAACATTTTTTCGAACCGTCAAGTCTAAACAACAAGCCACTAGGTAGTTTGCTGAGTCTATTCAAGGGATCTGGGCTACAAAAATGTGGTATAGGGGTGTAGGACAAGCGAATGGACGTGGTTCTTTTGGACCCAGGACCAAAGAAAGAAATATAGAAAAAATATGTACATTCATGTTGTTCCCACGATACGATATATCCACATACGAGGGTAAGGATTTCAGGTATGGGAGACAATCCATGACGGTCTTTGATGACACCCTGTAAGATTTAATGGCTAACAGGGCAGCTTGACTGTCCGAGAAAATAACAATGTTAGAGCGGTTTGAAGCTCTATTTACACAAATCTGAGCATACACCTGGATGGCGAGTATCTGAGCCTGAAAACATACTCTCAGCCCTACCTCTTCATCGGTTTTAAAACCGTCTAAAAGGCCTTGGTTCCTCTAATGAATAGCCTACCATGTTGCCAGTCTGACCTTCGAATATTCGCCGTTAAAAAAGTTAAGAGTGGCAGGAATAGTATTAGATATTGATATCATTAGCTCCAGGATCAGCTCTTTGAGGATCGATAAATGATCCGGAAGATCTCCTGGCTTATAGGAGAATATCTCCTGTAGACGCAGCGCTTCTACCAGAGCCTTCTTTTTCACTACTAGTGGAGCGGAGGAAGGTTCAGTAGTAGGGTCTCCATAGCCGTCGGACAGGTGATTTTAACTCTCGTGATACCAAACAGTACACTCTTTGCACCCTGGCCAGCTTAATAACAGCACTTTTTGTTTGGTCTTGACCCACCATGCTATGGATACATACGTGACCATGGGCCTTATGACCGTCGTATATAGCCCCCAGGGTTTTCCTACAAATTGACGGCAAATACGGAGAGATGTAATTGCCTTGGCAGTTTAGCAGGAGACCTTTTGATCCAAGATCAAGCCTAGGTTTTTGGTCCCCTTTGAGAAAACAGAAGTTCGTCGCTTAGAATTGCCTATAAGAGGGGTTATGGGATGCCTCCTTTAGGACAGCCTTTACCGTAATCGATTCGCCATTCATATCAGCAGTTATCAATCTGCTGCTGAGAAGCGACGTAATTCAGGCTGCATTCGGAAACGTCATTTGCAGGGCAGTAAACGCAACACATTCGTTCGGTATTGCAGTCTGGCGTTCGAAATCATCAAATTTGCACCGCTTACTTTTGTAAAACTAGTCACTTTTGCAAACTGCATCAGTCAATTTGCAACCAACGCAGTTGATTGACGGTCATTTGACGATACCGAAAGCAGCCTCATTTTGTAATGGGAGGATGAATTCATTTTTTACTGCGGTTTCATCGATCGCGTCGAAGATAACGTTGTCAAATGCACGATCAATGTCTGCAAAAGCGCAGAGAAATATTTCCTTGGCCGGAGGGACCTCTCTATATCACTTACTAGAACATGAATGGCAGTCTCTGTAGATCTGCCTGGTCAGTGGGCAAATTCTTTACAGCGAACCCACTTCTCTGCCTGCACATACACTTTCAGTTTAACTGCGCAGTTTATCACGTGCGACATCATGTCTGAGCGATAAACTGTGTGAACTGTGCAGCCTGAGCTTCTGGACCCTGTTTTGCTCCGATAAACTGCACAGATCAGACAGTTTATCGTTCAGTTTCGTCCATTTGCCATTATTAAAAAGATATACTGATGATGAAGATGTCATGCTAGCCAACAGCCAACCAACAAAAGTCTGCCGTCATCGTTCATTCCCTTTTGAAATTCGATGAAAAGTCGCATGGGCTATCACACAAGGCAAATTTCCCAACCAACCGTACGTCAGAATGCTTAGCTTGTTGTTGTTTTTTTTTAAATGTTAATTCTCCTTTTTGCTATTTCTCTCTCTTTTCTTCCGGGCAGAAAAAAACAACAACAACCACCCAGCTGTCAAAAAGTTGACTTGAAAATCCAGTGAGAGAGTTGGTTCAGAAAATCTGCCTACTCCTTCGTCCTCTCTTATCCTCTTCTCTACAAACGACATTTTTAGTCTTTGTTGGTCGTTGGCTCGTGTAAAACTTGCCTTTCAGTTCAGCTTATCGTACAGTTTTTTACACAGTTCAACTGCGCAGTTAAAACTGAAAGTGTGTGGTTCGCTTTTCACTTTGGCGTTAAAGTAGCATTTCTAGAGATGGAGTTAGGTAATAAGGATAAAATTGTGAGGTTTTAGTTGGTAGAGGACCGTACATATCTTTGTACGGCTAGTCCACGCTGGCTTGCAAGGAAATCCTAACTGGCGATTTGCCATAAGCTGACTAAACATCACCGACATATTTAGCATTTCACGGAGAACGGCAACGTCAAAACCATGGCAATAATATTATTAGGAAAACTATGCTTGTTCTTGTTATGACGAAACATTTCATTTAATTGTAATGAATCGAAAAGTCCAATAAGTCTAATCTATGACTCAAAAAATTTCTATAATAACTCGTCTAGACACAAATCCATATCACAGCAATGCATTAAAAATTTGATTGTTTCGTTCTTGAGGAGTACAAGCAGGAAGCTCATAAACTAATAAATTCTTGGTTATTCCCAGCTTTTCAGAATACTATTAACCACAAAAACGAATTTTCTCAATGATTTCTTTAAATAGCAGAAAAAGAACGTTTGAATTTCGTTCAATTTCACCATTTACACAATTTGTGTACTTTTCCGTGCGCCGTCAATTGAAACCGAAACCCCCTAGCCATATTTACGCCGAACTGTGAAAAAATCTCGGGAATTTTCTCTTAATCTTATTTGCAATGATAACAACAAAAAGAGTTCTTTTGTGGTCTTTTGTACATTTATTATATTTTTTTTCCAAAGAATACGTTGCTAATTTGCGACGATATTGTTATAAATTCCTTTCTGTGCTCGTCGACGGCTGTTGTTCACCTTTAAAGGTATGAATATTGTGTGTTTGTTATCAGCTTATCACGCCCGTGATGATGATGAAATAATCAAAAGACGACTCCGGGGTAACTTATGGTATTTTGCAAGTGTAAATTGCTGTCTTTGTTAAATTAGAGACTAACATTCCAGAATTCATCTAATCATAGTGCAAATAAAATACCTTCGCCATTGTTGTTGAACAATTTTATCGGAGGAATTATAGTTTTTCACGTAGGCAGGGTTTTCAGTCAGTGTTCATTTGGAGCTACAAGGAGGAAAATCTAAGGAAAAGCTTTATGCTTGAAATTCACCATAGTTTGAAAAAAGAGGGGAAATTTTCCTGTTGAATATCTAAAAAGAAGGAAAATTGCAACAGGTTGACTTTTTCCTGGTGTGCGACGAAATTTTCCAATTTAATCGTAAATTTCGTGTGAAATAGGAAGAAATATCGAGGAAATCAGAGGAAAACCCCGGAGGAGTTTCATGGTGAAAAAAAAAGCTTTTTTCTGTTTTATTTATTTTTTTCTACTTTCAAATCCGTCGGGCGCCATTCTACTACGCATGCGCATGGATTTTCATGAAAAAGCTACAACAAAATACGTGTGTGGTGTAAGAACTTTTTGGTGAAAATCGCTCGCTTGATGGTGAGATTTTCTTCTTCGACAAAGTGAAAATCTCTATGGTAACGTGCATTTTCTTCTAATCTGGATGGGATTATTTTCGATATCGGAATATATATGATTTGGCCGGCGTCCGGGTTTACTTCAGTCTGAAATCAGAATTCGCTCCCGGTACATCTGTCCTCTTCTCATAGGAAACTAAATATTACAAAAAAATATAATTTCAGTGCGAGATAAGTTTTGATTCTGATTTTGGTTTTGAATATTAAACGGCCTATTTAAAGTGAATTAAATTAAATTAAATTTTTTAGTAGATTTGTTCTTAAAAATAAAAATATAAAAATTAGTTTAAAGTCGTTTCTTTTCTTCACCGTTTAAAAAAATTAAAAAATAAAAGTGTACGAACATTTCGTTAAACTTATCAAACAATTTTATTGTTTGTTGAACTGTTTTAGTTTTTATTGGTGAACTTTATTAAAACTGATACAAAATATAAAAGTCTAAAAAGAAAAGACTTAGTTCAAAAAAATTGTGGGTGAACAAATTACAAGATAATTTGTTTTATTCTTCTTAAGAATAATTCAATTATTTCATTTCCTACTGGCTTCAAATTCTGATACAACCATAGGACAATACAGGAATTTTATTAAAGGTAGGTTTAAAATAATTTTTTACTCCAATAACAAAAATTTCACTTACAAAATTAATGTTTACAATCAATCAGTAAATTTCTGTACCCCCAAAAAATCAGTTAAAATAAACTTTATCCCTCTGCCTACACCTTGTTACAACAAAAACATTACTTTGATGTACATAAAAAAAGGATAAAAAAATATACACAAAAAGGATTCTGTCCTTTTATATATCTACAGTAAAGAAACTCGACAATTTTGCGCCCACACACCTGGGTATCCTGCATTTTAAATTAATTTAATAAAATACATACAAATAGATACCAAAAAGTATATAACAATATATAAAGAAATGTTTGTCCTTGTTCCTGGAATTACAATCTTGAAAAGATCAATTTTGTTAATGTACACTTTATAAATGTTATTTTGCTCGTTATTTTGTATTATTTTTTGGTACAGTATCTAGATATGTATGATAATATTATTTTATCATTAAATTATTTACAATAAATTACATCGAATTTTAAAAGGTCAGGGTATGTCCTATTATTTTATTTTTTTATTGAGCGGCATCCTCTTATACAGTTTAAATTTTTTATATTCTGAGGGTGTTTTCTGTGTAATTTTTAAAAAGCATCGATATTCTAAAAAAAATATAATTCCAAATTCAAGTCCTTTTATAAGGACTTCTTCAAAAAATCTCTCTTTCTTTTTTCCCTTTAAAAAAAAAAAAATAATAATATTATTCAAAATAAAATTTCATATACAAAATAACCTTTTAAGGATATTCAGGACATTACACAAAAAACTTCTTAATAATACTTATGCACACATTAAAAAACTTATCCTATTTAGTCGTACTCCCTTCAAGATGCGTCCACGTGTGTGCTTGTGCATCAAAAAATTATCTAGTTGTTGTAATCTAATGAAAGTGAGTCTCAAGAGAAAAGTTTTAATTATAAAATTAAGTGTATGTAATTATACCAAACTACATTATACTCCTGTGATATAACTTTTAAGGCACCAAGGTGTATCTAAATGGATAAGGATTAAATGCCGGCTAGTGTGTGTGTGTGTGGGATGATACTTAATAAATTAAACTTTTGCTTAGTTTATACAGAATATCTAATTATACATACTAATGATGTCTGTGGCTTTACTCCTGTGGTTATGCATTACAAGATTAGATTATCGATTTTTGCAACAAAAAATAAAAAAAAATACTCAAAAAAAAATCCAAGAATAAATTTGGAATTTTTTTCTTCTTAAATGCCAGTTGTAATAAGATTTTTTTTATAAGAGGATTAAAGGGGGGAGGATGCTGTTTTATCGTTGTATATTTTTTAATGTCATGCCTTGTTGAGTTTTCTGAAGGATTTTAAATTCGTTTTAGTATGATTTTTTTCAACATGAAAAACAAGAGCTGAGAGGCAAGCCTTCTTTGTGCTGTTGAGGATTTTAATGTTGTATAGAGCAGCGGTTGGCAACCCAAATGCATTGGTGTGCTACAAAATAGATAATTAAAACTATTTCACACTAGCTGGGACCCGGTGCGCCTACGCTGCACCCATAAGTCAATAGTAAACAATAAAAACCATCCATTGACTTAATATTTTTCGAGATATGAATTTTACACAGATGAAATGCCTCAAAGAACATGGGTCTTGTGTCGGCCGCCATGAATCGGTATATTGAGTCTACTACATTGCTTATTGTATTCTACTTATCATACCCCTTCATTTGATACCCATGTTGAGGGGATTGTGAAGAAAGTGGTAATCCGGCCTCTTTAGACGGCCGCCATGGATCTAAAGATATATTTTGTATACTACATTGCTTATTGTATTCTACTTATCATACCCTTTCATTTGATACCCATGTCGAGGTGGTTGTGAAGAAAGTGGTAATCCGGCCTCTTGAGACGGCCGCCATGGATCTAAAGATATATTTTGTATACTACATTGCTTATTGTATTCTACTTATCATACTCTTTCATTTGATACCCATGTCGAGGTGGTTGTGAAGAAAGTGGTACCCCGCCCTCTTGAGACGGCCGCCATGGATCGAAAGATATATTTTGTATACTACATTGCTTATTATATTCTACTTAACATACCCTTTCATTTGATACCCATGTTGAGGTGGTTGTGAAGAAAGTGGTACCCGCCCTCTTGAGACGGGCGCCATGGATCTAAAGATATATTTTGTATACTACATTGCTTATTGTATTCTACTTATCATACCCTTTCATTTGATACCCATGTCGAGGTGGTTGTGAAGAAAGTGGTACCCCGCCCTCTTGAGACGGGCGCCATGGATCTAAAGATATATTTTGTATACTACATTGCTTATTGTATTCTACTTATCATACCCTTTCATTTGGTACCCATGTCGAGGTGGTTGTGAAGAAAGTGGTACACCGCCCTCTTGAGACGGCCGCTGTGGATCATTTTAGTTTCAATAGCGTCATGGCCTACCTATTGTTTGACAGCTGCGTAAATTTGAAATTTTCATTAAATGTAATGATTCAATTTAATGACAATTTTACATTTGTCAAACAATAGGTAGGCCATGAAGCTATTGAAACTAAAATGAAGTGAAAATTCCTAAAATTACCATTTTTTTGTTTTTTCAGGCAATTTTTTAAATTTTTCTCTCCGTAAGAACCATCCTCGTAGTTCAGCGAATATTCGAAAAAAAAAATTAGTCCAATAGGTCCAGCCGTTCTCGAGTTTTGCGCTTAGCAACACATTTAGCGATTCATTTTTATATTATAGATTAAGCGTGCCACCAAAAATTAATTAAACATTAATGTGACAGGCCGCCGGCAGGCCGTGACCTTTCAGGCCAGATCGGCAGGTAGGGCCCAATGAAGGCCACACTTTAAAGTCCTCTTTTACTTACAGCCAGTCAGCAGGTTGTGGCCTTTTGGTCAGGTTTGGCAGGCACGGCTCGACGAAGCCCATGCATTACTCAGTCTGACTGAGCAATAAGGATATGAGTCATCCGGTTAACAGGCCGTGGATTGCAGGTGATCTCATGATTCCCCATACACACACAGACGAAGACAACAGTTTAGCGTAGCTGGTTGTTAATTCCAATACTAAAATGTTCATGGCCTCAACGACATTTTTAGACGTATAGAAGTTCAAATCTTCAGGCCCGGACTAACGGTAAGTACCCACAGTCATAAAAAAATTTTTTGTCAGTTTTCCTGAACTAAAAGCCCCATCAATTTGACGGCCTTTGCGTGTGTCATTATGCTTTGCCTCAAGGCAGATAACCTTCAGGCCATGGCCTGCCGGCGGTCTGTTTGTGAATAGCCTTAACATATTGATAGTTTTAATTTAATGCACATTCCGAATTGTCTTCGTGTCACTAGAGATCTTCTCATGTGCCACCTAGTGACATGCGTGCCAAGCCGTCCGTTTGTATAGAGAACGATATTGATCAGTAAGGCCAAGTCGGAAAGGCAGTAAAGAGAAGATTGAAAGAAATTCTGACGCCTGATACATGCGGTATCAAATCCACCGGCTTTGATCCCATATATACTACTGCGACAGAAGCTTGCTTCTGTACTCCAACGAGTGACGCTTTCTGCTCCGCTTATAGCATTCATAACGCTCCTTTAGTCCCTCATAGGACATAGGGCGGAAAAGGCAGCTTATAGCAGAATTAGCCAATAGTGGATTTTTGTTTATACCTCTCTTCCTCGAACTCAAATTGTTGCCTATCTCATTCGTGTTTGGCCCCGAAGATCTGCTATTGCCCAGTGCTGCTAGTTCCACCAGCTAGTTCTGTTACTAACAAGGCCCAAGACTTAAGTAGGTAGGCTAGTTGTAGGTATTGGGACACTTAAGCCTGGAAAAAGCGAACGACCCCGTCGCTTCGAGAGCCTCGAACTTTGGCCTCTGCGATAGCAGTCGGATGACTTAACTTCTCTTGACTACCGATACCGAGCTTTATAAATCATAGTTAAATATAAAAGAAATATAAGTGGTCATAAATTATTTAAGTTGACTTAAGCTATCTTAGACGATTTGGTAATTTAAAGTCGCTTATGACTTTGGAACTTGGTTTAAAAAACACCTGATTCATAATTTGTATTATAATAAATATTTTATAGTTTTCGTAATGTAAATTAAAGTATAATATGAAATTTTCTTATTTCTTTCTTTCATATCATACATTAAAGAGCTTTAACAAAACCCCAATCAAAATTATGGTTATAACATCCAACACTCTTTACAAACACTCATAACAAATTCCTTTTAACTCTCGAAGCCTTACCTTATTATACAAAATACCTATTTCAAAACAAAAACACCTTCTTTTAGCATATAATTACTCATACTCAATCTCTTAAATCTCATTCATTAACTTGATTATTAACTTGAATTATACACTTGAAATATTTTCTTAAGAAATCTCTCATTGTATGCATAAAATACTAAAGAAATTTTTGTTTAAGACCTTACTTTGATGTAAATCCGAATTCATGCAAAAAGCATTTCTTAACCAGCAACAACAAAAAAATTATTATCCACATTTTAGTCCATAGTATACCCATAGTATTATGTATTATGTAGATAGAACAAAATTGGATAGGAGGTTATATAACATTTTACTTAGAATAATTTTACTTATATTTAGCCGAAATTACCTGTAGCAACTAGAAATTAAATTGGATGGGTTTCTTTTGATGAAAAGAAAGTAGAAAGTAGCTTTATTGTTTATGCAAGAATGTATATGTATGTACAAGGACAGATATTGGGTTTTGTATAATTTCTTGCATCCGTGAAAACACTTCATTTTTTTTTTCAATGTTTTAAATATTTTTTAAATCTTAATTTATTAAATTGCGCCCCCGACAATTTGCACCCGGTGCAAGTGCACCATTCGCATTTACGGAAGCACCGCCCCTGATTGTTGGGTTGCTAGAGTAGACTTATGATTTTAAATGTTATAAGCAGCTCGAGTGTGCTCCATGAGACTCCCCAATTCCACTTCGGCCCTCCTTGCCTTGGCCTTCTTCAGCTTAATTGGTCTAAAAAAGTCCCATAAGTATGGTAGGAAGCTTGCATCTCAGAATAAGGCATTATACGACTGAGTTCGCCTGATACTCATAGGAGATCGACAGAGGACAGTACAAAACCAACCTACTGGAAATCAGCCCTAGACACGTTAATTTTACATCTTGGCTTGGTAGGGCCGATCATAGTAGCCCATCCCTTTCAAAACAGCTTTCAGTGGCCACCACGAAGAGGCTATGTTCACACTTTCACCAGTCCGAGATAGCACGGTACGTTCGTATTTAAATACACCTCCCCTACCTACAATCTCGCTGGTGATTAGTTCCAATAGCTTGATCTATACCAATTAGCTTGATCTATGAAAAAAAAAATAGAAAAAAATTTGTTACGATTAATTTCAAGTTTCTCAAGATCAGCGATCATTCGAATTGAATTCTTGAACTCAAGTTTTTGATCAAGTTGGTGTATGATTTGAAAGACCATATTTCAAGAGTAGTTCAATTTGAGAATTTATAAACAGTCTCCTCTCTATAACGACAGGAGAACCACAGCTGTAACCGACGGGGTTAGCAGGAGGCAGCCTCGTCGGAGTGTTATATCTCCTCCTAAAACAAGTGAATCTCAGCACCAAACTAGACTACTAGTTGAACATGGAGTACTTACCCCGTTTATGATTAGGTTGAAAAGTTTAGTAGAGGTTAAGCTAAAATTTCGATCACCTAATGTGATGTTGAGTAGAGTTCACTTTGGGTTGAAATAGAGTTGAATGACCTCAAAACATAATGTTTTAAAAACGTAGAAGGTAATTAGAACGAAAGAATTTTATATTCCTGTGCAAGCTACGCCGAAGGCAGACATCACGGATGGGGTAAAAAAACAAAAAAATGTCATTTAAATCCAATTACAACTGAACCCGCGTATATGAGGCGAAATATCTACCCGACCCACGCAGAAGAGCTGATTTGATTTGAGTGGCCCCAGTTTCAACTTGACTTCCGTTTAGAACTGGGTTGAACCTGGGTTAGACCTGGGTTGAGCCTGGGTTTAAACTGGGGTTTGCCTGGGTCTAAACTGGGTTGAACCTGGGCTAAACCTGGGCTAAATCCGGGTTAAACCTGGCTTGAACCTAGTGATAAACGGCGTAACTATCCGCTAGGTGCCCTTTTACTTGAGATTAGGCCAGACGAATTGCCAGGCTAATGAAGGACAGTCAAAATTCTTTAACTCTGAAGAAGCTCTTAGTTGATTTTGAGATTTGGCAAGGGGCTATTTCCTGATTAGAAAACTTTTACATGTTTTAATTTCCCCAATTGCCGCCCATTTCTCTTCTTTTATCTGCTTTATACGTTTCATTTTTACACAAATTTTACCTTTAACTATTTTCAAAACCTATTACTAAAACGACTACTAAACTAAACCTCGATTAAGAAAAGATTTCACAACATTTTTCCTCCAATCAAAATTATTCTGTTGGTTTTTCCACTGATTACACCTTCTAAGAAGTACTTCTTATTAAGGTTACAAATAATTGGCAAAGTTCGCACAACTTAACTTCTACAATTTGGTATATATAAATTAGGTCTTTTAGGGCATAAGGTAATCAGTGATGGTTTTAAGAATTACGGTAATTGCTTTTGCATTTTTTTTCGATTGGGTTATGATTCTGATAACAACAATAATAGAAGTCATGTTTATTTTTTGATCAAAACTTCAAGGATATACTTATATAAGTCATACTTGAAAAGGTATATTTCCCAAGAAGTAAACTCCAAACCAAACTGTTATTTATTTTGAAAGTATCGACCTTAGTAATCTCATGCCCTAAAAAATGTATATTTATAAAACTTATGACTCAATTAAAAAACAAACGATTTTATACCCAGAAACACAATCTATACAACAACAACGTCCTTCATAATAATAAAATTAAAACAAGGACGAAATTCTATCCTTAGAAGAATATAATAAAGAAAAGAAATTCTCGATTTACACGGGATTGTGACCCTTAATAACCCTAACTAGATCTAAAAGATTTCTAAGCGGACGTGCCGTGCTGCCTTTAAGAAAGAATAAATTACAACGAAATTTCGTAAAGGACTTGAATTACACTAAAAATCCTTAAAAACATGAAACTCAACAAAAGGGATCCTTAAAAACGGATATAATTTCTTGTCGGTTTATTGCCCAGTAAAAAATTAGGATCATTTTAACAACTTGACTCCCTTAAACTGTGCCTGGGAAATTGTAATTCTGTGTGTGCGGAATTTCGTTGGGTTCAGTTCCTTTTTGAGGGCTGAGGAACCACTCAAGGACAAAGCATACTAAAATAACAATATCTAAAAATATCAGATATCAACCCTTGTAGTCAGGAATGTGAAGAGAGAGAGAGATATGTATGCAAAAGGATTCTTTTATTAACATTTCAAACGTCATACAATCTTATTTTATCGCCTTTGAACAAGCCCCCCATCCGCAGGCCCCAATACAAATAAAAATACGCAAAAGTAATTGGTTAGGTCTATTTTGTGCACTCTTTCATTGCAGATGCGAATAGGAATATGGAAATTGTAGCACAAACCAAATTTAAATCTAAAAGGCAAAAGGATATTCTTTTTTTATGTATAAAACATGCTATTACTGTTTTCTATGTTATCCTGTTTGAGAGGATTTTTTTTTCTCAAAAATGGATACCGGAAGAAAAATAAAATGGAAGGTACTTGTATTTTTTTGCACAACACAACGATACACTGATAGGAAAGTTTTCCCAGCAACAAAACTGAAGGACCTTGGGTGGTTTGAGGGAGGTTTTTTCAGATCCTGGAAATTGCATAATAAAACTAGCAGCACGTACTTGAATATTTTATTTGCAATACGTTTTATAATGCAGAGAGGATTATTGCAGACTAGCAGGACATCGTAAAATTCTTGTAATTTTTTTTTTTTCGTGTATAAAAAACGGAAATTCTTTGAAAGTTTTCAAATGGAAAAAATGTAATAAAATGACACTATGTATGTTTTATTTATTTCTTTTCATACTTTGTAGATTGAGCTACAAGGTATTATAGCTAACTTTGCAAACCCCTTTTCTATATAAAGTCTCGCCCCAACGGCACAGACACGTTCCCATACTTTACAGATAGTAATGCATTCCAGCCAGCTTCGTTATCTAATCTCATCCATTTGGGTATAGAGATGAGCAGATGTCAATCCTCATTCTAGTATGCAGATACTTCACAATATTCTAGGTTTCTTGTTGTATGAAGGTGCTTTATTATTGTATTCTAGGATAACCAGGTTGAAGTGCTTTTCATCAGTTTTCTATCCCAAATGGATGTGAGATCTCATTAGTGGCGGCTACAGAACGTGCCGGGTCCAATAAGTGCCGCCTGTATCAATTTATTCTGTAGAAAGTGTCTGCTCAGTTTAATTCTATTCTTAGTGTGCGTTTTGGGATCTATGACTTGATTATATGTACATATTCCGTCCAACAGACCTCGAAGGTCGTTCCATATCATGCACTTAAGGCAATTTCACGCCAGTTTGTTCTTAATAAGTTTGGTTGAAATTAGGATTATGATTGAAATGATGGGAAATTTCATATAATATTATTTTTTGTGCATGAAATGAAGTTTAGACATATTCAGTGGTTTATTCTCGTGGAATTTCCTTGCTTATTATTATTTGTCCTTAGTCCCCTATATCAATTGTGGCTTCATTTGGGATCATCTTATTAGAGATCTGGCCTTCTCGGATTTATACCTATGAGATTTCAAACGATATCGTTTAGAACAGTGATGGGCAATAGTTAACTTTTCCAGAGCACCAGAAAAGCTTTTGTCTACTCCTCTCTCACTCGAACTCACAAACAGTATAGAATGGACCTGGGACTACCGGAAGGGTCTGGGTTACGATAGATGCAACAAAACTTTCCAAACCAACTCTCCTTTTTGACGGGTCATCAAAAAAGTTTATAGTTGGGTGTTGTTATAATGGAAGGCAACACCTTTTCTATTATTCAATTCCGACCGTTTTCATTTAATTTGCATTCCGTAATCTCTAGTTTTCCACAGAATGAATCACAGTACACGATTCCTTTCTAGTGCTGATGGAGCAGATGTTAATTTGATCTTTCATGTTTTTCGTATTCAACTTATGAGGAACACATACATCGACCTTCTTTTGTATCCAGGTTTGTGTAAATAGTTCGCTATTTGCACTTGTTTCACTTCCGGGATAAATCAAAAATATCGGTGGCAACGTTTTTGCGGTTTTTACGGAAGCCTGAAGGGTACTGAGAACGTCGGTGCTACTTCGGATGTGTGGGAATATGCCGCGCCTTTGCCAATTTGTTTCCATGAAATTACATTGTACCTCACGGTAGTTGCCGTCACGTCAAGGATATGTGTGGATCGATCTTTACCGGAAACTCGTGGTTAAACTAAACACAAAATGGCTGTAAGCCAGATTAAACTTACTATAACTCCTGATGTATTTGAGTTCACTGGTCTAGTAGTGATCAGTCAGTGCAGGCGTAACCATGTAAATAAATATGAAAATTTTAAAGCTCCTGGGATAAGCTCTATGTCCCTCGGATATTGATTTAGCACGCCACCATTCCCTCAAGAAGCTGATGTAAACAAACCAAACAAGTGAAAAATATAACGATTTGCTTAATTGTATGAAGTTAATATAACTCCTTTTTATGATATTTAATGAATATTAAGCATAGGGCCTTTTCGTAAACGTCAAAGCAACAGAGCAACTGAGCAAACAACGCATCGGCAACAAAGCAGCGCAAACTTCTTCTCGCATACGTATGCATACATTCGTAATTGGCTGCGCTGTTGCATTGACTGTTGCGCAACAGACTTGAATCTTCTACGTTTCCGAACGAATGACTTTGGATCATCTGCGTTTACGAACTTGTTGCATCGTTGCAAAGCATACGTATACGTTTACGAAAAGGCCCATACTTATGATATTTAATGAATACTGTTATATTTATATCACTCCATTTGCCTAAAAAACGATTTCCCACGAGGAACTTTAGTACTTTTAAAGCAATCCACCTCAGAACACTTCATTTCGCAAATTATCGTCTATTATAAATTAATCCCAGTGATAGCAACAACAAATAATCACTTTAAAATAGCTTTTTACACAATTACTACCCACTTTTCTACAAACAATAGATTAAAGCTGTAAAAACTTGCACTTTTTGTAATTCAAATCAATCGAGCAGATTTCATTTGACAGTTCGGCAATGTGTGTCTCTCTTCCACACTATTCCGTTCCGTGTTATTTTATATTTCTATGGGCTACGTTTATACTGCATTTTCGAATTCTTAACATGCTGAGCTGTAAACTTTTTGCAACTCGTTGACGTTTCCAGACATCTTTTTTTTGCAGTATTACCGCAGTTTGACGTTTTTGAACTCGCCTTGAGTCTCCTCTATTGCGTCCTCCCTGTTCCCAAGAAGGATTTGTGCGCATGAGAAGTGACGCGTGCAGCATTTATACGTGCAAAAATATTCCTTTGCATCTCATAACAGTTGGAAACAGTACCATCAGTGCGCTGCACCTGTTTTTCTGCACATGCGACTAATATTTTTTGACATTTTTGACTAATGCTATGCATGACTACAAAATTTTTTATAAATTCATAAAGGTCTATATATAGACAAGTATTTTAAAATTTCTTTTTAAAAATAATTTTCACGTATTCCTCTTCAAATTGATTCATTTCCTTTTAATAAAATGTGTCACATACACACATGTAAATGCCATTTTTACTACCAAAAATTTCTTTCGTTTAAATAAGTGAACGTCACCTAGTATCTATATGAATCAGTTTAAAAAATAGAGTAAATTCATTTATTTAAAATTTTATGACTGAATCTTCATATTAGGACTCATAACAATACGGTCTGTCGTGTTTTTAACATCACGAGCAGGTTACAGATTTTTCAAAAAAAAAAAATGCGTCAATCGCCAATCCCTCTCCTCACAAAACAGAAACACATTGTTTATGTAAAATTACACAACATAAACAAAAATTCCGGAGCTACTCCTTAAGTTATAATTAGTACAATTAGTGGGTGTGTTCAGCAACTTGCAGGAGCAGGTTGTATTTTTACACATTTTTGCAAAATTCAAAAACAAAAATTACGAAAAAAAAATTGTGACGATATCATCCGATGATGGCGGAGAGTATAAACTGAAAGCTATTTCCTAAATTATTTCCGGTACGTCATCAAACGAACGCTCCTTTGCGGAAAAAAAATATAGCTCTATATACTATAAGCAAAAGTTTACTTTATGATATTTTTGCATTGAAAATATGTAGACGTTTTCGCACGTAATATTTTACTCAGTTTTATTTTTGAACAAAAACAACAAAAAAACATAAATGGACTCGCATGTACGCCCGCGAATATTGCAATATTCATATTTTTAAAACAAAAACAAATTTATCATCATCAAGATTTGTTTTACTTAAATATTTTTACTTGAAATTGAGAGAAATTGACCAGTTTTTATTTTTGTATTTTTGTATAAATATTTATTTTCTTAGGGGTACAGAAACAAGAAAGGTTTTATGTCATAATACTCTCTACACAAAAAAAAAATAAAAAAAAATGAAAATAAATTGGAAAGTCTCCAGTAATGGATACAAAATGTATCCAGAAAAAAAGGCAATTTGTTTTGATATACAATCGCGGGTGTGTACCCTTTTATCTAAAGTAAACCTTGTCTTGCCTGGTGGCTGGAAAAACCTTTTTTATGTTTCCTAAATAAAGTAAACAAGGTCAAGTGCCGTGAGATATTAATTATATTGTGGACAACTCTTTTTTATTTTATCTCTAGAGAGGAAAAGTTTTGTGACAATTTTTGTTGTTTTTGTTCTTCAACCAAGGAAGGGTTCAGAGGTTTTGCCCTCTGGAAAGTTAAATTTTTCGGTTGGTTTTTCTGTTGTGTTAATGTGCTTACAGGGACAACCTACAAAAATATTATAAAGTCTATGGAATACTTTCTGTGGAATTAAAAAAAAAACACAAAAAAGGTTCAGGCTTTTATGGTGATGACCCCAATACCCCGGGGCACTAGGGTTTTGGGTAAGTAAATTGGTTGAGTTTGGTTTGACAATTTCCTCACCGTTTTGGTCCAAATATTTTGGTAATTAACTGCCGAATTGATGTTTTAAATATTTTGTTATCCTATTTTCAAGGCAGTTAAGCAGCAATAGAAGCTTGTACGTAACATTAGTAAGGTCTCACCTTGAATATGTTTCTGTTATTTGGGCTCCTCAGTACGACGTTCACATCAAGAGGATTGAGTCGGTGAAAAATCCTATACTAGATATGCGCTTCGGAAATTAATATGGGAGTGAAGCTTTCCCAGATACGACATTAGAAAAAAAATTCCGAGCTTGAAATTTTTATGGCATAGGAGAAGCATCGCACCGGTAATGTTAGCTCAGGATGTATTAATAAGCCACATCAACTTTCCGAATTTGCTTTCTTTTTATTATTTATGCGCCTCTTTCTTTGTTTCCAAAGAAGGAAATATAAAACTTTCATATACGGCTTGTAAAACTTAAACCTTCAAAATAGCTTCCCAGGAAGGTAATTAGAAGAAAATCGAGCAAAGTGCTTCCTTCTAATGACATGCAATTCAAAAACGATATTGATAGGGATACGTATGGGAAGCACTTCCAAGTAACCTAAGTAAAGCTTCTTTAAACATCAGTGAATGCTTCTATTTTCCACTGCGTGAGAATGACCACAGATTTCGATATCGTTACCAGAATGTTGCTTAAGAGACAAGTAAGATTGGCCTTGTAGTAAAGACTCCCTGATTGTGCCGTATTCGTGCCACATTCCGAAACATCACAACAAAGCCCCTGTACCTCCTGTTAATAATAATCCACCCCCATCTACGCGCTTATTCTAAAACAATCCGCTTATCAACCAACACCTATCACAATAACTTTATGGTTTTATAAACTCATAAAACCACAGCAGAGTTATCATAACCTAAATAACACCTGTGTATGTATATCACCAGACTCAGGTACAAAAATCGATATATCACGTAATGCGGGGAATGACTTAAATGCACTTAAGGTAAAACATGAAAATATCTTTAAATGCAACAAACGAAAAAATTTAAACTAATTTAAATTCTTTTTGCTGCGGAAGTGTGTCTTCTCTATGAAGATACCAAAAGTAAAAAACAAGAAATACAAAGAAGAGTATGTAACATATCTACAATACTCTTGGTCTAATTAAATGGAATGCATCCCGTCAACGTCGTCGTCGTCTCGAAAATTCTCTAAAGTATATAAGAAGAGGGGGTTAAGTAACGACCTAATGTCGGATCCCGCTTCAGAACAAACAAATAAAATTACAAAACCATAAACCCTCAAGTTATTTCAACTGCATTTTTGGTTTTCTGGGGAATTAAATAAAAGAAAATAAAACGAAACATTTCTAAATGAACGAACGAACGTACGAACCAACGAACCAAATGAGCAAGACGAAATGAGACTGTCTGATGAACTGAATGATTCTCTATGACTGTCCTATCTAAACTTAGGCTGCTATCCTGAAAATAGACCAGTACCAGACGGCATGCCTCTCCAATACAATTTCAATATTGAAATACGCACATATAGAAGGAGAAACAACAACATGAATATTTCGCAATAGTACATTGAAACACACAAAAATTTCGTATTTATTTTATCTCTCATTGCTCTACGCAAGAAACAAATGCGCGTCGATGTTTGGTTGCGTGGTTTGAATTTAGTTTTGTGTATTTTTTTTTGTGAAAACACATTCTAATCTTATCACAATCGGGGAAAACAGCAGACAACAACAGACTTTTTGAATAAATCACAAAAAACAAAAGCCTAATCACATAATCCCTCAACCATGAGAAATTTCCGCTTTAAGATATTATTTTTGTTTAATTTTCAAATTCTTAACATTCCATTACCCCCCCCCCCCCTTCGCCTTCCAATCGCCATTAAAAATGCATAAACAATTATGTAAAATATAAATTATAAAATTAATTAATCGCAGGTGCTTCGTAATAAAGACATTTCTAGATCTAGATCGTCTACGAGCCGTGCATTATATTTTTATTAATAAGCAGCGATTTTAATGTACTAGTACAGCTGCAGCGTTTTTAATGTACTAGTACAAATATAATTTCTTTTGCACTATATACCCTGGCATACTTATTTATTAGTAACAGTTGCCTCCGCCAGGGGATCGAGAATGGCATAAATATAAAACAAGCAAACATTTTCCTGCCCGCAAAATTTCTTGCAAATATTTCGCTACTGAAATGAGGAGAGAGACTTTATCCCATAAAATGACTACGAAAATATCTTTTTGTGTAAATTCTTTGCAAATTTGTATGAAAATGATGAAAAGTCGCTCTTTATCACACTTCAAGATAAAATTTTTATCTATTTCGCAAATAAAATTCTTGTCTTTTTTCGCTGTTGTTTGAAATCTGTTTGCTTTATCCATAATTGCGTACGTGACGGTTTTTTTGTTTCAAACCTACTACTAAAAACGACTGCGTTGCCATTTTTCTAAAAAAAAAAATGATTTTCTTTTATCGTAACACAAAAAAAAAGATAAATAAAAAATAAATATGCGTTTTCCTTGAAATTTTCTCTTCCATATTGTTGTTGTTGATGTCTTTTAATCATATTCCAAATAAAAAACGTCAAAAACGATTTTGATAAAATTTTGTATGTCAATTCCAACGTTCAAAATTTAAAAAAAAAAATATTTTTTATTATAAAAAATGTGTGTTGTTTCAAAAAAACAAAAATTAATATTGAAATTTGTAAACAATGAAATAAAATAAGACACGAAGGCCAGCGTCTATGCTAATATTAGATAAAACAAAAAAATACAGAGATAAAAAAAATATAATCACTTTCAGATTTTTTACAATACAAGGTGGATGTGGGGCACAAATCTGATTTCATTGTGTAAAATGCAACATATTTTTTAATGGGCTTTGGAATTTGATTTTGTAATATTTCGTTTCCTCGAGAAGGGGGCGGCGTTGTAATTTAGAAATTGTGTTATGTTTTCTTGATCAAAATATTTTTTTTTTTGATACAAAAATATACCTTGATGGAATTTCATTCATTTTAAAAATTAAAAATAAAATTTTTAATATAAAAATAACAAAAGTGAATGTAAAATTGGATACTTCATAAACATATCTTGTGTGCCTATATAAGTAGTAACGTTGTAAGAATGTTTCATGAACTCCTACCTGTTTAGATAAATAATGCATGTTAACCAAACTTACATTGTTGCCTGACACACATTGACCGCTCGGCATTGCGTTTTGAGGGCATTGGTAGTGTTTTTGTTAGCAAAAAGCGCGCCTAGGCATGTGTACACCTTATAGCAATTCTATGATTGGTAAAAAAACACTCATTTCAAAAGCTCGCGCTTGAAAACACCCAATGTGTACTTAGGCTAAATCTTTTTAACGGTTGGAAGATGGAAGGGAATCGAGTATTAAACTTGAGCCGGGCTGGGGCCTTTATGTTTCTATCTGAATCGTACATTTGGCCGCATTCGGTACATTCCTGGGTTTCACCTAGCTCAGACGATTCGGAATCTCCACCTCATCGTCATGCTCTTTCGGCTAGACTCACTACTTCATATGATCTGCTCCTGAGGATATCAGGTTGAGGCCCCATACATGGTCAAATTGGCTGTACATCGAAGTGCGAATGTACAAACAGGGCCAGCGTTTGATTTTTAGCGCCTGGTGCACTATGTTATATTGCGCCCTAGCAGTTCTTAATGGCAGTGAAGGGCAATGGACAAAGACACGAAACACTTAAATATTTAATTTGGGTTTTCCTTAAAGATATTCTATGTAAATCCTCTGATAAAACTATATATCAAATTTTGCAAGTTTCAGAAGGCTGTAATTATTTCTTTTGCAAAATATCAGACCGCCATCTAAAAGAAATTGTACGCAGATTATTATTTTTAGAATCTTAATTTCTGATATTGCGCCCTGTACAATTGCGCCCAGTGCAAGTGCACCATTTGCAATTATGACAGCGCCGCCCATGTGTACAACCAAAACTATCGATTGTGAGCCGGTTGGGCGATCAAAACTCGGTGCGCGCATGGGTTTGATAAAAATCTGGATGTACATCCAATTTCACTGTGTGTGGGGGTTTCATGACTCTCAATTTTACCCAGAGTCGGATTAACAACTTACGGAGCCCTAAGCAACTGGTGTAGAAGGTATATTTACTAAAGTTACAAAGCTGCCGGCTATTGATAGGCTGTGGTTGGACGAACATGGGGCAGAATCGTAACGGTTTAACAGCTAGGACGTTTTAAAATTGAAATTTTTTTTTGTTTTTGTAACCCTATAATGCCGGATCTACACGCTTGTCAAGGCTTGGCAAGCGTTCGAAAACTGCGAACGCTTGCTCAGATTTTGGGAGCATCCACACATTTGCGAGTGCACTTTTATCTTTTGGACAAGCAATTATGACAGACCTCGGTCATTACTTTTGGTTTGACGTATTTTTATATAAAACTAGCTGGGATCCGGTTCGCCTCGCTGCACCCATAAGCTAATAGTAGCCAATAAAAACCATCCATTGACTTGGAATTTTTCTGAATTTTATACAGATGAAGTGCCTCAAAGAACGGGTACAGGGGTCTTGAGACGGTCGCCATGGATCTAACGGTATATTGAGTATACAACGTTGCTTGTTGTATTCTACTTATCATACCCTTTCATTTGATATCCATGTCGAGTGGGTTGGGAAGAAAGTGGTAATACGCCCTCTTGGGACGGCCCCCGTGGATCTATTGAGTATACTATATTGCTTGTTGTATTTCAGTATAGCGTCATGAGCTACATACTTATTGTTTGACAGCTGAGTAAATTTGAAATTGTCATTAAGTGTAATGATTCAATTTTTAAATTTATTTACATTTACGAAGCTGCCAAACAATAGGTAGGCCATGAAGCTATTGAAACTAAACTGAAGTGGAATTTTTTTTAAATTTTTCGGCTGTTCATTTTGGTTGAGAGTATAAAATAGCCTACAACCTATTCTCATATTACCAAATATATACAGAAAATTTCATAAAAATCGGTCAAGCCATTTCGGGAGAGCTCGATAACAAACACTGTGACACGAGATTTTTATATATATACAGGGTGTATCAGTGAAAATGTCGAAATGCCTGGCTGTGGATAGGTCTTGGATAGACGAACAAGAGGGTGGGGATCGTAATGGTTTAGCCCCTAGGGTTTTTGAATTTTTTTGGAAGAGGTTTACACTTTACCATGTATTTTTGCAACCCTATTGGATATTTTCATGAATAAGGCAGCGATCTACGCAGAATATCTCTTTAAGTTGGGTTGAAAGCTTGACTTTTTCAGTTTTAGATAGGTGGGAGTATTCTGCGTAGACTGCTGCCTTATTCATGAAAATATCTTCTAGGGTTACAAAAATACAGGGCGATATTTACCTCTACCAAAAAAATTTCAAAACGCCCTAGCGGCGTTACGATTCGATTCCCCCCAATATGTAATATGATTTTTTGTTCGTCTATCCAAAACTTATCCACAGTCGGCCGCTTTGTTAGTTTCATCAATATATCCTGTATTTAGTCAACCCACTGTAAAAGTCTCCCGTAGCACAGCGGGCTAAAGGCTTGCCTCTCGTACGTGAGTTTATTGCGAGTTCGATTCTACGTTTTTTTTGTTTTTCGGTTTGTTTTCCAATGCACTTTATATTTTATTTAAAAATACTCTTGTATAACATAATTTCAACACTAGAGTCTAGCCAATCCGTAATTTTTTAAGTGTTGCTAACTAATAAATTTTTCATTAAAAAAAGTCGAATCCATATGATAAAACTTTGAATATTTTTGCTAACTAAATGGCATAGAAACAAAGCAACATCAAATCCATTACCATAGCTGCCGTATGTATTAACATCTTACTTTAGGCTTATGACAAAGAACATCACGCCCTCACAATATTTTTAATCTTACAAAGCCTCTCTTTTATCTTATGCCTACATGGGTTCACATACAGTATTTGCTACATGATGTATCTAAGAAAATCCTCTTAGTATGAGAACAATCAATCTCTTTCTCTATACATTCGATTAACTTTGACGTAATAGTCTTCTTATAGCGTACGTCATAGATCAAACCTTCTGATATATTGTGTTGAACTCAAAATTTCCCCTAGATATTTGTACGTCATTCATTTTTGAAAATCCATCACTTAATGAAAATCTACCACGGAAAACAGCATCAGATAAAATATGACATTCAATTTTTGTTATTTTGATGTTTTCTGTTTAAGATTGAATCCCCCCACGCCTACCCTAAAGGGACTTCTGAATAAGAAGAAATGAAAAGAAAAGATTCTTATCCACGGATTTTCTTTTGATTCGATCGTGGGCATTGTACGGATATATGGTCAAGGACATTTTAAATAGAAGTTTTGCATAAGTCGACATTTTTATTAAGGTTGTTAAAAACTTTTTGGGGTTTTTGTCCTGCAAAAATAAATTTTAAAAGTTTGGTAATGATGTTTTGTCGCTCATAAAAATTGTGTGTGTGTGTAAAAATATGTTTCTGGTTGCTAAGGTAAAAGTACTTAACCTGTACTCGGGGGCCTCGGTGGTCTAGAGGTAAGGCGCCTGACTACTATCCCAGAGGTCCCGGGTTCGAATCCCGGCCAGCCCCACGGTCCTTCGCCTTTTCCACGTTCCCATCTACATAACTTCCCTTCTTTCTTCTCCCCTCTTTACATTCCTGATTCCTCCTGTCATAGCCTTGGCTAGTCCTTCCCCGCTCCACCAAGCGCATGTCATCGGTTGGCTGATGAGATTCAACTCGTTTCAGGAGGCATAACACTCCACCGAGTTGTTTCTCAAAAAAAAATGCCCCGATGCCAGAGTCGCGAAATGGTTGGAAGTAGGTGGAATAAAATATCGCGGCTAGGTTGTGGTAGCTACTTCCACCTCTCTCTCTTTCTACTCTCTATCTTCCGGCTAGAGCTGCTGTTCGACATTCTATACGAAAAAAAAAATAGATTGTCGAACAGTACAAAGGGACTTTCCCTAAGCCTCTAGTCTATCACATAAAAAAAAATATACCCCCAAAGGATTATGTAATGCAAATTAAAATACAAAAACTTTATCCAGTTTTTATCCTAAAGCATATTTCATATTCTAATAAAAAAAAAACACCTTATATGCTGTTGTAGTCAGTCATCGACCTCTGGTTAAAGCGATTATTATTATTCTTTTTTCTGCATAAGTGCTTTAACCAAAATGTATTATCTAGATACTTTTAAAAGCCATAAGATAAACATTTTGTATTCTCATTTTTTTTTATTATTTTTCGGGTATTGTATATTCTATTTTTCCCTCAAAGCTTTTTGTTGTCTAAAAATATTTTTCTTTTCGGACTGTTACTATATGACTGAAAAATAATAATATGGAAAAAACAAAATTTATGTATAAAAGAGACACCTTGAATACAAGTTCTGTCATGGCATAGTGTTATAGTGATAACATTAATCAGTTATTGGCTGGATAAAGTGTAAACATACTCAAAATCCCAGCCATCCATAACGAGAAGGCATATATGCAAAAAATTTCCTAAATTTATTTTCTATTTTTATTTATATGTAAACCTATATTTTTTCTGCATTGTAACAATTTATATAGACACTTAAAGGAATGGAAATTGTAGTTAAAAGGTTCTCTATTGTTTATGCTTTTTTTTTGTGGTCTATGGAATTTTTTTTATCGATTTTAATGGTATTAATAATATGGGGAATGGTTAAGTTTGAATTTGGAATGTGCTGAATTGTTGCTGAATTGAATTTATGTTAATATTTAATATTTTAAACTTAGTTAATTGATATCAGAATACATAAGTTTGAAATTGCGATGTGCTGAATTGTTGCTGAATTGAATTTATATTAATATTTGATTTTTTTAAGTTTAGTTATTTGATACCAGAATACATAAGTTTGAAATTTTTAATGTGCTGAGCTGTTGCTGAATTGAATTTATATTAATATTTAATATTTTAAAGCTTAGTTAATATTGATGCCAGCATACTTAAGTTTGAAATTTGGAATCTGCTGAATTGGATTTATATTAATACTAGCTGGCAAGTAATTTTGTACATAGAGGCTTTTGGGTACCACGGGTAACACTTTTTTTTCGAATGTACTTTTGTGGCGGGACTCTCACTGCCTACGGAAAAGCGATTTTGAGATTCCAAATTGTTTTGGCGTACGCCATACTATTGGCTTATGGGTGTAACGAGGCACACCGGGTTCTAGTTTTTGTGTGTATATTAAGTTTTATTTTTTTTAAACGTAGTTCAATGCTATATAATAGCTGGTTTCATAGTTAAAGAGTTTTAAATGGCACCTGCAACCTCCTCATCAATCTTTTAGGGTTAAGTCATAAATAACAAAATTATGCACATTACAGCGGCAGTTACGTACATCTATCTAAATGTTATTCGCATTCTCGTTAATTAAAAAAAAAATAAAAAAATAAATGTCCTTGATTTAAGCTTTTCTTCTCTTTTACATTTTTCCTTTTTTATCATCGTTACGTACTTAAATCTAAGGGATTTTCCCACCATTTTTTCCATTCTTGCTGTCTAGGAAAAAATCCGCGATAAAATCCATGAAAAATTATGGGCTTTCTACAGAAGTATCCTGCGGCGTAGTTTCCTTTCTCCCTAATTACATATTTCTTTTTTATCTGTGAAATTTTTCTTTTCTTTTTTATCGACAATTTTTTTGTTACTTCTTTGTGCTTAATCTCTTGTTTAGTAAACAGAATTTCTACGAAACAGATTTAATTAATAAAATGTATCTTTAATACCTGAATTTGGCTTATACAAACATTTAATGGTTGTGAAATTCATGGAACTTGTTAGTGAGAATTTAATACCATTTTAGTAGTTTTCGGTGAAATATTAATTATGCAAAATTTATTACAAATATGTGAAGGTTTATTAAAGTTGTGTTAATTGTAATAAAAAAAATATAAAAAACACAAGTGGATGCTCTAATAAAATTTTAATAGACCCTTGTTGATATTCTACCAAAGGGTTTTGTTTTGAGTGTAATATTATAAATAGTTCAAATTGAGCTTTTTCTTGGAAGAATGCTGGTCTAATTTGGTTAATGGTTTACATTCTTGTTAAATTATTTCCTTTCTACTTCGTTATGTATAGTATTACTATAAGAATTTAACCTTCCATGAATTTCGGTCGACTTTAGTAATAATAATCAGTGCTATAGCAAAATTTTGTTATTATAATTTTGATCCAAAAAGATCAAAGCTGAATAGCCTTAAGGACGGAAGATACATTAATTCTCTTAAAAACAATTAGTAAAACATAGCTATTTAAGCTAAATAATGAATACTGTTAATTCTATTTTGCATTTAATTGCCAAATATGAGGTATAAATAAATTTAGAATGTGCTGAATTGTTGCTGAATTATATTTTTACCATCCTTTATTTCTTTTTCGGTTATTTACTGGATGTAGAGGACGATGTTTGATATAAAATTTTAGTTATTCAGCCTTTACGGTCGTCAGTAGTTACATAAAGATCATGAATTTATTTCAATCTGATAAGGCAATTCTAAACTTTCTTCCATTTCAGCGAGTATTTCGGTCTTTTACCTTCACTGCGTTAAAAAATGAACAGCTTATGGGGCGCATTATGGCATAGTGTCCGGGCGCAAAAAACCCCAGTGCCGGCCCTGGTCGTCCCTATTTCTTGAGCTGAATAACATTTCCCTTTCATTTTTTTCATAAATGCCGCAATGAATTCAGCATGAAGAGTTACCCCCGTATTCTAAAAGCAATATGAAGACTATGTAGCATGAGCCCAATAAAACGATGTTTGTCGCTAGTAGAAAACGTGGAGAATTACAAAGAGGCGAAAACAATGCATGAAATGCATTAATAATAAGTTGTTCAATATTTATTTGATGCAGAATAAAAAAGTTTGAAATTTGAAATGTGCTGAATTGCTGCTGAAATCAATTTACACTACTATTTAGTTCTTTCAAAGGTTGATAATCGATATCTACTGTTAAATATCGAATATTTTTTGTGCCATCTGATTCTTACGATCGTTACTTCTGTAGCTAGGAAGGTTTCATGTGCGCACTAAATTTTGTCTAAAATATAAAATCAATAAATGATTCACAGCATTAACTTTTGTATATGAGAAATGTGTCCCGATTAGGATAGACCCACCAACGATGTTTTTACATCCCAAAATAAAACGAAATTTACAAGTAGTTTACTATTTCAATATTTTAGTACTCTTACATCTTATTTAAATCCAAAATAAATACATACATAAATCGTTTCAACAAAATTCCTTTCCACTTACAAAACTGAACTTTGGCCAGATACAAACCAAAAAAAAAAAAATTTCAGACATAAAAACAAGCTCACAACTGAAGAGTCATTCAACCCATAACAACACGAAATTGCATTCTCTCTGGAGCCATTGGTGGTTGGTTCCATGTCTGGTGCCTTGTATAAAATCTCATCCCCAGATACAAAAAACACAAAACAAAAATCCAAAAATTCCGAATTTTCACTGAGATGCAAATCAAAATAATAAATGATCCTCTACTAAATCGTTTCGGGGCGCAACATGTACGATACGGGGCGGCCGAAAAAGTGAGCAATGTGTAATGTATGGAATGTCCGTTTTGGTGATTTAATAGTCGATATGCCAACGCGAATCAACTAACTAAACCAACACAGGGTCACCGGCGATTGGTGGTGAATATATATTCAAAATAAACTTAGTCACCTTAAAATACTGAAAATGATTTTCTTTTTTTTTGTGGTATGGGAAAATAAAAGAAAAAACATTTTTTGACAAATTTACAACAGCTTAAATCGGCGCCAGGCCTACATACATATATATTAAAAATGCCGGCTAAATCCCGGGGTGAAGTGATCTCTTTTAGTGTGATTTTATTTGGATTAAGGGGCAAAGTGGGTATCACGCGGGGGAGGAGAAAATTGTATCACCCAGCTGTTTTCTTTCTTTCATACAATATACACACACACCAAACCAAGGAAATATTTGTCACTAAAAAGTGTAAATTCTTGTGATGAAAACAAATAAAAAAAAAGAAGAAAAACATGGGGGATTTTACGATTTTTCACAATGACACCGTGTAACTCATTACAAATTACAAAGGAATTTCTTGGTGAATCGGGAAAAAAACTTTGACTAGAGCCGGGCAATGAGTAAAAGACTTTTGTGTAAGAAAATCCCTCAAAAATCAACACACAAATATCTGTTTTTGAGCACAACGTGGAATTCATTGGCAAACCGCCATTATTTTTTAGATTTTGAAATTTTCTTTTTTTTTTAATTTTTTTTGTTTTTTTTTTTTGTGATTTTCAAATACTTCAGAAGTGTGGCGTCAATGACGACTGCCAGAAGGAGAGACTCATATTATTTCACTACTGCTGCAAGAGAAACTTTACCCAACACCGTCGTTTTCACCTCGAATTAAGAAGACAGCAAAATTCCAAACTGATGAAAGAAATGCACTTTAAAAAAAAATCTACGAGGAATTTGGAAATTTTTGAATAAAAAAAAATACCAGCATTTTGAAATACACCTTGATTTATTAATTTTAGTTATAATTAGAAAAAAAAACTGTTTTTAATTCATAACTACAACTAAATCTGCTTCAAGCTTGTTTTTTTTCTGAATAAAATATTTTTCGGGGTCATTGGCGACCCCGGCGCGTTGAATTAAAAAAAAAATGAATATTTTTACACATTCATAAATTTTTTAAATTTTTGCTCTAATATCCACCAAAAAAAATATTTTCATACCAAAAAATTATTATTAGAATTTGTTATTTTATTTATATAAAAAATTATATTTAATACACATTCAAGGTACACCCAAAGGGTTCCTCCATGCACGATAATGACATTTTTTTATTTCTAACATTATCAAGGACTTATCTCAAAATTATTACATCCCTAAACTAAAAACGTGGAATTTTTCTTATGATGAATTTTAATAGTAACTCGATTTCCTAACCGAATAAACCTTGATATAAATAAAGTAGGAACATGAATTTTTAAAATTATATACACAAAACATTCATCAACATAAAGAAAAAATTTACTTTAATACTTTCATAAAGAATGATTAAAAAATGTTGAATTTAAATAATCCTGTCAGCGAAATAGAAATTTTATTGAATTATTTGGCAGGTTGTAGAAATTTAGAAGGTTAAGAAGAAAAGAAGGAAATACACTTTTTTGTTAAAATAGATTTTCTTTTTTAAACAGAAGAAAAAAGTTAATTGCACTTCCACGAGGGGATATTTTTATGTTTTTAGCCTTTGTTTTCATATTTTTGTTGAAATAAAGACGAAGTCTGATTTTGTTTTTAAAAACAAAGAATGTATAAATATCGGAAGTGTAATGCAGTGACGAAGCTGTTTTGTGTACACAATTAATGCTCTATGATGGGGTCTTATCATATACTACGAACAGAAAACGCTATAGGATTGTAGGTATGCTGATTTCTTAACTACATTTTATACTCGTATGTTCACTCAGAAGCAGTTCTGTAAGATAATAGTAAAAGTTACAAATCTGGATCAAATAAACTAAGCTATACTGCATTATGGACGAGCTGAATGAGTTAAAATCTGTTAAAATTGTCTTTTTCATTTTATAAATCTTCCAAAATCGTTGATAGGTAATTTTTGATCTTGTATGAAACAGCGCTGAATACATATTTTAACAAGCATATCCAAATATAAAACCTAATACGAACTTAAGCAATATTTTTTAGTTCCAATGGCATAAGAGCTTACAAATTTTAAACTCTATATAGAGATATAAGGCTATACGGAGAGTTAGCATTTTATAAATAGTAAAAAAAATAATTGTTTTTTTCTTCAAGTTGCACGTTCTTTGAGCTGAATAAGTGAATAGTTACTTGAAATATGTTTTAATATTTATAAATCTTCCAAAATCGTTGGTAGGTAGCTAATGATCTTGTGTTAAGCGGCGCTGAATACCTATTCTTATCCGCATAGCCAATTATAAAACTTGATTCGAACTTCAATATTTTTTAATTCAAATGGCATAAGTGCTTACAAATTTTTAACTTTAGTTAGAGGTATAGGGTCTCTAGTTAATGTGTATAGTTAGAATATTAAATAGTAAAAAATTCAAATTGCCAGTTGTTTGAGCTGAATAAGTGAATAGTTAATTCAAATTCATATTTGATTCTATCAAATTTCTTTTTTTCCTAAATTAGGAATTGTTGTTGGCAATGCTGAGTACCACTTATAATCATTTTAGTCGATAGAGAGTTTTTTAGATCCTCTTGCTATAGTGATATATTCTATTGACTATAGTGCTGACAAGTTTTAAACGTAAAATCTAGCAAAAATTTAGCTTTTCAAGGTGTACCAGGCCCTACACAAAGGAAGCGGGGGGGGGGGGTGGCAACTGGGATGAATTGAGCCCGAAGGCAAAGGGGGCCCCGAAAATAGATTGGAAACCAAAATCTATCTTAGCTTTCTGAACGTCCAGGGTCTTAATCCCAGGTATGCAGCGCTCTAAAATAAATATAATATTCTTAGCAAAGAGTTAAAAAGGTACGAGTATTCAATATTTTTTTAGTAATAGAATTTTTGGAATTTAAAATTCCTTAAAAGGGCCATAAATGAGGTCCAAGAACTGTTAGAGTTCTGTCGCCAGCAGAACCGTTGTTCTCGGAGCCTTTCTGGGGACACCTTCGTCCGGGACAAAGTTAAATGAGCAGTTACCTTTTTTCAACCTGGAGAAGATGACATTTTCCAGAGTTCCGTGCTCTTAAATTTGTAATTTTAACATAAAAAAACGAGTATGAATATGCTGAATTGGTTCTGAATTGAGTTTCAACTACATATTTTCTGTTTTTTGTTGTTTCAATATAAAGAACGAAAATAAAATCGAGTATTAATTGCTGAATTGCAATGCGAATACCTTCTGATTGGTTTTCTATTGTTTCAATATAATAACGTAAGGAAAATTCACTATTAATGTGCTGAATTAGTACTAAATTGTATTTAGACTACCTTTAGACGACTATTTTTCTGTTGGTCCAATATGAGGAACGTACAGAAAATTAAGTTTTAATGTGCTGAATTGTTGCTGAATTGCATTTCAACTACCTTCTGACTGATTTTCTGTATAAAAAACGATAAATACAATAAATTCAATCACTTTTATGCTTTTTCAAAATACCATTTGAATATCTTTAACCGTACATGAAACTAAGAACAAAACAGGTTTGAAAGTAAATACAATTCTATTAACCTCGAAGTATCAAGAATTTTGAATTGTTATTTCAAACAAATACTGTATGTATTTAAAAGGTAAACTTTATAAGTTTTTATTTCTTTGTATTATACTTTGTAAGCACCTTGTAAGCACAATGTACAAATACAAGTGTTTGTACTATACATAATAAAATTCCTTGAAATTTTTTTCTTTACTTCAAAAAAAGAGTTAAAACCAGCTGAAACCAACACGTGGTTTTCTATAGCATACATCTGTAAACTACAAAGAAATATCCATATGACTATAAAAAGGACAAAAAACACTCAATTACAAAAATATAAATCAAGTCACCAGGACTTTGTATAGTTTAAATATTGGTTTTTGTTTAATTCTTATGTAATATAGTGGAGGTGGTGTAGTCTTTATGAATGTTTTTTTTTTTGTTGTATAGTACAAGGTATAAATTGTTTTTTTTTTGTTCTTTAAAAAAAAGTTTGATATTGTCTTCACTTTCTATTTGCAGCCATATTGTCGCTTTTATTTGATTTTAATTGTGAAAAATTCTACACCCGCTCTCCAGCACAGCAATAATTTATAAGGTTTTTTTTATATCAAGCTGTGCGTTACACATTCTCTATTTCTGTACGAAGGAATTTATTTACAAGTGTTGAAAAAATACACAAGCTATCAGCAGTTTATTGTAAACAAAATTGAGAAAGATATTGATATCTATCGCTGCACCATGGCTGGAATGTTCGGAACATTGTTAAGCATTCATAATGAAGTTCTTGTGCTATATTTGTAATTTGGTTTAATAATTTGTTCATAACTCTACTAATTCGGTGAGGATTTTACATTTTTATTGCCTAAGAACTTTCGGGCAGAAATGTTCAAAGGGAAGAAATTTAAATTCAATATCATTTCCTCTTAATGCAAAGTGTTCATGTGGTTAAACAATCGCTTCTGGCGTAACATATAAGAATGGGATTGAATGTATAAGTTCTAGGAAAATGTTTACCTTCATCGAAAAAAATAAAAAAAAAGGAAATATTGTTTTCCATTGAACTTGAATATTGAGCAAACGATGGTGTAGCTTTAGACCAAATTTTTAGGAGTCTCCACCCTTAGACCCTTACTTGCTCCTTTAAATTTTTTTGCATATATTTTCTTGCCCTTCCAAATACTAAAGACATACCCTAATCCATTTCGTTATTGTTGGTTCAGTTTTGTTTTTGCCAATTTTGCCTGAAAGAAGAACAATCTCTTCATATACGAGAACACCGCCTATATGTCCTACATGGCATGAATAAGGATGCAAAGACGACTGAGTTATATCAAAAAAAAAAGAATGGGACGAAGTTTGGCTTGTTGCCATCTGAGGCTTGCCCGAGATGGCAGACGTTTCGGATTCTTGATCCTTGTTGATGTATATATTTTGTGAAATATTCGCCAAGGGGAGCGCTCCTATTCTAAATGGGCCAAAAAATTTTCCGGCCGTTGTGTACATCTTTATGGGGGCCATGTTAAAATATTCAGCTTAGAAAATTTGGGGGGGGGGCCTGTATATGTGTTACGAGAAGTGTACGACAGGCATTCGTCCTTGGGAGTTGTGTTGTTACTAAGAGCTTTTCGCGAATGGAGAAATTTCAAAACTTCAGAGCCAGAGCCTCATTGAATCCGTATTAGGAGGAGCAAGGGCCCTCGGCTTGTCTAGAATTTGAAAGTCAACAATTTTTCAACTTGACTGATTGTCCTGATGGGTTACAGCATCACGTCATGGTAATTGGGATATCGTTGTAACATTTGAATTGTAAATTCAGAGGGGATTTTTATCCTTTCAACAAAGCAAAATAAAGACAACAGGAACATCAAGGATATTGTCCTACTACACCAAAAAAAAGGTACTACAGATTGTTTTTTTTTTGTTTTCATTTTTATTGGGATTTCTACTACTTGTACGATTTGATAAAAAGCATTCTTCTTTTCGTTGTTAACGCCTCAACAACAACGTGTGTATAATGATCATGTCGAAGTGGATTTCCCGTGCTGACGACTAAAAATAGGTGTGGTAAAAGTCATACATACACGGCATTTTTAGGTGGTAACACAAATTATGGATGAAGTTTTTCTTCTTCTATGGTTCTTGATCTAAATTTGGAAAATTCTTCTTATTTAGCACGACATTAAGTGGTCCAAAAAGTGCATTTAGAGAATCAAAATTTATGTGACACAATATGGTGCCGATGGTGGGATGACTAAGATTTTTCTTTAAGTGTGAGAAATAATAGAAATAGGATTAAAATTAATTAACAAAGAAGATAGGAGTTTTTGTTGTTTTAGGTTTAAAATTATTAGTTTCCTGCTTGAATGGAATAAATATACACATTCAGCCTTATTCTCGTTGTCGATTGATGTGACAGATGTGCCATTTCGACCTTAAACTGGTATTCTCATTGTCATCTAACAGATTTCTGGCGAGCGAATTGACAAAATTCGTATTTAATTACTGTGAAGGTGACGCAAGAGGTGACATTGTCCTCGATACGAGATTTACAGTTTCATTCCACCCCGTCCCTCGTAGTAGTGCTGGGTAGGACACGACTTTAAAATTGAATTTTTGAGATGTGCCTCTTTTCAATTTTGAGCCAGTACAATGTCATACTTCAAACGAGGCGAGGTGCTATTGTAATGCCAAAATGACAAAACCAAGCAAATGAAAAAAAAGGGCTTTTTTACAAGGTTAATTATATTATGCATTAAACGGCCTACCCACTCCCTAAAAAAATGCAAGAAATGCCTCCCCAGTTCGTATTTACAATCTCACCTCGCCGCAGTTCAAATTGGATATTATATTCCCCCAAAAAGTAAGAACTGTATTACGCAATTTACAATCACATCCCGCTCTTATTTATTTCGATACACGCTCATATACCAGTAGGACATTATTTTTGAACCGGGACATTTAAAAAAATTGAGGCCTCAGTACAATTTATCAACGTGTAAGGGACAAATGTACTGCCTCGTGTAAGTCCGGCTCAATTCTACCTCGTAGTCACCTCACTAATACCCCCTATTATTTTTATCTTGCCTTATGACTTTTATGGTCCTTTCATCCCTCAAAGAACATATTTATTCATACAGCAAGATTTTTTTTTTTTTAAATTTAATAAACGCTTGTTTCCTTAAATAAAAATTTACACAAGAAAACATTCCATACTTTTTATAATTGTTTAATGATCCACGACATTTTTTGTTTGGGATTTTCTTTTCTTATAAATCAAAACATTTCTTTTTTCCATTGTCCTAACAAAAGTTTTCTATTGGTAAGAATATACCACTCTAAACACAAACACACAAATCCACAAATAAGCTAGATTTGGTCTTAATTTTGAAAACATTTTGGGCGAGATTTTAAATATGCAAATATAAATTTTTATTGCGTTAGAATATTTGAGGGGATTCTTATTTGTATTTTTATTTGTATTTCCATTTCCATCTTTTTTTCTTTGGGTCTATGGTGGATGTGTTTTATGGGCTATTGGCCTTTTATGTCAGGACTTAATTCAATTGAATGATTTTTTTTTGGCTTTATTTATAATACAATAAAAGTATTGAGCCCTGTTTCTATGGCAGAGATCATACAGTTGAGACATAATAAATTGAAGGGCAAATGTAAATTGTAATTGTAATGCATTTAAGGATTTTCTTTTTTTTTGTACAAATTTATTTTGGGTTTTTTTTTTAAATCTTATGGTATTTTAGATTTCAAGATTTTATGGCATTTTTGTGAATTGTATATCGCGATTTAGGGGAAATTTTATGATTTAAGATAAATTTTCAATAAGTAAAATTGGTTTTTAAATTCAGTATGACAGTTCGTAAGCAGGGAGTGGTGAGAGAGTCGGTATAAAACACAGAAATACACTATTGATTATTTTATACCTTAAGTTGGATATTTAATAGAAAAAACTCTTCGTACATAGTTTTGTAGAGCCCGCGCCATAAAATAAGGGAGTCTCAAGATCGCTTTTTCCATGCGCAGTGGGAGTCGCAAGCCAAGCAATCGAGCAACGTCACACTTTTCTCAATCACAATTCCACATGCGCGCTTCGCTCAATTCCCTTATTTTATGGCGCGTGCTCTACTATTTTTTTTATAGTCCACTCAAATTATTCAAGAAATCGCAGAAATTTTCCCCAAAGCTATGAGACCGGTGCTATGTGAAAGATTTGGATTGTGATGACATGATTTTCACAACCCGTAGTTCGAAAAAACCGAAACTATGCATTTTAGTCCAAAAGTTAACACATCATATAAAAAAAAGGTATTTTTAATTGGAGAGACCTTGAACTTCCTCAGAAATAAGACAAAGAATACAAGAGCAAGATCATTTTTGATTATCACTAAATAAAAACCTGAATGTTGTTCACTTAAGGTCGATCCACACATATCCGTGACGTGACGGCAACTTCAGTGCAGTAACGGGAGCATCAGTGACAAAAAAATTAACGGTACGATATAATTACATGCAAAACAAATTGAGAAAGGCGCGACATGTACCCAAACATACGATGTAGTGGGGCACCGACGATCTCAGTACCCTTCAGACATCAGTGAAAAAAAAACTACGTTGCCATCGATATTTTTAATTTATTCCGGACTTAAGACAAATATTTTTTAAATTCAACTGAATATTTCATAAGAATTCAACAGAAATTTAGGTAAAGTTTATTTGAAATACACTTAAGCATGTTTCTGAGCGATCACTTGACCACTGGGATGAACCCACTTTCTTCGCTTCTCTTGAGATCACTGTCCAAATTTCAAAACTAAAATGTCAGATGCCATTGAACATTGAGCACTGATACGAAAAAAGGCGGTGCTGTTTGCATGTCAGTGAAAAATTCATCACGGAGACCACTGACACGGAAAACATCGGCGCTGTGTTGTTACGGATATACATATGTGGATCGACCTTTATCCGTATTCGTTGCTTTTTCCTTGGGGATTAATCTGCCTTTTATTTTGACCGCCTGATCTGAAAAAAATTTTTTCCCATACGAACAAGCGTGAAAAATATTCCAGCGGGAAATGAAGCGATTTTTGGCCTCAATAAAAACTTTAGACTGAATAGAAGTTCAGACCTTCAGGTTCGGCATTACGATAAATATCTACAAACATAAAATTTTTTGGCAATTTTCCTGAGCTGCCGGTGCCATTCAGTGTGTGTTTGTGTGGTGATACCTACCTGGCCTCAAGGTGAGAAACCTTCAGGCCGGTCTGCAAGATCAAGATAGCAACGCTTTTTGCCCATCACTAAGTGGCAAAAGTCCTGCTGTTATGAGCAAAAAGTCTTGTCTTGCACATTTAGCAGGGCCAAGATAAGACTGCAAAACTTTTTGCAAGACTTTTTGGAAGATATTTTACAAGACTTTAAGCAAGTCTTTTGCAAGGCTTTTTGTAAGACTTTTTGCAAGAATTTTTGCAAGACTTTTTACAATATTTTTTGCAAGACTTTTTGCTAAAACTAGATTTTTTGCGAGACGTTTTGCTCATCGCTGCAAGACTTTTGGCGCTTAGTGATGAACAAAAAGTCTTGCCATGTTGATCTTGCAGTCCTGCTCAGTCTTGCTCATCATTAGTAATCACTAGAACGAGCGCTGATGCATGATATTCATATTTTAAAAATATAGGTTAAATCCTGACCTTCTTAAATCATTTTGACAATTCACTGATAATTTATCTCTATCTAAACATTGGCATGACTTATCCTGCTACGCTTGTTGATATAAACAATACCGAATAATTAATCATAATGGCGTGTCCTTCATGCTATATAGTTACAAAAAATCTCATTTATTTCACTTCAATCATCGATGGATAAGCTAAGGATTTCTCGAAAAAGCATCCCCCCACCACCATTGACCTTCATTTTATATGAATCACACAATTCATTTGTAATTACAACCTACAATGGCCCTTAGTCCTTAGTGTGTAATACTAACCTAAATCAACAATGGAAGCATACACTCCAGGACACTCACTACTGGTTCTCGGGTTTTCTTTCTCTCGCGTACATTCAAGGACATTAATTGTAGAGAGAAAATATAATAGAAGGAGCAAAAAAACAATGAAGAAAAAAAAGAATGATTAATGTGTTATTGATTAATGGCTGACGCCCGCGTGTATTTTGATATGGGTTCCTCTCTATGTGGATATTGTCCCTTCGAAATTCCTTTGAGAAAATATAAACGCTTTTTCTGGGAAGTGAAAATACTCTTCGGGTATGGTTCTGGGAATTCTTCTGGTTATTAATAGTGATGTTATATGTGTTTTACGAAGAACTGAATTCGAACAATGCATAGCTTCAGGATTCTTATCAGTCTGCATGTTTGGTATCAAATTTAGTAGAAATTAGTTGAATGAAAATTTCAAGTATTGCTTGCAAAAGTTAAGTGGGTTCATACTCCGAATTCGTTGCAGCTTGTTGTTCATTTTTCGGACTTTATGATACGAGTGTAGGAGGTGGGTTTTTTATGGAATTTATATATAAACAAAATAAAACGCACTATATTTTTTAAATAAAATAAATTTCCAAAGAAATACACCTACATTTTTCGAAGGACCACACGTATGAGTGCATTTATCCGAAACAACAACCAAAAAAATTAAAGCTACAAATTGGAAAACATTTTCGTTATATTTATTTTTGTTAAGCTCCTACACGATTGCTCTACATATAGATTGTGTAGCTGGATATAATCCTTGTTACACAGGCACGTGCTAATTTTCTAACCATCTCTAACAAAAACTACAGTGTGCTAACATACTGCAGGCATTTATCACTTTGTATCATGTATCACAAGCCACAAAACCCCGCATAGTTTGGAATGCGTATACACACATTTGTATGTATATAAGAGATATATGCCCCCCGACATACTGTTTGTTGTTATGTATACATTGGAAAACCATTAAACACAATATATTTTTAAAAATATAAATAGCTCACGTGCTCCCAATTAGATTGGTGGTATATCTCTGTTAATTTTTCGGAGTTTTTGTGGTAGCGAAAAAAAAAATTCGGAGAAAAATTCGGACGAAAATTCGGAAACAATTTTTTGGGGTTAAATATTCAATATTTCACTATATTTTTTTTTTAAATAGTTTAAAAACAAAAAAATAATTTCATATTTTCTATTTATATTTTTCAGTTGCGATGAAGACGGATGATAAAAACGCTGTGCCGCGGGTTCGGATCGCCGTTTTAGGAAACGTAAATGTTGGAAAATCTGGTAAGTCCGAATTTTTGTTTTTAATGTAATAAAAACCCTATTTTTTTGTTTAGTTTTTTTCTCAAACAAGAAAAACTCATGTGATTAACGCACCGAGTACAAATATACTTGTTTCAAATCTGCCCACGCACTCTTAACATTTACATATCACATTCCGAAATTTCGGTATGTAAACAAAAAAAAAATTTTGAAAAATAATCGCACTTTCAAGTATACTCTACTCTGTTTTGAGATGGATGCCAGGGGACGAAAAGAGTTGGATAAATTTCTTGTCTGAGTCATATCTCTGGAAATTCAGTCTTACTCTGTGTGTTTAACGAATACATTTTGATGATTGAAAATTTGCCCATAGATCTTCCTTTGGCTGTATGTATGTTGTTTGGCTTTTAGGTGGCGCTGTTTTTAGTGGAAAATTTCTCCAATTTCGGGCAGATTGCAGGTTTTTACGCATTTTCAATTCGCGTGTTTTTGATACTGCTGGATTTTTGGGGTGCAAATGTATGGGTTAATAGACTTAATGAGTAATAAGGAAGTTTTTAAATCGATTTGGAATTTAAGATAAATAAATAAAATGTTTGTTTTGAATCTTGAAATGAGTAAGAATTGTTTTGTAGTCTGGACCTTGAGTGGAATTAAGTTCCGGAAAAAATTGCGACTTACACAAGTCTGGAAATTGATTTTTGAGATTGTATATGGGGATAGGATGGAAATGAGGGAGAAGAAGTTGTATGGATCTCAAATATTGAAGCTTTGTCCGTTCCTTCTCATTCTAATCTAATAGATGGCGCCATGTTAGTTTAGTGCATAAATGGCTTATTTCAAATCCTAACTAGGTCGTTACAAACAGATGGCGCTGGCACATAAATCATCACAGTATGATAAATAATAAAAACTTAACTTGATAATGCGACTCGATACAAAATTTGAAAAGACGAATAATTTTTGCTTTCTATGCTTTAATCCCTCATGGGACATAGGGCGGAAGCCTCTCTAGGCAGTAAGATGCTATTCCAGAGATCGATCGATTTCCCTTTGTTTTTCCACATTTATTTTGCAAAAAACCTCTTCTTCAAGCAAATTCACTTCTTTTTTTCTTTTTTTCTTTCAACGCATATACATAATATATATTATTTGAATCGGTTTTTATTAGCCAACAAAGTCAAGCAGCATCCATCCTGTTACTACTTGGTTTGGTGACCGTTTAGAAAAATCTCGATACCATCTTTCACTATTTTATCTCTATTTTTGACTGAGGTTTACTATGAAATGATGTATTTCATGACATGATTAAATAACCTCAACAGTCTAATGTGATCTTCCTCTGGGTCTGGGTTTCTGGTTTGGAGGATAACCAGAAAGCGTTTTACCCGATGTTTTTATTTACCACATTCAACTCAGCTGGATTTCTCAGCGGGTTACATTTTTCGCTTCGGTTCGTTGACGTAACGCACAGGTGAGTCACATCACGTGCCTCTATGTGGCAGTGCAGGTCACACACTGTGCTCTAGTCCATCAGCGATAACCAGCAGTAGGTAACATTCTGTTAAATCCATCTATCTTATGGTGTGTGAATTATTCTATCTTAAAGTGTGTAAATTATTTGTGTGATTCACCATCTGCTGGGGTTATACACTCTACACTGTAGTTAGCTGAGTCAGATTCTGCTGATGTTATCCACAGAGGGAGGCCAAACTTCTCGCGTCAGTGATATATGAGGTTTATTATACCTGAAGCTATGCAGTTCAGAAATATGGCATATTGTACCGGTCACAAAAAAAACAAATGCCGGTCCTGCTTTCACATATTATTATTACATTGTCGTCAGCATACCCTAGCTATAATTTACAATCGCATATACTCAATATACCTTGAAACAGCATTCCAGCACTGTTTTATATTAAGCCATCAACCTCTACCTTTCATCTTTTCAATGTAAACGAAATTTTTGATTTTTCATTCACCTCCTTTGAAGAGATATTGAAACAATTCAAAAAATTCCTCATCATTCATTCATTTATAAACATATTAAGCATGACCTTAAGAATGACTTCTCTTAATCATCATTACTACTTAGTCCATACCCACAAATCTTTCAAACAAAATTCCACCAATAATAAATCATTTCCAATGTTAACGAGTTCGACATTTCAAGAATGTGAAAAAATTGACACTTGTGTATATATTTAGTCATTAACATTAAATATATCCACCAAAGCACTTAAACCATGTTTTTATTTACAATAAACAAGAAATGATTGCTGGCGTGTGATTTTTACAACGTTGCAATATTTATCATGACTAAAATGAATGGGGTTTCTGTTCTGAGTCCAAAATTTTTGTTGCAAGTCCAAAAATACAAGGGCAACATCAGGATTGTAATTTGTAAGCTGCAGCAAATATAGTGCACGTGTTTTTCTACACTTATATTTATATTTTTGACAATCTTCAATGTTATATTGTTTATGACATTCACAGTCTATATAATTTTAAAATGCACTAGGATTAATGAAGTTATAATGGATTTTTGGGATGGTAAAAATGGACGGGCATAAACCTTGGATCTGGATTCATTTATGATTTGTTGTAGTATAGATCGGCCAGAGATTTCATAAGTTTGTTGTAGATTAGTGGATTTGTTTGTAGGTATAAGTTCCATGCATTATGATAAAAATTTAATCTTCTATATTAATAAAAGAAAGTGTCTGTGCTTCTGTGGGTCTGCTTGTGCGTACCGTCAGGCATTGGCACCAAACTAGAAGAGATAAAAATCGGATTTTTTTTTAGATGCATGGATTAACCCAACAAGTGGAAAAAGGTTTCTATTTTTCGAAATTTTAATTAATTTTTTTTAAATTATTTAATTAGTACGATTTTACACCATTTTTTCGTTCTACATCTCCTTAGCTGTGTGGCATCATTCCAAATTCAAAATGGCGGCCACACAAGTTGGTGGAAACTTAACAGAATAAAAAGTAGAAAGTACAACCCACAACTTGAAATTTTGCACATATATGCACAGGTTGCATGACAATGCAATCGGACCATTTTGTGGAAAAAATCAAGATGGCGATTCCAAGATGGCGGCCGACTTTTACAACAGTGCTCCCCGATCCCTCGTTATATGTATCAAATGAAAGGGTATGATAAATAGAATACAATTAGCTGTCTAGCGATATTTCAAATTCAAATGGCGGCAAATACAAAATGGTGGCTAACACAAAATGACGGTTTACAATTTTTCTTTCCTTACTTCGCTTTAAGTTTTTAGTTTTTATTGTTAAAGCTAATATATTTAAACAAACAGCTTGATAGTTATTCAACTTATTTCTGCCTTAAAATGAAACCTAAAGATATTTGCATTCAGCTGAATTTTATGCAATTCAGCGCCGCTGAATTACTATTTTTCACATCTACGTAATCATTTGATGCAACCTCATTCTAATTTAGCATAGAAAATTTTCTTAACATATCGTGGTTACTATTCAGCTCCGCTGAATTCTCCAAAACTTAGTTTTGTGGTAATATTCCAGTATATGCGAACAAACTACCTTTTGAAATGTAAAAAAAACCTAGAGCGCTAACCTTTTCCCTACCGCGGACACATAATATTTTTTATCGAAAGGCGTTGCAATGCACGCGGGTTTTTGCTAATTTTTTTTAAATAAATTTTTGTTTAAATTTTAAATCGAAATCACAAACTGCGCTTGAATATTATTTTTAGATCATCTTTGTTTTTTCAATAATAAATAAATGAACAAAGGAATACCAGCAGAGGTGAAAATGCTCATAAAACAAAACTTTTACTGCATTCTTAAAATATTGTAAATTGTCAATTGAAGATAAAATTTTAAGTCTTATTTCTTTGACTTTGAGTGATTCCTTTACACTGTGATCTGACATTTACAATCTTAAAGAATTTTCTGTTTTGTGCAGATAAATAAATAAAAAATAAAATAAAAAAAAAACAGAAAAAATATCACAAAATACATAGAAACGTTGAGGCTAATTTTTTTCTGCTGGTTGAAGATCTAAAAATATCCTTGTCAAATTGTCAGAATTTTTATCTAGTATACGATATAATGATGGCCCACAGAAAAATATGCAGAGACCTCTCTATCAACAAAAACATGAAAAGGCCTTCTTCTACACCGAGATTGAACGCAAAAACACACCCCATAGAGGAGGAAAATCATGTGCGAATCTGGCACAAATTCCTTTCGTCTAGTCATAAATTAATTTCTTGCCAATGAATTTTATGTTTTTTTTTATTTTTTCGGGGGTATCAATTGACAAGAGAGGCCGCCACGCTAACATATATCCCATTTTGCAGCAAGTGTAAAAACATTTCCAACATGAAATGCGTGCTATTCTGAAACCGAGAGAACAGCAAAATCCCAGAGTCGCGCAAAAATGCCTTTTAACATAGCACGAATGTTGTTAACCTCGTAATAATTTCTAGAACCTAAACATTTGTTGCATATTATAACCAATTAGCTGGTAATTTGTAATCTAATAAAAACCAACGAACATTAAAAACGTACATATATATTTTGCACAGACACACACGCATACACACCGAAAGAATCCTCCAAGAATTCATTCAGGAATTGGGTCAAAGAAAATATTCTTCACCACTTTAAAATCGATGAATGGATGAATTTTCACGCTAACGAAAATTCATTTTTATTTTTTTTCCTTCGTTAAGAATCTTGAAAGAACTTCTTAATGCGGGTGGATAATGTCTCGACGATAGATAGATCAAGTATTTTTTTTTGTATGCTACCGCTTTCATAGAATAGAAGAAACATCTGTGTGAAGATCTGGGTTGTCGGAGTGGCGGTCGCGTTCGGGGAATAAAATTGAAAAATTCTTGGGACTATATTTGGAAATATACTTTAATGCCAGCCAAACATTAGTGGTGACTAGAAGACAGTCCATAGGCTCTAAGTGAATTTCTACCTTATACAACTTCCCGAGTTCAATTCTGTACTATGACCTTTGATAAATTCTAATTATAACTTTCAATTAAGCGGTCTTAAAACCGAGTATTTAGAGACCCACGAAAGTCTTAAGGGGTGTGTTCTGAATCAATACTAAAGTACTTTAAGAAATAATTGTCTCATTGGAATAAGTAAAACCATAGTTTTGTGTATGTGTTTCCAGCTGGAAATTGTTATTTTATTTTGGTTCATTCTTGTGACGAAACTAATTGCATTTGTTCAATCAGAAATAAAAAAACCCTAGGGTAAATACTGAGGGGAAAAATAGTCCTATCTAAATAGAAGGATATAAATAGAAAAATTCATTTTTCGTTGGAGGTGAAATGTACAATCGATAAAGGATTAATTATTATTTTTGTTCAATACTTAACCCAAGTAATATTTTTGTAGTCCTACGCATTGTCAAAGACTTATCATTAAAAGTACAACCCCCACACTTTTATACTGTCAACTGCCATATCGGGTTTTTGCAATCTTATTGCGTAGATTGCAGTGGTTAATAGAAAGCTTTTGTCGAAAGAAATAAAATAACAAAATATTAATATTGTTTCATAGGCTTAAGCATTGTAAGTAATCTTTAAAGCCTCGTCTTTTAGTTTTATTTCACAATGTTGCCATGGCCGGCACTTGAGACGTTAGGTGAGTTCCAAAATGCATTACTTCGGCATCGTTACAGAATTCAGCTACATACTTCCAGTTGCTGAATATTGCAGGGGGTTCAGTACAGGTCAAAAACGCATAACTGCAGTCATTCTGCAGTATTCAGCTACAGACTTCCCATTGCTGAATACCGCTGAATGACTGCAGTTATGTGTTTTTGATCAGACCCTTCTTCCTATGACCTTCTGATCCTCTATAGATGGTAATTTAGGCACATTATCTGATTAACCAAGTGACTTAACAATCTAATTTTTTTGTTACGTTGCGAGATGATAAGTAAAGTAAAGTTAGTAAAGTCTAACCAGATTTATCACATCTTAGTGAAGTCTCGAATATCGTCACAATTAGATGGAATGGAATTTGAGCTGAAATTTTATGTGCAGGGTTGCAGCAACGTTATTCTTTTCAAGTTTATACACAGTGACTGTTACTATTTAATTCATCTAAATTCCTTGCTATTCAGCGCCGCTGAATTACTAGTTGACCCATCTATGTTTGGATTTGATGCAGGCCGTTTCAAATTTTGTATAGAAAAGTGTTGTTAACATACCGTATTGCTATTCCGCTCCGTTATATGCTTTTTTATATTTTCCTCAGTGAAAAGTTCTAAATTTTCTGTCTTATCCTGACATGTACAGCTTGATAACGATAACGATGTACAGCTTGATAATTATTCCCTTTATATCTGTCTTAAAATGTAACCTACATTTTATTTTAGTTCATTCTTGTGACGAAACTAATTGCATTTGTTCAATCAGAAATAAAAAAAACCCAAGTGTAAATACTGAGGGAAAAAATAGCCCTATATAAATAGAAAGATATAAATAGAAAAATTCATTTTGCGTTGGAGGTGGAATATACAATCGATAAAGGATTAATTATTATTTTTGCTCTACACTTAGTCCAAGTAATATTTTTGTAGGCCTACGCATTGTCAGAGACTTATCTTAAAAAGTACAACCCCCACATTTTTATACTTGTCAACTTGCCATATCGGTTTTTGTAATCTTATTGCGTAGATTGCAGTGGTTAATAGAAATCTTTAAAGCCTCGTATTTTAGTTTTATTTCACAATGTTGCCATGGTCGGCACTTGAGACATTAGGTGACTTCCAAAATGCATTACTTTGTTAGTCTTCTCGAGTTTATACACAACGGCTGTTACTATCTAATTCAGCTAAATCCCTTGCTATTCAGTGCCGCTGAATTGCTAGTTGACCCGTCTATGTTTGGATCTGATGCAGGCTGTTTCAAATTTTATATTGTATATTGCTATTCAGCTCCATTATATTCCATACTATTCCATTATGTGCGGAAACTTGCCTCGATGAAAGGTTTGATAATTTCTGTCTTATTTTAAAGCTTTAAGGATTTTCAGCTTGATAGTTGCCCCTCTTATTTCTGCTGTAAAATAAAAGCTACAGAAATCCCCCTTCAGCTAAATTTCTTGCTATTCAGCGCTGCTGAATTACTATTTTTCATGTCTATGTTACCATTTGATGCGGCCTCATTCTAATTTGGCATAGAAAATTTTCTTAACATTTAGTAGTTCTTATTCAGCTCTATTATTATATTTTTTAAACTTGCCTCTGTGAAAGGTTCAAACATTTCTGTCTTATTCTGAAGCTTTAAGAATCTTCAGCTTAATAATACTTTCCCTTATTTCTGCCTTAAAATGATATGCTGCATATGTATATCTCCCTTCAGCTAAATTCCTTGCTATTCAGCGCCGCTGAATTAGTATTTTTTACGTCTATGTTATCATTTGATGCATCCTCATTCTAATTTAACATAGAAAATTTTCTTAACATATTGTGATTACTATTCAGCACCGCTGAATTTTCCAAAACTTGGTTGGTGGTATTATATTTGAAAATACTTTACGCATGTTAGGATATTTAATTGTCTTTTTATCATAGTTTCTTACTACCATTTTTATTAATAATTTTGAGCAATTTTCTAATATTGCGGATCTCTTCCTTTACTGTCATTTTCTCGTGCCTGCAGTCTTGTTATTATCTTTAATTCGGTCAAAAGGTAGTTTTTAAAGTATTTTTATATCATCCATCTTCTACAACAAGTCTTGATGTAAAAAATATAAATGAAGCGGCAAGCACGTCGTCGCATCTGACACGAGCAAAATTCTTTTTTAACAATTTAATTTATCTGCAATCTATAAATAAAAAATTTAATTTGCAATTATAGCTGCAATAAAAAAAACTTTTTACTTATTGTGTTATATTGAAATTGTTACCTTTGTACTACAATAAATTTGAAAAGTACAACAAAACCCTCGTAAAACAGCTCAAATCTAAAATCGTCTTGACAACAGATACCCATAAATTTAAGCACCTGAAATTGAGAGCTGAAAACTTTTTCGTTTGGAATGAGGAAATAATTCTCCTTGGTGAAAAAAAGTAGTAAAGCAAAAAAAAGTTTTCGTTTTAAAATTAAAAGAAAAATAATAACAGAAATAAAATATAAATGTAAAAAAATTCGCATGAATTATTTTTGTAACACAAATTCCTGCATTTCGCGGCGAGGAGTCGTCAACTTCTGTTCTTGTGGCTGATGGTTTTAATCATCATCAAGTAATTTTTCACTAGGAAAAATATTTTCTTTCTGGAAATTATTGACCGTTGTCTGTTTACAAGCTGTCAAGGCTTGACCACATATATTAATTCGCTTCCAAAAACTCGGACTTCTTTGCTGGTTAAAAACAACGAACAGGAAATAAACACACACAAAAATTTCGCTTTTCCTGCCTTCATTTATTTATCTCGGAAAAAGAATGCGAATGTGTGTACAATTCAATTACCGTGGAAATAAGTCGTAAAAAATAATTTTCGTTTCGTTTTTCAAAAAAAAAAATTTTAAAATAAATTTGTCACATTTTTGGAATTTCACTCGTGCGATGAACACTCATAGAAAATTTTATGTTTTACGGCTTACGACAGGACGGGAAAAATTAGAGAGAAGAAAGTCTTGTGCCTGCTCGTGTCACCGGGAATTCTTAAGAAAAATCATTTTCTTCATCAGTAAAAATTTGTAAAAATTTTCTCTGATGTTTTTATGAAAAATCTGTTTTGAATGTGCTTTTTCCTTGATCGTGAACTTATTTTCAGCTCTCTTTCTTTTTCATTATCTTTTCTCGTCGTGAAATAAAATTAAAAGAAAATTTTTGTTTTTCAAACCGAAATGCGTTGTGGAAAAACTCAATAACAAAAATTTTCCTCAATTAAATATAATTATTGACAATTATTGCTTTATTCAGGAACACAAAACAAAACACAAACATTTTGAAAAATTAATAAACTTTTAATAAAATAAAGTACATATCACCAAGAAGCAAGGAGGGGTGCGCCCGGCGACTTGCTGAATATTTTAATCGTCAGCACACGATCAAAAAAAAAGTAATGATCTTTTGGACCAGTTGCAGCCGGTTCTCTAGTGGATTGTGGGCAGTGTGAATTTTTAAGTTCCACCTTTATGAAGATTTATTTTTAGATAATTTTGTGATAGCATGATTTATTCGAAGTTTATTGACAGGAGCGGGCGGTTGTTTTTTTCTTCTTTTTTTCGGTGAATGAACATTTTGGCTACCACCAATGCATTGAACTACAAGAAGCTGAGTAATAGGTTTTTTTTTATGGAGGAATGTGTGTATGCGAGTGCAAATGTTGTTTGGGGTTTCTTATTTTTAGATATAGTATGTAAACTAGAAGAAGGTCAGTGGTGGAAGTGAAGGTTAGATAAGAGTGAGATTGGTAATGGTTGCTGTGGGGGTATATATGGGAAGAAATAGGATGGACTAGTCAAATAAACAACAGCGCGATCATAGATGGTGGATGATGTGGGTCAGTAACCACCCGGAATTTGAGAGTAACTGAGCGTGGGACATGAAGGATACCTTTGGATCCGGGACTTATTCGCTGAATCTCACACAATAAAAGAAGACGTTCTTTGCTTTACTCTAGCATACCTAGTCATACCAGTCACTGCGCTGAGCCATCGTGCTTGAAACGATGAACGTATTTTCTGTATCCTCTATTTCCAATCAAGAGCTACTTTAGGTCGTAACTCATTTCCCCACATTCTCTCGTAACCCATCTATCCACTTTTTGCATAAATCTAAGGGTCCACCGACTCTTAACAGACTCGTCTCACTTGCCAATTTTATGTACACGGTTACAGCAATGTTACTCTCTTAAATTTTTTACACAACCACTGTTTTACACATTTCATTCAGTAAAATTCTTTGTATTCAGCGCCGCTGAATTACTATTTGACCCGGCTATGTTATAATTTGATGCATGCCGTTTCTAAGTTTCATATCGTAGTTGCTATTCAGCTCCATTATATTCCACACTTATTTCATTCTGTGCGGTAAATTATTTTTTTAAACTTTCCTCGGTGAAAGATTCGAAAATTCCTGTCTTATCCTGAAGATTTAAGAATCTTCAGCCTTGATATTTGTTCCCATTATTTCTGCCTTAAAATGAAACCTAAAGATATCTCCATTCAGCTGAATTCCTTGCAATTCAGCTCCGCTGAATTACTATTTTTTACGTCAATGTTATCATTTGATGCAGCCTCGTTCTAATTTAGCATAGGAAACTTTCGTAGCATATCGTGGTTACTATTCAGCTCCGCTGGAATTCTACAAAACTTGGTTTGTAGGAATAGGATATTTGTCTTCTGGTTCCTTCATTCAAAAATCATCCAATACAAGCCTAATTTTTTATGCCAGTCGGTGTATCTTTATGCCAAATAGCAATTTTCGTAAAATGCAGAGCTTGCATTTCGCACATGAAGCAGTTTTTCGCCTGAAAAGCTCCAGACGATCGATTATATCTGAAACTAGACTCTTGGGTATTCATTTTAAGTCTGATTAGAAAAAATATTTGCAATATTATACTAAAAAAAATTGTTTACCACAGAAATTACAAAAAGCAGGTAAATGAAAATACCATAAAAAGCCATACGCATAATTATAGTTCGGGTTACATATTATCCACAAAAAAATGGTATATATGTAATGTGTGCAGTCTCCTCTATATAGATGGCCTTATTGAACTTTCATCCCTTTATGGACATTATCTCATAATTTTCCCTAATTGCGCCAACCGACCGACCAACTTTTTGAATAATCAAACAAGAATTTTAATATTGTATAATACCAAAGAGCAAACTTTTAATTTATTTTGCAACTGCTGCTATGCTGTTTTATCTAAAAAAAATCGATTTAGTTCTGTATGCAGTAAAAAAAACCTATCCCTATAGGACACCCAATTTACCAGAACAGACTCATAATACCTACCTACCTAGAATAAAGACGCCCAACACCTTTTTCTCGCTTATAGCTTCCCACGCCATAACAGAGGGGGTGGATGTTTAATGATGCTATCCTGGACAACACAAGATGGGTGGAACGCTTGTCCTATATACCATATGCCATAGAATAAGTCTATCGTGTACCTTTGCAAACAAAGAGGGAGTTTAGCTAAGGTTTTTTTTTGTGTATAGCCAGTAGATAACATTTAAAGCCACCCTCTGCAGAGCTTCCTTGTTTTTGTGACTGATGTCAGGATAAAATTTGTTACTTCTTGCTAAGGTCGATGATGCAATTAGTCTATGGCTATCGTATGAGGTGGGTTTTGCTCAATGGTGTAATTAACAGTAGCTTTAAGGCGGCATTTAGGATGTCCCAAAAATGTGTCCCAAAAGGTTCAAATTTTTGATAGTACTAACTAGAAAAGTTTTTTGCGCTTAAAAATGCCTTATCGTTAATTTTATTTTTTTTAACTTAAGTCGAAAAATATGCCTGGACTAGTTTATTTTTTTGGGACACTTGGGACACTCTTTATTCACATAACCCTGCATATTCTTTAATGATTCAAACTCTTTAATCGTTTAGCATAATTTTTACTGAAAGAAAATTATTCATTTATATTTTAGTATCCTCATAAAGGACCTCATCTTATCCTCTCAAAAAGAGGCACACCTCACACAATCATAATACTCATGTCATATTTTTAATACTAGTGATTCCCAATCAATATTAAAAAAAAAAAACATCATAAATTCCATCCAAAGTAGATTTTCTTATTTATAGGACTATGAAGTGAATCCGTACAGTTCAGTGTCCTGGATAGCCAGGTTTCAATGAAAGAAAGAGGTTAGGTTGTACGAGTCTCTGCATAGCCAGTCCCACGTACAAGAAATATATACACTAAGTGACAAGTGTCGCTTATTTTTATACATCTTCTCTTCAACAATTTTTGATGAGCCTTCACGATCCACGAAAAAAAGGGGGTCACTGACTGCACCTTCATGTATTTTTATGAAAAATGAATTTCATGAGAGGTATCCTTTTCGCTCGCTTCTTTATATCAATTTTTTCGTTGTAGGTTATTTAAAAAAAACATGGGACCACTTCTAACGTGTAATCCTCGGCATTCATTCAAACTTAATCCGAACTCAATAGTAATAAGGCAGAAAAGGATCTTTTTTGTACATATACATATTTGAAGAGGTGGTTAGACGATGATTTTTGGATGATAATGTGGAGATACCATGAAAAAGTTTTAGATCAGGAAAAAATTCTTGCAAACATTTTTTTTTAAAAAAGTTATCCTGTCGTGTATACAACAAAATACGAAAAAGGTTTTTCTGCTATAAAATATTGTGCTGGGGATTTGTTGTGTGTGTGTGCCAACATCACCAATCAACCCGTCAACCAGTCAAGATGTCAATCTAAACATAAATTTTAAGGACATGAAAGAATTATTTCAGTCGCTGAAACTGTCGGTGTTAGTAAGGGTTATATAAAGAATAACCAGTTCAACGTCCTGGAGTCCTGGAATTCTGTTTAAAAGGAAAAAAAGGATACTCAGAGGTACAAGGTGCTGGTGCTATTCATGAAATGCGTAATAATTGATAAGTATCGCATTTTCTTTATCTTCTATATATCTTTTTCGACATGAAGTATGCACTCTATCATGAAAATGGGAGGTCACTGCCCTCTCTGTGTCGCATCTTTTGATGAAGATTAACTTTTTTTTTCATTGGTTTCCTTTTTTTGTCTTCCCCGGATTTTGAAACAGGAGGTGTGTTTGAAAAGGTGACACTTTTACTGTATTCCAGGTATTTATTTATTTACGAAGACTTTATTTGAGCTATAAGGACTTTGAAAAGCGGGTTGAGCCCTCCATCGTTTGGGTTTTGTATTACGGCATTCCATGGGATATAACCCTAACCTTTTTTGTGGCTGTAGTAGAAATATAGAATAAAGACTTTCGTTATTGATTATACACATGTATATTAACTTGTTCAGGATAATGGAGACTAAATAAAACAATCAAGGATTTTATGGAATTATTTTTTTAATTATTTCTCATAATATTGTGAAGAGAGATTCTTGAGTGAATTTCTGGAGCTGTCATAATATCCATTTCTAGTGATGATAAGCAATAGAAGACTTGACTTATAAAGTGTGCCTTTCAACAAGTCACTTAAATAGCATATTTTAAGCTAAGAGTGGTGTTTTGTGTCTGGATTTATTGTCTCATAACAAATTTTCTAGGTAGGCTTTAATTGTTCATTCGTATATTTGATACCAGTTCAAGTTTTAACCCTAATAGGGCTTGACCGGTTAAAATTTAGGGTATCAAAATTCTGGTTAATTCGGGTCTTCACCTAAAGGATGGTACTCCATCATGTTCAACTGGTAGTCTGGTACTGCTGGCATGACAGGATTTGTCGATTGGTTAGCTTGTTTCAAGAGGAATAACAACTCGACACAGTGGTGGACTGCTATTGAGGATATCGATTTTACGAAATCGAATCCCCGTTATAAAAATTTTTGTTTTGATTTTTGTTACATCCATGAGCTTCATGGCAGTTTCTTCTCTTTTCGTGGGAACGCCCTTCTGCACCCAGTAGTTCAAACGTAAGGTACATCACCTCCACCTTTAGAACCCTTCAGACTCTTGTTAATCTATTATATATTACGCTTTAGTTTTTCCTTCGAAGCAAGCTTACTACTAAACATGAGCCTCTAGTCTTTTACTATAAAAAAAATAGTAGTACAAAGTATGACTCCTCCTGAGCTTGGACGTTTATATAAACAAAAGCTGTTGCATTACACCTGAGAAATTTTAGTACAATTTTGACAACCCAAGTAAGTGAAAGCTGTTCAAAGAATTAATGCTTTAAGTAATTTCATATCGTGCCAAAATTCTTGGGAAATGTTTTCAGATCAATATCAATCGAAAAATAATTGCCAGATCTATGAATAGCGGGGGTAAGACCGTCAGTCAGCGTCATAAACGTTCTGCGCGCTCAGTGCATCTCATTTCATACTTCCTTTGATGAATGAGCACGATTTTTTCACTTATATCGCGGCTTCACCGGCCGAACTGCACAAGTTCGAGAAAATTAGTGCACTGAACTTCAATTTTCACCTCAGCTCCCATACAATTTCATATATTGATCTCAGGAAAAATCAAGCTTGAGTTCGCCCAATAAAACATGAAATGGTGGTTGAAAGTAAAAGCCTCGAAATATAAGGTGTCGTTGCCAATGTATATCTGACGCTGTCTTCTTCTTCTTCAATGGATCTACAGACCAATTGGAGCCTTGAACTCCATCAGCTTCTTCCTCCAGACATCTCTCTGCTCCGAAGCTTGTCTGCAGTTTCTTGTATTGAGCAGTTTTGCTGCATAGCGCTTAACATTGACCGTGGTTTGCTAACTGGTCTTTTGTCATCTGGTAGTAGGTACAGGGCTTTTTTTGTATCCTTGAGTATCCATTCTGACGCTATATGCTGCTTTTTCTTCATCATGGCATGATCGTAACTAAATCAATGAAATTAACCATGACCTCTTACTGCAAGCTTTTGTCTTTATTGTTAAGACGCTAGTTTGGAAAACTTAAATCTAGCGTCAGGAGTCTGCAAGATTCCCCAATATTTTGAGGATCACTGATCTTTGATGAACAAATTTTCAAGCCATTGATCGGAACTGATCTCAAATTGATTACAAATTCTGATAACATCACATGATCGACAGTGCAAGTAGATACATTTAAAACTCATTGGTCTCTTCTTAGTCCAAATAAAGATATTATGCAGCCACTGAGACAAAAATCACATTTGTAGGTCATATTCAATTCCAAACGAAAACATGGTTTTTTTATTAATCCTCGATTCTAGAACAAATTTCTTACCCAAACAAAAAAAACAATAACTCCACCGCCAGACACATCATCCGGTACATCCAGTTTCTGTGTCAGACACGAGAGAATGTTTCTTCAATTGATTTACAATGTTTCAAAATACGAATATTTAAAATACCTTAAATTCCTAAGGCGCAATCATGATTCATTTTCCATGTTTTTACCGCCAATCCATCCCGGCCCCGCTCTTTACCCCGTCCAGCATATGTGATATATTTTTTTTTAATCCACATTCAAAAATATCAAAGGCTTAAATAAATTAAAAATAGGATATTAATACTGAAGGAATGTGAAATGATTACCAAAATAAAATTCTTTTGGGGAAAGTATTTTTTTTGTGTTTTTATTTGGTACAATAATAAATCTGGTGCCAAAATACTCTGACAAAACGATTTGACCTATGCCGGGGCGGGGTATGTGAAATTCTTGCACACGCTCAACTTGTTTCCAATTGGGTTTCTTTTAAATAAAGTTCGAATAAAACCAAATTTAAATCTAAATTTTTATTTTTTTTATTATATCCTGACTTACCTTTATATCCATTTTTTTTATTCCAGCACTAACAGTACGATACCTGACACGGCGGTTCATCGGTGAATATCGATCAAACACAGATCTTTTATATAGGCAAACAATTTCCCTAGAAAGCGGCTTATTAGAAGTTGAAATTGTTGATATATCAGCGGAAAATGAAAGTGATTTCCCAATGGAACAGGTAAATTTTAAAAATTAAATTTAAAAAAAAAATTCTTCTCACCTTGTGATTTTTTTCTACTTCAGATCCAGTGGGCTGATGCTTGTATGATTGTTTATAGTATAACAGATCGCAGCAGCTTTGAATACGCTACAAGATCTCTAGCCGAGCTAAAATCCCTGCAAAATGCTCCATCTGCTTACTTAGTTGCAAATAAAGCTGACCTGGACCACTTAAGAGAGGTGAGTTCATTTTCTTAATTAACATTTCATTTAGCACTGCTGAAGTTCATTAATTCTTGACCGTTTTCATAGAGCATCATGGGGCGAAGTTTTCTTCTATTTAAATTTTATTTTCTTTATTTTATTTTTTCAATTTCTTTTTTTGGTTTTTACTATCAAAATAAATCGTTTCTCTGATTTATATCCTTAACCATTTTGTGAATTTGAAAAAGGTGGTTTTTAATGACCAGTTTTAATTTGTTGATTTAAAGTTTAGTTTTACGACTTGAATGTTGTGTAAAAACCTCCCATTAAGTTGAATTCTCATTTGGTGATTCATATTACTTTGAGGAAAATCATTTTGATGGAAATTTTCTAATAAATTAAAAAAAAAAAAAAAAACTTTTCTAGTTTTTTGGTTTGTTCTAGATTTTATAGGCTTCAGACTAATTTTTCATTAAAGTAGTTTAAAAAAATTTTAATTGTTGCCCTAGATTAATAGCAGGGATATTAGTAGAGGAAAGATTCTAAGCCATAGTTTATTGTTTTTCACAAAATTTTCCAAAATATTTTAAAAATACAGGAAGGAAAAGAAGGAAAATTTTGCTCCTACAACCTTCGTTCTACCTTGTGAAATATTGTGGTCAAATAGAGTAAATAAAACCTGCATGGGTCGAAACCAAGAAAACCTGGCAAAAATCTTAATGTCTGTGGGTATTTATCGTCAGTCCGGGCCCGAAGATCTGAAGTTCTATTCAGTCTGAAAATGTCGTTGAGACTATGAACCTTTTAGCACTTTAACGGGAAATTTCAGATGATTGAAATCAAAGTAGTAGTCGGAGGATTTAAATTGCGCCGCAGCAAGTTTGGTGTGCCAAGCTTGAGGTAGAGGATGTGAGGTGGTATTCCTATTGGATTAAAAGTGTATAAGAATTCTACAGCATTCTCGACCTCCGTTTTCGAGTCCACAGGTTCATACTTCGTATGCCCAGTTGACAGCTCCTCTAGCAGAAAGTTGTTGATGATGTTGTCATTTGTTGAAGTGAGAATAGCTCTTTCCCTCAGCCGAGATATACTATCTAGCAAGTCCCGCCTGATGAATGTTGAGAAATATTCTGCCAGTCAAGCTAATCAGTGTCCCGTGGTAACGCCATAACATGAGAACGACTTCACCGATTACATTAATCTTTGTTTTTTAAGTTTTTCTTATACTTTGTAGAAGATTTTTACGGAAAGAAAAATTACGAAAATTGGATGTATTTTCAGAAAACTTAACGACTAATGTGTGTATGTCCGTATGTTCGTATTAGGCTCCTACACCGTATAATCGATCTGGAATTTTAACCTTTACATTAACAGAAAGCACATAGTGTATTCTATTACTTACTAAAGCCACTCCTAGATGGCGCTGTCATGGATAGACGCCGAAATATGACCGAAATTCAAAATGGCCGCGAAAATATGGTTGAATTTGTCAATTTTGTACCGATTCCAATGAAAGTGGGTATTTAGGGGTTTTAAGATAGCAACTAACGAATTTGTGGTCAAAACTTATAAATTAAAAATGGCCGCGCCAATATGGCGGACGAATTTTGTTAATTTTCTTTCGATTCTAATGAAAGTGGGTATCTGGGGTTTTCTAAGGTAGCAAATAACAAATTTATGATCGAAACTTATAAATTCAAAATTGCGGTCCAATATGACGGACGAATTGTGTAAAATGAGATTTATTTCCCAGTTAGCTGTATGTAGGTTTTTCAAGTTGGAAAATCGGAAAATTTTGACTTCATAGCTACGATAAACGATAATTTAGGATGCCATCTGACCTACTGCTTCAATTTCAGTTGTCGTATGTTTAAGGACTACTCTTCTCCATCTTTTAATGAGATATCAGGTCCAATTGTGTCGGAGATGCAATTTGACCTATTGTACTACAACCGTTATACCTTAGATAGATAGGGCAGACCATTAGTAGGCTAGGCTTGAACCGAGTGATAGTAGTGTCAATTAGTTTACCGCTCAGCCTTTACTCTACACAAAGCCTGCAGATCTTGACATTACTTATTCTTAACATTACTTATTCCTCGATACCTAATTAACAAAGTTGGTGAATCTAAAAATTATTTTTAGATCTTATGAAAAAAATCTGGTCCAATTCTAAAATTGTTATTTTGTATCAAAATTGCTCTCACACAACATAATCAATTCACTAAACTAAATTCCAATAAACCACAACAGCTTTTACCTTGACAATGAACTAATTATTTAATTCTCCTCTAGTAACAGAGCACGCACATACACAATCAAATAAACAATATTCGATTCTCTGTTTACATTTACTTCCGAAATCACTTAAAAAAAACAAATGAAGGATATTTTTTCCATCACAGTGAAAACAAAATCCGGTACAAAAACATCAATCTGTATCCTGCATCGAGGTTACTCAGTCATTACTTAATATTAAAAGACTCGGCTCTACCACAACTTCACCATCGGTTGGTTTTCGGGGATTAAGATTTATTTTCTCAATTTTTTCAATTTAATTAAGAACAAAATAAAAAAAGAAGAAAATGTTCTTCAATGTAAACAATCCAGATGGATCGAAGAAAAAATCGAAGAAAAAAACTACACCATATGAAATTTTATGAAATTATTACTTTATTTTTTCCTCGCTCTTCAAAACTCGCTGAATGTAATCAAGTGATAAAAATTTGTTTACTTTTTCGTTCATTTTTAAAACAATTATAAAAAATCATCCGTAATATTTTTCTGGGTAATTTATTAGTATTTTTTTCGATTTTTTGAATATCGAACAATTAATGCAAAATCGCAACGAAGTTAGCAACTGTTCAGTTTTGAGTGGAAAATTTCGTTAAGTTTGTTTAATAGAAATTTTTACGTTTTTTTTTAAATAAAATTTAACAAGAAGTGAAATTGCAATTATTTATTGAGGCCAGAAATTATAATTTTGTGGAAAATTTTTAGATATTTTTTGTGGTTCAATATCCGCCTCGACGCAATTGCTGCTACCATATTTTTCTCTTGGATTACCTGCGGTAATATTTTTTTATATTATATATTAAATTGTTGCCATATCAAGTCTGCCAAAAAAAATTCGAAAATTGTTTAATAAACCAAAAAATATTGTTTTAAAAATCCAAATTTATTTTGTCGAAAGTGGGTCCCCAACTTGATGTGATTCACTCTCTCATGTCAACGAATAATCCTCATTTTATTATGATATGGTTTTGAGGATGATCGCGCAAATTTTTTCATGGTTTTAATGAACTTGTCAAAATTAAATATTATTAATTCACAATTGAGGAACAAAAAACTGAAACGGGCGTCTTTTTGGTAAAATTTGTTGATTAATCGATGGATACGCTGCATCACCATGCGGGCCTGGGGCTGAAATAGGTTTGGAAGCCCCCTTTAAAGATATTGAAATTACAAGAAAATGGTAACCATAAGTTCATTGAGAGCATTAAATATAGATACCGAACGGTCGGGTCCTTATTCGTGGATAAAGCTGCATTTACATAGTAAAACCAAAGCAAAGTAAACTTCAAGCATAGTACTGATTTTTAAACTTACTTTGCTGTAGACTGTGAAAGCTTTTTGTTTCATATTACTGCGAATACTGTTGCTTTCAAATTACATAAAAGCTTTCAGAAGCATACTGGTCCGACTGCAAACGCTTCGGCCTTAAAATACTTTGCTGTAAAATGCTTTCTGTTTGCTTGCAGTTTTTCAAAGCTATGCTCTCCAAAGGCTGTGAAATTTCCTTCAGCTTTTTTGCCTGGTCCAACTGTATATGGAACTTTTTTAAGAGGGGTGAGAGCTTTTTTTATGTGTATGTGAAGCATTCGCAGCCGGACCAGCACACCCCAGCATTTGTAAGCAACAACGCTCGCAGCAATATGAAACAAAGAGCTTTCACAGCCTACAGCAAGAAGTTTGAAAATATGATTGCTGTAAAGCAAAGCAAAGTAAATTGGCAGCAAAGCAAAGTATTAAAATTGCTGTAGCAATTCAAACCCTAGTAAAACCTGATTTGAGAATTAAAAAAGGCGGTGGCAATATGGTGGATGAATTTTGCAAATGTGCTCAGAATCCATTGAAAATCGGAATCGGGGGGTTTTTATGAGCACAAATGACAATTCTGTGGTTAAAATTAGAAAATTTAAAATAGCGTCGCCAATATCGTTGTACGATTTTGGCAATTACGATCTGATTTCACTGAAAATCGCTATTTGGGGGGGGGGGGATTTAAGGTTCGGAAATAATGTATTTGTTGTCAAAATGCTTTTATGTTAGTCTGTTTAAAGTTCCAGATTATTACTTAATCCGCTGACGCAGCGACATCAATTGTTCATTGTCATACGAAATAAGAAGACAGTACTGCTACTGTTGATTTCTTACAACACGCCAGAATCTCAAGAAGGTCCATGCTTGTGTTCTAATTATTTTCTAATTATCGGTACAGCTTATTTAACTTAAAAGTTTTTTTTAACCATTCTTTTTAAGAATGTCTCTGGCTTCAATTAATATAGATGTAAAATTAACGTCAATCCATAACTCTTATGGAAACATAATCGAATTACCTACAAAGGAAAAAGTTTTCCTTAAACTCAATCAATCATGATTCAATGGAAAAACATTATACATATAATCAAAACTATTACCTAACAATACGAACGAATGTTATCAACTAATAAACATAACATAATTGATTAATCAAAAATCATCCGATTACATCTAGCATCTACCAAGAAAGAAGCAATACAAATCAATGTTATACAAGTTACACGAAATAATTAAAGGCAACAAAACTTATAACTTTTTTCCTCATCTGTGAATCTTTTGTTTTTCCTCTCACACCTGCCATCAATTACCAACCGAGAGCGTAATGAAGATTATGTAAGCTTTAACCATATCTCCTCTTATGAATACATTTTTATACACACTTATTACATTTTTTTTGGTATTTCATCTCCTTCCCAAAAAGCAAATATACACCAAACGTGGTGTGTATATAGCCATAAAGTAAGCCAATAAATTTCATACCAAACGTTTCAATCCTTCGGTGTGGTATCCTTGCAGTTGCTAACGGAAGGAAGTTTATTTTTTTGCCACGTATGGGAATGTTTAAAGGAGTTATACCATATACATACATATATTCTCCCTACAAACACAAACAAAAAAAGAAAAAAAAAACACACAAATGCGAAATCTTTTATGGTTGTGTTATATTGAGAATTAATTTTCTGGAAATAATTACAGGATGAACCAGGAGCACATCACACTATAGCGACACGCATACTTGTCCCTGTAGTATACATATAACAGATATAGGATATGGTTTTTCCTTTTTTGTTGTTGTTGTTTTTGTGTATGTTTCAATTAAGTGGTCTTCTCAGTTATCTAACGTCTCGTGGTCCATCCATATGAGGTTCATCAGGATAATGTCTCATGGCATGTTGCCATATCGATTTCGTCTATATAATTCATTCCGCACCAGAATCGTTATGTGACTGAATTTCATTACGATAATGTTTGCCACGTGCTTATTAGCTTTAGCCCTTTTCAATCTGCCGTCGCCTTTTTAGGGGGGATTACTCCAATTACGAGGATTGACTTTTATCGTTTTTCATTTTCATAACAAATTAGAAAGAGAGAAATGAGCGGAAATGTTTGGATGATAGCAATTTGATGGTATAAATTGATGTGATTTATTTTCAACTAGCTTAGAACACGCGTGCAACGCCTTTATATAAAAAAAAATTTATACGTGCACTGTCCGCGGTAGAAAAAGATATAATGAAAAAAGGACAAAGATGCAAAAATTGAATTGTCACTGGCCATTGCGAATTTTTTTTTCCAAATAAGGGCTGTCAAAAGAAGTAGGAATGTAACGCTTCCAATTCATATGTTATGGAAGCTCTCTGGAAGCACTCATTCTATACTCCCAATTTTTCCTTAATTTTCTCAAGTTTTCTCTTATTCCCCTCCCAGCAAGAAATTAATCAAGTGCTGTCAAAAAAAGTAAGAATGTAACGCTTCCATTTCATATGTTATGGTAGCTCTCTGGAAGCACACACTCTATACTCCCATTTTTTTTTTCAAATTTTCTCTTATTCCCCTTCCAGCGGGAAATTAATCAAGCGCTGTCAAAAGAAGTAAGAATGTAATGTTTCCAATTCATATGTCATGGAAGCTTTCTGGAAGCACACACTCTAGAGTCCCATTTTTTGCAATTTTTTTTCTCCAGTTTTCTGTTATTCCCCTTCCAGCAGGAAATTAATCAAGCGTTGTTAAAAGAAGTAAGAATGTAACGCTTCCAATTCATATGTTATGAACGCTCTCTGGAAGCACACGCTCTATACTCCCATTTTTTGCTTTGTTTTTCTCAAGTTTTCTCTTATTCTCCCCCCCCCCCCCCCCAGCAAGTAATTAATCAAGCACTGCCAAAAGAAGTAAGAATGTAGCGCTTCCAATTCATATGTTATGGAAGCTTTGTGGAAGCACACACTCTTCTTTTTTTGGAAGAGAGGTTCTTGATTCTTGTCAAGTAGGCAGCCGATTGGATTTTTAGCTATGCAAAAAATAAAAATAATGATGAAATCGTTAAGCATGACAGTCCTTTATTGCTGGGGCACGTGCCCATCAGGGACTCCAATCAAGCATTATTAAGTATAAGGTACATCTCTCGCTCAGGTCCTTGAATAAACCAGGGGAGCTAGGGATAATGTATTTATTTAATTACATTCACCCTCGTGATTATTATCATCATCTTTTCTTCTTTCTCACTCCCCCCACCCCCCAGCCCATCATCATCATCTTTCATGCTTGAATAAATAATATCTGTCTGCCACACGTTTTATAAGCAATTCATTAATAATCTTATTTTCGAATCTTTCTTTTAATTCAAGGTGACAGAAAAGGATGGAGCATCATTAGCAGCTTCACATGGTATTGGATTCTGTGAGGTGTCTGTTGCTGAAAATACACCTGGATTATATAAGGCATTCGAGCGGCTCCTTGTCGATTGCCGTGCTAGGCCAGTTAAACAGCGTAAATTTTCTGTTAGCAAAATGATTGGAACATTAATTGGTAATAATGGCACCAAACAGGCGCCAATTAATCAAGGCACTGTTGTGCCATGCCATAAAGGAGAGCTACATAAATCACGTGTATTAAAGAGACGTCAGGCATTTACGGCAACTGCTTCCCTGTGACCAATGGCAGCTGGAGCACAAACAGTGACTGAATATGAAAGTAATTAAACAATTAATTTTTGTTGTTTTTGTAAAAATTTTAGTTTTTTTTTAAATTTAAAAAAAAAAGAAATTTTTTTTTGTTAATAAAAAAAAAACTAAAAAAGGAAGAAAAAGGATATACTCGACGTATATGCCGTATATGTATAGATTTTTGTTATCTTTGTCATTTTTTTCGTTTGTTTGACGGATATAATAGAAGGATTTTGTATATGGAGGGGGATGAGGCGACTAGTCATCGTATATTAAAAAAAGGACACACTTTTGTTAAATAATGCTCAATTTTTTAGAGCTGAAGAAAAAAAATTTTGTTTTGTAAGTTGTCTTTTGAAAAAAAAAATAAAATAAAAAGGATGATATCCTTTTATTTTTATTATACATATATATATATTTATAAAAATATATAATAAACCTTTTGTTTTTTTTTTGTACTAGCACATTCGATTCAAATGAATGTCAAAAAAATAAGAAAAAATAGAGATTTTGTATATTTTTTTTATATATGAAGAATAATTAAACAAAAACAACCTTAGGAATCAAATTTAGAAAATAACTTTCCTAAATAAAAACAGCCTTAATTAAATAAAACTTATGTAGAACGAACATTTTGAAAAAAGGCTGTTATTAAGCTTAAACCACTTTCTTAAAATATAAAAAAAATTTAAAAATGAAAGAAGTTTATTAATTTTTGTTTTAAAAAATTAATTCAACTTAATAATATTTGTAATTCTCAAAAAAAAAAAAAAATTTAAATAAACAAGAAAAATAAAAATAGTAAAAATAAATAAAATATAAAAAAAGATTTTCTAGAATTTTTTTTAGTATCTTTTTAAAAGCTCAGTAAATTTTGGTTTTTCTTAAATATTATAAAAAAAGAACTTTCTACTACTATATATTATTTAAAAAACAAAAAAATATATAAATAAATATATTAATTACATAAAACTTTCTTACTATCCAATTTAATACTTTTATAATAAAAAAAAATATCCTCCCAATAACGTTGTTATAGTAACAAATTGTAGGTACGACGGTAATGAATTGAGTAAAAAAAAAATAAAAAAATTAATAAATATAATAATAAACAAAAAAACAAACATAGAAAATCACTACCATTTTTGCAAAGGTTTGAAGAAATATATAGGACACAATAAAAAAACTGAAAATAATAAATATTAATAAAAACCAAAAAAACAAAAATGAATAAATTATTATTTATTACATAATATGATTAATTTTAATGACTGTGATATAAGCATTAAGGAAAGAATTATTTAAAAAAATATATATATAAATAATATTAAAAAAATTATAAAAGAAAAATAAATTATATCGAAATGAATTTAAAAAAAGTTTTATTTGGGCACTAAATAATTCAAAAAAATAAATAAAAGTTCGTTCGTTTTTTTTTATTTTTCCTTTGTAGTAAGTGTTAGTTAGTTCCTAAGAGAATTTAATTTTCATATAAATTGATTTCTTTTTATAATAAAATTGTATATAAATAAAAAAATAATAATAAAAATAAAAAATGAGAAAAAAACTACAAATTGTGTGGTGTATGTGTATGTTTATGCCTAGGTATCACAACAAATTTTTTGATAATAAAAAAAAACAAATACAAATTTATATTAGATAAAATTTATTCAAATTATAGCAATTTCCAAATATTGTGGGGTCAGTTGAGGAAAAAACACAAAAATTAAAACATGTTTTTTATTTTAAGATCTATAAAATAGATGTAAAACAAAAATAATATTGGAATAGTCCTCCGGATGATCTTTTAGATCAATTAGAAATTTTTTGATAAATAACACATACTTCAAGTAATTAGACCAATATTGTCTTTGTTATCAAAAAAACAAAAACCAAAAAAACATGATTAAATATTACAACAGTCTTAAATCTGTTTCAACTGACTTCTTTTTTAAAAAACTAAAAATTTAAAAAAACATAAAATTTAATAAAAATCAAAATTATTTTTCTTTTGTGTTTTTGCAAAACTCAAAATAAAAGAAATTTTAATAAAAAACAAAAAAATAGAGTAAACTATAAAATATAAAAAAAAATAGTAGGATACCAAAAACATAAATTTTTTGAAATATTGTCAACCAAAAAAAAGAAAAAATATACAAATAATTGCATGCATATTCCATTGTAACAAAATGACATGTTGTTAGACTCACGCACAACAGTAAAACCAAAAAAAGTAATTTTCTTATTACAGAATTAAATAAAATTAACATATTGTTAAAAATTATGAAAATTTTTGGTTTTTTATTTCTTGAAAAAGTTCGTTCCCTTTCGCTTTCTTTACTTGAGAACTTTTTTTCAGAGAAGAAACATCGTTGGTGGAAGATTATTGCGTTTTTTTAAATGGAAGGAAGATGCCTTAGTCAGTTGTACATATGTAAGTATTTTGCTCTATTCTTTTCACTACTGTAGCTCTTTGTGACTAAGATTAGCCGAAGGGGTATTACAATTTAAGTTGGAAAAGCCTTGGTGGTCTGAGTGGGGTATTTCCCCGAAAGTTCCCCATGCAACAAATGAAGGGCATTCCGAAAGAGTTTCCTGTTGAACACCGCTAAAAAAACAGTGAGTTTGCCCTAGTCGGCAAACCTTATTTCAAATGAAATTTGTCAATATCTGCCTTAACTAAGCTTTTTTAAAACCTTTAAAGAAATACATTAATCGGGGTTCACCAGCCGAACTGCGGAGTTCAAGCAAATTGGCGAACCGAACTTAAAAAAAAATAACCTCAGTTCACGATTTTACATTTACAATTTTCACATATTCAACTGAGAATAAACAAACCTTAGTTTGGCCAACTGGTCTCGAACTGAATTTGAACGTAAAAGTTCGCTCAAAATAGAGTAATAGGAATAGGGGAATATCATTTTAGCGGGCTTTGATATTTTTGACTTCTGGCGAAAAAGCAAAAACCAATTCAAGCACGAACTGAACATGAAATGGACTTTAGCCGGTGAAGCCACTTTATGTGGATTGAACTGAGCATTAATGAACTGAGGTCGGTGAAGCGTATGCATTAAGCTTTAGTTTAACTCATACGAAACTTTAGGTTTTGGTGTTGTATTACTTCATAATTTGTTAAGCAATTATGTTGGTGACCTTGAAAAGTAGGCATCAGGCGATTTTGATTACAGAGGTTAAGCATCATTGGACATTAGTGTTGGGAGACAGTATTGTCGTGTTTAAGACACCGGCGCAGTTAGTACTCACATTCCACGCCGAAATCGGGGCATTCCTCATGACGGGGCGCGATTGAGGCAAGGCGTTAGATTCTTTGTCTGGGCCTTATAAGGCAATTCACGCGGGGTCTATATGGGGTAATGGGCTAGGCTCATAGTGGCCCTATCTGCACCCCCTACTATGTTAGTCGGGCATAGCCCCATAACCACAGAATTCAAAATCATATACTACTCAACAGACAGCTGGTAATTCAATTGATCGTGTAGCTTTTTACATTTTAACAGATATCGGTTCGCGTGCTCCCCACCCAGAATGATTATGCTCCGCCGCCCCTGTCAGCCTCATAAGCTTTCAAGCACCTACATACTGTAGTAACATTTTCGAAAGGTATGAGAAACTTCCCTCGCAATATCCTCATCATTTTACTCAAGGATGAATCTTATAGAGTTTGTTTCAACCTTTTGATCAAAAGAAAGGAAAACGAAACAGGAGAAAGTGTCGATTATGACAAATACAAGATTAAACCAACCACATTCCACGTTGTCAGGCAAGAGCAAAATAGCCCTAGAAAATTTCCCCGCAGTTTTGAAAGTACCGTCTTTTACCGTCATCATCAGATACTACAGCCCTGTCTTTTACTACAGTCTGATAGTTCAATATATTCCTTATCAATCAAAAACTGAATTTCTACATAGCAAGAACACCCAAGAAAGCATTCTGTAGTGTTCATACACTCACAGCTTCATATCTCAAAAACTATTTGGTCTTGCGTAGAATTTGTATAACCTTTATTGTTGATAATTTCCTGATAAGCTTAAATGTAAAATATTACATGCTTGGGTGCCGTCAAGTTCCGGGTGGGTACTTTACACACCTGGAATTTTCCGGGTTGGTACTGCCATACCCACATTATTCGCCATCTATGAGCAAGTAAGAACCTGCTCGTTGCAAGCATTAGATTTGCGCGTTATGATACCTATAAAGCCACTCGCAACAAAATATATTATGTATGTGTTGACAGACAATCGCCGCCACCTTTCGAGCCTGATGGCAGTACGAATACACCGAGGTGTCAACTTCGTCTCGGACCCCTATCTGGAGCGCGTTCAAAAACCTTACTATAGTAAACCACGAGGTAAGCTGTGGTTATGCTACATCACTTCACTTAACCACGAAAGTTTATGTTTAACCATGGAGGTTTTTGAACGCACCGTGGTTAACTACGTGGTAAAGAAAATTTAAATTTTTTTCCATAAAATAGTGTCGGCTATTTGCCTCAATTATTTCCAATAATTATTTATTTAAAATAATCTCACAAATCCCACTTTGATTTGTTCATTATTAACATTAAAACAAATGTCAAAAAATTGTTTTTATTCTTCTTCTTCTTAACTATCGCTAACCATGCTCCGGAGCATGGTTAAAATTTAACTACACCATGGTTAACCACGGGAGTTTTTGAACGCCAAAAAGTTATGCTCATGGTTATGTTATAGTTAACCACGGAGTTTTTGAACGACAAAAGTTTACCATAGTTAACCATGGTTAACCATAGTAAGGTTTTTGAACGCGCTCCTGGTTGGTAAGATTCTCCAAGAACACATTACATTGCTTACCTCCTGCCTTGTGTCCGCGAACCAACCTCTTTTTTTCTGATTCGGATTGTGAAGAGGGTGGTTGAGAAGGCTAACCTAAAGTTGATTGCCACTGGGAGCCCTCATAAGAAGAATGTTTCTGATCGATCTTGATCTATACTACTCTCGACAGTCTCAACCTCTTCTGTCTTTCATGAAATTTCTGTAAATTAACATCATAAATACCAAATATTCTCATTCGTTAAAAAATTTACATCGTTTATCAAGGATTTGAGAATAGATTTTATAAATGCACGCGCAAAAGTTATACACATTTATAAAAATTAAACGTGTATCAAGTACACGTGTCATTACACGCATTTTACACGTGTACACGTATTTAAATACACGTCAAAATATTAGACCTTTAGTTTGAAGTCTTACATGTTTTACGGATTCGGAAATATTGGTGAATCCGTCGCCTGACTGACGACGAGTTCGCGAAAAGGGGGATGTAAACTGTGATAAAGGTCCGACCTTTATCTACCTTTCGATATTTCGATATAATAGTTGCGTGTAATATCAGTATTTTCCTACAGTCGCTCAAAGTGTGTATAGGGACACAAATGGCACTGTTTCCGATGAGTTTGAGGCGCGGATTTGCACTAAAATGGTTTTTGAGTCCCGGACCAAGGGTTTTAGATTACAACAGGATCTGTTGGCTGCAGGCGGGAATTTGCATCTTTAGTTAATGTTATGCCTAGAGTGTTACGCCGCCATGACTTGACAAAGAACAAATTAAAAGCCGTTATTGATTGAAATGGACATGATTTCATGAGATAGAAAAGCGGGCCTGTCACTTTCTTAACTTGAATTATGGACGCATAAAGTAACGCAAATCACAAACATCAGCGAAGCTGTGAAGTAGGGGTCGTCCATAAATTAGGTGAGGCGATTTTTGCTATTTTTCGACCCCCGCTCTCCCCTTGGTGAGATGTCATGAGATTTGGCTCGACCCCCTCTCCCTCCCCCTTATCTCACGTGAGATTTTTGTTTTTTTTTTTAATCTCTAGTATTTAACACTAAAAATACGTGTTTATAGGGGTAACTTTAATTATAGATAACTGATAACTCGAACTCCTACTAGCCCCTACTCTATTCAACTCGTGGTGGACACACAACTACCAAAACAAAAGCACTCATACTCAACAAGAATTTCATTACGCTCAAATTCAGCGAGAGCCCTTCCTGTAGTTCTATATTCTATGGAATTTCCGCAGGGCAGTGTTGGCTCGTACGCAGCAGCATTCTTCTCGTAGCGCGTTTGACTGACTGCTAGAGGCTGAACAATCAAGAGGCTACTATCGTTCGCATACAAATTTTTGTGTAGGATTTAGGCATATCTTATGGCCCCCTTTCACACACAGGTTGACGACAGGCCGTGCCCTGAAAGTTTTCGCCTTGAAGCCAAGTATCTCCACACACTTTCCCGGCCGCCAACTGGATCGGGCCTGCAGTCCAAGAAAATTGACAAAAATCTTTATGTATGTGGGCATTTGTCGTCATTTTGTGCCTGAAGATCCGGGGTGGTAGCACGTAAGTTGTAATCAACCTCTTCATCCAAAAGTTTTTGTATCATTTGAATTGTTATATGAGAAGGTCGACTGAAACAACTTACGTGCTACCACTTCTATTCAGTCTCAAGCCGTGAATTTACGGCTAGAATTCAGGCTGTATTCACACGAAACTGAAAGCAAGGCGCGAACTAGGCGTGAAAACCAATCACACTCGCGTTCGCGCTTGTTCGCGGGTGTTCATGGCGTGAGACTGGAGCCGCCTTAAGGCACAAACAGATTGGCGCGGAGGCGGTAACGGCGGCCGCCTACAAGAGAATTTGCCATACATTTAGGCTGGTCGTCCACTGGAAGCGTATTCGAGCGGCTACACGCGGCTATGCGCGACAGATCCAACATAAAGAATTTCATACAAACATCGTACACTGCAAGCGACTTTGAGCAGGCGGCTATAAGCGTATTCGAGCGTGACGCGCGAATCCAAATTATTTTGGATCGGTCGCGCGTAGCCGCTCGAATCAGGAAATAAATTTCTCCAAAGCCTACTATATTTTCAAATCACAAAATTATGTCAAATTTACTTCAAACTGAGCAGCATGAAAGGCTTGCAGTGGACGACCCCTGTAGCGTGTAGCAGCGTATATCAGAGCCGCTTGTAGCCGCCTGTAGCCGCTTATGTCGCCGAAGCGCGTAGCCGCTCGAATACGCTTCCAGTGGACGACCAGCCTTAATTTCTCCGCGCCGCCTGCGAATTGTGTCAGCAAATATGGTTTAAAGGTTTTTCCAGTTAGCAATCTGTTTGTGCCTTTAAAGTTTTCGTCGGCCATGAACATTTTTGCACTTGAATTAACAACCTGCTATCCTAAACTGTCATCTACGTGGAATCATGACATCACCTGCATGCCACGGCCTGTGAGGCGGTTACCTGAAGTCCTCATTCCTCAGTCAGACTAAAATATTGTGTGGCGTAAACGTTGAAAACACCCGCAAGAATGATTTAAACTTTTAAAGTAAAAGAATATGATGTGGTTACTGTCTCAGTGACACAACCGACATGGTTACCGGGAAAGGCCAAATTACAGTGTTATGTCTGCTTAAACAAGAGGATGTGATAGGACCAATTGATAATAATGCAGGAAAGAAACATTTCTTTTCATTTTGTAGGGCAAGAAACTAAATCGACCGTGAAATTCTTTAACGTCTAGCTAGCCTATTCAAAACTGTTGTGAGAACATCAACATATACAAGCCTTACTTTGCCCAAAACAAATAAATCATTCCATTTCAAGAAAACTCAGTGAAAAAACTTCCCCAAAAATAATAATTTTCCACACTTCATGACGTACGTAGAAATATTACTAAATCTCAACAAACCACTGCCAAAATCCCATTATGTTTTTAAATTAATATTTATCCTCAACAAATCCAATCAAAATACATACGCATATTATTTTATTTTTTTGTGCCAAAAAGTCCATCGATTTTCCATTGACTGGTGAACGTTGATATATCATAATAATCAAGATCCAAAGTCAAGGCACTGATCAACAGTTGAAAGCTAAGGAAGTGTTTATTATTTTACTGGACATCAAGCAATTCACCGCAAGGACTTGAAGCGGCTATTTTCATTTTTATCGCAATCAATTTCAATTTTTAATCACACATGGCTGTAGTTGATTGAAGACGGATGCCGGACTACATTGGTGAAGAAATGAGCTTTTATTACTGGTGACAAAAAATCATAAATGATTTGACGAAATATTAATTAGCGAATGATTTGCGTGCGATTTTTATTTTTATTTTACGATTTCTTATTTTGGATATTTTTGTGAAAAGTTTTTGCGCATAACGTTTTGGGAGGGGCGTGAACGAACACGTATTTCATAAAAGTAAACCATTTAAACGTTTTCAATGTGCAACCCCTACCTTAACGACGTGAGAGTTGGAGTATGGACCTAATTTCTGAAGGTATAGACTTTTAATTGAGGTATATCATATTCAACTATCGATGTAGTTTAATGCCATGCACACACCCTCGGAATCGGATGGACGACATGGTAACGACTAATGGAACACGAAGCAGGACCAAAATGGAATTGTAGATAGTAAGAAGAATGAAGGAAGCATCTAGACTCGCTCAGGTTGGAGAAGAAATGAAAAACTTCAGTGATGTAGAGAGACTGATATACAGGCCTGACCCACAATTGAGGCTACAGAAACATAGAGAAACATCAAACAGCCGGAAAGAACAAGCATGATTTGGACCACATCGAGGATGCATTGATCAAATGTTCACTCTTCGTCAGCTAATGGAAGAAAGAATTCGTTGCGATAAACGAACTGTCGCCGTTTAAATCGATTTCAAATCCGCTTTCGATTGCATCAATTGAAACAGCTTGTGAACAGTGGCGTATTTACCCCAGGGCCATGAGGGCCATGGCCCGGGGCGACAGGCTGCGAGGGGCGGCAAAAGTATCCTCGGGCTCAGAAGCTTTTACAATACACTTAGAGATAACTTTTATAAAAGCAATATTTTTCGTGTTATAACAAATATAGATCAGCTTTCTTCAATTGAGAGATCCATTCATTCATTCTTGTTTTGGGGCGTCTTGCCTGAGACCTATTTTATTTGGTCTCTATACCAACCCCGTCGTTAAAAACCTTCCAGGTTAATGCCGTAAACATACTAAGGGCGACCGACGAATCGCCAGAGACTGTTAAAAATGAATAGAATACATCGCTTTTGTATTAAGGTGCACAATATGTAAACCACTACGAGCTCACCCATCGGATCAATCTAATTTCTATTTCGTGGTCGTCGCGATGCCTGTCAAAGTTTCATGGGCGCTGTGGGATGGGTTTGCGTAAAGCCCCTCGTGTATTACTGTGTGCGTGTTACTTTACCCCTTTGTGCTGTAAACATGCTAAGGGCGACTGCGAAACTATTTTCCTCGGCCACGGCGAATGGCTTGACGATATTTGATTTGAGCACGACGGCGAAACAAATTAAAAAAATACACTCCGGAATTACCATCATGCACGGCCGAATATGCTGCACACGCACACAGGAGCACACGAAAACGGCAACACAAGCCCATGCCACAACACACATGTAACTTTGACAGGTGACGGCTACGAAATAGAACTTGGATTGATTCAGTCGCCGAGTTCGGCGGCGTAGTTATCTCAGTGGTCTGCAGATTGTGCAGCTTCATACAAAAGAGGTGTATTCTATTCGCCTTTGGCAGTCGCTGCGCAAAGCGATTCGTCGGTCAGCCTTAGCGTGTTTACATCATTAGACTTTTAATATAGCCTAAAATTGAGTTTGGACTCAAATACCAAATCTCACTGGGAGCGGGGAAGTCGCGAAGTAGGAGAGTCAGTCTCGTCCTGGCTATAGCCTCACAGCCACACAGCAAGTGCTCTGCAGTTTCGGAAGCTGTCCCGCATGACCGACAACTACACCCAGCTACCAGCCCTATTCTGCTTAGATAATAATTGTGAGATTTTTTTCAAGTAAAATGATTCTGTCCTTTCTGCCAAACACTGGCCACAAAGTCGAACATATACTGCTAGCCGTTATGGATACCTTCAAAATACTCAATATCGACATTAACAATTGCAGAGGTCTGTCTTATGGGTGGGCAGTATAGTGGCCTACAGGCTAAGATCAAAGAAAAATTTCAGTATGTAACATGACGCTGATGCTTTTGGAGAGGCTAGTAGTCTTGAGTAGTACACGGGTTTAGAGGTGCCTCTTTTTTCGTTTGACCCATTACAGTGTCATACTTCAAATAAGGCGAAGTGACATTGTTATGCAAAAAATGACAATAACAATGAAATAAAAGAATGAAAGAAAATAAATACCAATGAAGGTATTTTTTAATGATTTTGACTCTAATATGCATTAAACTGCCTCAGATTAAGTAAGAAACATATGCCTCCACACAAGGGCGTCGCCAGGGGGGGCAGGGGGGGCAGCGCCCCCCCCCTAGAAATTGAAAAAATCTAGTCAAACGACATTAAAAAATGTGTGAAAACGTACGTGGCTCGTGTAAAAGCAGTCAAAGGGTCAAGCTTGCTACATATAATAGATTGCTCATCTGAAATATTTACATAAAAAAATCTTGGACCCAAAAAGTATAGTCCTCTCGCTCATTCATAAGCTCCTTTTGTCGCCGAACTCAAATTTTGTTCAATTTCGTGTTATGAGTTCAGTGCATTCACTGGCACAAATAAAATCAGACAGTGCCAAAATTAAAAAATGCACACTTTTCTATTTTCTTAAATAGTTTTACTCTTCTGCATAATACGACAACTTTTTAACTTTTAGACGCTTAAATAAAATCTCGAAATGATTTTCAGCGAAGTTTAAAATAAAAAACTTCCACAGCGGTTGTACAGTTACCTAGTTTATAGCAGAAAAATTAAAACGATTTAACTTAAAGTTACGTCAAAATTTCGAATTAGCGAATAAACGGGTATTAAATACATTCTTATAACTGTGGCTTAAGCCGAAACATTTCGGTTTAAGCCATAATCCGAATTACCTCGTTTATAGGGTAAAAAGTTTTGGATGATCCATAATTCGAATTATTTTTGGAGTAGCTATAAACTAGGTAAGTGTCAAAGTTGCCATACTTGCTTTAATTTTTTTCTTTGAAAAAATTTCTGAATTTTTCTAAAAAATAGATGGGTATAGTGATTTTTTATTTTTTTTCTCTTGCCCCATTTGCCCCGGAATTTGCGTAAACAGGGGTAAAACCTTGAATTTTTTTACGTTTGTAATTGATGAAAAAAAGCATTATTAAAGAGAAAAATCATCGAAATTTTATTTCTTTCTTTTTTAACTAAAATTTATTTAGTTTCAACCTACCAAATACGAATTTGAATACGAACGCTTTCCTGAAGAAAACACACCATCATTTGCATTATCTAAATTACACCCGGCGCAAATGCAAACGATGTCAGTGGATAATCTTAAGGAAGCTTGTGAAACCTTCGCCAAATTTTACGATCTGCGAAATATTAAAAATGAAATCGAACTTTGGCAACAATTGTGGCAGGACAAGGATAACCATAAGGCTAGTTCTGAACTAAACTTAGTAGATGTCCTTAAAGAGACGAACCCCTTCTTCCCCGAAACGGGAATAGCTTTAAAAATTTTGATTGCTCTACCGTGCACAACGTGTACTGTGGAGCGATCCTTTAGTAGCCTAAGAAGGATAAAAACCTGGCTAAGAAGCACTATGGCAGAAAGTCGCCTCAATGGTCTGGCAATGATGAGTGTTCATAGGAAACACATCTTCGAAAACCTAGACCATTTTAATAATGAAGTGGTCGAGAACTTCGCAAAAAACCCGCGAAGGTTATGTTTTAATTAAGTTTTTTTTTATTTAATTTATTTTTTTAGTAATAAAAATACTTCATCACAAATTTCATTTATTGTTCATTCTTATTTCTCCCAACCTATTATCCTGCCCCCCCTGGCTTATTGGCTGGCGACGCCCTTGCCTCCACAATGTATATGTAAGGACCTTGCTCGAAGAGGATACAATCACACCTCACCTCATTTATCTCGATACACGCTCATATATCAATAGGACGTTATTTTTGAGCCATGACTTTGAAAATAATCCTCAGTACAATTTAACATTGTGAAAGGAAGAAATGTACTGCTTTGTGTAAGTCCGGCTCCACTATAGAGGCTAGTAGAGGCTACAGCTAAGAATAACTCTACAGAAAAATACAGAAGCAATCGCAATTCTCATATGGTGCAATAACTGCCAAATTTGCACTCTTATGAAAATTGGATACAATATCTGAAGTGGACGTTAGAGATAACGCCGTAAAACTCCAACAATTATTGTAGCTTATTGATCTTGCAATTGATTTACAAGAGTGTCCTTTTAAAAAAAATTCTTGACGTTGCGGTGTTTTTATATTATTAAAATGCATTACCTTTTTTTCCATTAACGTATGGGGCGCAAATGTCCTAGGCCCAGGGCGTCAAATCTTAAAATACGCCACTGCTTGTGAAGAGCCTTGAAAACGGAAAACATGCCATTGAAAATCATCCAACTTCTTCAAGCGTCGTACGATGGTTCAACTAGCAGCGTTCGTATTCGAAGAGACTTCTTCGTGGAATTCCGGATTCAACTGTCCGGCAAGGAAATGTCGTTTCGCCACTTCTCTTCAACGTCGTGATCGACGCAATTAAGCGTGAAGCATTCGATGGTCGACGCGGAGTTCGATATCATGACGACAATATTTCTTAATCAACTTGATGTTCACCGATGATAGCGACGTTTTCATCGACATGAATGCAGAAGCAACGGACATCTTATATGATATTTCCCGCATCGCCCGGTCTTATGGGTTCAAAATCAATGCGGAAAAGACCAAAATGGTCCCAACGGATGGATTGAAAGCCAGTGTTCACCTCGATGGAACCCAAATCGATATTCAAATATAATTCCGAATCAATCAATCCAAACCTCGGTTGAGGAAAAGAAAGTGGCATCGACGGCCACCGTTCGCAGCGGCATCGACCAAGCAACAACAACATTCGCCTCACTTTAGTGGCTCATATGCAAACGAACAAATATTTCCATCAAAACGATAGTACGCCTTTCTTTACCGACCGTTGATCCTTCCGATTCTTCATCAACATCAACAAGTTTGAGGTCTTCCAAATGGAATGCTTCAGGCAGATTCTCGGTGTCTCACTATACGATCGATATGAGACCGAGTGGATCAAGATGCGAACAACATACACTGATTGAAGAAAAAATACAAAAATCTGGCTAAAGCTTTTGTCTGGGGCCTCGGTAGCCTAGGGAGTAAGGCGTCTGGCTACTATCCCAGAGGTCCCGGGTTCGAATCCCGGCCAGCCCCACGGTCCTTCGCCTTTTCCACTTTCCCACCTACATAACTTTCCTTCTTTCTTCTTCCC